>OZ029924.1:1802719-2402719 GCA_964023275.1 Norana najaformis | reverse complement strand
CTGTTGTCTGGTAAATGTAAATGTACATGTTTTCTATTGCCACCCTATGGCCTCGACCTACTCATTTTTCAATGAATTTGTGTGGTGAAATCCTCCACCATCGCTGCCAATTTGAATCTAAGGCCCCCGTGTACGGACCGTGCTAGCCCGAGATTCAAATCTCTGAAATGTAGCCATTATCACTATACGAACCGGCATCATCGCGCACAGAGGCGCCTTGACTTTAAGAGCTTCAACCAATGTAGCTAACCAGGCTAGTGCCTTTGAGGAGGTACGCAGACTTGGATGGCGGCTTTAAAAATCCTCCTCAACCCATCGAAACTGAAAGTCAACTGGCACCTTTTTAAAATTGCTTATCCACCGTAGGCTGTCTCTCTGTCCAGTGGACTAACTTTCTGGATATTGACCTGAATGCGGCTTAAATTTGATGCACCATCGGTTGATGCCTTGTGCATTAGCTACTAGCGCGATTCTTCTCGATCTCCCCCGCTAACCTTCTCCATCCTGCGTCACATCTCAAAAGCCTCCAGTCTAGTATTGCTTTCTTTTTTGATGGTCCATGTTTCCGATCCATATAAGACCACACTTCATATCAATGTTTTGACCACTAAAACATATGCAAAATGTTATAACGAAATAAAAAGGATAGCGATGGGAAAAGATGCCTTTCTGAATAGGAAGCAATTAATGGGAGGAGGAGGACTGAACAGGAACCTATAGAAGAGAATGGTCAAACCAACGCGATAGAAGTTATAATTGTTTAATTAGGCCTACAATTACGCCACTATAGCCTATGTGGGCCTATTGTAGGCTATCTAAATTTCCGAAATTTCTCGAAACCACGCAAACTCTACGTCCGGGAGACCAGCTTAATCGCCAGCGCTGCATCTAATCAAGTCCGCAAAATCAGTTCGTTGGACCAGCTTCGGTTCAAGGAGGCATCCGGTGGATCGAGCCGGAAGAATCCCTTCCGCCTCTTTCGCCTTTTTGTCTGAAAATTTTTAAAAGTGTCACTTACTCAGCCATTACTGTTCATGATTTGCGTTGGATAGCCTGCACAGATGAATAAGTCTTTATTGCGGGCCTATGTGATTCATAACTTCTACAAATGACTTACACGTTTCCACATTCACTGGACCACTTAGCGCGCAACAGCTTTCTCTGTCTCTAATTGATTTCTTTCGAGGAAACGGGTGTTGAACGGGGCAGGTGAGGGTGATCAGCCGATAAACACCACCGTATTTATTAGGTCTTTAGTACTGTCGAGGGTGGTGTGACAGCTGAGGCCACGTGGCGGCGAGCAGTGGTACCAGCTGCAGCAAATGGCTGTTCAATCAAATAAATTCGAGCGATTTACTCCAACGCACATCTGTCTGTCTAGGTTGAGATTCAGCTCATAACACGAGTGTATCTGCATCGGCAAAACTTCATCCGCGTCTATAATCTCCACGCACACAAGAACACTTCGGGTGTCAAAGCTCCTACAGCAATGGCCGTCTTCCGACTAACGACCGTTCTCTCGACGTTGGCCCTTCTGCTCAGCTCCTTCGTCTACGTCTGCCAGGCGTGTTCACCGCCTGAGGATTGGCAACCCCCGACCCTTGTCGATAGAATACTAGAGGCACAGAGCGTACTCTACGGAGTGGTAAAGAAGACATACTCGGACGAGCGCTACTCTTACCAGGGCCATCCCTCGACGGTCTACACAGTGGAAATGGAGGTCTACTGCAATCTCAAGGGACCAAGGACTCCACTGGTAGTCAACATCACAGAAGCAGGTAACCAATCTAATCGTATCTATTCCTTACTTTACTTTATCTATCAACGCATCTACCGCAATTTGCTGAAAGATCATTAGACGACAAGACAGCGAGGGGTTAAGATAAATTAGTGACTTCGATAAGCCGGAATCAAATGCACAAGGCATCCACTCACAATGTAGGGGTCAAAGGGCGAAGAAGCTGCGCGTTTTTCCTTTGAAAATACGGTAATATGTGTTTTTCTTTGCATCAGTTGTTTCCATGTTTTTAACTAGTCAGGATTTCACAGCTTTATAAACGCTGTACTGCACAACCTAAAGAAATTGACAACATTTGTACTCAGCTCAGCAGTGACAAATACAGACCTATGACAATGGATATTTCAAATTTGGAGTTCTATTTTCAAGTTTTGACGAGTTACTGCTACCCACTTTCTTAAGAGTTGTGGAAGCGAAGTTAAATATGACAGTAGAGAGACTACCAGCTGTCTTTGGTGCATGAACATCTTCGTCTCGTGTTTGCAATGTGGCGACTTCTACCAACCTAACCTCAGCAAACCCACACATACACAATATAATTTGCTTAAATTTACCTTTACATTTGGTTAACAGTTCTATACTGATACAAAAGGAGAAAAATAAGAGAAGAGGAGGAGAGGAAAAGAAGAAAGGAAGGAAGAAAGGAAGAAATAAAGGACTAAAGAAGGTAAGAAAGGAAGAAGGGAAGAAAGGAAGGAGTGAGGGAACTAAGAAAGAAAGGTGGAAAGAACGGAGGGAGGAAAAGGAAGGAATGAGTAAACAAAAGAAGGAAGGCAGGAAAAAGGGAGAGAACAAGGAAGTATTGGAGAAGGAAAGAAAGAAGGAAGAGAACAAGAAAGGCAGGTTGGAAAGGAGAAAGGACAGAAGGAAGTGGAGGGAAGGACGGTAGGAGGTAGAAAGAAAGCAAGGAAGGAAGGAAGGAAGCAATGAAGGAAAGAAGGAAGAAGGTAGTAAAGAAGGAATAAAGCAAGGGGAAAGAAGAGGCGCGGTAGGGGGCCATTAATGACCATTGGCTGATTGTCCCAGTGTTTTGCTTCAAATACCCTACCAACTATATTATTTGACTTTTGGAAAAACCCTTCGCTAAGGGGCTATTTGTCTCATTTCTCCTTACAGGTTATATACCTGGATTTTGCGCTGCTTCCGAGTTCAAAGTCAACGGCGTCTATGTTGCGCTTGTTCATGTGGAGGGAGGGACAGACCAAAGGCCGATCCAGGTGAAGGTGAAACAGGGGATGACCAGCGCCAGCATCAACTCCACTCAAGAAAACCTCAACGAAATCAGAAAAGCCTGTGGCCTCAACCCTGTCACGCGCCCCGAAGGTACGCACGCCTCCCTAACCTGCTTAACTGAAGCGGTCAAGTGCTTCATCCCCTTCAACTGAAAAGATAAATGTTAACCATACGTAGACCTAATACGCAGATAAAACCCAGATTAAATATACTCCGGATATTAATAATAATGTTGATGATAATAATAATATTGATGATGACGATGATAATGATGATGACGATGATAACGCGAGGTCAATTTTCTTGTCCAGCATCTTTCCATCTGTATCAAGGGCTAAAATATTATGACATTTCGAGTCGCTTTTACAGATATTACGAAGAATAAGACCTGATTTTCCAGATACCCCTTAACAGCTCCAAGCGTAATTCTTTTTCCTGAAGAAATTTACCTCAGGTTGAAAACAAGAATACTACTACTACTACTACCACTACCACTACCACTACTACTACCACTACCACCACTACCACTACTACTACTACTACTACTACTACTACTACTACTACTAATAATAATAATAATAATAATAATAATAATAATAAAAATATGCATGAACTGGATGAGAAGTATCCTTTGTCATTAATAGTCTCCTGAGATTGAGATAAAAAAAGAAACAGAAGAGAACCAGAGGAAGATGGCAGGAGAATCATAAATTATTGTTTGGAGGGGAGAAGTGAAAGTAGGTCATACTGGGTAGCGAAGTAGAAATTACTCATCCCGATAGCCTAGAGCCCTAGACAACTTTCAGCTTATGCCAAAACACATGCATACTGCCTAAGGGCTGCTGAAGACTGCTGCTGTGTGCGGATGCATGTCTGGTTTTTCTTCAGGATCTACATCTTCGATCGAATGTCCTGTGTCTGCGCCGGACTGTCAGAGTGAGCCAACACCCAGAGGAGACCAACAGAAACCCGTCAAAAGAGCAGCTGTTGACGAATCCTATGATGCATATGATCCAGGTATACCTATACAGCAGCAGAAGTATTATCAATGCAGCCACATATTATTCCTTGGTCGCATAGTTATGTTCGGCCAAATCTTCATTAGCATATATTTTAGAAAGTTAGTATATCCCTTCACCACTTAAGTAGTCTGTAATCAAAAAGAAAAGTTATCTCTTATCTTCAACTTCGTCCTGTCCCTTGAATCTACCTGTAACGGTTTCGCCCCTCTTGCTGTTACTTACTTTTCACTTCTGTATAATTACTTGTATTAGAGGATTTAACCGCTCTATTTATCATAAGTAGGCCTACTTAAAATTAAGCCGGGTGCGTGATACAGTTACTGATCAAGCACCTGCCTCGCGAAACGTATAGCCGACGATATTATGGTTCGCATTGTCAAACATTGTATTTTCTTTTTAAATGAGTTTTAATTAAAATCAATAGTTATTGTACAACCAGGCATAAGTCAAGATTTCTAGTAATTCACTTCGTTGTCTACAATGTGGATCGCTCATAATATCTCCGACGAATTAGAACATCCTACAGCTTCAGGAGACGTCAATAGTAGAATCAAAGGAAGACAGCTTGTGCAGGCACACGCCAACATTTGAACTACGATTTCTGAGCACAAGTCCTTACAACTGGATTGGAGGCAAACCTGCAGGCAAAAAAGCAGACAGAAAGGCAGACAGACAGGCATACAAACATACATACAGACAGACCGACAGACAAACAGATATGTGGTGCGACTGTTAGCCACACAGTTTAACTGTCTTGCAGGCTTATGTCAAGACTTGTGTCAATTGCTTCATGGTCTCTTCCTTCCCTGGCCTTAGATCTCTACGCTCTATTGTGTAAGGGTGACCTGGCTGTCTCGTCGATCTGTACTTCCACAGGGTACCAGAGAAGCTTTGCTAAGATCGGTCCATCCTTCTGGAAAAAGTTGCCTGTAGCAGCCTACATCGTGAGCTGATCATTTTTCAGTGGATTTATCGGGTGTGATCCTTCATCACCGCTCCCCGTTTGAATAGGCGCCATGATTCTTAAGGTTCCCGTGTACGGACCGTGATTCCAGCCCGAGATTCAAATCTCTTAAATATAGCCACTGTTGATATGCGATCCGGCATCTCTTGTACAGAGGCGTCTTGACGTATGCTTTAATCAATATAGCTAACCAGACCAATGTACATCTACTGTAAAAGCTAGGAGCTATTGAAAACAAAATCCATATACCATACGTTATTAAGGACACTTACGTAAAATAATTGAGAGATCATACTTAAGTACACTCATACAAACGAAATAGTAGGCTCGTTTATAACTCTGCCTCACAGTTAGCCAACGCTCACGCACATGTCCTTAATTGCAATTAAGGACATGCTAAGGACGCGTTTACACAATTTGCATCCGATTGATGGTTGTAAGCCGGTTGCAGGGACGCCTACGGTTTCAGAGATCGGCATTGTTATGCGTCCTGGATGTAGAAATTCCACGTGTACCGGGAAATATCCTAAATGCCAAGTAAACTGCAATCTAAGCGACGCAGCGACCCCTTATCTATAACTTATGACTGAAGAATGTAAAATGAATCAGCGCCTGTCTTGCGTCCTGTCACAAGGAAGCCTATGTTATTTGCCTTTCAGGTACTGCTTCGAAGAACAGGAAGAAACGAGACGACTAGCCGCCTGTTGTCTCTGCAGCGGTCGCCACAGTTGCCAAGACACACAACAGCCACCGCTGTAGCACTGGCCATCGTCTTCATCTAAATGAGATCATCTTCACGACCTTGCAGCAACAGAACTCTCAACAAGTCACAAACACTAATAAAACTAATATCTGTTAGTTTGTTGGAAATGCACTGAAATAGTCTAAACTGTGACCCTATTTGTGAGGTCGATGCACATGTACATCGATCTTTATAGGGTTTTGCTAATCGTTAATGCAGCACAAATGTAATAAGACAAATGATTAAAGAAATTTATATTGAAGCATGAAAACGTTTTCAAACAACTTCAGTCTTTTTAGAATGTCTTAAATGTGTAGTGAATAAAGCGTAAAGCATCACAACGTATCTAAAAGCATAAGTAAATTTAATCGAAAACACATGCACGCACTCATACATAGACCCATTTAAGTTTAAAATAATAAATAATAAATATAATGAAACAGTAATATTTTACAAATTAAATGGAGAAGGCAGACTTTAAAGCCTAGCAAAGGGCAAGAGCAGACAGCTAGAACCGTTGATACGAAGCTCTTCTAAAATAGCTGAAGAACATCTGCTATTGTTCAACACGCAAACAATCCCAGGTGGTATCTATCGCTAAACTGACCAGAGACACCACTTGTCAGACGGACACGAATACAGACTTACGAGAGCAGCTGGTCTCCAGAATTCATTACGTCAGTAGAGTATCGCTAAACATTAATGCACACAAACAGTGTTGCTACATCTTCTTTCCAACAATTTTGCCTTCGGCTGGTCCTAAAGAACACCAGCATACGAATGGACATCAACCAAACACAGACCATTGTGTCACCTTTATAGGCTCACCAAACTACAACTTCTCTGTGCCAGAACTAGATGTGACCTAGTCTTTCCAGATGTCATTAATAGTTTCTGGACGATTTTCTTTCCTAAAATATTACACTTACTTTGGCTATTAATAATAGGAATAAAGACAACAGCTACAACAACAATTAAAATAACAATAATAACAAAATAATAGTAGTAATGATGATGATGATGATGATGATGATGATGATAATTGCCATTTGCCTGACCGGGAACTTTGCCATCACGCTGGGCCCTCTTCCAAAATTACTTAAATAACTTATTAAAATTGTGATATAATAATATCCATCCTGGCCGGATCCGGTACTGACGCAGTGGGAGATGTTTTTCTTATGGCCAGGTCCCAGTGAAGTTTGGAATCAAATGTACCCTTTCCAGACGACCCAGTTGCACATAAACAATCAGCTTGGGATCGCCCTTTAATTATGAAGGACATAGTCACCTTACAAGCATCTGCCATATCGGACTATCACAGGGCGCGGGCCATGGCGGTGGCTTCACCTCATTCTAATGACTGGTTGTTTGCCCTTCCAGCAAGTGCCTGTGGTCTAAGACTCGGAGTTGAGGCAGTACGAGAGGCCGTGGGTTTGCGCCTCGGTGCTGAGATCTGCACCACTCATAGCTGCCCTTGTGGTTCAATGGCCTTGACTGACGGTTCTCATGTTTGGCTTGTCGTCTTGGACCCAGTAGGATTGCCAGACACCCAGCTCTAAATGACCTAATCTGGCAAGTTTTGGTGAAAGCGGGTTTCCTTCCTCTAAAGAATCTGTTGGACTTTCAAGATCCGACGGCAAACGCCCAGATGGCGCTACTCTAGTTCCCTGGCAGGCGGACAGGTCTATGGGCTAGGATGTTACTGTTGTCGACACTTTGGCCGTTTCTTACTTGCCTCACACAGCACGAATCCAGGCACAGCGGCAGAGTTGGCTGCTCAGAGGAGGATCACCAAATATACCGATTTATCGGCTTCCAATCATCCCTTTGGCCTTCGAGACCCTTGGCCCGATAAATTTACAGGGCCTGGAGTTCTTAACTAATCTGGGTGGACACTTGATCAGGGTTTTCGGAGACCCAAAGGGAGACCGCTTTCCTTTTCCAACGTGTTGCCTGCACAATTCAACGTTTTAATTTGATTGCCTTCCAGGGCACTTTTGAGGAGCCTGACCTGACATCAACGAAGATTAGCCATCTCAAAATGCAATTTTTCATCCGGATAATTTTTTAGCTGCCTGAGGGATCATAAATACCTCCGGGAATAAAGAATTTAAATAATAAAAATAATAATAATTAATAATAATACTCGCAAGTAAAGGTCTTCATCGACAAGAATACAAAGAAGGAGACGCGCCTACAGTTGAAATCAAAGATGGAGAGACGGCGGTGCCTGTAGCCGAGATTAAAGAAGCAGAGAATACTAGGAGCTGATCGACGAGACTCAGCCGACGAGTCCCAGTTGGTCCTCAAGGACAACGAGACGCAGCGCCAAACGAAGGTCAGCCGGCAGGTCAAGGTCGAGGAAACATCGGTGCTCGGGTGAGAACTGTTCTTGGTGAACGAGCTTTTCAGTAGCTGGACCAAAATTTTGGCACTTTCTCACTGTAAGTGTTCGTTCTGCTAAATCGCTTGTGTCATTTCGTTCTCAGTTTAAGGCTTGCCTCTTTCAAATTGCTAATCCACAATAAGCTGCCTCAATGTCACAGTGGATTGACCTGAATACTGGTCTGAATTTGTTTTGGGCTTTGGTGTGCCATCGTTGGATGCCTTGGGCATTAGGCACTAAATGCTATATACGTTACTAATTACAGTTACAGTTATGTCACAATACAGGCCCCTATGTAATATATCTAAATTTCCGAAATTTCTCAACAGAATATAAACTCTACTTCAGGGCGACCAGCTTAATCGCCAGCGCTGCATCTAACCAAGTCCGCAAAGGCCAGTTTGTTGGATCAGGTTCGGTTCAAGGTGGGATCCAGCGTATCGAGGGGGACGAATATTGATCATCCCTTCCGCCTTTAGTCAGATAATTCATCAAATATTATCACTGACTCTGCGTGTAATGTTGATGATTTGCACCGGATAGCTTCTGAATTTGAATACGTCTTAACCGCATGTGAGTAGGCCTGGGGTACTGGCCTAGTTAAGTACATCGGTAAACGCGTTTGAGAAGGAGCCTCTATGCGTGAGGATCGCCGGTTCGATCCCGGTCGCGGCTTATTTAAGATATTTAATCTCCAGTTAGCACGGTCCGTTCACGGGGACCTTAAATGGCGTGGCGCCAATTGAAAAACGGGCAACGGTGGTGAAGGATCTTGCAAGATAAATTCACCGAATAATGAGCAGGGTCGAGGTCTCACGGCCGCTATATAAAACCTCCACACTGACATTTATATTTTGGCTACATGATTCATAACTTCTAAAAAAAATCACTTACACGCACCACATTCAATGGCCCACTTTGCGCTCGACAGCTCTCACTTTAGTCTCTAATCGATTTCTTTTAGAGGAAACTGGAATTGAACGGGACAGGTGAATGCGACCGGCTGACAAATGCCACCGTATTTATTAGGTCAAAAGTTAAGTACGGTTGAGGGGGCGTGGGAGCTGAGGCCACGTGGCGTCAAGCACTGGCAGCAGCTGCAGCAAATGGCTGTTCAATCCTATATGTTCGACCGATTTACTTCAACGAACATCTGTCTAGGCTTAGATTCAGCTCATAACAAGAGTGTATCTGCATCGGCAAAACTTAACTGCGTCCTTTATCCGTGTTAACTCTTCCCGGACACACGAACACTTCGGCTGTCAAAGCTCCTACAGCAATGGCCGTCTTCCGACTGACTGCCGTTCTCTCGACGCTGGCCCTTCTGCTCGGCTCCTTCGTCTACGTCTGCCAGACGTGTTTGCCGCCTTTGGGGTGGCAACCCCCGACCCTTGTCGAAGAAATACTCGAGGCAGAGAACGTACTTTACGGAGTGGTAAGGAAGACATATCCGGACCAGAGCTACGCATACGAGGACTATCCCTCGACGGTGTACACAGTGGAAATAGAGGTCTACTGCATTCTCAAGGGACCAACGACTCCATTGGTAATCAATATCACAGAGGCAGGTAACCAATCTAGTCTTATCTAGTCCTTACCTAACTTTATCTCCGCGTCAACGGTATCTGCGTTAAATGAAAGTAAACAGTAATTTGCTGAAAGATCATCCGAGGGGTTAAGATAAATTAGTGACTTCGATAACGCCGGAATCAAATGCACAAGGCATCCACCCACAATGCAGATGACAAAGGGTGAATCTAGGATATCAGCAGAGGGGACGCAGATTGAGCGCAGAGCGCAATCCGGTTTGTAGGTATGGGTTGTTGCCCCCATGATGGTCCTCGGCAAAGCCCTTGGTCAGAAAGGGAACAAGCTGCGCATTTTTCTTACAAAATACTGTAATATGGGTTTTTCCTTGCATCAGTTTAAGGTTTCCGTGTTTTAATCTAGCCCTGATTTCACAGCTTATACACGCCGTACACGCATGATGTAACAAGGTTGGCAACATTTTTACTCAGCTCAGCAGTGACAAATACAGACCTGTGACAATAGCTGTTTTAATTTTGAAGTTTTTTTTCTCAAGTTTTGACGTGTGCTGGAAGCCAAGTTAAGCATGACAACAGAGAGACTACCGATTGGCTTCGTTGCATGAACATCTTGTCAACGACCCTTCTTTGTCTCGTGTTTTCAATAAGACGACTATTACCAAACAAAACTAACTCAAACGCACCCATATTCACTATAATTTGTATGTAAATATTTAAAGTGAGTTTTACATTTCGTTAACAGTTCTATACTGATACATGCAGGAGAAAAAAAGGAAAGAAGAGGAGAGGAAAGGAAGAAAGGAAGGAAGGCAGAAACAGGGAAGGAAGGAAAAAGAGAAGAGGAAGGAAGGACTCGGTTAAAGAAGGAAGAAATGAAGGAAGGAGGGAAGAAGCGATGGAACGGAGGAATGAAGATAGGGAATGAAGGAGGGAAGAAAGGAAGGAGCGAGGGAAGGAAGAAGGGAAGGAAGAACGGAAGGACGTAGGGATGAAAGGAGGGAAGGAGTGAAGCAAAGAAGGAAGGCAGGAAAAGGGACGAGAACAAGGAAGGAATGGAGAAGGAAGGAGGGAAGGGAACATGGAAGGTAGGAAGGAAAAAAGCAAGGATGGAAGTGAAAGAAGGAAGGAACGAAAGAGGGAGAGGGTAGAAAGGAAGGAAGCAAGGAAGGAAGAAAGCAATGAAGGAAAGAAGGAAGAAGGTAGTAAGGAACGAATAAAGCGAGGTGAAAGAAGAGGGGCAGTAGAGGGCATTAATGACCAATGGCTTATTGTCTCAGTGTTTTGTTACAAATCCACTACCAACTGTAATTTTTGACTTTTGGGAAAACCCTAGGCTTTGGCTATTTGTCTCATCTCTCTTCCAATAGGTTATATACCTGGATTTTGCGCTGCTTCTGAGTTCGACGTCAACGGTGTCTATATCGCGCTCGCTTATGTGTTTGAAAAGACCGACCAGAGGCCGATCCAGCTGAGTGTCAGTCAGGACATGACCAGCGCAAGCATCGACGCCACGCAAGAAAATCTCAACGAAATTACGAAAGCCTGTGGCCTCAATCCCGTCACGCGCCCTGAAGGTATACATGCCTACATTACCTGCTTAACATATGCGGACAAATGTTTGCCTCAACTCAATCACTTGAACAAATATATGCTAACCATACGTAGACCTAACACGCAGATAAATTACAGATTTTATCAGCAACACACACAGGATCAAATATACCCCAGATATTAATAATAATATTGATGATAATAATATTGACGATAATAATAATATTGATAATAATAATATCGATGATAATAATAATATTGATGATGATGCCGATGATGATAACATGGTGTCAGTTTTCTTATCCAATGTCTTTTCATTTGTATCAAGGGCTAAACTATTACGACATTTCGAGTCGCTTTTACAGATATTACGGAAAATAAGACCGGGTTTTCCAGTGACCCCTTAACAGCTCCTAGCGTAATTCTTTTTCCTGAAGGAATTTAGTTACCTCAGGTTGAAAACAAGAATACTACTACTACTACTACCACTACTACTACCACTACTATTACTACTCATACTGCTGCTGCTGCTGCCACCACCACCACCACCACCACCACGAACACTAATAATAATGATGATAATAATAATGATAATGACAATGATGATGATGATAATAATAATAATAAATTCTTTTTCAGCGCCTCTCCATCTGTATTCAGCGCTATAATGCCATCGCTTTCCGGAGCACGTTCCTGATGTTTTTGAGGGACGAGGTCTGATTTCCCAGACACCCCTTAACTGCTCCTTGAGTAATGTTTCAGTTCCTGAGGGATTATACTTACCTCGGGTAAAAAAATCATAATATTAATAATAAAACCTGCTCCAACGCCTCGCTCTAACAATTCAGCGTTTCAACGCCGTTGCTTTCCGCATTTCCTTCTTCCTGCGTGAACTGGATGCGACGTAGCATTTTCAGATTTCACAAGATAAGATAAACAGAGACAGAACAGAACCCTAGGAAGATGCCAGGTGAATAAAAAACTACTGTTTGGATGGAGAAGTGAAAGTAGATCTTACTGGGAAGCGAAGTAGAAATTACTCATCCCAGCAACCAAGACATGTTTCAGCTTATGCCAAACACGCATGCATACAGCAAAAGGGCTGCTGTGGACATTGTGTATCTATGCATGTCCAGTGTCTTTGCAGGATCTACATCTTCGATCGAATGTCCTGTGTCTGCGCCGGACTGTCAGAGTCAGACAACTCCCAGAGGACCCGTCAAAAGAGCAGCTGTTGACGAATCCTATGATGCCTATGATCCAGGTATATCTATACAGCAGCAGAAGTATTATCTTCACACGTACATTATTCATCGATCGAATAATTACGTACGTCCAAATGCTCATTAGCATATTTTTAGAAAGTTAGTATTAACCTGCACCAGTTAAGTAGTGTGTAATCAAACAGAAACGTTACCTCATATCTTCAACTTCGTCCTGTCTCTTGAATCTACCTGTAACGGTTTCGCCCTTCTTACTGCTACTTACTCTTAACTTCTGTATAAATATTTGTATTAGAGGATTTAACCGCTCTATTTATCATTAGTGCTTAAGCTGGGTGCGTGATACAGTTAGTGATCAAGCATCTGCCTTATGAAACGTATAGCCGACGATATTATGGTTCGCATTGTCAAACATTGTATTTTTTAAAATGAGTTTTAATTAAAATAAATAGTTCTAGTACAATCAGGCATACGTCAAGATTTCTAGTAATTCACTTGGATATCTACACTGTGTATCTATCAGACTATCTCCGACGATTATGAACATCCTACAATTTCAGGAGACGTCAGTAGTAGATTCAAAGGAGGACAGCCTGTGCAGATACACGCCAACATTTGCAACTACGATTTCTCAGCACAAGTCCTTACCATTGGATTGGGGTAAACCTGCAGGCAAAGGAAAGCATACAGACAGGCATACAAAAATACCTACAGACAGACAGCAAGCAGACATGTGGTGCGACTGTCAGCCACACAGTGCAACTGTCTTGCAGGCTTATGTCAAGACTTCTGTCAATTACGTCTAGATCTCTACGCTGTATTTTCGAAGGTGACCTGGCTGTCTCGTCGATCTGAACTTCCACAGGGCACCAGAGAAGCTTTGCTAAGATCGGTCCATCCTTCTGGAAAAAGTTGTCTGTAGCAGCCTACATCGTGAGCTGCTCATTTTTCAGTGGGTTTACCGGGTATGATCCTTCACCATCACTGCCCGTTTGAATGGGAACCATGACATTTAAGGTTACCGTGTGCGGACCGTGCTAGTCCGATATTCAAATCTCTTAAATATAGCCACTGCTGATATGCGAACCGGCATCTCTTGCAAAGAGGCGCCTTGACATATGCTTTAATCAATGTAGCTAACCAGGCCAATGTACATCTACTGTAAAAGCTAGCAGCTATTGAAAACAAAATCCATATACCATCCGTTATTAAGGACACTCACGTAAAATAATTGAGAGACCATACTTAAGTACACTCAAACAAACGAAATAGTAGGCTCGTTTATAACTCTGCCTCACAGTTAGCCAACGCTCACGCACAGTCACCTGCAATTAAGGACATGTAAGGAGGCGTTAACACAATTTGCATCCGATCGATGGTTGTAAGCCAGTTGCAGGGATGCCTACCGTCGTAGAGATCGCCAATGTTAAGCGTCCTGGATGTAGAAATTCCACGTGTACCGGAAAATATCCAAAGTGCCAATTTTTCTCATCCAAGTCAAGAATAGATGTTTGTAAATGTTGGGACATGGTGGTGCAATGGTCTGGTCTGTGCCTCATAACCAGAGGGTTGTGGATTCGAATCTGCCTCAAGCCATTACGTGACGACCTGAGACAAGTTGCTCAACCACAATTGTCTGCGAGGAAGGCAACGGAATACCACCTCATTCATCTCATCCCCGGATGGCATAAATCCAATGGACCCGCCTTCAAGCAGAGAACTCATCATCATCATCATCATCAAATTGCCGCATAAACTTGTGGTGGACTGGGAGACAGAACAGTGGATTGTCGCTCAGCAAATAAGCCATTTGAAAAGTTGTCGTGATCT
Organism: Norana najaformis; assembly: GCA_964023275.1. NCBI lineage: Eukaryota > Metazoa > Annelida > Clitellata > Crassiclitellata > Hormogastridae > Norana > Norana najaformis. The sequence goes on along the minus strand of OZ029924.1, from coordinate 2,388,420 downwards.
AGCAACATATCGCCTGACTACCCACATTTGCCCCTCGATCATTTGAGAACTCAACCTTAGCTGCCACCCATGGTTGAGTGCCATTTGCCAAACTAAATAAATTTTGTGCCAAATAAAATTAAAGAAATGAATTTTGTGCCAAAAATTAAATTTTATACGCGTCAAGGCCTTTCGATTAGATTGTTTATTAATATCATATACTTTTATTGACCACAAAGTAGCTTACGGAAACAAAAAATTAGGAGCTACAAATGCAAAATTGACAAATAAAAATGTTCACTTCCAAGATTATGACAAGGCGATTGAAGTTCTGCATTGTAACAAAGTTCTTTATAGCAATCACTGAGAACGCCTTTTTGTATTAGAAACGTGAATAGCAATTTTAGATGAATGGCTAGCTGTCTCTGGGTCTTAGAGTCTGACAGCCGTTCTGACGATCGGTTGGTTTGAGAGCAGAGAGACAAAAGGGAGAAAGTGAAAGGAGGGAGAGAAAGGCAACCAGGACAATACGTACTATACGGCATTCTCAGCGACGCAGTGGCCCCTTGTCTAGAACTTATGACTCAAGAAAGTAAAATGAATCAGCGCCTGTCTTGTGTCCTGTCACAAGGAAGCCTATGTTATTTGCCTTTCAGGTACTGCTTCGAAGAATAGGAAGAAACGAGACGACTAGCCGCCTGTTGTATCTGCAGCGGTCGCCACAGTTGCCAAGACACACAACAGCCACCGCTGTAGCACTGGCCATCGTCTTCATCTAAATGAGATCATCTTCACAACCTTGCAGTAATAGAAGTTTCAACGAGTCACAAACACTAATAAAATTAATATCTGTTAATTTGTTGGAAATGCACCGAAATAGTCTGAGCTCTGACCATACTGGCGAGGTCGATGCACATGCAGATCGATCCATAGGCTTTTGCTAATCGATAATGCAGCACAAAGGCAACAAGACAAATGATTAAAGAAATTTATATTGAAACATGAAAACGTTTTCAAACAACTTCAGTCTTTTTAGAATGTCTTAAAAAGTGTAGTGTATAAAGCGTAAAGCATCACACCTTATCTAAGCATAAGTAAGTTTAATCGAAAACACATGCACGCACTCACACATAGACACATTTAAGTTGAAAATAATAAATAATGAAAATAATGAACCAGTAATATTTTACAAATGAATTGGATAAGTCATTTCGTTCTCAGCTTAAGACTTGCCTCTTTCAAATTGCTTATCTACAACAGTCTGCCTCTCTCTGTCATAGTGGAATGACCTGAATACTGACCTGAATGCGATTTGGGCTTTGGTGTGCCATCGTTGGATGTTTTCGGGCATTAGACACTAAATGCTATAGACGTTACTATATACAATTACAATTACGCCGCTACATGTAATGTAATTCTAAATTTTCTAAATCTGTCAGCACCACGCAAACTCTGCGTCAGGGAGACCAGCTTAATCGCCAGCGCTGTATCTAATCAAGTCCACAAAACCCGGTTGTTTGATCTGTTGGTGTGCCAGGTGGAATCCGTCGGATTGAACAGGAAGAATCTTGATCACATCTTCCGCCTTTTGGAAGAAAATTCATCAGCAATAGTTATCACTGACTCAGCACTTAATGTTGATGATTTGCACTGAATAGCCTTTACATTTGAATTTTTGAATACGTCTTAATTGCATTGAAGTATATGCTTGATAACTTCTACAAATGACTTATGCGGTTCACAGTTACTGGCCCGCTTTGCGCTCAACAGCTCGACAGAGTGTGCACTGGACCCGTCCGATATTGATATTCAGCACAGACGAACATTTCTTAGGACCTTTTACGGAATGGGTGGACAAAACTGGACTGGCTTCGCTCGTTCTTGAATAAACGGACACTGATAGACTATTAATACAACATTGCTTGACCACTACTCAGGCCGCTTACTCCAATCTTTTACCTTTAGAGGGAACTGGTTTGGACGGAAAGGTCTAAGTGACTGGCCGCTAAACGTCACCGTATTTCTTGCCTCAACGGCCTAGTGCGGTTGGAGGTGGTGCAGGCTGCTTCTGGTTCGAGTTGTCCTCAACCGAGGTCACCAGGCGGAGAGGAAAGTGGCAGCAGGCGCAGGAACTGGCTGTTGGATCTAGCTGCCGGCATCTGCTCAATCCCATATGTTCGACCTATTTACTTCAAGTGCGTCTGTATGCCTAGGCTGAGATTCAGCTCATAACAAGAGTGTATCTGCATCGGCAAAACTTGACTGCGTCTTTTATCCGTGTTAACTCTTCCCGGACACACGAACACTTCGGCTGTCAAAGCTCCTACAGTAATGGCCGTCTTCCGACTGACTGTCGTTCTCTCGATGCTGGCCCTTCTGCTCGGCTCCTTCGTCTACGTCTGCCAGACGTGTTCGCCGCCTGAGGGGTGGCAACACCCGACACTTGTCGATAGGATACTAGAGGCACAGAGCGTACTCTACGGAGTGGTAAGGAAGACATATCCGCACCAGTACCATCGGAGGGCGTACACTGTGGAACTGGAGGTCTACTGCATTCTCAAGGGACCAAAGACTCCATTGGTAGTCAACATCACAGATGCAGGTAATCAATCTGGTCTTATCTACTCCAATCCAAGCTAATCTCTCGAAAGTGTTAAATACAGCAGGCAGATCAAAACCGGCAGTAACGTAGGTCGATGATTGTAACTATAACTTAAATACGCTTTAGAACAGCGAAACTTTAGTACCTCGCATTGATCTATGTGTTCCAGAACAGAACCAGCCACTACAGAAGCTGATGCGACCATTAAGATGCTGCACATCAGGCGATCATCATTTGACAGTCAATGGTGATTTTGTGCATTTAAGCATTTACCCTGGGTAGCTCAGTTGATGACTGATTTAGTTTTCGATCCTGGAAGAATGAAAGAATCGGTCAGCGAATGGGTCCTTTTGCAACAATTCATATGAGTACAACACGTGAAAAGACGCGGAGACTGTCTGATGTTTCGTTGTACCAGAGGCTTTGAACATCCAAATTTCTTTCCTACGATGCCATGAGGCAAGGCAGGGAAAGAAGAATCCACAGAGCAGCGCTGTATCGGCCGAATAAATCAAAGTCGTTAATCTGTCCTTACCTAAAGTTATCTCCACATCGGCGGTATCTGCTTCAAATGAAAGTTAAGATCATTAGAGGACATGGCATCGAGGGCTGATTAAGATCGAATTAGTAACTGCTATAGCGCCAATGTATAATGCATAAGACATCCACCGACGGTGCACCAAACTACACCGCAATCAGGTCATTATTCAGAAAATACAGAATGAAAAGGGAACAGTCATGCACCTAGCTGACCCTTCTGGTTAACCTTTTGACAGCGCAGCAGAAACAGTGTTATAACTTAAGTCATCATCGTATTTTGCTTGCATTTTCTCTTTCGTTGTTTAATCAATAAACGCCTTCAAAATGGACGTTTAAACCTGCCGTACTTTAAGAACGTAGGTGCTCTGTAACTCTGTACAGTCTGGAAAACTAGGGTGCAGAGTACTGAGGTTAGGAGAATCTTATTTAATAAACTCAAAACATTGATCCTCAAGCAATGGGTTCGAACGATTCTCAGAGCGCTCGGCTTTTAACAGGGAGAGTACGTACGTGCTCAAGCCTCCCCTCGGACGGCAACTGTTTAAGGACCTTGAACAAGTCCTTCACTCACAACTGCTCAGCGCTATTGATTGGTCCTTAGTCATTAGACAGTGGCACTTAATAAATGAAGAAATAATAATTAATGCTCAATTCTGATCAGTCGTAACTTGCATTGCAGTTATTCAGCAGGCGCAGTTAACTGTCAGCCTTGCACTGAGGTAGGTCTCTTTGCACGGCGCTTATAACACCTGTGAGAACTGTTAGACAACAATGTTTCAGTACTTGTGAGAGAACTTGATGACGCTACAAAACTGATCAGACACATACATTTATACAAACGAAACTGAGTTGTTTTCCGGATATTAACAATATCAACAACTATGATGATGTTGATGCTGATGATGGTGGCGGTAATGATGATGATGCTGTTGCTGCACCTGCTGCTGGTGCTGCTGATGATGATGTAAGATAGGCATACAAGCAGCACTTAGACCCTGTTTGACTGGTCATTATAAACATGGAGGTTAAGACAGACAGACAGACAGACAGACAGACAGACAGACAGACAGACAGACAGACAGACAGACAGACAGACAGACAGACAGACAGACAGACAGACAGACAGACAGACAGACAGACAGACAGACAGACAGACACACAGCATTGCGGGAATATTTGTGAACCTGGAACGCTGTACCAAAGCATCTTACAATCAAACAAGGGAATGTCTCCTGTATGCGCGTATGGCCGACTTCTGAAGCCCTATGTCACTGTTCAAGGGCCCATCCAGGATATCAGCAGAGGGGCCACATGACGAGCGCGGAGCGCAAGCCTATACGTGAGTCTGGGGGCGTAGCCCCAGTGGGTTCCGGGGCGAGCCCTTGGTTATGGCTTAGCGTATTCTTCTTACAAAGTACAGATTGTTGGGTATTTTCCTTGCATTAGTTTTACGTTACATGATATATTCACAACCTAACAATAGCTGACACCATTTGTACTCAACTTCCAAGATACAGGCCTATTACATCGGCTGTTTGGGTTTCCCAAAAGAGTTGAAGGCCTGTGTATGCATGTGTATATGTGTGTATGTAGTCATGTATGTATATATGTGTGCATTCAATAATGTATGTTTGTTATTATTAATATTATTAATTGGAACCTTCTAGACCGCCGATGTCTAATGCACAAGGCATCAACCGATGGCGCATCAAATTTAAGCCGCATTCAGGCCAATATCTAGAAAATCAGTCAACTAAGACAGAGTGGATGATGAGTTTGAGGATCGAGGACTGACTTTAAGTAATGAGTATGTCATGAATATACATATAATCATGTATGTATGTTTTTATGTATGCATGTATATATTCATAAGCTCGAGATTTCTACTGCGCCTAAAAGCTAAGTCGCGGGAACTAGCTTATCACAGGTGCTCAGTCAAAACAACATCGATAGGCAGAAGGTTTTGGTTCCAGGTCAAGATCCTGAGTCATGTTGGCTGACAGTCAGACGGTTATGGCGGATGGTGTTTGGAATTGAACGTTAATTCACTTCAGTTTGCAATACTTCTCACAGTTTGGATATAGAACTGTCACTTAGGGCTGTTTTCTACTTTGTTTTAGTTTGCATATGCAGTAGGGACTTTGAACATTAGGCCTGTGTAACGTAACTGAACAATTTACATTTAATGTAAGTCATTACATTTTCGTTGGTCCATTCTGTGAGCTTTGTTCCTTTTTAGTTCTGGTGTAAGTTATGTGCAGCAAAGTGTCAAAAATTGAATGACTCCACTTAGCAAAAAGCCATCAACATCTTCGCAACATCCTTTGATCAAGGATGGGGCAAAACGCTCCCACTAGGCTTCTTGCCCCCATGTATAAGAAGCCCTTTTGCAGAAGTTTTACTTAAAATTATATTTTTAAAACTGGACTATCACTACGTAAATTTAATGTGACTGCTGAATACAGCTTGTAACGCAGTTTACGATCACCAATTTTGGTTGACTTAGAAGCATATTACTTGGCAGTGGTCGATGACAAAGGTTGGGGGGGGGCGTTATGCATATATGTATGTATGTATGCCACTTGCAAACTTGTTTGTAGAGAGATAGAGCAGGAGCAAGAAAGAGGGATAGGCATATGGATTGAGCGAACAAGAGAGAAGCAGAAAGAGAGAGAGAGAGAGAAGCAGAAAGAGAGAGAGAGAGAGAGAGAGAGAGAGAGAGAGAGAGAGAGAGAGAGAGAGAGAGAGAGAGAGAGAGAGAGAGAGAGAGAGAGAGACCCGATTATAGGTAACTTAATACATCAAAGACTACCAGCAGACATCTAGTCGAGCCAATGACTAATGACTGCAATGCGAACATCTTGGTAGTACTGAGCTACTGGCCTATGAGCCCTGACTAAGAACAGTGCAGAAATTCAAAGACTATTATTTTCCAAAGGGAAAGTTAAACACCACAGCAGAGAGAGAGGTCATCAATTGCTTTTGTTGCACGAACATCGAGGAAGCGACTTCATTTTGAGTTTTGCTCGTCTTTTGCCTTCTTAATGTAGCGACAGTACCAAATAACTCGCACATCTAGTTGACAGTTTTATGCTGATACGTGGAGGGAAAAAGAATGGAAGACGAGGGGAACATAAGAGGAAGGAAAGAAGGAAGGAAGGAAGGAAGCATGGAGAGAAGGAGGAAAGGAGACAGGGAGGAAAAATGAAGGTGGGAAGCAAGGAAGGATGAAAATAAGGACTGAGGGAAGCAATGAAAGACAGAAGGGAGCAAGGACGGAAGGAAAGGAGGGAAGTAAGGGACGGAAGGAATGAACGAAGGAAGAAGGGGAAGAAGGGACGAAAAGAAGAAAAGCAGCAACGAAGCAAGGGGAGAGCGCCGGCACGAGACCATTAAAGGCCAATGGCTGAGAGTCCATTCTTTTGAGTCAAATCCCATACCAGTTGTATTAGTTGACTTTTGGAAAAACCGTTGCCTATGGGTTATTTGTCTCATCTCTTCTTATAGGTTACATAGATGGACATTGCGCGGCTTCTGAGTTCAAAGTCAACGGCGTCTATATCGCGCTTGCTGCTGTGGATGGAGGGACCGACCAAAGGCCGATCCAGCTGAATGTCAGACCAGGGATGACCAGCGCCAACATCGACGCCACGCAAGAAAACCTCAACGGAATCAGAAAAGCCTGTAGCCTCAATCCCGTCACGCGCCCTGATGGTAAGCACGACCACCTTACCTGCTTAAGATATGCAGCCAATGTCAGCTTTATCCCATCACTTAGTAAGTAAGTAAGTAAGTAAGACATTTGTTAATACGCTATATGTCCATCGGTTGAGCGAGGAATCGTAGGCGTGGACGAGTCACTTCGGTCAGACAACAAAAGCAAGACGGTACAAATAGGTCTTAAGCCGCTTTACGAAAATGTCTGAGATGTTGTTGTGAGTAATGTAAACAGAGAGACTGTTCCAGATGACTGGTGCAGAATTGATGAATCCGCGTCTGGAGAATTCAGACTTGAAGAAATATGCGACCCACACGTAATGCGCAGCTGCATTACAGATTTTATCACCAACACAGACAGGATCATATATACCCCTGTTATAAATAATAACACTGATGATGATGATGATGATAACTGTGATGATGATGACGTGATGTCAATTTACTTGTACAGTGTCTTTCCATCTATATCAAGGGCTAAAATACCACGGTACTACAAGGCGCATTTACTGATATTGCAGAGGATAAGGTCTGATTTTCCAGATACCCGAAAGTAGCTCCTATCGTAATTTTTGTTCCGGAGGGACTAAAAAAACACTGATCGGCCTATTAATAATATCTGCTTCAACGCCTCGCACTAACAGTTCAGTGTTTCAACGCCCTTGCTTTCCTCCCTGCTTGAACTGGATGAGACATAGCCTTCGCTGATGCCATTAGTAATCTATCGACAAGTTTTCTCGTACTGAGGGATTCTTGCAAAGATCTGATGACCGGAGGTAAGTGTGTTCACTACATCTTTTAACATTTACGAGGAAGCGCCAGTCGGTGAGGGTAACCATGTGCTGTGAACTTCATTGGCTGTTCCAATGCAGACTGAGACCGAAGAGAACCAAAAGGAAAAAGAGAACTTGAGATAAAAAGAGACGGAAGAGAACCAGAAGGAAAATGAGAACTTGAGATAAAAAGAGAGAGAAGAGAACTAGAAGGAAATGAGAACTTGAGATAAAAAGAGACGGAAGAGAACCAGAAGGAAATGAGAACTTGAGATAAAAAGAGACGGAAGAGAACCAGAAGGAAACGAGAACATGAGATAAAAAGAGACGGAAGAGAACCAGAAGGAAATGAGAACTTGGGATCAAAAGAGACGGGAGAACCAGAAGGAAAATGAGAACTTGAGATAAAAAATAGACGGAAGAGAACCAGAAGGAGATGAGAGATCAAAGGAGACGGAAGAGAGCTAGAGGAAGAGGGCAGGAGAATCGTGAATTAGGGCCTACTGTGGGCATTGTGTATTGATGCATGTCTGGTGGTTTTGCAGGATCTACATCTTCGACCGAATGTCCTGTGTCAGCGTCGGACTGTCAGAGTGAGCCAACGCCCAGGAGAGACAGACTGGAACCCATTAAACCAATAGGTATGGACGAATTCAGCTATGATGCTTATGAGTGAGGTAGACCTGTACAGCAGCAGAAGTATAATCTATAAAGTACATCAATCATCGATCGAATAATTATATTCGCCAAAATCCTTATTAGCTTATATTTTAGAAAATTAGAATATACCTGCACTATTTAAGTAGTCTGTAATCAGACAGAAAATTTACCTGATATCTTTAGCTTCGTCCGTGTCAATTTTGTGGTTGCTAATTATGTTAATTTTATTGACCTAATCACGGTATTCTGTTGTATATTGACCTGATTGCGGCTTGATTTTGGTGCACCATCGGTTGAAGCCCAGTGCATTAGACATCTGCGCCACAAAAGTTGCTAATTAATAATAATTTTTCAGTTCCTGAGGGATAATACTTACCTCGGGCAAAAAATAATACTTATTGTAACATAACAAACGTGCGGAACGGTGGTCTGTCGGTAACGTGTTTGGTCAATGATCATGCAGTTGCGGATTCGACTCCGTGTAATGACCCTGGGCAAGTTTGCGCACACCGTGCCTCTGTCATCAAACAGAACAATTTTGTAGCGTCGCACAATAATTATCATAGCATGTAAAAATTATATATAAAATAGGCCTATAGCTAATAAAGAATTTATAAAAAGCTTCTAGGGAAGACATCGTTGGCTCAGACAAGCGACTATTTTTGAAGCAAGCTCTGGCACAACTGCCAACTCAGTATCAACCATCGAACCAACTGAAATCTTATGACTGGAAAAATATTCACCCAGAGCCTGTCCAATCGGCTGACTGACGAAAACCTACAATGTACACATGAACTAATCCGAACCGATTCTGCCAGAGTACAATGCGATCGGACCCGGTATACGACCGCCTTTTCATGCGAAGTGAACGGCAAGCACAACGACGCAGCCAGCGGCCCCTAGTCCAAGACTCAGTGATTTGTCCCCTTATGACTCAAGAATCTAAAATGAATAGGGGTCTATCCAAGCGTCCCGTCACACGCCAGACTGTTTGTTATTTGACTTTTAGATCGCAAGCCGAATACGGGATCTGCAGTGATCGCCTCAGTTGCCACAACACTCGCAGCGGTTGCCGCAGTAGCACTGGCCACCGTCGGCGTCTAAATTAGATTATCAGAGGTCCTTATTCAAGGTCGTAACGAGCTTCGGTAGCGAAAAGCTCAGCGAGTCACAAACACCCTTAAATATCTGCTAAACCCGACTCACTATGCCTCATAGATGTTGCTTAGACTGACCGCCTAGGAGACGTAGACCGACCGCCTATACGCTTTGTGCACATGCTTTAACTTTGTTGTTTGCTGAAATGCGTTGTTTACTATTATGACTGCTAACTGTTAATTAATAACTTCTATCGTTCCGGCCTCCCCTCTGACATTCATAAAATCCCCGTTTGCTTTCCGTTCTTTCTCGCCCTCTCCCTCTAACCTCTCCTCCCTCTTAGTTCTTACCCCTTAACTCTCCAATCTTCACTCCCACCCTCCAATTTCTCTCTCGCCAAACGTCCCCTTCCCAACTCTCCGGCCCCTTCGTCTCCCTCTCTTACATTTATAGCAGCCCCTAAATGTTCTCCGTTACCAAAAGGGCCATGAAAGGAATTTCCAAAATGTTCTGATATTATTCGATCTGTTAATTTCATACGATGAGCCCGGTATTCGAACTCAGGCCACTCAGGTGAAAGTCTGTAGTGTGGCTTTTGATTAAGTAGAAATCGATATTAGACGAAAACAGTGTCAGTTGTTTGGAAAAAATTAACCAACAATAAATAAAAAATTAGCTAAATCATATCTATGCTGAAATTTGTGACCTTAATTTGTGAACTAATAAATTTGATATTCTTGACATCTTAACACAGCTTGAATAAATTTTTCATCAGTTGGTCGGTCATTGACTAATTATATTATTATCACTTAATTCGCTGGTGGGGCCACTGCCTCGCCACGCACTTGCCTAGGGCCGTAATTATATAGCTTATAAAGTGCAAATCCTGGTTTTTGGACAACTTAAATGTATGTGTGAGTGCGTGCGTGTGTATTTACTGTTCCATTCCTTGGGATTAAACTTACTGATGCTTAGATAAGGTAGGGTGCATTGTGTCTTATACAATGCACGTTTTAGGACATCTAAACAGACTGCACTTATGTGAAAATGTGTTCATGCTTTAAAATATATTTCGTTTATTTTTTGTCTTGTTAAATTTGTGCTGCTTTACCGATTAGCAAAATCCTAAGGATCGACCTACACGTGCATCGACCTCACCAGTGAGGTCAGAGTTCCTACATGCCTATATGCCTACATACATGTCACTATACTGCCAACAAAATAAAGGTCTTCACCGCTGCTTCAAATCACAACTGACACTTGGATCACAATACAGGCCTATTTCATTATTTAGTTCGCTATATTACTCTTTTATAACGTTATTTTTATTATTATCACTTATTTTATCATCATCATCAATCATCATCATCTGAACTTATTGTAACGTGTGCATAGTCACACAGAAAATGTGACACTGAGGTGTAGTTAGTCAGCTGCCAATATCCACTTAGAATGAGTGTAAGAACTCGTTTTTATCCAGATCTAACACTTCAAAACAATCAGTACTAAATTTCACCGAGATATATGTTTAACAGCCAGGAAGTTCCTGCTGACTCCAACTGAACAACTAGACACCCCTAACAGTCAGACACACAGAAAGTGGAGTTCATTATGTCACGCACATAACCGAAACGGACTGATCAAGATCTTAGCCCCGTGGGGTATTATCAGAAGCAGCCTCTTCCGTGATGGCCAGGCCAGATACCTCGTTAGCAAAGGTCGGTGGTTGGTGCACCGGGCTGCTAGACTTGGAGCCTTCCTGCTGCTTGGCCCTATCGGCACTGTCGCCTGAAAGCGGTCGCGAGTCATTGCTTTGGAGGACTTCGTAGTTTTTTGCATCTTGCTCCGACTGAATTTTCGGGCGATCGCTCACCAGACGGTAATCCATGTCGACCAGGATTAGACTGTGCTTCCTCTCAATGCCTTCACCCATTTCGGCAGGCAGAGGAAGATCGAAATTCTCCATGCCAACAATATAGTATGTTTTCATCTCGCCCTTAGCCTGAACATTGTAACAAAGCTCGTATTCAACGTAATTCTGGCACCCATAGCATCTAGTAAGCTAAACTTAGAGAGTAATCCCTGTTCAAATGTAGACAAGTGTCTCGGAAATAAGCAGAATTTGAATGAGTCAGACATGTGGTTTGAATGTAGTGGCCTATGGTGCCTTTCGACAAAAGGTCACAACTGACGCAGGCGTGGTGCCTTGGATTAATTATCCAGCTACACGCGCCAATCATCTGCTGACGGCAAAAGTAACACTCACGCTTTTAAACGAGTGTTTTTGACTGCGGTTGCAGAGTAATTGAGCTTCATTTTGGTCTGCAAATTTAGGCTCTGTAGCAATATTCTGATTCGTTGCATTTGCAAAAACACCGTGTTATCGCCTCCTGGCATTGGATTCTGGCTGGTAGCTTTGGTATTTATTGATATAGGCCTACGGGGCTCCATTTCAAGAAAGGCAATCAACCTCGGGCTAAACGCAGAATTTAGCCTAACAGCAGGAAAAGCGTAAACAGAGTAATAAAGGCACAAGACTTGGGACTAAAAAAATGGCCGATGACTCAAACCTACAGTCAAAGCCAGAAGCAGCCTCGTCAGCCAGGTTAGTTTTAGCCATCGAAAGCAGACGGTCTGAGTAATAACAGCATTTTGCCTGGCACTAACACAGATTTACTACCACCAGCCATAACGGCCTACTGAAGATCTTAAGTCATTCCATATAATCCTTTGCACCCAGCAACTCCCTGTTTTCCATTGTTGCATCTAAGAAGGCTGGGAAAAGGGATGGTAAGCCAGTAACTTAAGCTGCAAACGGGGCATCAAGGAAGCTGTTAATTGCTTGAGAAATGCCAAGGTGGGGTTTTCATTCCATTCTTAAACATAAACTAAAGCCCAAAATAAAAATATTTTAAAAAAAAATTCCAATGTCAACTCAGATGCTGAAGGCTGCAATGTTAGAAAGAAAAGCACGACAAAGCACTGAGCAGATTAAGATGCTCATCTCAAAATGAGATTTGCATTTCTTATAATTAAAACTCGCATAACCCGCTAAAATCACAACGTAACCACATACATTTGCATAACCTATAAAATAAGCATAACCAATGAAGTGTGCAATTCTAAATGAGCTAGTATTTTCAAATGAAATTAGCATAACTAAAGGAAAACAGCATAGCCAAATAAAACGTGCATCTTCAAATAAACTTCAAATAAAATAATTGAATGAAATCAGTATAATCAAATGATATGAGGATTATGCAAATGAAATCAGTGTAACCAAATAAAGCTAGTAAACGAAATGCTCATCTCTCAATGAACTGACAATCTGTAAATAAAATATACACAACGAAACGTACTTACTGGAAGGATCAGTTTCCCTCGATAGACAGTCAAGAATTTTTCGTATGACTGCTCGAGTAATCGATTTGTTGCTTCACTTATGTGAATGTGCATTGCTAAACAAATTACAATTATTTACTTATTTTTGCAAATTTTCGGCCTGTAATTCTAACTTGAAACTCAGTATCTCTTCAGATCATGAAAACCCTAGCCAACAGAACCAACACATTTGCAGACGATTCTGTTCCAATTCCTTCTCATCACAACATTGCACAACAAACAGTACATTGCTTGCACTGTTTGTTAAATTGTAATTGTAATTTAAAATTTGTATAGCGCCACTTCAAGATATATGGACACCAGAACTACTAAGCAATATGCTTCAGACCAGCGACACCATTAAAACTCACTAACCTGAACCATAGCGAACACTACAACCTCATCCTTCTTCGTGATTGGTAAAAGCACAATTGTGACAACGAGGTTAGTTAAGTTTTTGTTGGTATTATATGCTTCTATACAGGAAATGAGAGAAGGCAGACTTAAGTGCCTAGCAAAGAACAATCCCAGACTGGCAGATCAGCTAATGAAAAGCATTTCTAATATTAGCTGAAGAACGTCTGCTTTTGTTCAACAGACACACAAAGAACACAGATGGTATCTTTCCCTAAACTGACTAGAGGCTCCATCTGCCAGAGAGCCACGAAGACTAACTTACGAGAGCAGCTGGTCTCCAGAATTCCTGCCGTCACCAGAGTATCGCCAAACAAACAGTAACGTGTCATCTTCTTTCCAACAATTCCACCAACAACTGGACCTAAATAACAACAGCATACGAATGAACAGCAACAAAAACGACAACAACGACAACGATAATAATATGGCTTTCCTCCTGATGAAGTTGGGAAACTAAATCCAAATTCACCTTTATTGATTATAATACAACTGGAAAACAAAGAAGCCACATAAATCTTGCAATATCTCAGTGCTTCAAATATAAAAATTGCTTATTCATAGCAAATTGTAATTGTAATTTAAAATTTGTATAGCGCCACTTCAAGATAATATGGACACCAGAACTACTAAGCAATATGCTTCAGACCAGCGACACCATTAAAACTCACTAACCTGGACCACATTTTTATTTCATCAGCTTAGCAACCAAATCAAGTCTGAAAAGTTGGATTATGTTCAGTACAAAGCCCAGTATCCAGTACCCAGGTGTATTTTTGGCCAAGAAAGCACAAGTAACTTAGTCTGTAAGATGAAGCTGTTTGCTATCAAGTGGATAAACGAACTAGTGCCAGATATTAATTGTTTAGAGACTGTTTTGTAGGATTTTAAGATCGTTTAGATGTCTATTTTCGCATATGAACGTCTTTCTCATACCTGCTATATTTTGACTTAGCTACACTAAACTGTACGAGAACATTACGACTTTTAACCAGTCCCAACCACTTTATGTCCGACCACTACCTTAACACAATGGAGACTACAGCATCCTGTCGATTTTTGACTAAAACCCCCCTAGAGCATAGTATACTGTGTGGTATAGTTACCATATAGATAATAGTGCACAATGGAGTATAGTATACCATAGAGTATAGTATAATATGAAGTAGAGTATACCATAGAGTTACAGTATACTATGAAGTATAGTATACCAGAGTATACCCAAAGATACACTACATTTACTTACTTCAACAACAATACATACATGCACATATCAGATTAACTTTATAGTTTACAAGTGTATATATTATGATTAGGAACAACGTGATTCGATGCAACCTTTCAGCTGACAGAACAGCATGTCGACCACTAGACAATCGTGCATCCTAGTAATACAGAAGTGGGCACTTATTCATTTTTCTTATGTCCTGAGCTGTTGTCTTGCATGGATATAGAACAACAACTTCGCCAATGCTACCGGGCCGCAGCTGAGAGCAATCTGGTATAAAATGATTTCATTTTGAGAATGGCACAAGAAGGAACAGATGAAGCATAGCAAGTACGGACAACAATTGGTTTAATTGACCTGAATGCACACCGATTCTGATTTTTATTAATTTGTCTGGTTTAGTTGGCACTCTGAATTCTGAAATTGAGGTGAGAATGTGCAAAGCCATTTTCCCTATCTCTGAAGCATGGCGATAATTACGCTGAGGAACACCACTAGCCGCAAGGTAAGCATCACCAATGATTTCCACCTAAAACACAAAACACAAACGTCATCTGAAATTTGCTGCGAAACATCACCACAACAATTTCTGGCTGATATGAAATAAATTCCAAATACCTGGGCAAATGGCAATCACAGTTGAAGCTATTACATGAAAGAACCCAAAAGGGAAAGCTCTTTTACAGATTACATTTAAAATTTTTAATACCAATAAAATGATTCCAATTCCTTCTGCAAAGAAAAAATGCTTCATTTAAGAAAACACAGAGGAAGAGAGTTAGT
The DNA here is from genome assembly GCA_964023275.1 of Norana najaformis. Classification (NCBI taxonomy): domain Eukaryota; kingdom Metazoa; phylum Annelida; class Clitellata; order Crassiclitellata; family Hormogastridae; genus Norana; species Norana najaformis. The sequence goes on along the minus strand of OZ029924.1, from coordinate 2,373,245 downwards.
GTTATGTTTACTGCATCAGATATTCGTCGGTTTAGTTAGATACTGATAAAAAATAGTGGTGTTAGATTTCATTTCATTACATTTCATTGTCTATTTAGTAATCCTAGGGTTCGGGTTATGGTTAAGAAAAAGCACAGGAAGAGGGTTAGGGTTAGACAAAAAGCATAAGATATTAAGTGATTTGGTTAGAAAATTATAGGAAACTACTACTGGTGGGCCTTAGGTTCAGAATCACTGACTGGATCAAAAAATTTCATTGTCTATTCAGTATCCATAGGGTTAGGCTTACGATTGTGAAGAAGCAGAGGAACAGGGTTATGGTTAGATATATAGCAAGAGATATTCAGTGGTTTGGTTATAAAACGATAGGTAACTACTACTGGTTGGATACTAGGTTGAGAATCACCAGTTGGATTGAAACATTTCATTTTGTCTATGTAGTAATCCTAGGGTTTGGGTCACGTTTAAAACATAATAAAATGCTCTCACTGCAAAAGTTGACAAGGTACACAGCATTTCGTATGTAACTATTAACTCAAAGAAAATATGAATGTGCACAACTTTATTGGATTTGAAAAAATTATATTAATGCTTTTGTTTTCAATTAACTTTAGTTTTCAATGTTTTACGAGTGAACAGAGTTAGAAACATAAGGTAGTTTGGTTCTGCATGGGCCATTGTGTGGTGAATTACAAAATACAATACAGTACAACCAACTCAAATGTAATAATGCTTCCTTACAAAAGCTTAAAGGGGCACTATAAATCCGTGCTGCAGGAGACCATAAGCAAAGAAGCTGAGCTGACTTTTCAGCTTACAGCTCACACAGGCTCAGTAAGAGTGGACTCACAAACATGAGGAGATTGAGAATTCCAAATTGTGACAGCAGATATGGTGAATGAGCACCCGTCAAAGACACAAGAGGGATGCCAGATGCAACATATTGTAGATCTAGCAGATGCTGACTTACCTTCATGCATAATATAATGCAAATTAAAATCAATCTTATTCTTTGATCTTTCTGCATAAAGGCCATAAACAGCAGAGATGTCTACCCAGCATATGTAGACCGTAATTTTTGTGCCTACCTTGTAAACTTCATATCTGTCCATAACATTGTCAAAGAGAGTGTACAAGTTGCTTAGAAGCGCTACAATCTAAAATGAGAAAACATGAATTTTAACAGGAAACTTTGTAGAGGTCCCGGTGGGGTGACCAGTTTGCACATGCAGGCAGTAATGATACAGAGTGAGACAGACAGACAAAGAGAGAAGGGTTTGTGTTCAGCAGTGAATTCAGCTGTAAAATGAGTACATCGACCGCACACGGTGAGTGGAAAGTTTGGGTGGCGAGGGAGAGGACTGGTCACCTGCCCTCATATGCTGAGGCTAAGAAAAATGAAGTTGCTAACACTTCATACCCATGACTGCCTTGCAGGCCAACTTAAGGGACTGATCTTCCTCTCTATGTTAACTACGCAAACTAAATGACTTCTGTAAATCATTCACGGGTTACTGGTTACATGTAGTTTAGTCTCAGCTGTCACTCTGACTAACAGTGAAGTTGTTGTAGTCTTCGTAATGTTTTACTTGTACAAAAGGAAGCCTGGCAATGAAATGGCCAGAAAAATCTGTTAAACATGAATTTTAAGAACAAATGGTTGAAGGTGGAAACACAAGAAAATGACCATTAGCACTGATGTCCGATCAATGCAGTGGTTTAAGCGAGCTTACTGGCTTTGTCTTATTTGGCTTAGTGACCAAATTGTGTGACATGGTCATCTCAGGGATCTGACTAAGTTCATCCATGCTGTAAGATAAGATTTTCTGCTTTACTAATGAATATTTTTAATTATCGGTTTCTTAATGAATTAATGCTGCTACCTCTTCTGGTTCACAGTTTGCAGATAATTCTGTAAATGCCACAATGTCTGATATGAAAACTGTAACATCTGAGAATTCCTCTGGGAGAACTCTTTTACCAGCGTTGAGTTGCTCAATGATGCTTCTGGAACACAAATAAATAGGATGTGAGATTTTCCTGTGAAGTAACTTATAGCCCTTTCAATCATATTGAAAACATGCAAAGTTTCCATGATCAGACTTGTGAAGTAAGATAACTTAGCCTTAGAAACCAAGTCACAGACAGCTTCACGCTGTTTCTTGAAGTATTTATTTTGATTGAAATGAAGCTATGAGTGGTGCCAGGACCATTCAAGTTGGCTGTAATGACATGAAGCAATTTCAGAATTAAACTATGGGGTTCTAAACAACAACGCTTGTGGAATATGAGTATTTCTCAAGCAGTTTAGTGGGGGTAGCATGATAAGACAGACAGGAAACTGACCTTGGCAGCATACGTTCCACAAGATACTCAAGACGCTTCTTTTCAGCAGCCAATTGTAGTTTCCTCTGTGTAACCAGATTACCCAGATGCTCACTATGGTTCTGCAACAACTTCAGCATCTTGTCCACTGGAAGAAATTGCCTGCAGTTTAAAACAACACAAGCAGCAGTCGCAAAGATGAAACTGATGAAAGAAAGCAATGCGATTTTCATGTCAGCACAACTCGACATAACTGAAATTCAGGACGTGCAGCCTATTTTCTGTGCAAAACAAATCATTATCTACCAGATAATCATAATGGCATTCGAAGCCAATCCACTTAATCTCCCCCTTCCACATTTCTTTCTAGTAGATATACAGCAGGCTGGGATCTTGATCTAAAGCACAGTAGTTCTTGTACTACTCAACTGTATAAGCAGACTCTTGTGAAAACTTCCTTACTTTCCATCATTTGTTTGTCTCCACGTCTGCAGCACAGACGCAAAGTCTGGACGACTTCTAATATCTTCTGCCCAGCAGGATGTCATGACGCTGTTCCAGACTGGATTAGGACAATTCACAGATGAAACATATGGACGAAGAATCTCACCATCCATGCTTTTCACACGTCTCACAATTTCTACAAATATAACACAAACATGTCCAGCTGAAAATAACTTACCATTGTTTCTCTAGACTCAACTTGGGTCATTTGTGTCCTTAAGAACTGATCCATGTTCTGTGCTACAATTCTGCTTCTCATTGAAACGCTCTATCCTTCTGTTGCTGTAATTCCGCTTTTCGTTGTAAAGCTCTATCCTTCTGTTGCTGCAACTCTGCTTCTCATTGAAAAGCTCTGCTTCTATTGCTGCAATTCTGCTTCTCATTAAAAAGCTGTGCTTCTGTTGCTGCAATTCCACTTCTCGTTGTAAAGCTCTATCCTTCTGTTGCTGCAATTCTGCTTCTCATTGAAAAGCTCTGCTTCTATTGCTGCAATTCTGCTTCTCATTAAAAAGCTGTGCTTCTGTTGCTGCAATTCCACTTCTCGTTGTAAAGCTCTATCCTTCTGTTGGTGTAATTCTGCATCTTATTATACCCATATTTCTGTTGCTGAATATTTATTTCAGTTAATGCAAAACTATTTCAGTTTGGTAGAATCAGAAGAGGCAACAATACAAAAAAAAGAAATAACACTACATGGAAAATACCTTCAACTGGTAGTTGTTCAAGTTCATTGGCAAACGGTGAACCTTTCAGGATCAGTTCCTGAAGAATAATTCCATATGAATAGACATCACCTGCTTGCGTCCCATAAATTGGACGATCTTCAGCTGGAATTCGCAGCAATTCTGGGCTCATCCAAAGTGGCTCTGCAAACAGAATACCAGTCATCATCAGATACAAAAATGCATTCTGCTATCCAGAGAAATATTTAGATTTACCTTAAGTTTTTCATATTTTTCAGTGAACAATAACTAATTATTAAAAAGTCATTCATTCATTGATTATTTAAATTTTATATTCTGCTCACAGAAAAGTGAGGACTATAAATAACACATATTTTGCTTCAGCTAATGAAACTAAACGTATGCTGGTCATTTCTATAATGTCTTCTGAAAGCCTCTCAAAAGTGCTTCTTGTCAGCCTAATTGATGCTTAAGGTCTACAAGAACAGCAAGTTCATCTGTACACAATGCTCATGCAGCTGGAGTAGGTCTACACTGGCAGACTCGCACAGCAATGTAGAGCATGAACAACCACTTCTCATGCTGAGCAGCACAGCAGGAGACAGCGCCTTTTGAAATTGCTCATGATATCAGCCGAATGGTTGTGATAAGTAAACTCAACGTTTACACAGAACTGCTTGTAGGACACTTCCTGACTGTCCCTTAACAAATCCACTTCACACTAGTAACCAAAGTGAAATCGACAACGTATGTCTTTGATTTGTAATATCACAGATAAACGTATGCTGAACGAAAGTGGATGAATTTCAATTTCTACAGAAAACTCAGAATCATCAGTTGACCCACTGATTGATCCATAAGTAAGTGTACATAGGGGGCCAAGTGGGTGTCTAGGGCAGAACAAGGTAGCCAAGGAGCAAAGCCTCAGGCAGAGGTAAAGCTCTTCAGAAGCTGAAAGCATTACCAAAGCCATGGCACAATTCTTAGTGAATCTGTTTTAGAACAGGATTTTGAGCCCAAAACCTTAAAAGTTTCCCAGCTTAAATTCCACTCAAGGAAATGTCTCTAGAAATTCTCCACTCGAAGTCAAGCAATTAGGAGTGAAATACAAGAAAGCTCATCATCAAATGATATAAGTTTCAGAGATGGTATGATCAAATATTTAGTTCTTTAATGCACCTAATATATATACAGTATGTATGTATATAATTATATATTGGAGTGCTATAGAGCAGATGAATAGCAAGCTTTATGGTCAAAAAGTGAAACATTTCAGTTCAGCCGACTACTGAAGAGGCAAGACTAAGCTCGAGATGAAACAGGGGGCAAGAATCATAGCTCAGGTGATGGCAATTATATTTAACATCTCTAAGGAACATACTTAGCGTGTACATATCCTCAAATGAAGAGAGGTTGGAAGTGCCCGATGGATTTCCTGCAACAATTGCACACAGCTTCAATGAAGACCACAGGTTACGTTAATTTTTCTTATTCTGCACAGAAAAGAAACATTATATAAATTTACGTTTAAGGATTATTTTTCAATGCTAGACATCATTTGAAGTTTGATTCTAAGTGATACTCCAGTCCTTACGCATGATCCACTAGATACCCTTTCTTCCTCTTATCTCTCTCTCCTCTCCAACCCCAAACACCACCCCTCGTGACTGCCACGCTGTCTCTCCATCTGACTTTTGGATCTTGACCTGGAACCGGACCCTTTTGCCTATCGATTTTGTTTTGACTGAGCGCCTGTGAATAAGCTGGTCCCCGCGGCATGGCTTTTGTTAGGCGCTGTAGAAATCTCGGAATTACGATTACGATTATGATGTTCAGTCAAGAGTCAGACCAGATAAGAGGCTATGGCGAATAATTACTTTGGAAAGATGCATTTCAAGTTTGGATCTGAATGTTCTAATGTAAAAAATTTCAGTTTATTCCTGATGCCATCCATTTGGCAACAATGGCTGTGAATAAATAATCTCCATTCTTTCTGGTCGTTTGTCAACTCTAGTGCTTTCTCAAGTTTTCAGTCCAAACCTTGTTACATCTTCATTTATACTGTCAATCCAATTCTCCAAAGCCAACTCTTATTTCTTAGTTCCCTGGGGTTCCCATGCCGGAAGCACCTCTGGGTAGTTTGTTCTTATAAGTTACCAAAATACAATACAGGAAAACTCATTCTGTTGTGAGGATTCTTTTTTCATCTTGCTTGCTCATTGTCCAACATTCTGATTCATAAGTTATCATGCCTGAGAAAACCCAGCCAAAGCTGGGAAAACTAACGTGTGAAACTGTAATTAGAAATTTGTATAGCACCGCTTAAAGAGAAACTAATCATAAGTACTCTTTACGCTTGTCTGAATGATGTCACAAGGAAATGGAAATGGACAATATATTGCTGAAAAGGTCTCATTTTAACTTTCAGGCTACATAACTAATTCTGCATGTAGAAACTATTTCATTTACAGCAAAATTTCAAGAAAATTTAAGTCACATTTCTTCTAAACTTTTGTCTAAACTTATCTAAATATTTGCGATATTTGTTTCCAACAAAATATTCAGCAGTTCCATCCTAATACAATGAAATATTAAACCAATTTTTCTCAGGCTGGGTTTTCTACTGTATAGAAAAATGGGCTGAATAATAGTCTCACATATTCCTGCTTTTGCTTTTTTCCTTTCCTCTCTTCTTCATACCTTGGTAAATTTTTCGAATGCCTGTGAGGTGCATCCGTTTCTCCTTATCACATCTCTTCTGATTATACCATCTGCAGTTATTAGCTGCTGATAATAGACATATTGTTAGCCTTTCCAATGGCAGTAAAAATGGAGTTACAGCAATCAAGACAACTTAAAACCAAGAGATTACAGTGATAACAGGTCAGTAAAGAAAATATGGTGCCTAATCCCAGTGAAACATATATACACATGCATACACATGACAAATATACATAACAAACATGCATACACAGGAACACATACGAAGACGCAAAAAAAACATGTACAAATACACATGCATGCACACACAATATACAGTATATTTGAAACAAAGTTTCGAAATGAACCAGACAAGCTGTTGAAATTGTCAAATATAATCATATATCAAGCTGATTTTAACAATTTTCAAATACAAAAACGTTAAATGGACAGCACGTTCCCTCACTAGACTTTGGGCGTGACTTTGGTTCAGGACTTTGAAACGGCCGCAATAGTTTGAAGTATCCCAGACCAAAGTCGGCAACTTTGCAAATCCACGTGTTGTCCACGAGGCAGTTTGTGCTCGTTAGATGTCCATGTGAACCTAGCGCACTCTGGTGGAGATACTGCATGCCCTAGAAACAAATGTACATCTCGTCTGAACAAAGATCAAGAAATCCTAACCAAAATTCTAATCTGGTGATATGTTAGCATGCTCTTGAATGAAGATTAGAGTAAAAAAGTAAAGTATTCCATATCCCAAGGGAAGATGTTCGTTTCCTTTCCTTTAGGCCCTTGAGGCGGCAATGGCCAAATCTCAAGGTCCTGAACACATGGCCATTTCATGGCAGGACTTGGCGTTTACTTCCCAGCTTACGCCAGTACCAAATTATACTGCTCGGTGACAGCAGTACGGTGTGTGCAAACAGCTTGTCCAGGGTCATTACATGGAGTAGAACCCACGACCACATGATCTCTAATCTTCATTGATGAAATGTGCTATACGAGGCTGACAAGACCACCGTGCCACAGGTTAAGATTAGAGTAGTGTTCTCTGTATGTATGTATTATCTAGACATTCAATACAGCACCTTTAAGTACATCAAAAAAGCACACTGGGATTAGCACACAGTCTATGAACAATCTTCCATTGACAATTCAAATGATTTCATATAAACAGATCAAGTAGAATGTTTAACTAAAAGCACAGAATTTTACGCAGATCAGAGACTTTTGTTCTTCAAGCTGATCTGTTTGGTTAGTGCATTGGGTCTGCAGTTGAAAGGCTACATGTAACAGATTAAGACATAATAAGAATACCTACACTTGCAATGTCAATAGCAAACGACATTCTGAAATCCATTGGAAGAGAGAAATCCTTAAATCGAATGAGGTCCCAAAGACTTCCCTTGTGTGCAAACTTGGAGACAATGCAGACGCTAGGCGAATCAAGGCAAATGCCATAGAATTCATTGATGTTCAGGTGTTTCATCTCCAACATCTTCCTTGCAAATACACAATGCAATTCAAAAAGTTAACAGCCTTAAAACTCATAAAACTACATGACAGAGAACCAGCTCAGTTTAGAGTAACAGTAATGAAAGAATATGATGCCGGTTGCAATTTGTTCAAAGGAAGTTCATCTTATTTAAGGAATACGTCTCTTGGCTTTAAAACTGTCACTATGCACAATCGTATCGTAATCGTAATTGTAAACTCGAAATTTCTACACCGCCCAACAAAAGCTAGGTTGCGGGAACCAGTTTATTCACAGGCGCTCAGTCAAAACAAAATTGATAGGCAAAAGGGTTCGGTTCAAGATCCAAGAGTCAGGCAGGCAGTCAGATGGCTATGGTGGGTGGTGTTCGGAATTGGATCTGGAGGATATTTAAGGGGAAGAAGAGGAAACGCTACATCAACTCCAGGTGGATGCAAAATTTGAATCTGATCAGTAGGCAAATGTTGTGGCATGTTTAAGCCTTTAAACCTACCATTTCCATTATCTCCATTAAACTGTCCTAGGGAAAAGTCAACAAGAAGCACGCCAAGTTTCCGTAAGTGTAAAGATGTTGCAGGTGTTGTTGAGAATACTGACCTGCATAATTGTAACTGTAAACTCCAGATTTCTACAGCCAAAAAAGCTGAGATGAGGGAGCCTTCTGATACTGTTTTCAACATTTAGCTAATTAAATAAATGCAATTAGAACTCTCTTCTATTCATCTAATGTCCTTGAACTGTTGAGTCAGTTTTAAACACTGGTAGTTTTCATTTAGAAATGAAGCTGAGGAATTAAATGCTGTAAAGTAAGCATCCCATATCCCACAAGTGAGACATAGGGGAAGTGCTCATTTCCTTTTCTTTAGGCCCTTGAGCTGGCAATGAACAAATCCCAAGGTCCTGGACACGCAGTCAGTGCATCACAGGACTTGCCGTTTACTTCCCAACTTAAGCTGGTACCAAATTCTGCTGAGGCACGAGTGCACAAACAACCTGCCCAGGGTCATTACATGGAGTCGAACCTGCAACCGCATGATCATTGACCAAACACGCTACCAATGGACAATCGTGTCGCTGGTGCTGCTGCATGATCATATATTAACACAAAGAATTGCAACGGGAGATATGCATTATTATATGTACTTCTGAATGAAGGAGAATCACCTGTTCCAGTTCCAAAATCACATCCTCATCTGTAATGTCCGTCAACTCAAAGCGCAGCTGCTTCACAGCAACAGGCCTATCCTACGGTAGAACAACTCAATGCTATTTTTCTGTTCAGTTTAAATTAGTAGAATTGTAAACTCGAGATTTCTACAGTGCCCAACGAAAGCTAAGTCACGAGAACCAGCTTATTCACAGGCATTAAATCAAAACAAAATTGATAGGTAATAAAGGTTTGGTTCCAGGTCAAGGTCTTAAGGTCAGGCAGTCAGACGGCTATGTCAAGTGTTGTTTGGAATTGGATCTGACATTGGTTACTGGTTAGAATGCAAGTAATTCTTTCAATTACAGTAAATATTAATATAGTTCAAGATGCTACACTACGGCATACAAATGTATTTAGGCCATTCAGTATATCTGTATGCTGACTGGTTACAGTTCACAGTTTGTAATGCGGAGAGTAAGAGCCTCCTCCGAGACGGTTACTGCGTAGGGACCTTGAGCAAGTCCTTCACTCAAAATTGTTCAGCACCATCCTTTGACGTTCAGTCATTAAAAATAATAACATTTGGAAACTTACACATTGACTTTCAAGAACCACTCAAGACATTCCTCATTCACCTCATCAACGTCAGAGTTTCAGAAGACTTATAAGTTACTATTATTATTTATTTTCTGTTGAATGTCTGGAAAATCAGGCCTTGTCCTTAGAAATGTCTGGGTAAGTCCCTTTAAGTGCGACTGCACTGGAATGCTAGACAGGGTCACCATTAATGACTGACAAATGGTGGCCAACTTCCTGAACCAAATCTGCCTCGGAAAAGTTAAACGGATTTTTATTGTTATTATTGTTATTTACCCTTGGTAGAAATGATCCTTTAGAAATGAAAAAATTAGGTTAGGCGTAGAAAATGAATGACCTCTAAAAGATCAACCATGTCCTAGTTTTCACAGCCATTCAAAAATGTGCCTCTGAGTGCAATGCATTCGTGGGATGGGGGACACGGATGGAAAGATGCTGGAAAAGATTATGATTTTTGTCACAAGACAGTTGAAATGCGATGCCAACTTGGAGATAAATTCTGCACTCTGAGCATTTATAGGGCAAATGGTTTCAAAGGCAATAGGAACAAACATGTGGGTTGTAGGCAGTAGACATATCACTGCAGTGTTCCAGGACATACATTCACCAGCCGCCCAAGCAATGCATGTGGCACCATCAGGCCTTTGTCATCGGTTCTCTGAAGACCCAATGGATCTTTTGCACTTGGAAAAAATAATAATAATTTTGCATTTATTATGGGCCAAAATCTAATGCCTAAGCATCAATCCATTGCGCTGAGTACTTGTAAGTGAAGGACTTGTTCAAGGTCCCTACACACAGCCGTCCAAGAGAAATTGTGAACCTGTAATCTCTGCGTTACAAGTCAAACACTCTAACCATTCAGCCACAAACCCTATATACATCTGCACTCTTGCAGGAGGGAAAAAGCAGCATTCCTTTGACAGCTTACAAACTCGCTCGTGGTGATCATCATCAGCATAACCACAGCACATCCACATCAACATGTATGGGGCCAGCTGAACTACTGAATCCAGTCACATTCATGAAAATCTTGATTCATTTTATCAAATGGAACATCACAGCACGGCTCAGTGAAGATTCAGTAACACAACATAGAAAATAAACGCTCACCTTGTAAACTCCAACGCTGATCGCCAGGTGCTTCATCTTCGTCTTCTGGTCCTCAGTCAGTGGCCAATATGTCCGCTTAGCAATGCAGCCCAGTTGCTGCAAGAAAAGCCATCATCATTGCAGAATATAAGGATGGCAACAACTATGACTCTATATTTTGTAATCGTAATTGTAAGCGTAAATCAAGCATGTTCAGGTGACAATATGCTTGAGGATCTTGTGTTAATGAAATGCAGTGGTGTTCAAAAAAGATCAAGCTCAAAAACTTATAAGGGAGTAGCAGTTTATAGTTTATTCTTTTCCACCGTTTGGAATTCATTGTGAAAAGCCTGTCTTGGACCTTGTGTATTGGTCTTGGTCTCAGTCTTGCTACCCCAAAGTCTCTGTCTTGGTCTCAATCTTGCTACCCCACAGTCTCTGTCTTGGTCTCAGCCTTGTTACCCCATTCTCTATCTTGGTCTCAGCCTTGTTACCCCACAGTCTCTGTCTTGGTCTCACTCTTGCTACCCCAAAGTCTCTGTCTTGGTCTCAGTCTTGCTACCCCAAAGTCTCTGTCTTTGTCTCAGCCTTGTTACCCCACAGTCTCTGTCTTGGTCTCAGCCTTGCTACCCCCCAGTCTCTGTCTCGGTCTCAGTCTTGTTACCCCACAGTCTCTGTCTTGGTCTCACTCTTGCTACCCCAAAGTCTCTGTCTTGGTCTCAGTCTTGTTACCCCACAGTCTCTGTCTTGGTCTCAGCCTTGTTACCCCACAGTCTCTGTCTTGGTCTCAGCCTTGCTACCCCCCAGTCTCTGTCTCGGTCTCAGTCTTGTTACCCCACAGTCTCTGTCTTGGTCTCACTCTTGCTACCCCAAAGTCTCTGTCTTGGTCTCAGTCTTGTTACCCCACAGTCTCTGTCTTTGTCTCAGCCTTGTTACCCCACAGTCTCTGTCTTGGTCTCAGCCTTGCTACCCCCCAGTCTCTGTCTCGGTCTCAGTCTTGTTACCCCACAGTCTCTGTCTTGGTCTCACTCTTGCTACCCCAAAGTCTCTGTCTTGGTCTCAGTCTTGTTACCCCACAGTCTCTGTCTTTGTCTCAGCCTTGTTACCCCACAGTCTCTGTCTTGGTCTCAGCCTTGCTACCCCACAGTCTCTGTCTCAGTCTCAGCCTTGCTACCCCACAGTCTCTGTCTTTTCTTGATCTCGAATTTTTAAGTCTTGCACACATGTAAGTAGCTGGACATACGTACAGCACATTTTGTTACCCTAAATGATGCTAAAGCCTAGTGAGAATGATCTGCGGCCAAACGAAACTCTAATAGCTGGAAGATGTCTCCACTAGCTCAGCACTTGCACAGATGCTAAAGTATTGTATTCTGAAGAATGGAATCCCAGAAAGACTGGACAAGATTTTACATTTAGGAAAAGAAGGAACATCATTCAAGTGTGTGCAGACCCAATAGTCTGCGGGAAAAAACTTTGTATGATTCCTTTCCTTGAAGAGGTGTTATGTAAATGGGTTATCATCAAATTTCTTCAAGCTATAAAGTCAAACTGACTTCTCTGAGCAAAGTACTAGGATCAGTAATATCACTCCTGTTTATTTTCCATCCATCCATATTTGACACCTTCCACTTCAAGAACTGTTTCCTACAAATTACAATAAAAGTGAAAATAACAAAAAACAACTATATAATAAAAACTCAAAACGGTCGGAAAATGACATTAGAAGAGGCTCATGATATCAGATTCCTTCAGAAGAGCATTATCAATATATTAAATAGACCTATTCCCAACACCCATATTCATTAAGCCCATATTTGACACATATCTGTCCACCAGTCATCAATGGTAACACCAAGTGGGCCAGGTATGGGCCCAATGAATGTGAATGCCTTGGCCATTTTTGTAATTGTAATCGTAATTGTAAACTCAATATTTCTAAAGTGCTACTTAAAAGCTAAGCGCAGGGAATCAGTTTATTCACGAGCACTGCATCAAGTCTGTGGGGTTGTCCAATGATGCCATGTCAAGAACCAAGCCTGGTTGCCACCAGACCAGAGAGAGGAGGGGAGGGGAGGCTAGGATGGGTTGTGTCTAAGATGCAGTTAGGGTAGGCTGCATTTAAGATGATGCCATTTGACACATGGCCTGATTAACATGCCATGATGACTTGTCCTCTGACGATTTCATGTTTATGAATCCACGCTTCACCTTGCGTAGTTCAGATGAAACATAAAGGCAATAAATGACTAAATGAGGTGAATTATGCTGGTGACACTTGAGAAAAGTCTTACTTGCCTGACAACCAAGAGAAGCACCACAGCAATTGTCGACATCACAGTTATGGTCCCAAGGACAATGAAGATTGTTGAATTGCTGCGTGGTTCTACGATTTCAGGCACAAGAGAAATAGGAGAAACGGCAACATCAGTTATACTGTCATCCTCAGTCAGTGCACACACAACTCAAGACCAATGCTATGTATAGAGGTGCTGTATCAATTGATTTCCAGAGCTCACATGACAGAAAAGTCTAGAGGCAGTAGAGTCTAGAAGCAGCAGCAGAGAAAGTCTAGACGCAGTAGAGAAAGTCTAGAAGCAGTAGAGAAAGTCTAAAAGCAGCAAAGAAAGTCTATATGCATTAGAGAAAGTCTAGCAGCAGTAGAGAAAGTCTAAAAGCTGCAGAAAAAGTCTAGAAGCAGTAGAGTCTAAAAGCAGTAGAGAAAGTCTGGAAGCTGTAGAGAAAGTCTAGAAGCAGTAGAGAAAGTCTAAAAGCAGCACAGAAACTCTAAACACAGTTGGCAATCCAATTAAAGAAAGAGTCTAGAATTGTTAACAGTTATGTTAGCCTCAGTATATGAGAGTAGAAGCCAGTCCTCTCCCTCGATGCCTGATCTTCCCACTGACTGTGTGTGCACAGTCAGTGTACTCATGGGTCATGGTAGCCAACTGGATAAAGCACTCCGCTCGTAATATGGAGAGTATGGGTTCAAGCCTCCCCTTAGACGGTTATTGTGTAGGGACCTTGAACAAATCCTTCACTCGCACTTGCTTCTCAGATTAAGATTTACTGACCATGCGCATGTAATACATGCATAATAATAATAAAAATAATACTAATTAAAACTGCAATAATAATAATAATAATAATAATAATTTTGTAAATTTGAGGATGTGTGTTCAGTTCATACTGCAAAAGAAACTTACCATAGGAACCACGTTTACTGGGACAAAATTCATTGTTGTAGCCGCATTCAGGAAATTCTTCGAAATGGTCATGCAGTGCAACAACATTTCGTATCAGATCATCTTTGAAGGGAGTCTGAATGAGTTGTTTTGAAGAGTCATTGTAATAGAAGAGCTCAACAAAATGATCAAATATCAGAATGCTGAGGCCATAGACAGCAGCTCTCTTTCTGTCTGTCTCCAGCATCGAAAATCTCTTCAACAGAGGCTCTGCAAACAAAGCTGGCTACTCATCATACAAAGGAACAGGAATCACATACATGTAGTAGGCTTGTAGCACATGGATTTTAATCAGCAAGAACCTTTGTTACTGCAATCTTTATAACTTTGGAAATCATTCTTCCTGAGACATCACAGGTGCTGTAATTGTAAGGTTGAGATTTCTACAGCGCCCAATGACAGCCAAGTCGTGGGAACCATCTTATTCACTGGTGCTCAGTCAAAACAAAATTTATAGGCAAGAAGGGTTTCGTTCCAGGTCAAGATCCAAAAGTCAGGCAGGCTGGCAGGCATATGCATAAATGTCTGGCTACATTTATTACACATGAAGTTTTATTAATATAATTACAACTATGTCACAAAAAAACTAAAAACATGCCACTCAAATACTGACATTAGAAACTCTGCTGCAAGAGGCTCATATACTTAATAAATTAAACAAGTCTTCGTTTCCTTCCATGTGAAAATCTGTAGGTGCCAACTATTTTCTTTCTCTTCCTACATCAATCAACGTACGGCACCTAAATTCGGATTTCATGAAGCAGAACATTGAGGTTTGCACTACCTTTGGCTAACACATGTTGCACGTTTTTCGTCACAGCCACACCATCTTTTGGATTCTTGCCTTTCTTGATCGTACGGTTGACGGCCAAAGCCCACAGCAAAACAGCATCATGTAGCAGACCAGCCAAAGGATGGATCTAGATGCACAATCAGAAATCACAACAATAACAGTTAAACTTTAGATCAGCTTCATTATTCAACACTTTGCTTATCATTCATTTGTTATGTAATACGCTTGCAGACATGAACGAGTTAAAGCGTCCTCAATTAAACAGCCTTTCTTTGTCATAGACAATCAATGTCTTTCGATGATTTTCATTGTCACAGACGATCATTGTCATGGACAATGATTGTCAGAGATGATCATTGACAGAGACGATCATTGTCAGAGACGATCATTGTCAGAGACGATCATTGACAGACGATCATTGTCAGAGACGATCATTGTCAGAGACGATCATTGACAGAGACGATCATTGTCAGAGACGATCATTGTCAGAGACGATCATCAAGAGGTAGTTTCCTCTTTCTTTTAGACGATGTTAGATGCTCGTTTTCAACAGAAAAATTTACCAAATACAATAAATATATAACTAAAGTGTATTTGTTTGATTATAATGAGCATTCTTAATGATAAATACATAATGTCTTCTGTTTATAGCAATGAAAAACTTTAAAGACATCTACCCTCATAGACCTGAAAGTGTGTAGGTCATAAAAGTTCCCTAAAGTGAACCAATAAATTTTAGAAAGAAAAATGTGTGACTTCTCACTGCATGGACTAAAGCCCACAACAAAACTTATCACACTATTGATAAATTGGTTACTTTACAACAGAGAACACGGCACAATCATAAACTGTTTACTTTACAACATGCTTGAATTTTCCTATCAACAGCAACTATATGGAGTAGCAACAAAACACAGTAGTTACAGAATAACAAAGAAAACAAGAAGGAGAAAAATCAATAATGTTAATGGCAACAATAACAATATGAAAACATCCGTAGTCAAGTCCAACCTCCTCTTTGGATGGCTTTCTAAATTTATTGTTGAACATTGGATCATCAAACCCCGAAACAACTTTGGCCGCAAATTTCATCCACCTGTCAGACTTGGGCACTTTCATCTCGATGGACAGAAGCCCATTCAAACTTTTCATAATATCTTCACTGGCGTATGGTAGAGAAGTTAAAAGAGGATTTACTGAAATTCAAATACGCACTTCCAGGAAAACAATGTTGCCGAAATATCTACCATTTTATAATGCTTAAAATCGTTAGATTATCATGTAAACTATGGCATAACTGCAATTAGACCATGTGTCACATAATACTCTAAGGACCTTTGTGTTCCTTGTTTGAGCCAGCCAAGTCATGTTGCACAGCATTTCACAAAATATTCAGAAGGTATTTTGCACTGTGTGTTGATTTCCAGGTCTTTCTAACTGAAAACACTCCTCTTCTACAAATCCAAAATTCTGATTCTTCCTCTTCCCCTTTTCTCAATTTCCGGTTCAATTCCAAACACCATAGCCATCTGACCATCTGTGTCTGCCTGCTTGACTCTTGGATTTTGAACTTCCCTTTCTGCCTATCAATTTTGTTTTGACTGAGCGTCTATGAATAAGCTGCTACCGTAATGTAGCTTTCGTTACGTACTGTAGAAATTTCGAGCTTACGATTAAGATAGGCCCGATAGATGTCCTGTGCAACGTACATGCATATAGTGGGCTATATGTAAAAAACTTTTATACTATTGTACATCTTGTTATTAGACACCTTGTGATCTGAATCAAAGTTTGATTCTAGACGAATCGAGGCTGCTGGTTTGATTCAAGATTCAATCCAAAATCGAATCAGGAGTCCCGATTCAATTCAAGATCCAATTAAAAATGGAAATCTTTCAAAACTACATTTGATCAGTGCAGCATCGAGAACCAACATTCTGGAAATGCAGAAAATTCATAACATCACCGTTGGACAAAGAGTGACCAAAAACATGAAAATTTCTGAGCAAACAACAAGCAATAAAATTTTGCTTCATCCGATCTGAATGGACAACAAATAATGACCAGCAAGATGGCCTGCCACCTAGCAAACTCTGCTGTGTGGTACTTGGATATTACTGCTTTTATTTTAATCAGTCAACCCTACCTTGAAAACTGTTAGGAATCAAGCAGTCACTCACTTATCGACATTTCAGTTGTAACAAATATGTAATTTCCATTGCACATGTTTTCCTTCAGAGCCAAATGCAGAAAGTTTATCACATCACTGTTGTACATGAGCAGATAGACCACTGAGAAAAAGAAACAAAACCAAGATTTCCACAATAAAAGTTATATCAATCTTCAATCTTTTATTTCACCAAATAATGGTAGAACAAAAAGCGTCTGTGCTACAGATGTGGAGACAGACAAGTGATGGAAAGTAAAAATGTTTTCACAAGAGTTTGTTTATTTAGTTTGGTAGGACAAGAACTAGGCCTACTGCTACCATTACTACTACATCTACTACCACTGAAGTATGGCAATATTGGGAACAGTTCAACACCACTGGAATTTTTATATTAATTAATGTATCTTATGGGAATACCTGATGCCTCAGCCTTTGTCATCGTGACAATCTTTTTCATCTTTTCAAGTCGTCCCATATCAAGTTTCTCATCATTTCTCCAAACTGTAGTCTGAATGTAATAAGAGTGGATCGTTCTGGTGCTTTCCTGTAATTTTTCCCGTACGATATTAGAAATGGAGCTCATATGATCTGATTCCATGGTAGTCACTATGACGATACGTCTCCAGTTAAACGTCTGAGCTATCAAAACAAAAATTGCCGCCACTGGGTCAATCGTATTACCGAGAATGCTGGAAAACGTTGTGAAGTCCGACTTTTTCATTAGGAAAGATGACTTGCAGCCGTATGATATGAAAGGCATGTTTACTGCTCCCAAAAAGGAACCTATTTCCTCGCATACGATACAACATGCTGGTCCAATTATTGCGTCGACTTCATTTTTGTCCCACCAGTCCAATACAATTTTGTTAGCTCTCAGGCCCTTGCAGTAAGAGTCTTTCCAGACCCCGGTTACGCTGATATTTGTGAGAATGTTATTCTTTTTAACAGTGCCCAGGCCAAGCATAGCAGCAGGTCCCATAAACGGCCCCACTGGGCGCGACTGCGTCCATGGAATTAAAACACCCAGCTTCAGATCCATGGCACCACAATATGTCTCATACAGTACCGTAGGTAAAATGAAACAAAGCTGGCCAAAGTTCACAATACGGGGATCGATAGTATTCCGTTTCGTCATGTCTGCATAGTTAGTCGTTTGTTTTGAGTTCACTGAAAACACCTTCGATCGCCGCCATCTGCCACAAATTAGTATATTAGTGACGTCACCATGCGTCACCTTATGTAGCGCATACTTATTAATATGTTGTTAAAATAATATTATTGTAATTTTCATAGTAATTGAAATCAAAACTTTTTATAGCGCATCTGCAAGCGGCAAGATAGATAGGGAAAAAAGAGGAATCAGAAGAGGGATTGTGAAAGGAGTATTTTCAGGTTTGAATTCGTCACCAGCTTGTAAAATATCAGGAAACAATTTGTCCTATCTGGCCCTAAATCTAGGCTCTGTTTGTTGGCGTTTTTAAAATTATAAATGTTACCAGCAAACAAATATGAAAAACAGAGACACAGACCGTAGGGAATCGTCCCTGCTCATTTTGCAATGAATTGATCGGGTGTGGTCCTTCACCACCGCTGCCCTTTTGGATGGGCGCCACCCCATTTAAAGTCCCCGTGCACGGACCGTGCTAGCCGGAGATTGAAATCTGAAATATAGCCACTATCCGTAAGTGAAGTAGTGTATCAGTTTTTCTACAATGCTCCATCGGTCTCTGGTAGTTTAGGCCGTGTCAAACTCAGAAAGAGGCGCCCTAGCACCTAACTCAGTAGGCCTGTATGAATATTTAATAATTGTTTACAGAATTTGCTATCGGTAATCGAAGTTTTAGAAAATAATACAGGTAATACGATATTTTATACTACGTCGGTGACAGATTTCGGTCAGGCATTTAGTGCAACCTTCGTAATGGCCTTGACCTTTATGTCTAAATATGTTTTATTTTCGCATAATTTCGTTGAGTAGATGTGCGGATGCATTTAAAGGGGAATGCGACAGATATATAATACACTTCTGTCTCCCTCCCGCTCTGGTCTTTTGGCAATCGGAATTTGTTTTTTCATGATATCTGTGGAAACTCCAGTGACTTGACGCAGCACTCGTGAATAAGCTGGTGCTCGGCGCTTAGCTTTTAAGTAGCGCCTGAGATATTCTCGAGTTTACGATTGCTGTTACCATCGCTTCTGTGTTTAGCGATTTTATGTAATGTGAATAACTATTTTGTTAAACCTGTAGTAGTTATTATTAATTTTTGACAGACTTTTAAAATATTTACATTATTGTGAGGTAAAACCGTATTTTTGCGTATTTTTAAGCTGTACCATAGCGAACCACCTTAAGTTAACATTATTTATTATTAAAGAAAGAAACAAAACCAGCATGAATGCATTAAATGAGAAGATAAATTGTACACCTTTAATATGAATTTAATCGTAATTGTTTTCAAATGCAGTTGTATTTTGGTGTAATCCATTTTATCACTTAGATTAAACTGTTAGTGAAACTGAAACTGAAAGTCTAACGTTAGCCATTAATAGAATGGGCCAAATATACAGCCTGTAAAGATTTAGCTGGATGTTCAGCTATCTGAACAATTTCTATAAAACTGTAACAAGAACAGCTGATAATGGTGTAGAAAGAGAGCACTGCACACATTTGTGTTCATGCACGGTGATGGAATGCAAAATATGTATTTTAATGAGTTTTACAGTGGTGCTATCATAGTGCACAATACATCAACCAATGGTCGCTTCAAGCAACACCGTATTAAAAACTGTAATCCTTTGAAGAAGTCTGGTTGAAATCTGAGTGGTCAGAGAAACCAGAAGTCAGACTACAGTGGGTAAGCAAGCTGAAACAGTTTAGACCTGAGTGATATCAGGTATCTAACAGAAAATGGGCAGTGCATTCCCTCAGGACCAGCCACCGAGAAATATGCTGTTTTCCAAGTGTTCAAAGTTGGGTTTTTAAAGTGTTGAGTATTGGTACATGATCTCCAGCCAATGGAAATTATGCGAGTTCCAATCTATCTCTCCCTCACTCGCTCACTCTCTGTCCCTCTGTTTATTTTGGCAAATTATTCATGGAGGAATAAATTTTGGGTAACATGGCTAAAACACATAATACAGTTGTTGATATGTATTTTTATGCTTCTGTTTATGTTAAAATTTTACAGAGTTCACACAGAAAAATCTGTATTAGTCGGTAACTGACCTGAAAAGGACATGGAAATCATTCGGATCATAATAGCAAGGAAATCCAACTTGACGCTGTTGTTGATTCTTGCCTTCATCAGTCTGTTTTCAGCGATTATTCTCATCTCCTACCAACTCTCCCACTCTTTCATGGCCTCCTATTCAAGGATGATGTCTGCTGATCGAACGAAGTATGACTTTCACAATGAAGAGTTTGATGAAGGGCCGCTTGGAAAAGAGGTGCATGATTCAGTGGTTGCATTGCCACCAATTTCTTCTGACAGCAACTCATCATCCGTTAAACGGAAGAGCATAGCGATTGGCTGTGGCATAACGTCGCACAATGAGGAGAATCTGAGTCTGGAAAATGTTGCATACAAGCTTCCTTTCCTTCGTACACTGGTGCCGTCGTTTTGTAAGACAGCAAGTGCTGGGTACGACTACCATTTCTATGCAGCCTTTGACATGAGAGATCCTCACCTTGTTAAGGAACAGTTTATGCAGGCAATCTATGAACGATTCAATGAAATCACGAGCCTCATATGTAAGAACAAAATCCATGTCTTCTTGCATTTTGTTCAGTGCAGTCATAACCATAATCCTACTTGGGCTCAGAATGATGCCATGATCGAAGCTTATCTTGATCACATTGAGTATTACTACAGGTACGTCTGCTTACTATGATCAAGGCTAATTGTTGTAATTGTAGTCATAAACTTGGAATTTCTACAGCACCCAAAGAAAACTATGATCAGTTTCAATCTTTTGCTTCTAATGCTTTGATTTTGGAAAGTCATGTGCTTCAGGGCTGCTACCATTTCATCCTAGCACTCAAGTACATGTAACCCACTTTTTAGAAATTTAAACTCTCTTTTGCTGAATTAGTCGTTGAATACGTTTAAAATTTAATTAAGTAGCACCTCTTGTGATCTAGACATTTTGCCTGGACATTTGTACCGAAACAATTCCTCAGACATTCCCTCAAAAGTTTTTTTCCATTCACATTGTTAAATAGAGAGCAAAAGTGATAGAGGTTCGTTAAATGTTAATTAAGGTTAGCCACCAATTACCAGAGTTGATAGTTGTGCCAAGACATTCAAAACACAGGGTGGAATAAGAAGAGGGAAATGAGACAGCCTAAGATAGGACCTATGTTGAATGGCTACCCCTCCACCTTATCGCTCTAGCTGAGGCTTGCTCAGGAGAGAAAAACATGGCAGGTATTATTTCGAAGATAATAGTAGAGGCAAGTCAGGAGGCTGAAGCCAGGCAAGAATATCTGATGAATGATTTTCATTTAGGAGAGAAGAGTATTTGTTATGTATTCAACATATGTTAAAGTGGCAGAAATCAACGATGTTAAGAAAATGAGAGCCAGATTTCAGCTCAACATGACCAGACAGGAGATGGAGCAGGCGGCAAGCAAGGGAAAAGATCAAGATGTAACACCAAATGGAGATGCAGTTCAACATGAGGCGTGACCAGCAGCAGCCAACAGGTGACATTTTGGTATAAATCTGCATGTCGCTGGCTGAATGATGTAAAACATAAACGCGTGAGAGGGATTTCGGAATAGAATGGTTGAGTTCCCTCGTCCCGTTGTGGCATGAGATACTGCCTGGCAAAAGCAAGTGTATGTGTCCAGTGTATTGAGTGAACAATAGACACAGTAAAATGTATAGCGCAATGCAGAGAGTTTACAACAGCGTTGTAATGATGACCCAAACCAAGCAGTAAGTAGGAAGATGGCGCTTGATTTCATCAAGATGGATGCATGTTATCGTTAGTCTGATGATAAGTTTTGGTAAATTCACTTGCAGAGTCAATGATGACACTTTGATGCTAACACCTGGTTGGACAGAAGCGTACATTGATGGATTGCAGGTGAGCTTCATTGCATTGCTTGACCTGTGTTATCAGCAGTACACCATAGAATTGTACATCTCCCTTTTATTATTCTCGGCTTGTTTTAGGAAGTGCAGATAAGTGAAATTCAGAGTTTCATCCAAATGTAACACACAAGAAATTATCTCAAGAAAGATGCAGCAAAATCAGCTGCCAGATTCCAAGTTCATTATCCAGTATTTCATTTGAGACAACACTGAGACTTCTGTTTTTAGCTGCTGTTTAATAACTCTATGTCATAACGAAGATGATTAGCGTTGCCCTCCTCCTTTATCCAGGCTTGGGACTGGCACTGCCTGAGTAAGGCAGTGGCGTTGTTTGAGACTTCTGTACACAACATTGCAGCATTTATAATTCTAGCAAAATCTTTATACAGCATCTCTTAAGAGTGTGTAAGATGTTCACTGTTCATGGCTATGAGCTGCATGGGATAAAGTCTTTAGAGCTCTAGAGAATGTATTGCTATCTGCAGTGATTGGAGCTGAAGAAACATCACTGGGAAGATTGTTCCTTAAAGATGGTCCAGTTGATACAAAATAAGTTCCAACATGAAAGATAGAAAAGAGAAGTTAAGTGACTTGTTTACGTGCCTACCTAGAAGCTCTTTAGAAGCACGTTCTCGGGGGTTAGAGAGCTACTGGCTAAGGCACAAACATGACTGCAACATTTTGACAACAGGACACATTTTTCAACCTAATTGTTTACCAACCTCAAAGGATGGATGGCTGAATGTACACTGAGTGGTGTGATATTCCATGGATGATCAGCTGTTCAGGTACTATGTGTCTCAGCTTCAATGCACCAGCTGGCATTCTATCAGTGATGCCAAATCATAATCACGATAACAAAGTTATTTGCCAGTGCCACTTCAAAAGGACAATGCCTCAGAGACACTCCAACTCTGACAACTCTACAGCTCTTGCGTGAATCATTACGTCAGAATGCTAGGGTGAATTTCAAGCAAAAAAGCACAGAAGTGCAATAAGAAGAAAATAAGGAAGCAGAGCAGTATTTTCAAAATTCGGAAGCCTTGCGGCCATATATGTCGGAGTGAATATGCAAAATTGGCAACGTTTCTTGTGTTTGTGTCTGTATGTAATTCAGTTGCACAATGAAAGAAGGTGCTTTTAATTGTTACTTATTAATCGTTATTTATTTTCTTATCAGGGATTTACCCCTCCTAACGTTGGCGTTGTGGGTCCTCTGCACAAGGGTGGAAACGAGGCGATACTGACGTATGACTTTGTCCATCGCAGCCACATTGACATCTTTGGCTACTACTATCCACGAGTGTTTACCGATTGGTGGGCAGACAATTGGATGACCAAGGTCTATGGCGAAACGCGTACGCTGAAACTTCCAAGCGTACGTCTGATACACACGGGAGAAGCTGGGACGAGGTATGAGGTTAAGCAAGGGAAGCAGAGGTTTCTTGAGGAACAGGTCAGAGATGACCAGCAGACTCTTGAGAGGTATTTCATTTGCACCGTCTGCTGTAGTAGTCAAACTAAATAACATTTGATTTTCTTCTTATGATGTAGAGGCCTTATATGTACATCTTGGACACCCATTTTGGTGTCATTTGATAACACACTGGTGTCTGTTTGATTTGATTAGTGTAACTCGCATCTGACTCGTGTCAGTTCTTTCAGGTCAGTCCTGTTCAAAGTGAGATACAGATTAGTTTTACTGAACTGTTCATTCCCAGTAATGTATGTAGGCATGTAACAACTCACTTATATGGTGCCTTTTTATACCTTACAGAAGCACTGCACGCATGACCGTCTAACTGTTCTAACAAACTTCATTTTAAAGCAGTTTGAAAATGTTTGCTGAACAGTGTAAAATGCAGTGTTGCATATGTGCGGTGGAAGACCATTTGATTTGCTGTGCTGAAGGGTTGCATCTGTATATCTCCCTGAGCAGCAAAACGCAATAATCGTTGACCCCGTTGACTTGAAACTGGAATGCAGAGCTCCCTGGTGTTGAAATTGAGGTTGTTATAAACTTTGATTTAGGTTATTATGGTTATGTTATTTGAACGATGTTTGCAATTGTGCCTTAATTTTGGTGATTATTTTGCTTAGTCTGACTTTATTCTGGTTTTAGGTATTTGCAAGCGTTAGAAGACTCAAGTTCAAGAAAACCATCTAAAATTAAGAAAGTCGTATCCATGTCACTCTGGGGATCACAGACCCGTTACACATTTGGGGCCCTGCGAAATGCACAACTGATGCCTGTTCATTTTCCTGGATGGACTTTGCGAATTTACGTCGAAAAACCACGTGAGGATGATACAACAATATTTTCTCCCGTTCCTGGGCGCATTGTAAATAAACTGGTGAAATTGGGTGCTGAGATTATGCGCGTGGATGCCGAACGAAGTCATATTCCGCCAATGATGTGGCGTTTTCTTGTTGCCGATGATATGTCTGTTGATCTATTCATTGTACGAGACTCAGACTGTCGGCTGCAAGAAAGAGACGCTGTTGTCGTCAAAGAGTGGATTGCTTCACAGACAGCATTTCACTGCATTCGAGATCATCCCAGTCATGCTGCTTATCCACTGCTTGGTGGACTTTGGGGAGGAATGCCAAGAAAACTGCACGAAATTCTGCCTATCCCGTGGCAGGAGCTGATGATGGGCATGAGATCGGACTACTCGCAAGATATGGCCTTTCTGGCCAGCGCCATCTGGCCAAAAGTGCAGAGCAACGCTTTCTGCCATGACAGTGTTTCTTGCAGAAAGTGGACCAACAGCCACCCATTTCCAGTGGACAGAATTGGCACTGAACATCTTGGACAAGTGTTCGATGCGTTTGGAAATGCGAGGGATGAAGACATCCAGATTCTGCTGGAAAATCGTCCACCTGCTGAATGCACTTCTCAGCAGCGGCATGGAGATCTGATGGAGATGATGACAGCTAAATCTGTGCCAGCCACTGAGTTTTCCAAAAGTCCAGTACCTTGGAAACACCCTTTGACTGCTACTTTTCCTGCTCGTCAGTCATCTGCGAAGAGTGGAGCGTTAAATGTGCCTGGTGGTACTGTCACACCTTCAAACAACATTTCAGTGTATTTGAGAACAAACAGTTTATCAACTGACCAAATGAAATTCTCCGATGGCGGAAGGCAACTGCACGGAAATGTCAATCGTAGTCGTATATCTCGCGAATCCCAAGGTCACAAGAGGAAATCAACAACACGCAAGAGTGTTTCTGCCCTCAAGGCAGCGGCTGTACCTGGCATAGCATTCCATGCTGAATCAGACCAAACTGGAATTGGTACAGTGGATAACCAGATTGAAGATGTGCATCAGGAAGTTGGATTAAATGTATCTACACAAAATAATCGAGGTAGCTATGGTGTTAGCTTGAATCAAATGAGGAACAATGTTGGTGACCAGATGAAGTGGAGGCCTCGTACATCAGCTAGGGTTGTCGCTGCTCCTGCTGCTGTGATCTGGTCTATGGACTACAGCCTATTTCCTCTGCATTCAATTAAGCATCTTACTTCCTCACATGGCGTCCAGTTCATTGACAAAAGTCTTGCAAGTGGCTGCAGAGAGACACAAACCTGTGCGCGTAACCTCCGAGTGATCACAAGGAAGAATGGACTGAACGTGACCGAAGATCTCATTCGCGCTTTCCACGAAGAGTATGAATCCGACCCAGAGATGAACCTGGTTTCTCATTTCCTCTGCACTTACCCAGTTTCTCTGTGCGAGCTCTACACGGGATTCGTTCGACCGCTAGTGATGTACATCGCTTCACGCTATGAGCATGGTAAATACACAGCCACCAGATGGAAGCAGTGGAACAGTTTGCTAAGAAATTTAGTGAACAAGACGCCTAACAGGATTTTGGCTAGTACTGTCTATGATGCCAGATACTTGAAGTATTTTACAGGCATTGAAGCGATTGTTATTCCGTTACACTGTGGATACGTTAGTGCTACATACAGCCCAGTAGGGAATGCTGTCCTCCTGGTGGCCACACAGTTTCCAAGTTTTGATGAATTTTTCCAGCGCAGATTTGAGAACGCTGCACGTAATTCTTCGCTTAGCGTTCGGATTGTGTCGTCAAGCGATGGTCTTTCTAGAAGTAGGGATGCTTCCGCTGCGTCACATTTGGCGGCTATTCACATTCCATCTGATGCCGTGACTCGGCATTTCTGTGAACACTATTCCATGCACATTCCCATTTTTGTTCCAACTGTGGATCTTGCCATCGCTTGGCACTTTCAGTATGACATACTTGCCAGACTTACATGGAATTCAATCCGAAAGATACTTGGAGAAAGTGCTGATGGATCGCCTCTGCCCCCAGCTGATGGGATGACAGATGTTCCAGATCCAAACCTTAATCACAAGAAAGATTCATTAGCCTATTGGCTGAAGTTAAGTGGTTTCTATAGGTCATCTAATATCATCTATTTCAGCTCCTTCTCTGACCTTGTCATTCAGCTTCAGTCTACAGACTTTAAAAAGATGAGCACAAGGATGATGCGGGAAGATGCCAGAACCCAAGCTACTGCTGCAGAGGAGTGGCTTAAAGTGTTCCAGACGAGCTGAGACATGTCGAAGGTTTTCTGCATTTCAGCTTTCAGTCCTTTTTATCAACTTTGGTAACTGTTGCTCACTCATTTAGCTGAACTTCTCTGTTCAGATACAGTGATCTCAAACGCATTGCCTCTCGTGCATCTCTTACTTCAAAGGCTGTTCATCAACTGCAGATGTCACAAATTTTGCACATTAATTTTGTGTGGTCCTGCGTTTTTGATGATTCGAATTGGAATGCTCTGTGATGTGGTCTCTTTTGATTAACATGGCTTCAGATATGTTGTTTATGCCTCAAATAGGTCGGTTCAAAAGGATCGGCTTCAAATTAATGAAAAATGCTAGAAATAACGATGAGCTAGGTCAAATCCGTGGAATGAAGATTAATCATATGTGACAAATATATTGAAAATGTTTATTTATGTAAGAATTTCTGCGTATTTGCAGTTTGTTTTTGTCAAGACGATATTCATATATGAACCGTTCTTTGATGAAGATGTACACATGATTTGTATTTTTTTCGCTGATGACTTGTGCTATATTGTTGTGTTTCAGTTGAACAATTGAAACGCAACCAATGAACTAACATCTCAGGGTTGCATGGTCTGTACGTGGGGACCTTAAATGATGTGGTGCCCATTCAAATGGGCATCAGCGGTGAAGAAACTCGCTTGATAAATTCATTGCAGAATGAGTAGGGTCAAGTCCATACAGTCACTATATAAAACCTATAAATTTACATTTAATTTCTAGAAATATATTCCTGTGGTATTAAAAATGCTAATTTATTACATTTTGAGGCATTATGTTTGAATGACTGGGGTGAATATATTCTTTTGAATACACAAACTGATTGCTGTGTGCCCCTTGTTTCTCTTGCTTTAATCGTAGGTTATGTGAGCATCAGCCTAGCTGTGAAACATTTTCAATTTTTGACTCTGAATGAAGTATTGACTTTAACATATCTCCCAGTTTTCCATGAACGGTAACTGAATTAGGCCTATTATGTATTGGATTTTTGCGTTTATTTTCTAACTTGTTTCTGGTAAATCATTTTCTTACAACAATAGAAATCAGAATCAGGTCATTAAAATAAAATTTCTTCTTCCTTCATCAGTGTCATCATCATTCCCTGACTCAGTCATTTTTTGTCATTCATTCATTGCCAACTATTGTTTATGGTTATACTTTTAAAATAAATAGTATTTCCATTGACAATATTTTTCTCTATTCCCAAGGATAAAGCCAGTTAAAGGTAAAGCACCTATGTCCTTAGTGAAGTGTAGGTGAGGTGCTCATTTACAGCTCTTCGGCCCTTAAGGCGGCCATGAACGAATTCCAACGATTGCCAGTTAAGGACACAAGGCCAGTTCGTTGCAGGACTTGCCGTTTACTTCCCAGCTTTTATAGTGTTTGGTGACAGAGCCACGTGTGTGCAAACTTGCCCAGTGTAGTCACGTGGATGTGTTAGGGCAGAAGAGGAGTGGGTTGAACGGAGTGGTTGGACTGTGAATAACTGATGAAGATAGAACGGTTGGGAGGTTTGAAGCATGTTATAGGCATCTCTTTATATAACAGGCCGCTGGCCTTAAACACTATCAGATGACTATCGTTTTCAAAGCTTGTCCTTGTGTTCCAAAAAGTAGTAAATAAATGTGATTTTAATGAAACTATTTAAACACCATTT
Organism: Norana najaformis; assembly: GCA_964023275.1. Lineage (NCBI taxonomy): Eukaryota > Metazoa > Annelida > Clitellata > Crassiclitellata > Hormogastridae > Norana > Norana najaformis. The sequence continues at coordinate 2,345,131 of OZ029924.1, read as the reverse complement.
ATTTTGAAGAAACAACATTCACAAATCTGCAGAATGAAGTCAACCTTTTAGCAACCCAAAAGCTGACTGAGCTATAAGTAAACTGCAAATGTCAGTGCTGTCAGACGTTGCTTCATTTGCACAATTTTAGGTGCATTTTTAATGTGAACGTATATCAGTATTTAGTTCATTGCCTCATAATGGTATATTCTGAAAATTTCATGGTTTTGTGTGCTGTTTAATAATAATAATATTAATAATTAGTAACTTCTAATGTGCTGGCGTCTAATGCACAAGGCATCAAAGGCAAGCCGCAATCTGGTCAACATCCAGAAGGTCAGTCCACAAGACAGAGAGGTAGCCTAAGGTGGATAAGCAATTTGAAAAAGGTAAGTTTTAAGTTGAGAATGAAATGACAGAAGCGACTGAGCAGAACGAACAGACACAAGGCAACCGAGGAAGCTGTTTACACAGAACAGTTCAAGTCCTAGATGTGACCACAGAAAGACAATAAGATGACTTTGCAGGATATTGGTAAGTCTGGGGAATTAGGACTGATTTTTAGTATTGTAGTTTACCGGAGTTCAATGTTTTATAAACTGTGAGTTCCAGTTTGAAACAAATCTTTTACTGAACAGGAAGCCAATGCAAAGATTCAAGTACAGCTGTTATATGCCCATATTTTGAAGTATTTGTTATGGCTCTAGCAAAAGAGTTCAGAACTGTGGAGTTTCTGCATGTTTGACTTAATGATATCAACAAGAAGCGAGTTACAGCAGTCAAGGCGACTGGAGACCAATGCGTTTGCCAAGGATATTCTAGAGGTCATGAGGACATAGCGCCCTGTTTGAACATGTTTGTACATTTCATTCACTTAAGCCACCGGACTACCTAAGTCGCTAATCAGATAGACCACCGTGTCAAACTGTGACATAAATAATTAGGCCTAAACCTGCGTCAGGCACCAATCGTTATGCCATGGAAAAAAACTTACTGATCCTCTGCAACCTAGATCTAATTTTTATATGGCGATTTTTGGGCTATTTTCGAAAATAGTGCTTGTGATTCTATGCTAATTGGTTAATGGTACCGGAAGCTGAGAAGAAAGTAGTGAACGTTATACGTTCGTTTTTCATAATTTTTTTAGCCTGCGAGGTCATTAATAAAACTTAATGGTTAGTTAAATCTAGTTGCTTATGTTATATTATAACGGGTTATAGTTGCTCGGTGACTATGGATTTGCAATATGTTTTTATTTTGTGGAGCTGAATAAATTTGTTAGATTCTATTGGCGCTAATTCACGGCGACCATTGTTCACGCGTCACTCCGACTCCTGGGTCTTGTCTTAAATTTGTAAAATATCTTAACGAGGTTTTGGGGTTTTTTGCAGTTTCTGTTTGCAATGAGTCTGCTTTTTTGTCTAAAAGCTACAGCGCCTAGGTTAATCGTTTAAAATACGAATTTCCCCGACGTCAACCTTTCGCTAACACGAGAAACGTGACTAAGTGTGGCCGTGTTTAAAGAGAGCAACAGCCACACAAAGTAAAATGATTTTCTTAATATTATTGGTTTGCCCAATCCGTGAAACATTTAAAATTACTACTCGATTCGTTTTTGCGCAAAAGCGATTTAGGAGCTATTGAGTTTTGAAATGGTTCTATATATTATCCAGGTACATGTGTAAATGTACATGTCATCAATTTATCCGCATCACACAAAAGCCGCACTTTGTGAAAGTGAAACATTTTATGAAGTCTTAGATATTTGGACAAAAGCTGCCTTTTGCATTTGCATGAATGTGAGCTTCTTACTGCTTTTCACTAAGTGATTAGCATTATTTGTATTGTACTTTATCCAGACAACTTCAACTGATGCTCTACTGAATGAATGAATGATATTGCTCGTAATTTTTTCAGATGGCGGGCAAAAGTTCAAAAATGTTGCAGCACATTAACTACAGAATGCGTTGTACGCTTCAGGATGGACGTACATTTATTGGTATGTTATTTTGAGATCTACTTCTGGATGAGCTAGAGCAAACTGTAACTTAAGAATTTGTAAATTAATTACAAACTAACATGTACTTCTTTGCTGAAATGCATGAAGTCATTTGCTGGCATTACAGAGGCTGATGATTAAAAGTAATTCAGAAGTAAAGCTGTTATTATTGGGTTAAAAATCTTAATTCTGTAAAATCAGACACACTTTTAAGTGACTTTCCATGACCTTAAAAGGCACCTGAACAATTGTCTAGGGTCTTCAAATTTTTACCACACACAGCGTCTCGTTTGTCACTATGTATCTTATCTTTTCAGTGTAGAGTCATACTCTAGTAACGAGCCTCAGTCGCGGACACTGACCATTCGTCAAATCAGGAATTGGTCGAGTTCCCTACGTAGCAAATGTCTGTATAATGCATGGGGCATGGGAGAGGTGCAGCTTGTAACACAAATAATGTGGGTTTGAGCCTCCTCTGAGGTGGTTGCTGTGGAGGGATCTTGAGCAAGTCCTTCACTCAATTGCTAGCACCATCGTAGTTAGCGGCGCTTAATAAATGCAGAAATACTAATTGCATAGATTCAAACAGTGCGTACTCAGCATTACAAGTTAGTCACTGAACAAGTTAGTTGTTGAGCCATGTGAGGAGAGAATTACTGCCACAAGTTTTTTGCACACCATCTTTTTTCATGAAATGATCTTGTTTCACATTTCTTTCATTGTTTCGTATTTTCTGTCTAGGTACGTTCAAGGCCTTTGACAAGCACATGAATGTCATTCTTGGAGACTGCGATGAGTTCCGACGTGTCAAGCCAAAGAGCAAGACAGCTGATCGGGAGGAGAAAAGGGCGCTTGGTTTGGTGCTTCTCAGAGGAGAAAGCCTCGTGTCAATGACTGTTGAAGGACCTCCACCACCTGAGGTAAGATGTGGTTTATTTTGACTTCACCTTTGTTCTGTTCTCTTCTGCTATAAGCAAGGTGTGTTTTGTGGTTGGAAGGCAGTGGAAGCTGCATGGGAAGATAGCTACTGAACAATCCAATGGTTTCAGAATGGTTTTGTAATCTGTGCCCCGGTATGCTTTTTCAAGTGGAGTGTTTTGGACAAACCCATCATCTGTTGGCTTTTGTTCTGCTAACAGCAAGCCTGTCATCTCCTGTATGATATGGAACCCGGAACTGCTTACTGAGACTTAACTATTCAGCTTCTTATTTGCAGGCCTGGCTACATAGAGTCCTGCAACAGCTGGTGCTTAAATGCATTAATGATGCAGTTGCAGGTTCAACTCCATGTAATGACCCAGGGCTAGTTGTTTGTGCAGACCGTATCTCTGTCACCAAAATGTATAATTTGGTACTGGCATAAACTGGGAGGTAAACAGCAAGTCCTGTGTTGCACTGGCATCATGTCCAGGACATTGGGATTCGTCCATTGATGGCTCAAGGGCCAAGAAAAGGAGATGAGCGCCTCCCCTACGTCTAATTTGTGGATATGAGGTCTTTACTGAATGCAATGTTTAAGCACTGCTTTAAGATCATGTGTTTTCTTATTGGTTGTGTTAGTAGTTGCAAGTAGTGCAGTAGAAATGCAAAAGAGGATACAGTGTTGGTTGGTCAATGCCATTCTATAAAGACAGTAGTAATCTTAGGGGCAGCATTAAGATTGCCTTTGTTGTAGTGGTATTTTTGGGCTTTAGTTGAATTATCCTCAACTCCAGGACCACACCTGGAGGAGTTCTCTGAAAGAAATGTTTAGCAAATGAGCAGTTACCTTACTTTGTTTTTGGTGTGTGCTTCTAGGATGGTATTGCGCGAGTTCCGATACCAGGAGCATCTGGTGGACCTGGTATGGGCAGAGCAGCAGGGCGGGGTGTGCCATCTCATTCTGCAGGACCAACGCCTGGACTGGCTGGCCCAGCAAGGGGTGTAGGTGTTCCTCCGGCACAGATGATGCAGCCGGGAGGTCGAATGGCACCACCTCCTGGAGCCCCGGGAATGAGAGTCCCACCTCCACCAATGGGAATGAGAGGACCGCCACCTGGTATGATGCGAGGTATGTACTGCCAGGTTCTGCATTTCTCACTGTATCTAATCTAATGGCTTCTGTAGTGCCATTATTATAGTTCCCAAGGCATTGGTGAGCTACTTGGGTTTACGTGTACATCGAGGCCCCTTTTTGCGTGAGGATGACGGTTTGCCTCACAGTTATGGCTTATTTGTGAGATTTGAATCTCTGGATAGTACGGTCCATAAATGGGGACCTTAAATGGCATAGCACCCATTTAAACGGGCTACATTGATGAAGGATCTTATCTGATAAATTCATTGAAAAATGAGAAAGATCGAGGCCGTATGAACTGTTTACATTTATCAGTTGATGGTCGCTTCAGGTGAAATAGTAATCAAAATCATAGACCTGCTTTGTTGCTTTCCAATTTGGGTTGTACAAATTCCTTTGTAAAATATTTGCTTAGTCAATTGCTTCAGTACTTTATATGATTTTTGTGTTGGTCAGCTGTTATCAAAGTTGTTATTTATTGTTTTAGGTCCTCCACCACCACGACCGTACTAGTGCGGCTGTGAGACCGAACAAGTTAAAGGGCTGGAAAATATCTTCAAGGACAAATGCCAACAGACAAAAGCATGTTAAAATGCTATTCCAAGACAGTTTCTCAGTTTGTTGTCAGTGACCCACTAAAGTAACCTGTTTCGTTGGTATTATGTGACGGTTTCATTGATATAATTATGTTTCTGTAAGGTGTTGCTCTTGGAGAATGAAAAAAATTGTTTTCTCAAATGTTTCTCAGATGAACAAGTTTTGTTCTGTTAGTGTGGTGAGCTCATTCAGAGATGGAGTGGGCAATAAAACTGTACCGGGCCTGTAAAAGGTTTATTGTGTCGTTTCAGTTCTTATAAGACAAGGCACTAGGCTGTTGACCATTCAGCAGAATTTTGTTGTATTGATTTAATGTTTAGGGGGCCTTTGTTTGAGAGTTAGCCACATGTCTTAAGTAATCTCCCTTAAGTAATTCTTCCTCTTTCCACTCCAATCACAAACATCACCCACCATGTAGTGAAAGGCTTTTAATGTTCTGGTTTATAGCAGGCCAGAGTTTGATCTAAACAAGTTCCAGTGCCTTCTCATTCTGTTCCCATTTGTTTTCGATGTTTGGCTGATAATTCTGTTCGTTCTTGCTCATGTAGGTGACGTGGATGAAAACAGCTTAAATTGGGGTTAAAAAAAGGGTGTCTGGAATAATTCCACAGTTGTAGACGCAAGTATCAACAGCTCCAATTCCCTTCTTATTATGAAGATGTCTGCTTTGGGTTGTCCGTAAAGAACGTGTGCAGAGGGAAGGGTCAAACGAATGCAGATCAGGGTACACTCCTGGATTTTGCCTTGGATCGAACCCTTTTGCCTATCGATTTTGTTTTGACCGAGAGCCTGTGAATAAGCTGGTTCCGCGACTTGGCTTTCGTTGGGCGCTGTAGAAATCTCGAGATCACGATAGTACGCCCAATACTGACGTCTGCATCGAACTTCGGTACACACATTAGTTTCAGTACAGCCTCTGTGCCATAAACGCCAATTTCAGTCGGACAGTCTACTGCGTTGGATCTACGTGTAATTGGAGTCCCTTGGAGTATGAAGATATCGCTACCCCGAAGCATGGGTGGGTCGTCCATTAAAGACGTCCACAGAGGGGAAGGGTCACTCACATGGTCGGTCTTGCACGGTCCGTATACTGATTCTGACACTTTCTACCTATCGATTTTGTTTTGACTGATCGCCTGTTTGTAAGTTGGTTCTGGCGACTTATTTTTTGGGTGCTATAGAAACCGAGTTTACGATTACGATTCCAACCCTCAAATTAGAGTTGCTACTGGACATCACCCACCTTACCCGTCTGACTGCCTACCTCTTGGATCTTGACCTGGAAGCGAACCCTTTTGCCTATCGATTTTGTTTTGACTGAGAGACTGAGAATAAGCTGGTTCCCGTTTCGTTGGGTGCTTTAGAAATCTTGAGATTACGATTACGACTGTCTAGTCTTAATCTTTAATTAGAAGAAACGCTTCTACGTTCAGAAGATAAGCTTCTATTTAGGAAGATGCCTATAAAGCGTAAGCAAAAAATAGTGTTGGCACAGCCGAATGTTGTTGCTATTTTCTTCAGCGCGAAATTGGTGATGGAAAAGATGGTGGCAATAGACTATCAGTCTTCTTGTTTGACTTAAAGTCTTGTAAGTGAAAGCATATATCGAGTGCCAAACGTGTGCATGCTGTCAATCCGATAATCCCTCAATTTATATAATTACCAGTTTCAAATTTGAGGCGCAAGAACGAACCGATTGACTGACTGCCCGGTTGAATGGCTGACTAACATCAGATGTAATTACTGTAAATGCAAATGTAAATGGGTTTATATAGCGACCGTATAGCCTCAACCCTGCCAATTTTTCAATGAATGTAGTGGATGAGATCCTTCACCACCGCTGCCAATTTGAGTGGACACTACGCCATTTAAGGTCCCCGTGAACGGACCGCGCTAACCTGTGGCTTGATAGGATGGCAGAAACTGTAAACATTGTGAGTAAAAGACAGAAACTGGGGCAAGAGATGGAGACATTTACATAGACGGACACAGTTTGCTGTAAGTCAGTGTCAAATGACCCAACCCAGTCCGCGGGCTGGATAAGTTATTAAGTGAGAAACGTGTGCCTTGGTTATCAGGTGCCACATGCTCTATTGTGCCATGGCCATCGAACCAGTTGTTGCCAAGCTTTCTTTCATCATGCCTTACACATAGTGGTGCACAAACCAGCAACTGTGCTTGAAAATTTACAACTAAATTGTCTGAGATGACGAAATTTAATGTCCTATAGATATTTGTTGATTGGTTGGAAGGCTGGAGAATAATGTTCCTCTAGGATTATGTGCTCAAATTTAAATATGTGATCGTCAGTCATTTTGTTTCTGGCATCGAGCCATTAATAAGCTACTGTTTTTCAGTGTGTGTTTTAGGTTTGGATTGAAATTGACAAGTGACATGAATTGGCAGGTATTAACTGAAAATCTGCCCCCAGAATGGTTCCAGGTCATGACTGTTCTTGCTCAATCTTCAATTGCTTATCCTCACCAAAGAGTGGAAACTTGGTGGCATCGTACTGGAAAATGGCTGAGTTGGATGGAATTTCTTGATTTTTTAACTTGTCCAGAGCCGCTATCAGAAGGAGGTGGATTAGTCTTGTAAGTCTTAGAAATTGTAGCTAATGTTTTTTAAAGTGGACATCAGCCAGATTACGTAAACCATTGATTGCTCTCAAATCTGCTTGGAAGTTGATAGTTGTGTAGTTATGCAGTTTGTACAAAAGGTTGTTCATTTTTGCATTGTGTTTGCACTTATAATAATACTAATATTAATAATAATAATAGTAATTAATTTCTAATGCACCGACGTCTAATGCTCAAGGTTTCAACTGATGGTGCATCAAAGCCAAGCTGCATTCAGGTCAATTTCCAGAAAGTTAGTCCACAAGACAAGACTTATTTGAAAGATCTAACAAACCTACCATTGTGCTTTCAAGTAGTATCGGTTATATGCCTTAACGTTACCCCATTACCCTATCATTGTATGACGAGAACCCTGGGTGTTCCCTGTATGGCAACACAAAAATCTAGTGGTGCGTGATGCAGGTTCTCGTGCTTGATATGATGAAATAAGGAGGTATTGTGCAGAGTAAAGCCTGGAAGGATGGGTTAGGGATTCTGGGGTGATTGGTTGAACAGTCTAGTTGGACTCGGATGGTAGAGGCTGACCTCTGCCTGGTAAAGTTCCAGCTCCATGCAGCTAGAAAGGAATACAGGATAGAGACAGCTGGTAGAAATATTAATGGACCTTCTGTTTGTTGATAGAAGTTGAAATATCACTTCACCTCTTGCAGTCTCTATGCAGGTCTTCTGTCAAAAATGAAAACACTGCTCTTCTGCGGATCCTATCCTGATTCCTTTTCTTCCCCTTTTTTATCCTTGCAGATCCAGTTCCAAACACCACCCACCGTAGCCATCTGACTGCCTGCCTGCCTGCCTGACTCTTGGATCTTGACCTGGAACTGAACCCTTCTTGCTTATCAATTTTGTTTTGATTGAGTGCCTCTGAATAAGCTGGTTCCCATGGGCCTGTAGAAATCAAGGTTGTGATTACGATTAGTTGACTGAAATTAGTTTAATTGTAAAAGAAGGAAAACAATAGTTGAAAATATTGTTAACAGTAAATCGCGTAACGACAGGATTTTTATTGGATTTTATCTGGTTTTTCTTTTTCAGTCGACCTGTTTTCTGCCATCTTCCAGACAATTTGCAGAAACATATGCTGCAGTTTATTTATCAACACTGTGATGATATCAGTTTGACTGTGTTCGAGCAATTCCTACAAATTCTGTTTGAAAAATGCTCTACGAAAGTCGATTGGATCCAGCTATACTTGAACCTCCTTCAAAACCGTATGATTTGCAGGCGAAAAGAAGATAACAGACTAACGGCTCAGCCGCAGGGCACAGAGAAAAAATGCAAGACGTTTCAAACATCGCTGACAACTGAGTATCTTTTTTCAGAAAGGAGCAATGCCCAACTTCTAACTATTTGTGAACGACTGAGAATGGGACAAAATCTTGGTGGAGCTTGGGATGATGTTGGCGCTTTCAGTTGGAGCAACGATATTGGGGAGAAGGAGCTGAGAAAGCCGAGTCCATCTGCGTCAGGGACCAGTCAAGTGAATGTTGTTGATGAAGATGAAATTAAAGAAGATATTGATGTGCAAATGGAAGTAGCTGAGATTTCGATGAAGAAGTCAGTAGCCGTAAACGACGTGGCTGATATGGGTATACTGTACATTTTTAGTAATGACTTAGATAACTGATTAAAATAAAAAAAGTAACTAGTATGCAGACGTTCTCTTTGGTGCAAACTCATGTAGTGAGCATAGCAATATTCATAATGTAACACAACTCCTTCTACCGTGAAGCACTCATTAATTGATTTATTCTTTGAATAAACACATGGATATGGTACCAGAGGATACAAAAGTTATTTAGCAGTGGAGGATAGAATAGTCTGTAGTGAACATTGTTTAAGTTCTGCTTTCTCATTGCTGAGCCATATGTTCCCCTCTCACTACAATCTGCCTCGTTTGGGCTCGTTTGCCTATTTTGGGCTGAAACAATTTTGGATGGGCCAGGTTGCAGAGCATGCATTGTCATCAAATGGGTTGACTGGTCTTTCATGGTGCAGCGCAAAAGATCAGAATATGTTGCACGTTGTTGATGAGTTGTTGACTAACTTGATTCAGTGGTAATAGAAATATTCCATAGATTATGATACTTGCAAATGGATAGGATAAGTAAGTAATGCATTTGTTAACACACCATATGTCCTTCGACTGAGCAAGGAATCGTAGGTACCTACAGACAACAAAAGCAAGACGCTATAAATAGGTCTTATAAATAGGTCGCTTACAAATATGTTAGCAATATGTTGTGAGTGATGTCTACAGGAAGACTATTCCAGATGTTTGTACAATAGATAGATGGATTACTTGCATGTCTTATAACGAGCTTGTCCACAATAATATTGGTGGACTGACCTTCTGAATATTGACCTGATTGTAGCTTGGCTTTAGTGTGCCTTGTGCAGTAGACACTGCCATGATAGCAGTTGCTAATTCCAAGTCATAATGAAGAAGCTACTTACCTTGATGTGAAAGATTCTGTGAATATTGGAAATAAGTATGCGTCACTCAGTTCTTGTGTTTTGTTGCAGAGGCTGTCGTAACAAGTGACAGTGAAATGGCTGATGGTGTTATAGATGATGAGGTTCAGGTGAGAAGTTTGTTTGCTGTGGAGGCTGAAACAAGTAGTCCAGTGCCTATCTGATCTAATCTAATGACTTCTATAGTGCGGTTATTGTAATACACGAGGCATCTGTCTCATTGTCAGGGCAAAATTGATAGGCAAGAAGGGTTCGGTTCCAGCTCGAGATCTAAGAGTCCGGCAGGCAGGCAGTCAGATGGCTAGGGATGTTTGGAATTGGATCCGTGGAATAGATAAGGGAAGAGGAATCAGAATAGGATCTGTGTAAGAGGAGTCTTTTCAGTTTTGAGTAGAGGACCCGCACGGAGATTGCAAGAGGTGAACTGATGGTGAGTTCATATGAGGGATCAGATAATTGTCGTAATTCTGACGGGAGGTTATTGTCGTTATTGCTTTGTCATGAGATAGTGGTGCTTAATAATTGCTAAAATAATAATTTAAAAAAAAGTGTTAAGTGGAATTCTGTTGATAAAGTAAATTATGTTATGTTTGCAGACAGCAGTGATGAAGCTAAGAGAGTCTTGGCTAAATGGGCAAGCTGTTGACCCCGATGTTGTCAGTCTGTTAAAAAATTTGTCTCCTAAACAGGTTGGATACTTACCTTCTTATTCAATTATTGCAAAAACTGTTTGCAGAGATTAAGAAATGCTAGTTTCATCTCACAGCAGTATCAGTAATTGGTTGCCATAGATACAGACAGAATTCATTTTTTACTATTATTCTATTTAATTCCTAGTAATTTGGTTATGGAAATTAATGGAACCAGTTTGATAGGAAGCTTTTTTATCATTTTTATTTAGTATTTTGTATAACAGAATGGCTTTAAAGTATTTAATATCAAGAAAAAACGTTTAGTGGTTCTGTTTTTTCTCAATGTTTCGTAGCTACAGAATGTGTTGGAGCAAATGGAAGTGTTGAATTTATCGGATGCTTCCGTTCTGTTGGCCTGCCAGACTTTGGTGGATTCCGCATCACAACAGATGAGCTACCAAAGCGTCCTGCTTTTTGCAAGCATCCTTCTGCTTCCACAGGTAGAGTAAATATTTCCATTTCATTTGCCTATGTAGCAGTGGAGGACATATGTTGTATGTCTGCTTGTAACAACACTGTCAGGTGTAGGGAAGTTACTACAATACAATACTGATGTAATTTGATAATACCATCCTTACAAAGTTCAGAAGTGCACTTGAAGGTAATCAGTCTGTCTCTCTGTCTGTCTGTCTATGTCTGTCTGTGTCTGTCTGTCTGTCAGCTTAGCCCAGGTGGTAATTGGATGGGTGGCCACCTCCTCATCTCTCCATCCTTTTAGAGTAAATAAATGAATTCTGACATTAGTTGGGAAGTTAAGAAAGACGTGCCTTCGTTTGACAGTTGTGCTTTGCAACTCAGCCAAATGATGCTATGAGGAGTTTTAAGAAAATTGTTGAATTTACCTTTTTTTTACAAAATCACAGTAATGGCCATTGTAGACATATATTTCCACTTATTTGTTGTATTTTAAACTGCTTTGCTCTGTCTGTCTGTTTGTCTCTGTCTGTCTGTCTCTGTCAGTCTATCTGTGTCTGTCTCTGTCTGTCTGTTGCTGTCCGTCTGTCTGTCTGTCAAATAGTTTAGAGGGAACAGTACTAACTGCTGTGATGCTAAAAAACATTGGTTCATTTATTGCTTTCACAGCACTTGAATTAGACTGCGATGGCCTACAACACTTGTCCACTTTTGAGTTAAATCATTTGCCACAGTTTTTACACTTGAAAGGCTGTTGTCCCTGTACTTGTCTCTCCCTGTAACTGTCCCTCTCTTTGTTGATGTTTGTCTCTGTCGCTCTTTGTGTTGCTTAAGATTCGCTTTCTAATGGAGGAGAGACATCTCTGACATAGCATTGTGTTGTGCATATTGTTCATGCGGTGACTTTTATGTCATGATCAGACAGAAGTTTTTTCTGCAGAATCCCAACGATTTCATCCTCATTGTCTTCATACAAGTTCAACGGACAGTTGGTTCGTAACAGACTCGACATCACGTGATTGTCTTGCAATTCCAACCTTTCAAGAAGGACAGGAATGACTGCGTGTTGGCGTTGAATCGAGCGAACAACAGCGTCTCTACACCAACCATCGTTTACAAAACTGTTTGACATTAAAAACACAATCCACCGACTTTGATTGATACATTTTTCCGTTTCCTCCAACTTCAAAGCTCCGAACTCAAAATCGTCCGGAGTTACAATGTTCTGTTGGTTTGTGAGTCTGCTCAGGATTGCTTGAACTCTGTGTCTGTCGTCGTCGTGGAAACACATGAAGGCATCGTAGGGAAATTCTCTTGGGGCCTCGTGCGTTTTATAGATGAGAGCCATCAGTGACCTTATGATGCAGTTTTTATCAAAACAGCCGAGCACTGTGAATGGTATTTGCTTTTGTTTTCTTACTCTGTATATGGCAATTATTACAATGACAGTTACTATTACGAGTGTCAGACCGACAATGATTGGCACCAGGAAGACGGGACTAGTGAAGATGTTTGGTCTTGCAGAGCACTGTGTCAGGGTTTCATTTAAATCTAGGCTACTCAGTGGAACGAGTTTTCGGTTTGTGTTCCAGCATTTATAATCGTTCAACGACGCCTGAATACGACTCAGGTTCATCAGTGTTGCGCGGTCGCACGGACATGTGGCATTTGGTACAATATGTTGCAACAGTCTGCAATCGCTTTTAATTTCCAAGATGTTGACCCCAGACACGGGAACTTGGCTGCCGTTGGGATGAAGACAGAGATACTCGTTGTATCCGGGAAGATGAGAATGGTTCAGTTGTTGCATCCATTCGACAAATGTTGTAGCATTGCACAGACAGCTCAGAGGATTTTTTGTCAGGTCAACGACGAAGTTTTGATTTCTTTCAGTTGCATTTTTGAGTTGTTCCATTGCAGAAGTTGACAGTTTTTCAATATCGTTTCTGCTAATGTTGAGCAAAGTGAGGTTTTTGAAGTTGTCAAGCAATAGGTCTGCGCCTTTCAGATGGTTTTGTGACAGATCAAATGACTGGATTGGCAGCTGTTCCGTTGTTGGAACTTGTTTAGGAATGTTGTGAAGGTTGCACTGTGTAAGATTCACAAACTCAAGATATTTTCCTTCATTGAGACTTATGTTTGCGCTTGACAGATCGTTTGCTCCTATGTCTATTATCTTGAGTAATGGAGTGAAATTCAGTTGATCAGGTGAAGTTGATTGGATTTCTGTTTGTCTTACATTTAATACTGTTAAGTTGCTCAGTCCTGTAATTAGGGGAAGTTGTTTTGGAAGCGGACTGCCGGACATATCCAACTGCTCAAGCACATTGCCTGCCTGAAAGCACAGTTTGACACCATTTGTTCTGTTGTCGAGGAAACGTAAGCCATTTAGTCGTAATACTCTCAGATTTGGTGACAGTGGAATTCTGTGATTCCAGTGACAACTTTTGTCAGGGTCTTGAAGAAGCTTAATAGCGATATCACGATCGAGATTTTTCAGAGAAAACTTTGTATATTCAATCTTTGATATTTCTTCTGGAGGATATGAGTAGATGTGGAGCTCTTCAAGGTATTTCATTGAAATCATCATGTCTGCTATAAATAGTGTCGGAGAGGCAAAGCGAAACTGGACAGAGAAAGAAGCTATCTGTAGATCGGGCAACGCTCTTGAGACCCTTCCTTTTATTTCGTGGACAATGTTGTTGTCAAATGCCAGGGATCTAATGGAGACATTTTTAATCTGAAAGAGCTGCTCAATGTCTGGTGTGTTGTCTTTGCTGTAAATGCTGAAAATGCCATTAAGTTCAATATTGTGCAGTGGTGTTCCTGAAAACACCTTCATAGCTTGCGACAAGTCTTGGTAATGCAGTCTTTCAGATCCAAAGCCAACAAGACTCAGAATTCGTAGATTCCTCAGTGGCTGAAAAACTCCAGAATCAACGACTGTCTTTTCAAATCCTTCCATGTAGAGTTCTCGCAATGACTCTAGTCCTAGAAATGTTTTGTTACCAAGTGCTATTGTAAAAGAACTGCAGATGTCTGGATCTCCTTGTCTGAAGTTCATCGAGAGCTTTTCAAGTCTGTTTGCTTTGATGAAGAGCTCTTCTGGAATCGAATTACAGACTTCAATACACTGCTGAATAGTTACGCTTATAACAGTTTCATCTGCAATGAGGTCCTGAAATTGGCTGGAACTGGTTTTGTTGCAATAGTATGAGAATGACTGAGAGGTGCTGAGAGTTTGGTTTCCATAGCAGACGGTCGTTTGCAGACCAGATATCAGGAAAAGGAAGATGACTCGTTGGAGATGTTTTCTGTTTATGGCTTCAGTCCAGTTCATGATGTTTGTTAGTCCCATTTTTCTAAAAGCACAGTCACCCAATTTGATAAAATCTTCATATGGATAAAATCTTTGTAGGCTGAGCCATGCTAAAGCCAACAACATTCATGATTTATGCAGTCACAAAACTTGCAATTCAGCATCATCTGTCTGAATTTGGACAAATTTTGAGGAGATATGTGACCGTGCCTGAGAAATCTCTCTCAAAGTTGGAAAAGTTAATTGCTAGAAACACCCAAAGAAGGCTAGGCATAAACTTGGTCAAAATGAGTTTTTCAGATATTTATATTCCTAGTTTTATTAGCTGTCAAATTATAAGTGTGTATGTAGAGTCGCTGTCTAAGTATTTTTATTTCAGTTTTGTGATACCATGCATAAAATCTTAGTTAAGGTGGTCCCTTGATGCCCTAATTTGAAGTCGTGTACATGGATCTTTATGCAGATGACCTAGTCACGAAATGATATACCGTAACCAGTTTTTAAGGAGATTTCATTGATGGCAGTCTGTGGTGTATGAATACGCTCAAATTTAGCCGACTATTTACTATAGTCATAAAAATTCATGAACCCTAGACACAGTTTACATCGGGTCATAGCAATTGTAAACTTTGTCGCTGTTTTTGCTATTTTGCAAAAGTAGCTGCAAAAAACAGACATCTTTAAAAAGTTTGTAACTTTCTTACTATCTGTGGTAGAAACATGAAGTTTTTGCCTAATTATTTAGCAATTCCAGCCCAATCCAGTGCAGTACCAAACTCAGTTTTGATCTTTCCTGACTTTATAAGGGTTTTCTTTGGCACAGTTACCTATTTGAGCTACAGAGTGAATGCAAGGTGTAGCCTAGAATGCAACTCTGCCTATGAACAGAATTTAATGAGAGCTGATAGTTTGAATGTGTAATTGTGACAAGAATGTTGGGTGTCCTGGAGAAAGTTTATTTTGCTCTGGTGGCCATGTGGAGTTGTTTTACTATCGTCAAAGTACAACATTTCTAAAGTACTACTTAAAGGTAAGCACAGGGCTCTAGATTTAAATTTAAGTTGAATTTAAATTTAAATCATTATTCATAAGCGCTGCATCAAGTCAGAGAGGTTTTCCTGAGATTTAATTGGAAATACAAGATGTATTTGCCAGGGAGCGTTGCATCCTGGGTTCAGTTTTCGGTGTGTGTTGTGGAATTCACAGTTCGTTATCAAGCAAATCTAACTAAATTTGTTTAATTGCAGCTATTTAAAATGCCAGAGAATCTTGTGAGGATCCTTTCCAAATGATTGGCTGGAGGTTGTTCCTATAAAAAATTTTGAATACACTAGGATGTGTAAGAGGAACGTGTGAGAAAAAAAAGATAGGGCTGAACAGAGGGAAACATGACCAATCAAGTGAAGAAATTAACCCTCTGCGTTTTCTTCATTCACTTAGGGCATTTATACTGCATCCCTGAAGATACCAGCCTGAAACATTCCTAGCCTAGCCCCAGAAGAAAATGCGCGTCTAGACGAAGGCCATAACATGTCAATGGCTCAACAGTTGAAAAGACGCAGCATTGTCACTTTTTTGATGCTCCAATAACTTTTTGTTGTACTTCATCATCGTAGTCTCACTTTGAGAGGTGTCCATTATAACTGACTTATTAATTTTCTAAATATATTTTATCGAATCTTTTTATTTCTTACCTTTTATGGAACCGTTATAATCAGTAGTCTTGAAAGTGTTTTCTGCTTCTACACCACTGTTTGTTTTCTTGAAGCGAGGCTACGTAATGTGTTATTTCCCACATTACTCAATGTCAGGGTGAATCGTTATTAGCATATGCATAAGGAGGGGTTGCCGTGTGCATGATAGAAGGAGGACTCTGTAATCACGACCTGTTTACTGTCTTCTTTCATGCAGTCCTTGTCTTTACTGGCCGAGAGTACCACAAATACAGATTTTGTAGAATTAACATTAACTTACCTCAATAGGAAATTGAATGGTGTCTTCATCTGTCTTTATTGAACACTTGTAAAACTGTGAAGTCCTTGTGTAATTATTAGCCTAGCAAGACTTTTACGGCCACGGGCAAGTCTACTGTTTATTATGTAAAAAAAAAATGGAAGGGTGGAGGTATCTTCAAGAGCCCTCAACACCAAACTTCCAAACTCAGACCCCCCTCAACATAACTTGACCCCATCCCCTCCAAACACATTTTTAGTTTTATGATGTTGCAAACTTGACTCCGTTGCCTATTATCACACATACCTGAACCCCCTCTTATTTGATGAGTGCCATTTACAAATGTGGACCGGATGACAGATCTGCATGAGCGGATCTGTAAAACGATCAGCACATTTCAAAAGAATAAATATGTGGTCTCTGTTCCGGCCAACAAATTCAGGTCACAGGCCAACAGTTATTTCAGATATGCATTTGCTGGTTGTTTGTTTACCTCCCTCTTATGACCTAGATTTAGCATAACTTGTAAGTTCAGCAAACACCGACAAAGGCTGTTAATGTGTTAAAGTCTGTCGTCAAATTTTCATGCACTGATTCACAGATTTCCCACAATGATTGAAGTGGTTTGGAAATCCTTGTTTTTGAGTGCAAGTCAGCTAATCATCAAATGGTTGCACGAGGAACACCCCTTGAATCAGTGCATTTACTTATGCACTGATTCAAGGGGTGTTCCTCGTGCAACCATTTGATGATTCTAGTCATTCAGAAAAATGCCTCATATTTGATTTTTTAAATTATCATTTCTCAGATTCTATCTATTTGTCCTGAAATATCATTCCTCTTGATGTAAATCAAACATTCACTGCCTAGTTAGAACACGGATAACCTTTGCGTACTGATGACCTTAACGCTAGGTGCTCATGTGATGGTAATTTATGTAATGGTAATAAAATCCTGCAGTCTTGTTGTAAGGGCAGGCATCCAGTTACAGTTTTCAGGAACAGAATTGGAAATTACAGACCACGTGTCTTTAGGTTCATTAGGGCATGGTAGACGATTGGTTAGAGTGCTCAGCTTGTAACTCAGAGAGTATGGGTTCAAGCCTGCCCGCAGATGGTTACTTTGTAGAGACCTTGAGCAAGTTCTTAACTCACAAATGCTTAGCGCCATTGATTGATGTTTAACCATTAGACAGTGGCACTTAACAAATGCAGAAATAATTAAAACAATAAATAATTGGGCCTAGTGAAGTAATTGGAGAAATAGCAAGTCTTTTGCTTTAGCTGTGAAATTATGCTTTATTTTAGATTAAGTATTTTCAAGTTTTAGCTTTTATGACATAAATACTGGTACTTACTTTAAGAAGATAGTTGGTAAACATAATGCCATGAATACATTACACCGATACATCACATTAAAGAGTATGTAAAACATTAAAAAACGATGCACTTTAAAAAAGTTGTAATATAAAAATTGTTTAATCTATTATCTCATAACTCAGACACTATGCAAGAAGTTGTTCTTGTTCTTGGTGGATGAGCTTGTTCTTGTGGCAGTGTTTTCTACAGTATCGCAGTTACTTCTTCTCCTGATTCATTCTGTTGCTGTGGTTTTAGAATGTTGGTATTATTATTAATTAGAAACTTCATATTATTAACTAGAATTAAATAATTAGGTATTATTATTAATTAAAATTAAATATTTAGGTATTATTATTAATTTGAAACTTATTTATTAATTAGAAACTATTGTGCTGGTGTCTAAGGCACAAGGCATCAACCGATAGCTCATCATGTTGGCATGGTTCAGGCATCTTTCCATGAATGTTCAATTCAGGCTTTGATATACATGTGTGTATGTTTCTTCCTTCTAGGGTCGTAAATAAACGATGTGTAAATGCTGTGATCTGGTATTGTGTGTGTAATTTATGTTTTTCTTTTTGGAATTAATAGATTATGAAACTGGAACAAGCGGCCTCTCGAATCTTTGCCGCAGCTGTTGTTGGTTTTGTTAAAACATTTCCTGTGCACTCGATTGAAGGCGTTTTACGACCACTTCTGATGTCTTCTACTTTTTCCTGTGGTAGGTTTTTGCTGTGCTGATATTTGGAAGTTGGCATAGCCTTTGTGGTGCAGCTGGCTTATAAATAATGAAAGATAATTAAATACCCTCGTGAGACATTAATAATTATAAATAGTAATAATCAAATAATAATAATAAGTAATAATAAAAATCAGAGATCATTAATTTTCCTCATAAGACAGTAAAAGAATATAATGCCAGTGGCCAAAACAGTATCAGATACAGGCGGCTTGCGTAGTAATAAGTTACTGATCTTTATATATGTCCCATATTATTGTATGCTCTGTTCATAGTTATTTGTGGACATTTTTTACTTACTTGACGGATGAGATAGTCTTGGAGGGTTCAGAGGGGCCTAGGAGCAAGACAGTCTGTGATTACGCTTGGCTGTAACAAGGTAACCACATTGTCACTTGTAGGGTTCATGAATATTGGCTCCAAGACAGACACCCACTGCTACTGACGTCTTTATCGCACGAGGAAGGAACAGACGCCTGTAATTGTAATTGTAATCGTAATCTGACATTTATAAAGCGCCACTTTAAGAATAGACTCATCAGAAGTGATGGGGTGCCTGTAACTGAGGCCGAGAATACAGGAAGAGGAAGTGCTAATGAGGGTACTGATAGATGATCGACCCCACATCCTTGATGGCTAGAGATGCTTGACCCTAAGTGTGATTGCAGAGAGCCCCACACAGCAACTGCCCAAACTGGGAAAGACCTGGTTTATCCATTCGAGGAGCATGTACAGCAACATGTGTGGAGCACAGAGGGTGAAGTGAGGGAATGCACTGAGGAATAAGTTATAAAGCCCATAGATGGCAAACAAAACTTCTATAAAGAGTTCTGTGCATCATAACTGCAGTACTTCCTGGAGAGCTCCACCCATGGAAAGCAGTGCCCCCAAAAGCGGAGCAGTTTAAAAGGAAATTTCAGGAATTTCTTGAATGTGATTTTGATGACTTTTAAGATGAATTTATGAGATTTACGACTACTGTTGATACGTTTCAGTGGAAAGAGTCATTTTAATGTATTGTAATCTTTTGCAGGAGTACCTCAGACTGATTTGGTAATAAAAGTCATCAGAGAAGCACTTTCAACTCAGCATCAGCAGCAACTGTTGTGGTTGGTAAAACTTTCAGTATTTAAAGTGGACAGCTGAAGTACGTTAAACCACAAGTGTTTGCATGTTCTGCAGTTCAATTATAAACGTACAGAGCATTAAAATAACGCAGGAAGCAAACTGGTTTGATTTCATTTTCACTATTTTACTTTTATTGTTTTAGCTTCTGTAAATATCTGTTTTTCTGCCTGTAATTTGCAAGTTGCAACTTTTTAGCACTGGTGTCTAATACACAAGGCATCAACCGATGGCACTCCAAAATCAAGCCACAGCCAGGTCAGTATCCAGAAAGTCAGTCCATTGAAACAGATAGGCAGCCTGCAGGGGATAAACAAACTGAAAAAGATAAGTGTTAAGTTGAGAGGTAAACAAGAGACTGAGCAGAACAAAAGGATGTAGGAACAGAGTTCCAAAATTAGGTCCAGCAACCGAAAACCTCATCCACCAAGAACAAGAACAACTTCTTGCATAGTGTCTGAGTTATGAGATAATAGATTAAACAATTTTTTTATATTACAACTTTTTTAAAGTGCATCGTTTTTTAATGTTTTTTCAATGTTTTAATGTTCTTTCAGTGTGCTGCTTGACAAAGAGGATAGGACATGGTCTGATCAGATGATGCTAGTTGTACAGTCCCTCATCGATACAAAGGTCTCTTTTTCATAAAATTATCCTTGTACATGTAGATGTTAAACAGAGTTCAGGTTCATTTGGTCATGGCGTTGTGGATTTAGGTTTGAGGTCTTTTGATCAGATTGGGTTTGAAGTTTCCATTGACATCAGGTGGTAACACATTATAAGTTACACTTATATACTAGGAAAAAACTGTAACTTTTAAGAACATTGAAATGTACATGAACAGTTGGGTACAGGAGCAGATTACTTTTGCATTACATTGTAACTGTAACAGAAAGCAATACTTGTAGTACATGAAATTAATACGTGAAGTCATTACAGTATGTAAGTATTTGAAAGTTTCTGTTGCTTCTGTTAAGAACCTCTCAAATGTGCTCAAAAGTGGCTGAAGGACTGATCCAAAACGGTGCTGAATTCTGGTGGCATAGGGCTAATTAATAGGTGCAGAAATTTTTGACTACAATTCCTTGCTGTACTGATGGACGTAGTAAAGTATTCCATATCCCACAAGTGAGACGTAGGGGAGGTGCTCATTTCCTTTTCTTAAGCCCTTGAGCCGGCAATGGACGAATCCCAAGGTCCTGGACACGGAGCCAGTGCATCGCAGGACTTGCCGTTTACTTCCCAGCTTACGCCTGTACTAAATTATACTGCTTGGTGACAGAGGCACGGTGTGTGGAAACAACTTGCCCAGGGTCGTTACACGGAGTCGAACCCGCAACCGCATGAACATTGACCAAACGCGTTACCGATAGACCACCGTGCCGCACACTGCTGATGGACGTATGACATGTTAACAAACGCATTCTGTACCTATGTACAAAATGCATGCATGCATGCATGAGAATTTCAGCAGGCCTGCATGGACAGTGTTGCAGTAGCCCAAGTGTGTCAGGTTCGAAGTATGGGGAAGAATTGGTTCTATATATGTCTGATCATGAGCCAAGTGTACTATAACTTGAGACTCCAAGGAGCTTAAAAGCACTCACTTTATGTTCCTTAGTCACTCCAGATTTACTTGGCATGTAGACTACTCGGACTGAACGTGGAACTAGTACCCCTGCTTGCTCCCTCCCATGCAGCTGGTTGGGCGATTTCAAACCATCTGACACTCAACCACTTAGTGCAGTAATTAATCAATGTCATGCTGCTTTAGTTATACTAAGGTTGTTCATTCCTGCAGAAGAGAAGCCCTTCACTTGCTTCACTTGTGGGTGGTCATTCGTTAGATCTAACGGAGACTGAATCACTGTTACTGAATTTATGTGCATAAAAGTAACAAGTAAATGAATGCATGTGAGCTGTAATTAGGTAAAAATACTGAAAAGAGGTTGAAAATTACTTTGGTACAAGTAAAGTACGGTACTTTTACTAAAATACAGTAGGACACTACTTTTACTTCATTTTTGTTCAACAGCAGTTGGAAATTCAAATGTTGTTCCAAAGAACTATTGACGTTAGAGCTCACAACATTTAATGTTGTGGCGATTGATGTAAAGCCGGTTGAATACACAGTTTTAATTAAGAGACACATCGTTTTAGAGCAAAACCTGAAGGCCCAAACCAGGGGGTGAAGTCTTTTACTGTGTTCCAGTATATTAAATGCAGCAGAGAAGTCAGCAAGAATGAGAATCATGTCTTTTGAAATGCTGTAAGTGTATATTATTTTTAAAGTAAAACGATGGTACTGTCCAAACTAAATGTTAGACCACTATCCAAAAGTGATGTATCTAAAGCAGATTGGGAAAAGTTTCTGTTTTTGTGTTGAATAACTGTATTAATATTTTTTTAAAGGTTGAATTGCCATCTGATCGCCTGAAACGTCTACTGCTTTCCTTAGAACACAACAGTCTTGCAAACTCTTCTAATCGAAAGTTTGGCAAACTTCTCTTGTCGTTTGTTCAGGTTTATGGCCACTTGGTAATTTGCAATGTTCATTGTTTTTTTGTCAGAAATTTCTTTATTAAAAGCTTGCATATACAAGACTGCTACCACTCTGGTCTGTGCATTTATCTGTTCCAGGATTGACTATGGCAATGCTGTCTGCTGGCTTGAGTCTCTCCTGCATCTTGCAATTACATTCTGTCTTTCAATTACATTACATTACATAACTGTTGACTCTGATGGCTTTTGTTAAATGGTTGGCTGTTTGTAAGCTGTTCATCTGTGCATCTCTTCATTGCAGTAACAAATGTGTGTGATTATTTCAAAAAGCGATAGACCAGCAGAGATGGAAATTTGTACTTTCTTTGTAGCTGATTGCTAGTTTTAACTGTCAAAAAGGTCAAAAACTATATAGTTTGTAATTTATGCTGAAACTTATATTACTTTTTTAAAGTGGTAATGTCTTATCAGTTTTTATTTTTCAGTATTTATAGATTTTGAATTTAATGAATACCTGTTATGATGGTCTTTTCAGATTCTGTTATTGTCTCAAGAATAATGAAAATTTTTATAATTATTATGTTATGGGAGTTTCCACCTGAGTAAAATGACCATCTATTGACCTGTTGGTATTCATGTATGTGTATATATAGTTACAAAGACACTTAATACAGTGTCTTTTAGTTACCTCATAAAAACACTGTGCAACATGATGCTCTAATTGGTAGCATGCATGGATGGTAGTTGACAGATTCTGGGTTTGAGCTGCCTGAGCGGACTCCATCTAATAACCCTGGGCAAGTTCTTCATGCATACTTATCTCTGTCATTAAGCAGTATAATTTGGTACCGATGGAAGCTGAAAAGTGAATGGCTGAGGTGAAAACGTGTACATGGATCTTGACCCTTTTGCCTATCGATTTTGTTTTCACTGAGCGCCTGTGAATAAGCTGGTTCCCGCGACTTAGCTTTTGTTGAGCGCTGTAGAAATCTCGAGATTACGATTACGATTACATGCCCATGCTCTGGATACGTCTAATGCTGACTCTAAGGGCCAAAGAGCATTTCCCCTATGCTCCACATGGGAGTTTTATTTTTGCCTACAATGGAGGTGCTCTTAGTGTTGCTAAAATGAAGATTGATTAGTGAAGGAAACCATATTTGGAGGGAAAATGAACCAATTGTTACTGTTCTGTGGCATTTCTACTATCTTTGCATTGATCAAGATATAGAAGCCATTCATCTTAAATCAGTGTTTGCTGTTTTCTGTTCAAGCTGATGCCTGTGGAGCTGAGACATTGCATTCAGTTGGCGGATTCACACAAGACATTCCTCAGCAAGTCGATTAAATCCACACTGGCAAAGCTGTCAACAGTCTGATGCTTTAATGTTCAAATAATATTGGTTTAATATTCAGATGCACTTTGAGATATTCAAGAACCATCTAACTCTTGACAAATGTCTGTTTTTGGCTGTTGGTGTAAAATGGTACAACTGCAGTGAACAGGTTAGATATGAGGCATGTGTAAAAAGTTATTGCAGGATATGGGCCAACATTCTTGTTCTACATCGAAAAAGGCGAGCAGATGATAGCAAAGATCTTCATGGACTGAGAACCACAGCACCTCGTGTTGATGTTATTCTGTGTAAGAATCTAACTATGGTTAACCATATTAACTGCCTCTGTATAGCCTACTTATATCAGCTATGTCAGATGATGCTTATTCAGTAATAATTGTAATATATCGTTTGGCACCAGCGTAACCCTGCTCAGTGGTCCACACTTGGGGTAATGGTGTGGCACCGATTCAAATGGGCAGCAGTAGTGAAGGATCTCATCAAACCAACACAATGAAAACCAAGCAGGGTCACGGCCATGCGGTTGCTATAGAAAAATTTACATTTATT
Source organism: Norana najaformis (assembly GCA_964023275.1). Lineage (NCBI taxonomy): Eukaryota > Metazoa > Annelida > Clitellata > Crassiclitellata > Hormogastridae > Norana > Norana najaformis. Next base: position 2,321,377 of record OZ029924.1, on the reverse strand, counting down.
TATGCCTTTGTTGTGACTTGTATAATATTAAACTATGATTAATATGGTTATCTTAAATGATTATCAGTTTATGAAATTAAAATACGTTTTGCTAACATCTGGTTTGTTTGCTTACTTATTTATCCATAAATATTTTATTCGTATATTTATGTGCTACTTCTGAAAAACCAACAGTGCCCAGTTTAACGTTTTCTGCCTGCATCATACAAGACTTTCCTAGCTAACCACAAAGATAATCAAAAGCAACAGTTTACATCCGTCATGCAAACAAGGTAAAAACTTTACGAAATGATATACAATTGGCCAAGTTACGGATGCTGTTGAGATCCATTTGCTGACAACATACTGCTATGGTACTTAAGTAAAAGTACTTTACATGTACTTTTACTGAAGTAATTTTGAACAAAATGCGAACTGTTACAGTGTTGGCAATTTATATAATGCATGCTTTGAATGTGGAGCTCTGAACAGCATAATGTGTGCATACTGAGTTTATAAAGTACTTGTTGGTCAATAATTTCAAGTGGCAAAATAGTTTTAAAACTTACATGATTTTTAAGAAAACCCAATGTGCAGCATGTTGCACACTGTCTGTGGAATGACTTGTATATTCCAAACCTCGAATTATCTAAAGAATTATCTACTTCAAATACAAGCAGAGGGCACCAGCTTATGCACGAGTGTTCTGTCAAGTCGGGGACTTTTCCAAAGATGCCATTAGAAGAACAGTCCGTTTGCCGGTTAAGAGCAGGTAAAAACTCATTTCTTATAATTCCTATACTTAAAGTCAAATGACCATTGGCTGTGCTACTGCACACACTGTTCGCATCAATTGACAAGTGTTTATAATTGCGCTAAAGCAATTCATATATTTACATTTCAGTGGCTTCGATGTTTATCGACATGACCTAAAACACGTTTGGGTTCTTATACCTTGTTGATATTTACAATTACAGTTGCGAAAGTTTGTGATTTTCTAAATTATGTTTTTGCGAGCAGCCCTTTCGTCGAGTCTGCAGCCGTATAGAAGATTGCTGAGTAACGGTGTCCACTATATACAAGGCCAGTCGCCAGAGCCGAAAGTTCGAGAATATTTCTACTATGTTGACCACCAGGGCCAAGTACGTATGAAGCACCCCTAGACTTCTTACTGGTCGCAACTCTTCTAAGCGTTTTATTGGAACAGCTTCTAGTAATATTCCGGATTACGAAGGGGCCAACAAAAAGTAGCGCGCGCAAGGACGGATCCATAAGGGGCCAGAGTCTGATCGTGGTGCTGTACACCAGGTTATTGAATTGGCCCCAAAACCAATTTCAACTAAAGGTGGCTCACATAAGCTTATAATTAAAACCACAGTTATGATAATCCTATTAGAGCAACGGAAGGTGAAAATAGGAAATCAAACGAAATAGGAAAACCAAAGCAACGGAACTGACAATAAACGGAGTTGCTAAGGTCCAGGTATTTAGTAGCGTAATCTTTCATAAGCAGAAGTTGCTTTAGGTGTTAGACGTAACATGGTGTTAGCCACCACAATTTCATCAATTACTACTGTTAATGAGGTGGTTGCGTAACTTATTTGACAGTTTTCATCATCCAGGTAACCTCTGGAGTGGAAGGGGACAAAATATGTTAACTAAGTCCAAGTGACATTATTTTTGACCAGACTCACCCTGGGATTTGACTTGCGCAATGATTTTGCTTACTATCCGACCATCGACTGATGGGTTGCACATTATTACAGTGGTGCCATAGGATTCAGATTATTATTTGCTGGCAGGTTGTAAATTAACCAGTGACGGATTTTTGTGCTATATTTTTTGCAGCTGTTTTTGGATGATGCAAGAATAAAGAATTTTACTTCGTGTTTTAAAGGTTAGTTGAGTGCATCAGGTTATTGTAATGTTATTATCAAGACTTTCTTCCTGGTAATGATTTGCAAATTATAGGAAATGTGCAGATTCACATGAGAGAGCTATAAAATCTACATCAAGTACATACTGGGTCACCCATAAAAGACGTTGACCTGCTCTATCCTTTCCTCCCCTCTGTGCACATTTGGCATTACCCTCTGCCAACCCTTTCGTGTACATCCGTTCTCCAATGGAGTACTAAGGCCTAGCATAGGCCACCCTGTTGATCTTTCAGGGTTAACTGAGATAAGGGTACAGGGTACTTTGATACTGGGGCATCCAGCAAAGGGACTTTAATTAGATTAAAGGTGATACAGTCTGCTGTTTGACTGAAGTGGATGTTTAAGGCACAGACTGAACTTAAGTACAGTAAATTTAGCTGCGGACGTCTGCATTGGGCGACATTCACATTAGGCACAAACCCCTCCCCTTGTCTGCATTTTGGTGACCCCTCCATCCCTCTCTGACCTAACGTCCTTAATGGATGATCCCCTTCAGTACCTGACACACAGGCAATGTTTAGTGCTGCCCGACATGGGTAGGCACCTCAAAACGCATGTTCAGAAAGAAGAAAAACAAGCTGGTCTTGGCAAATCCAACGTGCTTTTACTATGGTGCCTGAAGTTTTGAAAAATTTTTGCCAGCCAAGGTCGTTTGTAGAAAACCAGCCACTTCAACCAGACACCATCTTACCTCTGTTCCAGTATTTGTTTGCTTTATTTCCACTTTTCCACTGCAAAATTTTTAATATGGCTGAAAGGTGGTATTCAAGTGGATGTGCTAAGGGAACTTAAGCCAGTGAAGGGATTTGAGAACTGGGGTTATGTGGGTTGATGTTGGGGCTTTTGCCGGGTGTATAAGTAAGAGCATCCTGGTTTGTGTGAAGACATTTCATTTAATGTGAGTCAATATTATAGAAAAGGGAGTTGAAGTTTTGAGTTTGGAGTGAACAACAAAGTAGGCCATTTTTACTTGCTTCAACTCGGCAAGATCTTGACATGCTGTTTTTGTATTTGTTTTAGAAAAGCAGTTTCTGCAATTCTTCTTCAAAAGAATTGAACGAAATCGTACAGCACGCTATCAGGAGTCGTTTCCGTTTGTGTCGCTGTGTGGTCCCGAAAGAAACTTTGTGCGCTGTGACGATCTTCCAATTGTTTTCACGGAACTTTTACTCTCCAAATCAGAAGTGGATCAAGATCACCTGTCATATGCTTGTGCTGGTGACCTACTGAAGGTACCATTTTCTCCTCAAGATATTTGCATGATGCCTTCAACAGGCAGAGTCTATCACCCGGGCCCTGCTAAGGCTGGTGGCGTTGGACTGGTGAAGTCCAGCATGGCCATTGAATTGAGTAAACACTTTGAATTTAAGAACGGAGAAAAATCTCCCCCTACTCATTTCACATGGAAAAACAAGAAATACCTTCTGAGCAACAAGGCTGTTGAAATGCTTATGCAGTTTAGAAGCGAAATACCTCATACACAGACACACACAATGTCATAACTGCCTGAACAATTCAATTAGTAAGTGTAAACTCAATAAAGTTTAAACTTGTCAGCAAACATTTTTTGTTGGTATATGGCACTCCCAACTTATACAACAGCCCTTGGGAACAAGATGAGTCATGACGCAGCAAACTTCACTACTCCAACTGTTACTGTATTGGTTGATTAAATACAAAAAGAGGAATTTCAATTCTTAGCACTAGAAATTTTATTTTATTGAAATCCAGCAATTTATTTAATAAAATCTAACAATCCCAAAATTTATAGCATGCAGGATGCCAGATCAAACATCTGCCAGCAAAATGTTGCAAAAAATATTTAATGCTAAGGATGCAGATGAATGCACATCTCGCTTCATTGCCTTCCTTGTTCTCATTCTCCCTCCTACATTGGCACTGCAACTCCACACTGCTGTCTGACATGGCAACTGAAACATGTCTGGTTTGGACTTGTAAGCAGTTAAATTATGTAATCGAACAAAATACAAACATTAACTTTGACTGTTTCTAGCAGTAAATGGTATTTTAAAGTTTCTCTCAAAAGAAAATATTACAACTGGTAGACTGATTTAAATTTGTGAGAAAAATCACCCATGAGTGTTGTGCATCTTGCAGTTTTAAAACATCAACAGTTCAATTTCAACAGTTCTGACCAAATGCTTCATCTTTCAGTTGTCTATTCCCCTTCTTGTTTTTCTTTGATTGCCTCCTGTGAAAAATCCAAACAGCTAATACTGAATAATTATTAAGAATACAGAGAAGAGTGGTGTTGGATTCCTGGACCTGTCCAAGGACAGAACACTGAAGAAGAATAAGACTAATTATCATTAAAATAATATGGCTGTTAGAATCTACAAGAATTGCTATTGTCTGTAAAAAATCTATGAAAACTATCTGGAACTTGAAATGTCTTATCGTTGAAAATTTAACTTAAAATGTCTCTGGAAATTCTGGATCTGAATTCACCAACCAGTTGGAACAAACTCTCGGACAGGAGTTCTGCTGTTACTTATTTGCCATTTCTTGCCTGGCACTTCAAATTCAGATTTACTTAACTTGTTCTCGTTATTAAGTGCTTTTAGTAAATAAATAAAATAAAACAACTGTTATATATCAGGTGTGGTTGATGGGTTGATATTTATTTTTGGGTCAACTGTCTGTTATTATTTAAATTACAGTTTACTTGAACAAAGATTTTTGGATAGTGTAAAAGATTTAGCGAATTGCAACTTTTAGTTGTATATCTGTCAGAATGCAAGTCAACAAGATACGAATGGTCTATTTTCAGCATGCACAGTTCATTGGATTTTAACATGGACCATTCATCAGCTGACTCGTCTGCTTCACTCCCTTTTTCAGAAATAAATTAAAAGTCATACAGGATCAAAGTTTTGAAACCAATTTTTGAAATCCAGCCCTCAATCAGGCTATGTAAAAACGGACCATTTCTCTGGATGTGCTGAAGTAAGTGAAGACATGAAAATGTGTTTGAACCCCACAGTAGCTTTAAACTCGGTGTATTATTAATCACTGTGGCTGCTAAGATCAGGCAATTTTAATTTCCACAGGGCAACTGATTGTCAAGTCAGATTTCCTTCTAATGCTTAAAATAATTTTGCTTCTGGTCTGGAACTTGCCTTGAATCGTTCTTCCAAAAGCGATACTTCACTGATGAGATCTGTAATTGCATTTGTAAATGCCTCCTGTGGACTGTATTCAGCTGTCGTCTGAATTCGCAGAACAAACTTATGTTCAAGAGGATGAGGAACCTTGTAGCCAGCAAAACGAACCTGTGGGTCTTTCAACAGCTGCCTAGCACATGAAATTCATAAGTTATAATAACAATAACAAGAAGGAAAAACAGATGATTTACAGAGTGCCATAGCACAGCTGAGGCCAAAAAAGGGTGCTGTACATGTACAGCTATTCACTGACTGCAGCCACAAATAGCCCAGGTACATATGTCTGTAACCAAAATTTCAGCCTATCCTTTATAATTTTACACGTATAACATGAATTATTTTGATTTTCTCATCAACATGTATTTGTATTGTTCAAGACAAAATTGTTTTCACCATAATTTGTAAGTATTATTTGGATAGAATGATCTTAGACATAGTAGAGTGGCTCTGATTATATGCCATGGAATGACTCCATATGACCCAAGATTTTTGTACATTATTTGTACATTCTTGTACTTGTGCAAGATTTTTGGCACATTATTTCTCTAATTATTAGGTGCCACTATTTAATGACTGAGCGATCAATTGAGGGCACTGAGCTGTTTAAGTGAAGGAGTTGCTAAAGGTCCCTACACAGTAACTGCCTCAAGAAAGCTCAAACCCATACCCTCTGCATTACAAGCTGAGCGCTCTAAGCAGCTACCATCGCCCCCCCCCCCCCCAATACAGGCCAAATAACAACTGAGGATGGACTAGAGCAGATGTCACAAGTCAGTGATGATGTAATTGCAATAGTCAGGAATAATGTACAAACTTAAGAAATATCATTATAAAAACAGACATTAACGGGCCCAATTTACAGACAAAACAAATACTAAATGAGAAACAACTCACGTTCTCAGCGCATTGCCAAGGGAATGATCCTCTTTGTTGACAGTAAATATTGCAGCATTTGGTACCTTTGTGTCCTTTTCTATAACCACTCTATATAAAAATATACAATGTTATATATAAAGTATTCAATTAATTAACACCAAGCATATATTACGAATAACTGAATGCTGGCTGTATATTTATGTATGTGAGGTAGTTAATCACTGATTTACATCACTCCTCTATCAATACCAGCGTGACGAATAGGCGCCATAATTAATTGATATGTTAGGATTCTGGTGCTCTTATTTTGACCAATGAATACTAATGTTACTGAAATATACATACCCAGAATTTACAAGTAAATGCTACCCCTGTATATGTCACATATATTTAGGAGCAGTGCCTTTTAGTGCACATGAATAGGGTATTAAAGCATAACATATTGACAGACTGGTGCACGCAGCCCACAGGAAGAGAAAGTGCTACAGAGGACAGAGACTTGAACTGAGGACAGTCGATCTTTACTTCTCGAGGAACGAGGTTTTTGGTCTTTCTCGACAGACAGAATTAAGGCGGCGGACAGCCACTTCCTACAAACATAGAAGACTCCGGTTGTATGACAATTTATTGCTGCTGTGACCGTGTACATCTGCCGCTTTGGAGACTTGAACTTGCTTTTGGTTAATTTGGTTATTAAACCCTAAAACGACAGTCTGGCCTCTTACTGCGTTAAGTCCAGATAGAAATGCTGACGACAGCAGGTCAGAGAAGATGAGATCACTGGTTGCAAGTCTTGTAGAAATTGACTATTGGGAAAAGTACGATTCATTTCCTGAAATTTGATTTGCGGGGATCCGGCACACAAAAGTTATTTATAATTTTCGGGATTTGGTTTTCACCTAGAGGTTTTGCTATGCACCCTACTATAGATGCACGTAGGATCAAATCGCCGACGTCGATCTGCCTTTAGAATAAATTATATAAAATCAGAATAAATTATATACAAACGCAATACGTACTTCTTTTCACCCTCAAACAGCAGAAACGATTCGAAAGTTGGTGGCGCGTTCATTTTTCTTGATTTACAAACACAAATTCCAACCACTCTTGTTCTAAGTTCCTGTCCGGCACAGGCAATGACTTTAAATCTTTGGTTACACCCATAGATATAATAATGGTTACACCAGGTCCCCGAATGACGTCATATGGGGGCTGCCATCTTGCAAGTAGACGGAGTCAAAGCGTTCTTGTATTACTTCGTTGATATTAGTGTAGAAAAAACGTGCGAAATGGCTGAAATAGAAAGTAAATCTAAATTTAAAGGTTGTACGAAAAATTGTGTTGCTTTTGGATGCAGTAACGTTGCCACTCGGAAATCAAGAACGGCAGGAATAACTTTCCATGCGTGAGTATTAGCACGTTTATACTTGGCCTCAGTGATCGTAATCGTAATCCTGAGATTTCTACAGCGCCCAACGAAAGCCGCGTCACGGGGACCATCTTATTCACTGGCGCTCAGTCAAAACAAAATCGGTAGCCAAAATTGTTCGGATAGGTAGCATAACTTCAGGTCGTGATATGGAGCAGTATCGCATCCCATCGCCTACAGAGGAAGCAAGGGGTTACTCATGTCCATTCTTTAGGCCTAATTATGGTCCCCAAGTTACTAGATTACTCCATTTTGATGGGTTCCCGAAATTTAAATCAGGTAGCCTTGCAAAAACGTTATGGTTTACTCAAACAAGATAAGAGTCTGAGCCCAAGACTCATGCCAAGTTTGACATCAAAACAGTTACTTAACTCCAAGTAGGTTATGGTTCAACAAAAGTTTATGATAAGCTGCTGATAGTTTGAATAATTTTTTCTTCAGATTTCCGATGTCGAAGCCAGATCGTGTCAAAGTCTGGGAACATGCAATGCATAGAGTAAACTTCAAAGCCTCTAAATGGTCATGTGTATGTTCTGTACACTCTGTACCAGATTGCTTTGACCGCAGTGGTCAGACGGTTCAACTGAGAGAAGGCGAATGTAATAAATGTTTAGTTACTATATAAGCTGTATGTTGCCAGCCATGCCAGCCAGCTTCACCATTTTGTTACCCTATGCTGCAGTGTCCACATGATAAATGTTAAATGTTTTCATTATTTTCTATAGCGACCATCTTAGCCTTGACCCTGCTTACGTGGTGAAGACATTTTATTGGGTGAGATTCTTCATCAGCACTGCAAGCCATTTTAAGTCTCCATGTACAGACTGGTCTGGCCTGAGAAATAAATAGATCTTTAAAACAAATGTAGCCATGAGCAAAAACGCTTTCCAGAGATCTTGTCAATTCCAGTCTCTAAAGTATCTGTCAAATGAAATATTCAGAGCTTATACTGTGATATTTACAGATGTTGTTCCAACCATCTTCAATCTACTGTCACATCTGCAGAAGAACTGTAAGCTACTCAGAGCTCCAAAAGACAGATCTGTGCCAATGCCTGCTATTTCTGGATTACTACATCTCCCTTCAACAGAACCAGTGGCAACAGTTACACCTAGCACATCACGAGATAATGCAGATCACCCATATTCTGTGCCAAGCCCTCAACACGTGGATGAAGCTCATCAGAAACTGGAAGTCATGCAAAAGCGTCTGAAAACAAGCCAGCAAAAAGCCGGAGATTAGTGGGATGGATTCCATTCTATGAAAACTTTGATTTCTGATCTGAAAAATAAAAAATGTTTTCACAGCAGGGAGCTGACAACCTTTGTGCATCGTTTTCTGGTCCTGCTTTAGATTTGGTAATGAGCTGTTTGAAGGAAAGTTCTGGTGAACTAGTGAGGTCATATCTACCAGAACTACATGCATTTGCTCTTACTTTACAATTTTACTCTTCTAAAGCTTATGATTATGCCCGACGAACATTTAACAAATGCTTGCCGCACCCACAGACCATCAGTTCTTGGTACAAATGCATTAACGGGAACCCAGGATTTCACCTGAAGTATTTTTGTGTCTGGAAGGTAGAGCAAGATGGTGTGTTTGTGGCAGAATGTTGTGTTCTTTCGTGATGGGTGAAACTGCTATTCAGAAGCAGCTAGGCTTTGACTCTGTATCAGACAAATTTGTAGGATATGTGGAAATGGGAATTGAAATTGATGCTATGACTGGTCTGCCTGTGGCTAATGAGGCACTTGTATTTATGATTGTTTTTCTAACCGATAGCTGGAAAGTGCCATTGGCCTATTTTCTTGTAGCTGCTCTAAATGGTGCTGAACCTGCAAACTTAGTGAAGTTGTTTAGAAAAACCTTTTTGCTGTTGGTGTAGATGTTATGTCACTTACTTTTGATGGTTGCCGTGCAAATATTACCATGGCCAAGTTACTGGGAGCATCATCAGATACAGATAAAAATTTAAAAACTTCTGCTACAGTTAAATTTATAAGGATTATTGATAGACTTCTTGACATTTTGAACAGTCCTTTGACAAAGGGGTATAAAGCGCCGATGCGCTTAGAAAATGAAGGGGGTTTGGTGACCTTTTCTGCTAAATGCTCTCCAATATTTCATGGTACTAAAACTTGCCAATGGGCCGGTATTTAGCAACAGTTTGCCAAAGACAGGAGTGATAGGTTTTGTGGCATCTGTTTACTAAACAGTAGTCACTGATGAAATATCTGTTAACATATAAGTTCTGTCAAGATCACTTGGAGCTCTTCTTTGCAGTTGTACGTAGTCGTGGGGCAGCAATAATAACCCATCTCCTCTTCAGTTGCATGGTACTGGTAACTGAGCCAATGAATACTTGCAAATTGTTGACAATTAATGACTCCATTGAGAAAATGCAGAGAAGATTGAATGTGGACATTGATAGCATTTCTCATTCCAGGCTAAATGATGTTGTTAAGGAATCCAATTCAGTTTGTTTTGACCATGACTATCTGCCAAATATAAGATCTTTGTAAAAATTTGTTGATAATGTTGTTATTTATATTTCTGGTTTTGTTGTGAGATCATTGGAATCTGACCTGTCTTGTGAGTTATGCCTTGGTTCACTACGATCTGTGAGATAAGAGGTTGTTAGCCAAAATAATTTTGGCTTGATTGAAATTAAGGACAGAGGTGGTCTAGTTTCTCCATCACCTGATGTTAGACCTGTGTGTAAATCAGCTGCACTCTATCTGTAAAATTATAGGACCAGATCAGAAACCTGTACTTAATAATAATGTAATTATGCATGTAAAGAATTATATTTTGTCAAGTTTTATTGGCAGTGAGAGTTTTGTGTCTTTTGCTGAGCATGGGCTGGAAACCACATCAATCCCACCAGGTTGATCTGATAAGGTCCATTGCCTCACCTTATGTAAAAACTAGACTGCATCACCAATACAAAACTTACTCTGGACTTGTACAGGGTGAAAACTGTCGTTTTTAAAGGCAATCAATTTTTGTATGTAAACTGTCTATGTGGCTGGCAATTACTTGGCAGAGTTTGACTTGATTACTTATTCACATCTGCTGGATATAGTAGGTCAAAGTTCACCAGATCTGACTAGGGGTCAAAGAGAAAAATATTCCAAAAAAGGCCCATAAAAATATTATGTTTTTATTGCATTTTCTGATAGAGCATAGATCAACTGATAAGTGTTCCAAAAATCCCAATTGTGTTTTTTTGTTTTAAGGAGTTTACAGAATGTCAAATATGGTCGTTTTTTGATGTTGCGAGATGCAATTATGGGTGGTATTAACAGACCTGTTACGCTGACATATCAATATCAAAACTGTGAAACAAATGTGATCACTTTTAAAAATGTAAATACCTAAGCAATTTTTATTTAAAATATAGTTAACAGACATTTCTATATCATAATTAAAGTGAGGAAGGCAACGGAAAACCACCTCTCTCACCTCATCCCCGGGTGGCATAAAGCCAATTGACCTGCCTTCGGGCAAGAGAACTCATCGTCATCGTGCGCTGATGAAAATGTTTCATTTGCATTCGCTAGATGGCAGCACAGTTTTGAAACATGCCATTAGATCAAATCGCGCGCTTTTTACACGAATCCCATACACGTGTTGACCACTCCTATACAATGTGTATGTCTGTGTGTCTGTTTGTCTCTGTGTTTGTTCGTCTGTCTGTCTTTCTGGAGTTCGTTCGGATTAGGCAGGTGGCATACAGGTGCGAGTAGACTTGTTGACACTAGTTCTAAATTTAGCACTAGTCTAAAGCAGTGGGAGATATGTAAACGTAAATATCTCAGCGCCACACAAAAGCCTCGTCTTCTACAATGGCGCTACACGACCCATTGGGGAAGAGAAAGATGTGTATTTTATAGGGTTAGTCTCAGCAGTAAAGTAAAGTTTCCCATATCCCACAAGTGAGACGAAGAGAGGCGCTCAATTCCTTTTCTTTTTGACGAGGTCAGTGAATTCCAGGACTTGCCGTTTACTTTCCCGCTAGGTGGTAGCACAGTTTTGAGAAAGACCATTAGATCAATGTGCGCTGCTAACATGACTTCCACACACCCGATGACCACACCTGTCTGTTTGTCTGTCTGTCTGTCTGGAATCAGGTCGGATTAGGCAGGCGGCAAGTCTTTTCCGTGCTGGTGCGAATAGAATTATATCTGCCATTTGCTGCCCATCCTAAAGCGCCGCTGCTCTCAGATTTTGGTTGCATTATGCATCTGCTAACTTAAAATAGTTTTGTCGCCCTCTCTCAGATCTGGATGCCCGCCAATTCCTTGCTAATGGGAAGGAAGTAGCCTGAACAAGAGGGATATATCAATGGCGGCTCCAGGATTGTTTGTGTGGGCGGAAGAGCAAATCCAAGGGGCGCCACATTCTGGCAGTCCACCATGCATTGGTCTGGGCTGACGGACGCCGGCATTAAGCCAAGAGAGGGAGGCGACAAACCCCCTGTAGGTAAATCCCACGTCTACAGCTAAATCCGCCACTGTGATATACTGTATGTAAATATGAATGTAAATCTCCGAATTTCTCGGCGCCATACAAAAGCCACGACAGGGAGACCAGTTTAAACAATGGCGCTAAAAAGCTATTGTGCACACACACACACACACACACACACACCTACAAACACACACACACACACAGTTCCTCTGAAGTGATTGTTGACAGACACAAATCCTATTGTGGCCAACCTGTTATACCGATCACAATGATCCGCACAGTGGTGACTCTTCTAGTTACCTGCAGCATTTTTTGGCTTGCAGATATAGGCCTACTTTTCAGCGGCGCTGTGTAATGTAACTACTGTATGCCTGAATGTAAATGTAAATCTCTGAAATTTCTCAGCGCCACACAAAACCGCGTCTTCGAGGCCAGCTTATACACCGAAGGTGTATCGAATAAACTCAGCAAAAACCAGGTTACTGGGTCAGTTTCGGTACCAGGTCAGAATCCGAGGCCGGTCAGGCAGCAGAGGACAGCCTGTTGCTCGGGTCAAAAGCGATTACGATGACAGCTGTGGTTGTACGATGGTCCAGGACTCGGTTGTGTAGTGATATGGTCTGTGCCTTAATAGCAGCGTCGCGGGTTCGAATCAGCCTCAAGCCACTGCGTAGCGACTATGGACAAGTTGCTAACCCAAAGTTGTCTGTGAGGAAGGCAGCGAAAAACCACCTCACTCGTCTCATTCCGGGGCCATAAAGCCTATTGACCTGCCTTCGGGCAGAGAACTCATCATCATCATCATCATCACGGTAATTATACGCGTGCGCTATTGGAAATGTTTCATTTGCATTCGCCAGGTGGCAGCACAGTTTTGAAACAGACCATTAGATCAAATCGCGCGCTTTTTAGACGAATCCCATACACGTGTTGACCACTCCTTTGCATTTGTGTCTTTTTGTTTCTGTGTTTGTGAGTCTGTCTGTCTGTCTGCAATTGGTTCGGATTAGGGAGGTGGGATGAAGGTGCGAATAGACTTGTTGACTCCTTTTAGGTCTGTGTTTGCATAAGTTACAGGTCAATTCTTGCCCATCCTACAGCGCACCTGCTGTCACCAAAGCCAGCTGCTCCATGCACCTGCCTACACAAACTGGTTTTGCCGCCCTCTCTCAGTTGGTTGACCGGCGATCCGTTTTTAATTGAGGGGGGAGTCTAAAGCAGTGAGAGATGTGTTAAAGTAACCTCCGAAATTTCTCAAAGCCACACAAAAGCCTCGCCAGAGAGACCAACTTTTACACGACTCATTGGGAGAAGCGAAATGTATGAGGAAGATGCGTATTTTATGGGGATAGTCTCAACACTAAAGTACAGTTTCCTATATTCCATATTAAATAAGTGAGACGAAGGGGGAGCTAATTTCCTTTTCTTTAGGCTCTTGGACAGACAATGGACGAATCCCAATGTCCTAGACCGGAGACCAGTGTATCGCAGGACTTGTCACTTTCCAGCTAGGTGGCAGCACAGTTTTGAAACAGACCATTAGATCAAATCGCGCGCTCTTTACACGAATTCCATACACCTGTGACCACTCCTTTGCATTCTGTATGTCTCTGTGTATCTGTTTGTCTCTGTGTTTATTCGTCTGTCTTGAGTTGGGTCGGATTAGTCAAATGCGCTGCATACAGGTGCGAATAGGCTTGTTGGCGCCATTTACAGTTTAGTAGCGAAAGTTCTTTGCATTATCTGTCATTTGCTGTCCATCCCACATGGCCGATGTTTCAAGATTTTTGGTACGCATGTGGCGGTGACAACTGACTAATGCACCGGCCTATTTCTGTTCTGTTATTGAATTAATTATGAATGATACCCTCGCTCTTAAGGATTCTATAAAAGAGAGATTTAGACATGCATGCATACATATATGTACGCATGAATGTATATATGTATGCATGTATACATGTATGCATGTATGTATGTATGTTGAATTCATACATGCATGTATATATGTATGTATGTTTGTATATATGTATGTATGTATGCCTTTTCCCGTGACGTAGTTATGGCTGCATACTACAGATGCATTTGCGTCACATTTCTCAAAACCAGTGGATAGTGTCATGTAAACCTGTGAGATGGCGCTGCACCGATTCTGTGAGGCTGACCAGCCAATTCACTTTCTAAATAGAGATGTCGATCCATAGCCCACATTTAGTTAACACATTTTCCCTTTTCACTTTCTCCTCTTTTAAAATTACTTTAGCTAATTTTATACCTTAATTATTATTTTAAAAATTATGAGGTTTGACTCAAAGAGAGACAGGTGCACAAATGAAACCATAATTGTTTTACTATCGGTATCGTAATCGTGGGACTCGGTTTCGTAGTGGTATGGTCGGTGCCTCGTAATCGGAGGATCGCGGGTTCCAATCTACATTAAGCCCCTGCGTAGCGGCCTTGGACAAGTTGCTCATCCACAATTGTCTGTGAGGAAGGCAACGGAAAACCACCACTCTCACCTCATCCCCGGGTGGCAATTAAGCCAATGGACCTGCCTTCGGGCAAGAGAACGCGTCGTCATCGCGCGCTGATGAAAATGTTTCAGTTGCATTCGCTAGATGGCAGCACAGTTTTGAAACAGACCATTAGATCAAATCGCGCACTTTTTACACGAATCCCATACACGTGTTGACCACTCCTTTACAATGTGTATGTCTGTGTGTCTGTTTGTCTCTGTGTTTGTTCGTCTGTCTGTATGTCTGGAGTTCGTTCGGATTAGGCATATGGCATGCAGGTGCGAATAGACTTGTTGACACTATTTCTATATTTAGCACTCTTAAGTCTCGGCTTTCATATAATTATCTGTCATTTCCTGCCCATCCTACAGCGCACCTGCTCTCAGATTTCGGAGCGAGTCCATCAAAGCCAGTTGCGTTATACATCTGCCTACACGCAGTAATTTTGCCGCCCTGTCTCAGTTCGATGACCGCCGATCCCTTTTCAATTGAGGGGGTAGTCTAAAGCAGTGGGTGATATGTAAATGTAAAGCTCAGAAATATCTCAGCGCCAAACAACTGCGTCTTCAGAGAGACCAACTTCGACAATGGCGCTACACGACCTATTAGGAGAAGCGAAATGTATGAAGAAGATGTGTATTTTATGGGGATAGTCTCAACATTAAAGTACAATTTCCCAGATTCCATAAGTGAGACGAAGGGGAGGCGCTCATCTCCCGACAATGGACGAATCCCAAAGTCCTAGACACGGGGCTAGTGAATCGCAGGACTTATTTACTTTCCAGCTAGGTGGCAGCACAGTTTTGAAACAGACCATTAGATCAAATCGGGCGCTGGTTACATGAATCTCATACACGTGTTGACCACTCCTTTACAATCTGCACATTTGTTTGTCTCTGTGTTTGTTCGTTTGCCTGGAATTGGGCCGGATTAGGCAGGTGCGAATAGACTTGTTGGCGCCTTTACAAATTTAGTAGCATAAGTTCTCTGCATATAATTATCTGTCATTTGCTGTCCATCCTTCAGCTCACCTGTTTTCAGATTTAGGCGCGAGTCCGCCAAAGCCACCCGCATTAAGCACCATCCTACTTACAATAGTTTTGCCGCCCTGTCTCAGTTGAATGACCGCAGGCCCCTTTTTTTATGGAGTTGGTAGTCTAAAGCAGTGGGAGATATGTAAACGTAAACCTCCGAAATATCTCTCAGCGCCACACAAAAGCCTCGTCAGAGAGACCAACTTCTACAATGGCGCTACACGACCCATTGGGGGGAGCGAAATGTATGAGGAAGATGTGTATTTTATGGGGGTAGTCTCAGCAGTAAAGTAATGTTTCCCATATTCCACAAGTGAGACGAAGGAAGGCGCTCAATTCCTTTTTTTGACGGGGCCAGTGAATTCCAGGACTTGCCGTTTACTTTCCCGCTAGGTGGCAGCACAGTTTTGAAAAAGACCACTAGATCAAACTGCGCGCTGGTAACACGAATCTCACAGGTGTCGACCACTCCTTTACAATCTGCATATCTGTCTGTCTGTCTGTCTGTCTAGAATTGGGTCGGATTAAGGCAGGTGGTACGTGTGCTGTGTGGAGGTGCGAATAGAATTGTTGGCGACATTTCTAAATTTAGTATCTTAAGTTCTCTGCATATAATTATCTGTCATTTGCTGCTCATCCTACAGCGCACCTGTTTTCAGATTTCGGTTGCGTTATACATCTGCCAACTTAAAATAGTTTGTCGGCCTATCACAGATCTAGATGCGCGCCAATCCCATTTAAAATGGGAAATAGCCTGAATCACTGGGAATTGTCAATGGCGTCTCCAGGATTGTTTTCATGGGGGCAGAGCATTTCCAGAAGGGCGCCAAAATCCACCATGCACAGTTCTGGTCTGAGGGGCGCCGGCATATAACCAAAAGGGGCGTCTATAGCTAAATCCGCCACTGGGATATATGTAAGTGTAAATGTAAACCTCCGAAATTTGTCGGCGCCACGCAAAAGCCGTGTAAGGGAGACCAACTTATAAGCAATTGCGCTAAATGACCCATCGGGAGAAGCGAAATGTATGAGGAGGATGTGTATTGTATGGGAATAGTCTCAGCAGTTATATAAAGTTTCCCATGTCCCACAAGTGAGACTTAGGGGAGGAGTTATTCGTTTTCTATAGGCCCTTTAGCTGACAATGGACGAATCCTAATGTCCTGGACATGGGGCCAGTGCATCGCAGGACTTGCCGTTTACTTTCCAGCTAGGTGGCAGCACAGTTTCGGAAAAATACCATCGCATCAATGTTCGCTGGTAACACGACTTCCCCACAACTGATGACCACACCTTTACATTCCGTCTGTCTGTTTGTCTGTCTGTCTGGAATCAGGTCGGATTAGGCAGGCGGCACGTCTTTTCCATGCAGGTGTGGATAGACTTGTTGGTGCTATTTCTAATTTTTTTACAATGCATATAATTATATCTGCCATTTGCTGCCCATCCTAAAGCGCCGCTGCTCTCAGATTTCGGTTGCATTATGCATCTGCTAACTTAAAATAGTTTTGTCGCCCTCTCTCAGATCTGGATGCCCGCCAATTCCTTGCTAATGGGAAGGAAGTAGCCTGAACAAGAGGGATATATCAATGGCGGCTCCAGGATTGTTTGTGTGGGCGGAAGAGCAAATCCAAGGGGCGCCACATTCTGGCAGTCCACTATCCATTGGTCTGGGCTGACGGACGCCGGCATTAAACCAAGAGAGGGAGGTAACATACCGCCTGTAGCTAAATCTCACGTCTACAGATAAATCCGCCACTGTGATATACTGTATGTAAATATGAATGTAAGTCTCCGAATTTCTCGGCGCCATACAAAAGCCACGACAGGGAGACCAGTTTAAACAATGGCGCTAAAAAGCTATTGTGAGCTAGCTATCTAAGTATCTAAGCAGTGTTTGCATACTGACACCAGTTAGGCGCTTTTGTGAGGTACTCAAAAGGCGACGATATATTAAATGTTTCAAAAACTAAAATGATGAGCTTCCCAGACAGCTGTCGATTATAACCGCGCAATGTTTTTCATTCTTTTTCCAAATTGACCTTTATTTGGTGTTACGGTAGTTTGGTTAAATTATTTGTGGAAAATATAGCACTGTTTTAAATTTATTAGCGTGAAGTTATGGATCTGCAGCTCGGATCAGAAATTTTTGCAAAGTTGAGGGATAAAATAGGACCCTCGTGTATATGTATCATGACTCTCTTGCTTGCCTCTCTCCTGGAACATTTCACTGAACAGATTAAAGACTGAACTTTTCAAACTGTCCGATCCTGGACCGTCGTACAACCACAGCTGTCATCGTAATCGCTTTTGACCCGAGCAACAGGCTGTCCTCTCCTGCCTGACCGGCCTCGGATTCTGACCTGGTGCCGAAACTGACCCAGTAACCTGGTTTTTGCTGAGTTGATTCGATACACCTTCGGTGTAATAAGCTGGTCTCGAAGACGCGGCTTTTGTGTGGTGCTGAGAAATTTCTTAGATTTACATTTACATTCAGGCATACAGTAGTTACATTACACAGCGCCGCTGAAAAGTAGGCCTATAATGCTGCAGGTAACTAGGAGTCACCACTGTGCGTGTCATTGTGATCGGTATAACAGGTTGGCCACAATAGGATTTGTGTCTGTCAACAATCATTTCAGAAGAACTGTGTGTGGGTGTGCCGATTGCGAGTTGATATTGAGCATCGGAGTAAGATCGAAGAATGCATGCGTGCATGTATGTCCCTGTGTATGTGCGTGCGTGTGTATGTATATTTACACGTTTATATGTTATAATCGCCCCTCCCACTAAATCCGCCACTGAGCGAGGACCCTCTCAAAAGTGTCGTCATATTATGTAAGAGTTAAAATAGACGCGCCTTAATTAAGATGGGAATAAGACGTATTTGAGCTGAGTAAGACGAAACAGTAGGTCCTACGGGTGTTTGGAGGAAAACTGTTCACAGCAGTTTCTATGTAAAAGGTCATAGTTAGATGACCTTTAATAGTCACGGTTGGGTGACGGTTTCTGCTTTAATGGTCACGGTTGAATGACAGTTTCGCGTCCTTAATGATTGCGGTTGAATGATGGTTTTGCGCTTTCTTTGTCACATGAACATTCGAGACTTTACTACATGAAAAGTTAGATGGATCAGTGCAAATAGTCCTGAGAGAGACGAAGAGTGAATACGCATCGTAATCGTAATCTCAGGTTTCTTCAGAACTCCAGAAAGCCAAGTCGCGGGAACCAGCGTATCAACAGGAGCTCAGTCAAAACGAAATTGGCAAGGCAGAGGTGGCTCGGATTGGACAGGCACGACATGATACGAAAGTACAAGCTTTGGAGCAAAGGTAAAACCAGTAAACTGCTGGAACATCTATTTCTTGCGAGTTTTCAATGGCAGCTAACATCTCCGAAATTTATGTATGTGTGTGTGCATGTATGCATGTATGTGTATGTATGTGTGTATGTATGTGTATGTATTTATATGTGTATGTGCATATGTATGCATGTATGTATATATGTATGTATGTTTGTAGAGACTTATTATAGCGCCATTTATGTAACTCAGAAGAGCAAGAACAAAAGGTTTCTCAGTAAGCAAGAAAACGTTCAGTCCGCTTATCGTAAACATGATTCAACTGAGACTGTTCTCGGTGGCCCATTTAAGAACATAACAACACATTTCGTTCAGTGGATTCTGATGTAACATCTCTTCTTTTATCTTTTGATTTGAGTCATGCATTTGCACATGTCGGTCTGAACCCATTGCTTGTCGGTTAGGTTGCCACTGGATTCGGTCATTGGGCCTTTCCTTTACCAATTTATATTTCTCTTTTTTGACAAATTGGACACATGCATAGCACAATGTTGCAGCTATATGCTGATGATACTCCGCTCTCCATTGCTCTATCTATTAAAGATCCATCAGCTAAAACTGAATCCGAACACAGTTTGTCCTCTCTTCGCATTTGGTTCTGCTTTAATGGTCTTGCAGTCAACCCAGATAAGTCAGAATCAGTTCTTTTTGCAACCCACCAGCGTATGCAGTCTTTCTCTTCACATTCATCTATTGACCTTGCAAAATCATATTATCACCCTTGATAATAATTATTATTATTCTGCATTTATGAAGCGCCACTATCAAACGTCTAAGCATCAATCGATGGCGCTGAACAATTGTGAGTGAAGGACTTGCTCAAAGTCACTAAACAGTTTTGGGGACTGTCGAACACGTACCCTTCGCGCTACAAGCCGAACGCTCTAACCAATCGGTTACGGTATTCCACAATTTACTAGTTATGACTTCACATTGTTGTCCACTTGCAGGTGTTTTTTTCTACTGCATCATGTCAATTAATCACGTCAGGCATTTCTGACTGATGATATGGCCACATGGCTAAACAATGGCTTGTGCACTTGTTGGTTGTAGAGTAGGCTATGCAAATGCTGGTTTCTTTCAGTGTATGTTTTCTTAGCGTCACACGCTGGCTGCTTTTTATGTATGTTTTCTTTTTCTTGCATATTGGTTTCTTTTCATGCATGTTTTCTTATTCTTTCACAATGATTTCATTTAATGTATGTTTTCTTATTTTTTAACATTGTTTCCATTTCATATTTGTTTTCATATTTTCCCATGTTGGATTCATTTCTGTTATGTTTCCTTATTTTTCCAAAGTGCCTTTTTTCATGTATGTTTTCTTATTTTCTTAGTGGCTAAACAGTAGCTTGTGCACTTGTTTGTTCTGGACTATGCGAATGCAATGTTCTGCAGTATATCCGCATTTAATCTAAAAAGCTCAACGTGGTTCAAAACTATTCCGCTTTGGTTTTTGCATGTTACTTCTTCAAAATCAAATGCAAATATCTTTCGTCAGCTTCACTGGCTTCCTACTGAATGTCGCATTATATATAATATTGCATTCTTGACCTCGAGGCTTACTTTTTCAGTTGGCTTATCCACTATAGGCATCCCCTCTGTCTTAGTGGACTGACCTTCTGGACGTTGACCTGATTGCGGCTTGGATTTGTTGCGCCTTCGGTTGATGCTTCGTGCATTAGACACCGCCGCGATAGAAGTCACTAATTACGTTTTATTATTAAATTGAAGTTCAAGTCTAGAAAGTTCTTTCTATCTACGGAATCTACCTTTATAGAGCTGCTTAAAACATCAAAAGACAACTGTGACCATTTGCATAAAAAAGCTGTGAACAGTCTTCCTCCAAAAACATGTGAAGCCTACTATTGTCTCTAACTCGGCTCAAGTTACGTTATCTTCCTATCTTAAGTAAGGCTCGCCTACATGTAACTTGCATACTTGTATTCTTGTTGATTGCAACTTGCAACCATGTAGCAAAAGTACTAAAACCGTGAGGTATTTCGAGGCGCGTTGGGAAAATGGGGTGTTTGTAGCAGTCTATTGTAACAGTTTGTAACCCCTATTGGGACTTTTAATTAATCTTTTAAAATTATTTTCGGAACTATATAAAGATTTTCTCGTAGACTCTCGATATTTTTAGAATAAAAGTCTGAATTTGTACCGTAGGCCTACATAGCAATGGCGCCATGCAGATAGGGGCGTATTACGAGAGATCCAATCTAATCTAAGGACTTATATAGCGCCTTTATCTTTATGCCAAAGGCACTAATCGATGGTCGCTTCAAGTTAAATCGTAATCCAATCATAATTCACAGAAGAAGCCTGGTCGAATTCCAATAGGTCAGAGAAACCAGAAGCCAGGCTACGGTGGGTAAGCAAGTTGACAGAGATGTGTCTTTAGTTAGACCTGAATGACATCAAAGAATTGACAGTTCGAACTGAACGGGGCAGTGAATTCCAAAGCTTTGGACCAGCTACCGAGAAGGCCCGAGAGCCCAACATTTGGTACTCGGCCACAGCAAGAGTCAATGTCCTTTGATGAGTGCAGTGATCTAATGCACTTGATCAATGCTGATAAAGGTGTAGTCCTAGAGCTTAGATGTGATCAGAGTCCCCTTCTGGAACCTCGTTTTTCTATATACTCAATATTCAATGCACTGCTGATATTCCCTCGCTCTTTTTGTAGGGTTTGGAGCAGAAAGGACTCTGATGAATCTCCTCCAAGACAGAAAACCAGCGCCTTTCAGCTGATGAAGCCAGAGGATGGGACAGAAGAAGAGTTGAGTCTCAAACGCATCTTAGAAATGTTGATCAAGAACAGGCTTTAGATGGATACCATAATCAAAAACCGACGATGATATTCATTCATTCGTGAAGCTGACGAGTTGGAAGAGTTGGAAGTCAAGAGAGAAATGAGAAAGGTGTGTAACAAGGTATTCATTTTGCATTAATTCAGCTTTTTATTGATTCAACTTTTAATTGATTCAGTATATAATTTTCATTCATTCAGTTTTCTATTTCTTAAGTTTTCCATTCATTCAGTTTTCTATTCCTTAAGTTTTCCATTTATTCAGTTTTCTATTCCTTAAGTTTCCATCTGTTTTCCATTTATTTTGTTTCAATTCCTCTAGTTTTCTATTCATTTAGTTTTTTATTCATTCAGTTTTCAATTCATTCAGTTTTCAATTCATTCAGTTTTCTATTTCTTAAGTTTTCCATCTGTTTTCCATTTATTCTGTTTCAATTCCTCCAGTTTTTCATTCATTCAGTTTTCCATTCATTCAGTTTCAATGCATTCAGTGTTGCCTAAAGAATTTTCATAGGAAGGATGGACACTGGAGGGAATTAAGGTTATCAAGCTTCAGAAAGATTGATATAAGCGTATCGCTGTTTCAAATGTTTGAATTTTTGAAAGTACGATTCAGTTCTTGTAATTAATCTCGAGCTTTCTTTTTTGTACACCGTGTAGATGAGAAATTCACTTTTATTAGTTTAGCTTCTAGTATTTCTATTTCGGTCTGTTCAGAGGTGAACTGTGCTCCGTTGATGTTCTACATCTACTAATAGAAGAGCCAGTCGAGCGCGGAACGGTTTTCTAACGTACGCCCCGTACGTCGACAATCAGGAAAGTCAATGACTTTGGAAGATGGCAGCCTCAGTAACATTCTCTAGTCGTATGTAATCCTTTCCTCTTCCATATTTTCTTAATCGTTATTATACTTTCGTATCAGCAAAGAAAGCTAGGTCGCGGGAACCAGCTTTCACAGGCGCTCAGTCACCATAAAATCGGTAGAAAACCACAGTTCCACGCTCGACTGACTGTTTTATTCAAATTCGATTCCAGGTCAATATGCAAAGGTGAGGCAGGTAGACGATCAGACGGATACGGTGGGTGGTGTTTAGAATTGGAGCGGCGAGAGAGATCTGCACAAGAGGAAGAGGAGAAATCAGATTAGGATTTGTTGAAGAGGAATTTCTCAGTCTTGAGTGAGAGACTTGCGCAGACATAGAAAGGGGTTCATTATTAAGTGCATACATGATTCGTTGCCTTTGCTTTTGGTATCGCTTGCACTCCGGGCTTCGTTTCTCAGTTCTTTCTGTTCAGCATCCGGCTTGTTTGGCCAGCACAGTGTTCTGAATCTAGTATAATGCAAAGCGCCTGTGATTAGTACCTGAATCCTACCACCTAACCATCCTCCTCTTTTATCCAGGTTTCGGACTTAGCATGGCACAGGCGAACTGCGGTTGAGCTCCGTATGCCTAAAACTTCAGAACACAGTATGATTGCAGTAATGCTTATTATTGATGCCTAAGTTGAGCGATGATGTGCACGAGATGGTTAGCACTTGGAGATGGATGGCTGTTTGTCATATACCACTCAGCCCTCCATCCTTTCAGGATCGGTAGATGAGTATGCGCAACGCGACTTTGGAGGCTAAAAGGTGTCCTGTCGATGGAATGCTGTGGTCGCTTATTCGCCCTAGACGGAAGATAGGAAGTCTGACCTCTGGAAAAAGTGTCTCAGGAATCTCTATGGAGACGTGTAAAGCAATGCGTTATCTTTACCTTTACCTTGTTACATGTCTCAGCATAAGTCTCCAAAATATATCAGCGCCACTGTGCGGCACGGTGGTCTATCGGTAACGCGTTTGGTCAATGATCATGCGGTTGTGAGTTCGACTTCGTGTAACGACCCTAGGCAAGTTGTTTGCGCACATTGTGCCTCTGTCACCAAGCAGTATAACTTGGTACCGGCGTAAACTGGGAAATAAACGGCAAGTCCTGCGATGCAATGACCCCGTGTCCATGACCTTGGGATTTGTCCATTGCCGGTTCAAGGGCCTAAAGAAAAGGAAGTGAGCGCATCCCCTGCATCTCACTTGTATGATATGGGACAGCACGTTTTACACAAATCTGCCTCAGGCAGACCAACATCTAGGCCTAATTCACCAGCGCTGTATCAGCGAATTCCACAAGAACCGGGTAGTTTGTTCAGCTTCGGTGCCAGACAGAGGTTGCTATTGTCGTGTATGCGCCTCAGCAATGGAGCAACAGAAATTAGGGGTGAGGCATTTCGAGGGCGTATGACGTAGAATGAACGCAGTGACAGTTGATCTTGGCAGCTTGAAGCATCGCTGTAGAGTTAGTTTTGGGAGATATAAATAGATTTTATCATAGATCTTCAACAGAAGTCCGAAAGAATATGATGGAGAATATTGGGTTCTTTGTAAACAGAGTTTCTGGAGGTTTAAACAAGAGTTTCTTGTGGAACTTTCGACCTATAAACAACTCCTGTAATGGTTGTTGATGGTCTCTGATCTAATGTAAATGTAAATATACACGGTTTTATATAGCGACTGTAGGGCCTCGACTCTGCTGATTTTGCGATGCATTTATTGGGTGAGATCCTTCATCACCGCTGCCCGCTTGAAAGGGTGCTACGCCCTTTAAGGTCCCCGTGCACGGACCGTACTAGCCCGAGATTTAAATCTCCGAAATACGCCATGATCGGGACGCGAACCGGGGTTCCTCATGCATAGAGGCTCCTTGGCATACACATTTCCCGCTATAGCTAACTAGGCCAGTTATATAGCAACACATCATATAAGACTGTGGGGGTATAAGACCTACTCTATACTTTATTTAAATCTAAAGATGTATATAACACACAGTGGTGTGTACATCTATGGATTCGTTCCTCCTCGATGCTTCGTGCCTTAGAAACTCTGAACGTCTTTCAACTCTAGCTGGAAATCTGTTAGTAGGGCTCTGCGTGTGTGTGTGCGACCTTGCCACTGTTTACTCTTCTAGTTTTCTCAGCAATGTTTACTGAATCTATTCTAATCTAATCTGATGAATTTTATAGCGCCGTTATCATAATGCATAGGACATGAATCGATGGTCGTTTCAAGTCAGAATAACAGTCAAAATCAAAATCCGTTGGAGAAACTGGGTCGAATTCCGATAGATCAGAGAAACCAGAAGCCAGGCTACAGTGAGTAAGCAAGTTGGAAGACTTGCGCCTTTAGTTTAGACCTGAATGACATCAAAGAATTACTGAATGAATGTTCTATTCTTAATAACATTTAACATTGTTAAGGCTAGATTAGTTTCTCTTGAAGAGGCGCTATATAAATGAATGATTACGATTGCAGTTCAAAGAAGCATCAATAAGCTTAAATCTAGCGCCAGATTAGATCACTATTAGATCCATCTAATATGTTTCATAAATGTCTCTAAACTGTTTTAGAAACGCACATAAAGACTTTGAAAGAAGATTCGCTTCCTGCCAGAGAGACTTCCTATATTCGAACATCATATCCTTCTGTCCGCTCTCCTCCTACTTCGGATCAGAGAAGCTTCCTATTCAAGCGTCGTATCCTTCTGTCTGCTCTCCTCCTACTTCGGATCAGAAAAGCTTCCTATTCGAACGTCATATCCTTCTGTCCGCTCTCCTCCCTCCTCCTACTTCGGATCAGAGAAACTTCCTGTTCGAGAGTCACGCGTTCGACATCTCGAGGTCATTTGTCTGTCTGCTCTCCACGTAACTTCTGATCGTCCTCGGTTCCCAGTTGCTGAAGAAAGGCATCTCCTTCTTGAAGAAGAACAGCCAGCGACGTCATCGATGTCCGTGAAATGCCCACAGATCTGAATTGTTCTTCAAACCCATCAATGATGCGGTAGCGCGCTGGGTCTGTAATCCAACGATTGTGGGTTCGAACCTGCTAAGGCAACTCTGTGTAACAAACTTAGACAAGTTGCTTGCACACACTTGTCTCGCGCCTGGGGATCAGATTTACTGATCTTGAGCGCATAATCAATTCATGAAGTAGATTGGTTCATGACGTGTTCCGTTTATCCACCTTCTCTTTCTCTGGTCATACATAAGACTAGAGCTGTTCCTGGTGAATGGGCTTTTTAGGTTGTTGGACCTAAATTATGGAGCTCCATCTATGTGGCTGTTCGTTTTGCTCAGTCGCTTCTCTCATTTCGTTCTCGACTTAAAACTTACCTTTTTCAGATTGTTTATCAACCGTTGGCTGCCTCTTTGTCTTAGTGGACTGACTTTCTGGATATTAGCCTGATTGTGTGGATTGGCTTTGATGCGCCAGCGGTTGATGCCTTGTGCATTAGACACCGGCGCATTAGAAGTTAATAATTATTATTATAGTATTACTACACGCAATTGTGCGGGCGCCCAAGAAAGCAAAAAGCTATCACAGTCGTCTAAGAAACCAAGGAAAATGCCTTCGTGTATACAATTAGAAGTATTTATTGTTTGTGTTTATAAGTAGAATGCAGAAGTATTTATTGTTTACATTAGCAACATTTGTAGCGGCTGCCAGAAATGTGGACTTCGAGCCGCCCTTATCTTACGCCTAGCTAACGTCTCGAATAGAGTTTTCCAACACTGCCTATAGCGCCTACCGTTTTTAACCCTAATCGTATGTCTAAAGAGTTCGGGTTACTTGACAAAATTCATTTTAGGTTTAGGTAGCATGTTCAAAAAGTATGATGCAATGCACTAAGTAATGTTAATTAACGTAATGTAATGTTACTTTTAAGAAGCTTACGTCTGCGAATAGTTGATCACAAGGTTGAGATTTATACAGCGCCCAACGAAAGCTAAGTCACGGGAACCCGCTTATTCACAGCTACGGGAATGAGTCTAATTATTTAAACCTAAATTAGACACTTTCAGGCTTATTTATTTTTATTTACATATTTATTTATATATTTAGATTATTTTATTTCTTTATATTTTATTTATACATTTATTTCTATAATTAAATATTTATTTTTATATTTAAATATTTTTTATTTATATATTTATTTCCTAGGCATAATTAGGCCTAAAATATTATATATATTTCTTAGGCTTACTAGATTATTATTTCTTAATATTTTATTTTATAATTAAATATTTATTTTTATATTTAAATATTGTTTATTTATATATTTATTTCCTAGGCATAATTAGGCCTCTAAAAAATTTCCTAGGCCTAAAGTATTTAGGGGCCTAAAGGCCTAGGAAATTTCCTAGGCCTAAAGGCCTAGGAAATTTCCTAGGCCTAAAGGCCTATTTAGACCTAAAAGCCTACTAAATTTAAAAAATTTCCTTAAATTTAAAAAATTTCCTAGGCCTAAAGGCCTATTTAGGCCTAAAGGCCTAGGAAATTTCCTAGGCCTATTTAGGCCTAAAGGCCTATTTAGGCCTAAAGGCCTACTAAATTTAATAAATTTCCTAGGCCTAAAGGCCTACTAAATTTCCTAGACCTAAAGGCCTATTTAGGCCTAAAGGCCTACCGAATTTCCTAGGCCTGCTAAATTTCCAAAGGTAATAAGAAAGATAAGAAAGGTGCAGATCTAGAAAGACAAGGAAAAAGTTAATAAGAAAGGTGCGATGTAGAAAGACAAGGAGAAAAAGTCAATAGGAAAGGTGCAGATGTAGAAAGACAAGGAAAAAGTTTATAAGAAAGGTGCAGATGTAGAAAGACAAGGAGAAAAATCCAACAGGAAAGGTGCAGATGTAGAAAGACAAGGTGCAGATGTAGAAAGACAAGGAATAAGTTAATAAGAAAGGTGCAGATGTAGTTAACAAGAAAGGTGCAGATGTAGAAAGACAAGGAGAAAGAGCCAATAGGAAAGGTGCAGATGTAGAAAGACAAGGTGCAGATGTAGAAAGACAAGGAAAAAGTTAATAAGAAAGGTGCATATGTAGAAAGACAAGGAGGAAAAGCCAATAGGAAAGGTGCAGATGTAGAAAGGAAAGGTGCAGATGTAGAAAGACAAGGTGCAGATGTAGAAAGACAAGGTGCAGATGTAGAAAGACAAGGAAAAAGTTAATAAGAAAGGTGCAGATGTAGAAAGACAAGGAGAAAAAGCCAATAGGAAAGGTGCAGATGTACAAAGACAAGGAAAAAAAGCAGTAAGAAAGGTGCAGATGTAGAAAGACAAGGTGCAGATGTAGAAACACAAGGAAAAAGTTAATAAGAAAGGTGCAGATGTAGAAAGACAAGGAAAAAGTTAATAAGAAAGGTGCAGATGTAGAGAGACAAGGTACAGATGTAGAAAGACAAGGAGAAAAAATCTAAGAAAGGTTCAGATGTAGAAAGACGAGGAGAAAAAAGCTAATAAGATAGATAAATATTTAGAAATACTTGACAAGGAAAATAAAGCTAATAGGAAAGGTAAACATTTAGAAATACAAGTGAAACATGTAGAAAAAAGCTAATAAACAAGATCACTAATAAAGAAAGGTACAGATGCAAAAATACAAGCAGATAAAAGGAGAAATGAGAGAGAAGAAAAACGAAAGAAATTTAAATTGGCAAAAAATTAGAGTGTTCAATGTCCCATTATTTACAACTGAAGGTCATGAACGGGCCTTCAACTCTTTCACTGCTTTTCCCTAAACATTTCTCTAATGCATCTTTCCTTTTACTCTCTGCTTAGACAGAAAAACACTCGAAGACAGACGAGTTAATTAATATTGAGCTAAAACGGACCATTGTAATTGTAATTGGAGATTTATAAAGCGCCTCTTAGAGGATAAACTCAACAGAGGTGCTTCCGACCCGAAAAAGTAAAATCGCTGTTGAACAGTACAGTCTTCAGGCGCCTGCGGAACACGGAGAGGGGGAGAGAAAGGAGCTCAAGTCGCAATTCTCGACGGAGACGATTCCAGCAAGTGGGACCAACGTAGGCAAAGCTTATGGACTGGGCTGCAGCGGTACGCATGCGAGGTACAAACAGGAGATCTTGAGTGGCCGAGCGAAGGTTGCTACGGCCCGGCAACGAGGAGACCAAAGTGCAGAAGTCAATAAGGTAAAGGGGAGCAGAGCCAAGAACACAATTGCGCATGAGGGAGAGAATCTTAAAGTGGACACGCTGCTGGACGGGGAGCCAGTGAAGACTGTCACGAATATAACACGAGATGTGGCCATACTTTGGAATGCCCCCTATGAGACGAGCAGCAGAGTTGAGCACAGACTGTAGCTTAGCAGTGCTGGCAAGCGATAGGCCGGTAAAGATGGCGTTCCCAAAGTCAACCCTGGTGCAAATGAGGGGATGGACTAGCGTGGAGATAGCGTGAAAGGAAAGAGTACGGCGAATGGTACGGAGCTGACCAAGATGATAAAAACAAGAGCGAGAGACGTTGTTAACATGACCATAAATATTAGTCATTTGGCCTGCTTCGCTCGAAGGCCGTTTCAAGTCATACATGCTGCAATCTGAACTGCTTCCCTGTTATACCAGCCTTAGTAGAGTAATAGCAGTAACAGTATTATTGTGCATTTATTAAGCGCCATTATCTAATGACTAAGCATCAATCGATGGCGCTAGGCAATTGTGAGTGAAAGGCTTGCCAAGTGAGGCTAGGGACCACAGGAACCGTCTCAGGTGAGGCTCGAACCCGTAGTCTGAGGTTACAAGCCAAGCGCTTTAACCAACAGACTACCGTGACCTACAGTGGAAGTACTGTAGTAGTGGTGGTGGTAGCGGTAATTGTGGTTCTAGTAGCCCACTTTTCACATCCATTCCCCGTCCCCCTCGAGGGGGATGCTCGGACCTCGTTAACCGACAAATGTAGTCCGATCTGGCGTGCTTTCCCCGTCGTTGATCCTTCAGTCGTTTTCTCGAAGTGCTTGGCCAGTTCTTCCGCATATAGTCGACGACGATAGGGTATCAGTGTTGCGTTTGATGCGCGTCCTTTAAGGCATTCCATCTGCCGCTAAATGAAAAACAAATGACGAGATATAATAGAGCCCCACATCAGATGCTAAACTATAGTAGGAGTTTCTCCTCAAACAGGAGCCAGTTTCCGTGGTTATTTATTTATTTATTTATACGGAACACTTATATAGCGCCCCTTCAAGAAAACTACTCAGTGAAGCGCTCCCAAACCAACCTCGGCGAAAGAGAACAGTCTTAAGAGAAGAATAGAAGATAGAAGTCCCGGAGTACAAGAGGCAGAGTAACAGGAAGTCCATTCCAGAGGGTTGGGCCAGCAACAGAGAAAAGCACGACGCTGCATGGTCGAGGTGCGAGCGCGAGGCACTAATAGATTACCACTAGCAGCGGAGCGAAGGGAAGCACGTCCCAAATTGGACCGGACAGGTAGGCAAAGCTCCCTCAAGTAAGAGGGGCAATACCCAACAAGGAGTTCCAAACAAGACGATGACCCTATCGTGGATGCGCTGACTCATAGGAAGCCAGTGCAACTCATCCAGCATGAAATCAGATACATGACCAAACCTAGAGATGCCACCAATAAGCCGTGCAGTCGCCCGCAACACACGCTTCAGACACAAAAGCCGTTAGGCCACTTAGTGGTATTTATCTGCACTTGCAAAAGACAAAGGCCATTGAACCTGTCGATTCTATATCGCAAGGAAGTACCCTTGTGCAAGTATGTATGTGTGTATGCATGCATGCATGTACGTATGTGTGCATGTATGCATGCACGTGTGTATGCATGCGTGTATGTATGCATGTATGCATGTATAGATGGATGGATGCATGCATGTATGCATGTGTATCTATGTATGCATGTATGCATGCATGTGCGTTTTAAGATAGTTTGAACTAAGTAAAGTGGACAAACAAGCTGACAAACAAACCCAAACAAGGTGTTCTCGTCATTTTGTAAAAAAGCGTGTTTTTCACAAAATTACGTTCGCATTACACTATTAATGTCTGCTAACATCATACACGTGCACTGTGCAATATGTGTATGTGTATATACATATGGGTGTATGTGTGTATGTGTATGTATGCATATATGTGTGTATGAGTGTATATATGTATAACATAGCATAACAAATTAAGATTTATAAAGCACAACTTCAAGAAGAGACTCATCTGTAGTGCTCTTGACCAGTCAGAAAAGACCAGTGATCAAAAATTGTATGTGTGCATATGTATGTACGTGTATGTATGTATCTATGTATGTGTGTATGTATGTATGCATGTATGCATGCATGTATGTATATACGTATGAGTGTATGCATGTATGGATACATGTATGTGTATATATGTATATATACAGGTATGCATGCATGCATGCATGCATGTATGTCTTCATTCACATAATTGATGCTTAGTCGTTAGATAATGGCGCCTAACAAATGCAGAAATAAAAATCTAATGTAAAGTTTTCTATAGCGCCATTATACTAATGCACATGGGATCAAGCCCTGTCAAAATCCGATAGGTCAGGGAAAGTAGGATGGAAAGATTTAAAGAATGCATATATGTGTGTTTAAATCTGACTATTTCATGAACAACAGCTCTTGGCAGGCGTGCCTTCTCTGTTTCTGGCCCTTTGGCTTGGACAGTGATTTTGTTTAGCAGCGACCATCGACATTATTACAGTGGCGCTATAGAAGTTTTTAGATGAGATTAGATTAGCCATAGAAATCTGAACTTAATTTTTGTCTGCTGTTTCCTGCCATAACTTCCACAGGAACTGCGCAGTATCTGTATGTGTGTATATACATATGGGTGTATGTGTGTATATATGTGTGTAAGTGTATGTATGCATATATATATGTGTGTATATACATATGGATGTATGTGTGAAACATAACATAACAAATTAAGATTTATAAAGCGCAACTTCAAGAACAGACTCATCAGTAGCGCTCTTAACCTGTCAGAAAAGACCTGTAGTCAAACAGTGTTTATATATAATTATATATATATGTATGTGTGCATATGTATGTATGTATGTATGTGTGTATATGTATGTAGGTATGTATGTATGTATGTATGTGTGCATGTATGCATGCATGTATGTATGTAATTGAATAACAGAAAAATCAAATAATAGAAGGATGAAAAGAGCGAGTGATGAAGGGATGGAAAGGGCAGAAAGAACAAAAGATGAAATGAAATGAAAATGGAAGAATGAAATGAGGAGAGGATTGAAGGAGGGAAGGATAAGCAAAAAGAGTAAGTGAATGATGGAACAACAAACAAATAGAATGAAGAATGATGGAATGAAGGAAAGAGGAGGTTTGGTTGTCTCTTCAGTGCAACCTGACAACTGCATCGAATGATCGAATGAATGATCGAATGAGTGATCCAAAAGCAACGAAATACTTCTGCACCCAGAGAAGTCAACACTTAAAAAACATGAGCCACAATCTTTGAGAGATCCCCAAAAGGTGCTACATAATTGCTCAGATAATTCACACACCATAGTGGATCAAGGGCCACACCACTGAGTCGCCCGAAAACTCGTCTAGGTGTGGCCTCCCCAATAAAACTGGAAAACTAGAAAAGTCAAAAACTGGCAACGAATGAAAAGGTGATTAAAATTTAAGAAACTAAAATAGTGTATATGTATGTGTGGATGTATATATGTGTGCATTTATAAATGCATGTATGCAACTCTGTATATAACCATGTATGTATGTATGTATGCATGCATGCAAGCATGTGCATATATCCATGCACGAATGCATGCATGTATGTACACATATATAGAAGTATGTATGTATGTAAATATGTATGTAAGTATTGTATGTATGTATATGTATATACCTATCCATGTATGCACACGTGTGCATTTATGCATGTAAGCATGTAAACATGTAAGCATACTAGCATATGTGTGTATGTGTAAGCTTGTGTGTAAGCAAGTAAGCAAGCATGCATGCATAGTAGGTATGCACATATGCATGCATGCATGCATGTATCTGGTTATTCACTGTATATAGCATCTTCTAAGAAGCAGTTGGCAAAGGGTATAAAGAACCTCACAATTATAACAAGCAACTTCTATAGCGCCAGAGTCTAATGCTCAAAACATCACCCGGAGGTGCACCCAAACCAAGTAAAGCATCGTCAGTATGACAGAGTCAGTCTACAGAGACAGCGAGGCAGCCTGTGGTGGATAAGAGAGAGATGCAAGTCTTAAGTTGTGGCCGAAATTACATCACGAGATGGACGAAAACGAACAGACGCCAGAAGAGAATTCTAGAAGTCCAGCAACTGAAAGCTCACCCATCAAGAACAAGTATAAGGGCGCAAAGTACGGTCGATATGGTCCCACTCCAAGTGTCTCTTTAGAGGGGGCTAGCGGAAGTTAAATCTTTAAATAATTTCAGCGCTGGCAGGGATTTGAACCCCCAACGTCGAGGTTGACCTTCAAAACACGCTGACTAGAAGAATATCGCTCATCCACAGCAAAGATAAAACTCAATGAAAACTCACAGTTCAGTTGGCGTTGCGTCTGTTCCCGTCGTCAGAAGAGTCATGAAGGAGCGAAAACTGCGTCTTCCGCCTCCAAATGGTTGGTACCTCGTAGCACCTCGCGAAGGTAGACAAGTTTGACGTGCCCCTTTGGCGCCCAAGGTCGCCTTCAGACGGTCAACATCAGGTGGCTGTTCACCTAGACTGGCAGCGTTCTTCGACTGGCGGTTGACCGGACGCATCTGCTCACTGGCGCTTCCAGGTCTGGTAAATTAGATCGATAAAAATTAAAGTAGGCCTAACTTTCAATAAAACTTAAAATGTAAATAAAAACTGAAGTAAATATAAACTAAAATGAAAAATTAAACTAGATATGAATAAGAATTAAAGAGAGAGAGGTGCAAGAGGTGCAAGTGTTAAGTTGTGGCCTAAATTACATCACGAGATGGACGGAAACGAACAGACGCCAGAAGAGAATTCTAGAAGTCCAGCAACTGAAAGCTCACCCATCAAGAAAAAGTATACGGGCGCAAAGTACGGTCGACATGGTCCCACTCCAAGTGTCTCTTTAGAGGGGGCTAGCGGAAGTTAAATCTTTAAATAATTTCTGCGCTGGCAGGGATTTGAACCCCCAACGTCGAGGTTGACCTTCAAAACACGCTGACTAGAAGAATATCGCTCATCCACAGCAAAGATAAAACTCAATGAAAACTCACAGTTCAGTTGGCGTTGCGTCTGTTCCCGTCGTCAGAAGAGTCATGAAGGAGCGAAAACTGCGTCTTCCGCCTCCAAATGGTTGGTACCTCGTAGCACCTCGCGAAGGTAGACAAGTTTGACGTGCCCCTTTGGCGCCCAAGGTCGCCTTCAGACGGTCAACATCAGGTGGCTGTTCACCTAGACTGGCAGCGTTCTTCGACTGGCGGTTGACCGGACGCATCTGCTCACTGGCGCTTCCAGGTCTGGTAAATTAGATCGATAAAAATTAAAGTAGGCCTAACTTTCAATAAAACTTAAAATGTAAATAAAAACTGAAGTAAATATAAACTAAAATGAAAAATTAAACTAGATATGAATAAGAATTAAAGAGAGAGAGGTGCAAGAGGTGCAAGTGTTAAGTTGTGGCCTAAATTACATCACGAGATGGACGGAAACGAACAGACGCCAGAAGAGAATTCTAGAAGTCCAGCAACTGAAAGCTCACCCATCAAGAAAAAGTATAAGGGCGCAAAGTACGGTCGACATGGTCCCACTCCAAGTGTCTCTTTAGAGGGGGCTAGCGGAAGTTAAATCTTTAAATAATTTCTGCGCTGGCAGGGATTTGAACCCCCAACGTCGAGGTTGACCTTCAAAACACGCTGACTAGAAGAATATCGCTCATCCACAGCAAAGATAAAACTCAATGAAAACTCACAGTTCAGTTGGCTTTGCGTCTGTTCCCGTCGTCAGAAGAGTCATGAAGGAGCGGAAACTGCGTCTTCCGCCTCCAAATGGTTGGTACCTCGTTGCACCCCGCGAAGGTAGACTACCTGCTGGCGTCCGACTGATGTCCTTCGAGCAATCACGCGCCCCTTTGGCGCCCAAGGTCGCCTTCAGGCGGACAACATCTGGTGGCTGTTCACCTAAACTGGCAGCGTTCTTCGACTGGCGGTTGACCGGACGCATCTGCTCACTGGCGTTTCCGGGTCTGGTAAATTATATCGATAAAAATTAAAGTAACTTTCAATAAAAATTAAAATATGAATAAAAATTAAATATAAACTAAAATGAAAAA
This sequence comes from Norana najaformis, assembly GCA_964023275.1. Lineage (NCBI taxonomy): Eukaryota > Metazoa > Annelida > Clitellata > Crassiclitellata > Hormogastridae > Norana > Norana najaformis. The sequence goes on along the minus strand of OZ029924.1, from coordinate 2,286,617 downwards.
TTAAACTAGATATCAATAAGAATTAAGCTTAATTTCAGTAAAAATAAAAGTTAATTTAATAAAAATCAAAGCAATTAATTTCATACTTAGTCAGTTAAATTACAGTTACATTTAAACCTGCCTCGTCGCTCTATTGACTGGCTGCATCGTTCTTCGACTCTGAATGGTCCTTAAACTTCTCTGACTGAATTCTTTAAAGACCTTCCCTTCATTGAGTCTTCTGTCTAATGACCCTGTGACCCCGGCACTCCCTCGCTATCCGTAGACCGACTATCTTATGCAGCCTAAGCGTCGGCATTTAGGTCACCTACAAAAGGCTATTAGTTAAATACACGATAGTGTTTGCATACGTATTTCTAAATGACGATGCTGTGTACACAAAGGCAATCAATCGAGACAGCCTACAACAGTCCGTACCTTCAATGACATTCGTCTGTCCAATATATTGGGGTGTAAGTTTTTCAAACAAATGTAATGTCCACGTTTTTCTATAGCGATCATATGGCGTCGACCCAGCTCATTTTTTAATGAGTTTATCGGTTGATAATATAATCCCTCAATACCGACGCCGGTTTGAATGGGTGTCACTCACTCAATACTGAAAATACTCCTCTTACTACAAATCCTATCCTGATTCCTCCTCTTCCCATTACCTCACTTTCCGGTTCAATTCCGAACACCATCCACTGTTCAATTCCATCAGGCAAAAAATCAAGCCTCAGAGACAGAGACAGTCTAATTATACATAATTACGTATGTAGCTGAGCATTTTCTATAGTGCCCTTTCAGTAACTTCTCAAAGGTGTTGTGTTATAAGCATATAACCCATGTACGTGAATCTTCCCATTTATTTCAAATTGGGGCTTGTAAAACATTAAACTCTGGTCAACCACAATACTTAAAACCAATCCTCATTCCCCGGTCTGTCTTTATCCAACCAGGTCTCTATTTGTGCCAAAAACTGAAACCATTCTTGGTGAACGAGGTTTTAAGGTTGTTGGATCTAAATATTGGAACTCTCTTCCTCCTTCTGTTTGTTCTGCTCGGTCGCTTATATCATTTCAAAGTCTGATTCTAGTTTTCAGCCAATTTGCATAATGTAGATGGGTCTTGAACTTGTGTGTGGTCAGCGAAACGTGACCGCCTTTAACAGGGAGTAGTAGGAGGAGGCGCTCAAACCAATCTGCCGCCTGTCACAAGACACACTTGTCTGTTTTCAAACGATTTGCATACTGTAGACGGGTTTTGATTGTGTATGTGGTCAGCGAACCATGACCGCGTTCGCCAGGTGTGGAATGAGGAGCGCTCAAACGAATCGCCGCCGTGACAATTGTCTTTTTTCAAATAATTTGCTGTAGACGAGTCTTGAACTTGTGTGTGGTCAGTGAACTGTGACCCCATTTAAGAGGCTTTGAGTGAGCAGAAGCGCTCAAACAAATCGGTCACAGTGCCACCAGACACCAAACAAACTTTCTAATTAACTGCACAAAACTTTCATCACAAAATGCTCTCTTCCTCCTTGTCCTCCTCCTCCTCTTGCTCCTTCTACATAATAAGAATATTACGATTAAGGCTATGATTAAAATTATTATTAAATTATTATTAAGATTATTGTTCAATTATTATTCAATTATTCAATTTTATTTATTTATTTTATTTATTTATATGGAACACATATATAGCGCCCCTTCAAGAAAACTACTCAGAAGCGCTCCCAAACCAACCTCGGCGAAAAAGTACTACTGCTGCTGCTGCTACTACTACTACTACTACCACTACTACCTCTACTACTACTACCACCACTACCACTACCACTACCACCACCACCACCACTACTACTACTACTACTACTACTAGTATACGATCATCATCACCATCTCATCTTCGTCGTCGTCGGTTTGATTCTGCTGTCCTGCAGCTACAACTGTAGACCTTTTTCTGGTACTCATTTGTGGTTGTTTTCTGCTTAATGACAGCAATAGAACGTAGCACAGGAGAAGTCATTAGATTAGATGGCAGACAATGGACTGTATGAGACTCACTGGCATCTTCCAGCTCTTCCCCTCTTCCTCTCAGCTCCTCATTTCGCGTTTCATCCTGGCGCCGTTTCTCCTCGAGCATTTCATGCAGAAGATGCGTGCGATGCTCGTCCTGTTGAGGTTGGATCTACATATACCAAACATCTCCAGAAATTGGAATCCCAAGTAAATTAAGCAGCCTGGGCATAACATTAAGAGTAGCCTCTTGGTTCTGGGGATAAAACCCTGGGAAGCACAGTGAAGTTAAGCAAAGCCGAGCATGGTTAACACTTGAATGGGTGAACATCCATGGTACACCAGGCCACCTGTCAGTCAGCCACCATCTCCTGGAGTCAGTATAATGGGAAGGATTCAGTTGAGTTTTTTTGTTTCTGCATTTATTGAGCAAACGCTATGTAATGTTTAAGCGACAATTGATGGCACTGAGCAATTGTGAGTGAAGGACTTGCTCAAGGTTAGAGAGAAAGATGGTCTCGATGTGTGAATTGCCCCTCAACTCTTGCAATTTGTATATATGTATGTATGTATGTATCACTAAATTTGTAAAGCGCCTTTTAAGTAACTCACAAAGGCACTGCAGCACGGCTATTGCACAGGTCATTCGCTCATAACTGAAAACACTCCTCTTCTACAAATCCCATCCCGATATCTCCTCTTTCTAAAATTATCTCGCCACTCTAATACTAAATATCATCAATTAATTATTCCAGTAAAACGCTTCTCAATATCAACCAAATATCTATGAAGTCTCTCCAGCTAGCTGCACAGTAGCGATCAAACTAAAGATCAGCGAACAAGTGTATACGTGTGTCAACAATCGATTTGTGTATCGTAGACGGGTGTTGAACTTGTGTGTGGTCAGTGAACCGTGACCGCGTTCAACAGGTGTAGAGAAAGAAGAGCCCACAGAAGGAGAAAAGGATAGGTTAATCGACCACCAAGCCACAAGACACAGTTGTGTATTTTCAAACGATTTGCATATCGTAGACGGGTCTTGAACGTGTGTGTTCAGTGAACCGTGACCGCGTTCAACAGGGATGGAGCGAGGAGAATGGGCGCTCAAAGGAATCGGCAACTGCGCCAAAGTCTGTTTTTTGTAGACGGGTATTGATTGTTTGTGGTCAGTGAACCGCGACCGCATTTAACTTGTGTGGAGCGAGGAGGAGCGCTTAGAAGTAGGAGCGGTTAATCGACCACCGGGCCACAAGACACAGTTGTCTGTTTTCAAACTATTTGCATATGGTAGACGGGTCCCTTGTAAGTGAACCGTGGCTGAGTTTAACATTTGTGGAGTGAGGAGAAGGAGCGGTGAAACCAATCGGCCATGATAAAGCCTAAAGTCCGCCTCCATGATGTGAACTAAGGCTCTAGACAAATAAAGCTTTCTGCTCATGGAAATATCAGCGTGACCGTGCTAAACTGTCAATGGGGTTCAAATTAGCGCCATTGCAGAAATTTGTTTAAAGATTTCTGCTCCACTCGCGCCCCCTAGCTAACTGAGCTATAATGAGTACAATGGCCGTACACTGTCAGTGGGAAGATCAGTCGGCGAGGCAGAGGACTGGTCAGCCGCCCTAATTAAATGCCGAAAAAATATAGCGGGTATATTTCAAAGATTTTAATCTCGGTCTATCGCGGTCCTACTGCAAACGTACAGCAATGACAAAGGATCTCACCAAAATAATTCATTGAAAAATTAGCAGTATCGAAGCCCTACGGTCGCCAGAGAAAAATGTGTGAAGTTACATCGACATTTAAACGAACAAAGAGTGAAAGGATCCATTGTACGAAGAACTTCTCGATATTAGCTCGTTACGTAAGGCTAAACAATTAAACTACGCTCACACAAATCACCCATCGTATAATCGAAGCAGTTTTTGTTTTAAAAAAATCTGAGTAGGGCTATAAGGCAAAATAAAAATTTCTTACCAGTTTGGCTAATTTCCTGATTTATAATCGGATTCCTCCATAATTTTTCACAAAATGGCGAACCTTCCATGACAAAGTTCATAATTAAACTAGAAGTTGGATTTTAAAAACGTCTGCTGCTATCTAGCGAATAGAATTTAACTAACGATAAGAGTTCATAAATACAAACAAGAAGCTTGATTTTAAAAATTATCTTCTGCCATCTAGCGAATACAATTTAACTGGCAATCAAAGTTCATAATCAAACTATTTTAAAAACATCCACTGCCATTTAGTTCTACAATTAAACTGAAGCATTAACACAAACTGTTGAATTTCTTTAAACAAATTTCAACGGGATTCTAATGATACAAAATAACTTGCTTAACAGGACTTACTGAAGGACTTTCGATATCAAACCAATCACGCACCGTCTCATCGAAGTAGGTTTTGCATAAAATAAGTTTTATGCCACCAGAGCGTTACAGTTTGGATATTACGAGAGGAGGAGCTTGGTCGATACAGTGGCAGATTTAGCTTTAGGCATGGGTAAGAGGAGTAGGAGGAGGAGGGCACGAGGAGGAAAACGACGAGGACGAGGACGACGAGGAGGAGGAGGAGGAAGAGGAGGTGGAAGAGGAGTAAGAGGAGGAGGAGGAAATGGAGGAAGAGGAAGAGGAGGAGTAAGAGGAGGAGGAGGAAGAGAAAGAGGAAGAAAAAAGAGGAAGAGAAAGAGGAAGAGGTAGAAGAAGAGGAAGAGGAAGAGGAACGGCAGGAGGAAGAGGGTGAGGTTGAGAAACAGGAGGAGGAGGAGAAACAGGAGGAGGAGGAGGAGGAACAGGAAGAGGAGGAGGAGGTGGAACGAGCAGGAAGACGAGGAAGATGAGGAAGAACAGGAAGAGGAGGAGAGGAAGAGGAAGAAGAGGAGAAGAAGGAGGAGGAGGTTGAAGAAGAGAAGGAGGAGGAAGAGTAAGAGGAGGAGGAAGAAAAGGAGAAGGAGAAAGAGAAGAGAAAGAGAAAGAGGAGAAGGAGAAAGAGGGGGAGGAGGAGAAGGAGGAGGAGGGAATAGGAGGAGTACTAGTAGAAGTAGGAGGAGGAGGAAGAGGTGGAAGAGGAGGAAGAGGAAGAGAAAGAGGAAGATGAGAAACAGGAGGAAGAGGGTGAGGAAAAGGAACAGGAGGAGGAGGGGATGAGGAAGGGGTGAGGAGGAAGACGAGGAAGAGGATGAGGAAGAGGAGGAGGAGGAGGAAGAGGATAAGAGGAGGAGAAAGAAAAGGAGGAAAAAAGAGGAGGAGGAAGAGGAGGAGGAAGAGTAAGAGGAGAAGGAGGAAGAGGAGAGGAAGGAGAAAAAGGAAGAGGAAGAGAAAGCGGAGAAAGCGGAGAAATAGGAGGAAGATGAAAAGGAAGAGCAGGAAGAGGAGGAAGAAGAAGAGGAGAAGGAAGAGGAAGGAAAAGGAGTAAGAAGAAGAGGAAGAGGAAGAGGAAAAAGAGGAAAAGGAGGAGGAGGGAGAGGAGGATAAGGAGAAGAAAGAGGAAGAGGAAGATGACGAGAAAGAAAATAAAGAGGAGGAAGATGAAGAGGAAGAAAAAGAAAAGGAAGAGGAACGGCAGGAGGAAGAGGGTAAGGATGAGAAATAGGAGGAGGAAGAGGAACAGGAGGAGGAGGGGATGAGGAGGGGAACGAGGAAGAAGACTAGGAGAGGAAGAGAAAAAAGAGGAGGAGGAAACGAAGAAGGAGGAGGAGGTTGAAGAGGAGAATAAGGAGGAGAAAGAGAAAGAGGAGAAGGAGAAAGAGAAGTAGGAGGAGAAGGAGGAGAAGGGAATAGGAGGAGCACTAGTAGGAGTAGGAGGAGGAGGAGGTGGAAGAGGAGGAAGAGGAAGAGAAAGAGGAAGATGAGAAACAGGAAGAGGAAGAGGGTGAGGAGGAGGAACAGGAGGAGGAGGGGATGAAGAAGGGATGAGGAGGAAGACGAGGAAGAGGATAAGAGGAGGAGGAAGAAAAGGAGGAGAAAAAGAGGAGGATGAAGAGGAGGAGGAGGAGGAAGAGCAAGAGGAGAACGAGGAGGAAGAGAAGAGGAAGGAGAAAGAGGAAGAGGACGAGAAAGATGAGGAGAAAGGGGAGGAGGAGGAATAGGAGGAAGATGAAAAGGAAGAGGAGGAAGAGGAGGAAGAAGAGGAGGAGTAAAAGGAAAAGGAGTAAGAGGAGGAAGAGGAAGAGGAAGAGAAAAAAGAGGAGGAGGAGGAGGAAGAGGAGGATAAGGATGAAAAAGAGAGAGGAAGAGGAGAAGAAAGAGGAGGAACAGGAGGCGGAAGAGGAAGAGGATGAAGAAGAGAGCGAGGAAAAGTTGAGGAAGAGGATGACGAAGAGGATGCGCGAGATGAGAAAGAGGAGGAGGAGGAGGTAGAGGAAGATGAGGAGGAGGAGAAACAGAAGAGGTAAGAAGAGGAGCAGGAGGAGGAAGAGGAAAAGGAGCAGGAGGAGGAAGAGGAAGAGGAGCAGGAGGAGTAAGAGGAGGAGAAGAAGGAAGAGGAGGAAGAGGAAGATGAGCAGGAGGAGGAAGAGAAAGAGGAGCAGTAGGAGAAAGGGGAAGAGGAGGAGGAGGAGGAAGAGGAGGAGGAGGAGGAGGAAGAGGACGTGGAGAAGGAAGAATAAGAGGAGGAGATAGAGGAGGGGTAGGAGGAGGAGCAGGACAAAGAGGAAGAGGAGGAGGAAGAGGAGGAAGACGAAGACGAAGAGGAAAAGGAAGAGGAACGCCAAGAACGCGAAGAACAAGAAGGCGAAGAAGAACAAGAAGAACAAGAAGAACAAGAAGGCGAAGAAGAAGAACGCGTCGAAGAAGAACAAGAAGAAGAAGAACGCGAAGAAGAACGCGAAGAAGCAGAAGAACAAGAAGAAGAACACGAAGAACAAGAAAAAGAAGAACAAGAAAAAGAACAAGAAAAACAAGAACAAGAACAAGAAGAACAAGAACAAGAAGAACAAGAACAAGAAGAACAAGAACAAGAAGAACAAGAACAAGAAGAACAAGAACAAGAAGAACAAAAACAAGAACAAAAACAAGAAGAACAAGAACAAGAAGAACACGAAGAAGAAGTAAAAGGAGAAGGAGAAGAAGAAGAACGCGAGGAAGAACAAGAAGAAGAAGAAGAAAGCGAAAAAGAGGAAGAAGGAGGAAAATGTTCAAAAAAGAGCAAAAAAAAGAGCAAAAAAGGCAAAAAATCCTCTTCCTCCTCCTGCTCCTCTTCTTACCTCTCCTCTTTCTCCTCCACCTCATCTTCCTCCTCCTCCTCCTCCTCCTCATTCTCCTCTTTCTCATCCTGCTCGTCCTCTTCGTCATCCTCTTCCTCAACATTTTCCTCACCCTCTTCTTCTTCCTCCTCCTCTTCCTCTTCCGCCTCCTGTTCCTCCTCTTTCTTCTCCTTCTCCTCTTTCTCATCCTTATCCTCCTCCTCCTCCTTCTTCTCCTCTTTTTCCTCTTAACCTGTTCAATTCCACCAGGCAAAAAGTCAAGCCTCAGAGACAGAGATAGAGAAGCAAATGCATATGTACAAAGACAGAAAAACCTCTGTTGAGACAACAGAGTAAGGTGACAAAGGATGATGCAGATTAACCCAGAAGATGACGCAAAGGCTGTCAAGAAAATGAAAGCTACATATTTCATACAAAGATAAGCAACGCCATGAAGAGACATTTACAGACATACAAAGCCGGCGTAGGAAACAAACCGTCCAAGTAACATGACCTGATATAACTACACTAGCTCGGCAGTAGACTCTGTAGAAATTTACTAATAAACTACAAAAAACTGAACGGCAAGATGGCCATATTTTATCAACAGGGTGGTGGCCTTATACCACTGCCTGTAGAATTTAAAGAAAGCTGACCCTAACATATACGAATTGGGTATGTGACAGCCTAGTACTCAGCGTGCTGGACTGTCAATCCAGACGCCAAGGGTTCAAATCCTCGCCAGGTTAGTTAGTTAATGTCAATGAGAAATTTCTACGGCGCCGGTGTCTAATGGAAAACGCAGTAATCAACGGCACACCAAAATTAAGTCAGGTCATTAACCAGAAAGTCAGTCCATTGAAACAGAGAGCCAGCTTATATGGGTGAAGTTTAAGCCAATTGAAAGAGGTCAGTCTTACTTAGGTTGAGACTGAAATGATATAAGCGACCGAGCAGAACAAACAGAAGCAAGAAGAGAGTTTCAATAATTAGATCCAACAACCTTAAAACCTCGTTCACCAAGAATGGTTTCAGTTTTTGGCACAAATAGAGATCTGGTTGGATAATGACAGACATGGGAATGAGGATTGGTTTTAAGTATTGTGGTTGACCAGAGTTTAATGTTTTACAAGCCCCAATTTGAAACAAATGGGAAGATTCACGTACATGGGTTATATGCTTATGTTTTCACGTATCTGTTAGAGCTCTAACCAGAGTTCAAGATTCTGCCCCACTTAGCAAACTAAGCCGTAAAGGAATACAATGACTGTACACTGCCTTTAATCGGGTAGTGTCACTCCCAAGCCAGGGTAAAGGAGGACTTCCTCAAAGTCTCCACCCAGTAGCTGTTTCCGAGACAGACTCGAACCCTTATACTCCACGCTCAAGGTCATCGCTCAAACCAATCGATTAAGATGCTCCACACAATGCATTTGACAGCAGTTCAAGGAAACCTCATCGACGAATGACTCCCGCATTTTAACAATAAGATTCTCATTTGCTTTCCATCAGTATGGATTTAGCTGTAGGAGTGGGATTTAGCTATAAAATTGGGATTTAGCAATAAGCGGTTTATAACCTCCACTCCTTTGGTTTAATACCGGCGCCCCTCAGACCAGATCCATGGATGGTGGACGGCCAGAACGTGGCGCCACAAGGAATTGCTCTTCCCCCACGCAAACAATCCTGGAGCCTGCCACTGATATATCGCTATTGTTCAGGCTATTTCCTTCCCTTTAGCAAGGAATCGTTGGGCATCCAGATCTGGGACAAGGCGACAAAACTATTTTAAGTTAGCAGATGCATAACGCAACCGAAATCTGAGAGCAGCTGAGCTGAGGATCGGCAGCATATGGCAGATATATTTATATGCAAACAGCACTAAATGTATTCTACTATATTTAGAAATAGCGCCAACAAGACTATCCGCTCCTGCATGGAAAACACTTGCCATCTGTCTAACCCGACCCAACTGCAGACAGACAGACAGACAGGCAGGCAGACAGATAGACAGACACAGAGCCAATCAGATATGCAGATTGTAAAGGAGCGGTCAACACGTGTATGAGATTCATGTAGCCAGCGCGCGATGCGATCTAATGGTCTGTTTCAAAACTGTGCTGCCACCTAGCTGGAATGTAAATGACAAGTCCTGCGATTCACTAGCCCCGTGTCTAGGACTGGGATTCGTCAATTGTCGGTTCAAGGGCCTAAAGAAAAGGAAATCAGCGCCTCCCCTGCGTCTCACTTATGGAACCTGGGAAACTGTACTTTAGTGTTAAGCCTATCCCCACAAAATACACATCTTCTTCATACATTTCGCTTCTCCTAATAGGTCGTGTAGCGCCATTGTAGAAGCTGACCTCTTTGAAGAGGCATTTGTTTAGCACTGAGATAATTCTCAGGTTACATTTACATATCTCCCACTGCTTTAGACTACCCCCTCAATTGAAAAGGGATCGGCGGTCATTGAACTGAGACAGGGCGGCAAAATTACTGCGTATAGGTAGGTGCATAACGCAGCTGGCTTTGATGGACTCGCGCCGAAATCGGAAGCAGGTGCACTGTAGGATGGGCAGGAAATGACAGATCATTATATGCAGAGACTTAAGAGTGCTAAATTTAGAAATAGGGTCAACAAGTCTATTCGCACCTGCATGCCATCTGCCTAATCCGACCCAACTCCAGACAGACAGACAGACGAACAAACACAGAGACAAACAGACACACATACATACAGATTGTAAAGGAGTGGTCAACATGTGTATGGGATTCGTGTAAAAAGCGCGCGATTTGATCTAATGGTCTGTTTCCAAACTGTGCTGCCATCTAGCGAAAGCAAATGAAACATTTTCATCAGTGCACGATGACGATGCGTTCTCTTGCCCGAAGGCAGGTCCATTGGCTTTATGCCACCCGGGGATGAGGTGAGAGTTGGTTTTCCGTTGCCTTCCTCACAGACAATTGTGAGTGAGCAACTTGTCCAAGGTCGCTACGCAGTGGCTTGAGGCTGATTCGAACCCGCCCCCCTTCGATTACGGGGCGCCGATCATACCACTACACCATCGCGTATCAAGATTACGATAGCGATCGTAAAAATATGGTTTCACTTGTGCGTATGTCTCTCTTCGAGTCAAACCTCATTTTATATAAATAATAATTAGGGCATAAAATTAGCTGGAGTAATTTTTAAAGAGGAGAAAGTGAAGAGTAAAATGTGTTCACTGAATGTGGGCTATGAATCGACATCTCTTTTTAGGAAGTGAACTGGCTGATCTGTCTCATAAATTCCGTGCAGCGCAATCTCACAGATTTACACTTCATTACACGACACTATCCATTGGTTTTGAGAGATGTGACGCAAATGCATCGAGTATGTAACCATAACTGGTCCACGGGAAAATGTATACATACATACCTATATACATACATACAAACATACATACTTGCATACATACATACATATTTTACCTGCATACATATATATATCCATGCATACATATATGTATGCATGCATGAGTAAGTATATCTATATAGAATCCTTATGAACGAGGACATCATTGAATATTCATTGGCAGAACAGAAATAGGCCGGTCAGTTGTCATCGCTAGATGCACAACAAAATCTTGAAACACAGGCGATATGGGATGGGCGGTCAGTGAAGTAGATCCCGTAGCCACATGCAAAGGGAAAACTTATCAAATATAGAAATACGGATAACAAGGTCTTTGCACATGCACACGGTATCCGTAGCAGCTGCTAAATGCGCCGTAAATATAGACTAACAGACATACAGACATGCACAGAGACACGCAGACATACAGGCAGAGAAACAATGTAGAGGAGTGGTCAGTACAAGCACAGGATTCGTGTTACAAAGGTTGACAAAGTTGACCTAACTGGACTTTCAAACTGTGCTGCCACCTACCGAATGCGAATGAAATATTTTTGAAATGCCTGCCTGTTTACAACAGCTATTGTAATCATAATTGTAACCGTAAACTTGACATTTCTTCAGCGCCAGTTCTTCCCCAAATCTCACTTTCCGATGCAATTCTAAATACCATCCACCATAGCCGTTTGACTGTCTGCCTGCGTGACCCTTGGATCTTCATCTGGAATCGAACCCTTCCTCCCTTTCATATTTTGTTTTCGCCTGCAGCCTGTGAATAAGCTGGTTCCCCGATTTAGCCTTCGTTGGGTGAAATCTCGTAGTATACGATTACGATTCATTTCAGTGTCGGATAAAAAACCGATACCTAAATGCCCCTCAGACCAGGTATTATATGGCGACCCTATGACCTCGATCGTCCTCGTTATTTCAATGAATTGATGGGGTGAGATCCTTCACCACCGCTGCCCGTTTGAATGGGCGCCATGCCATTTCAGGTCCCCGTTTACGGACTAGTACTTTGTTATTGAGGGAGGCCAGCTAAACATTTCGTTCCTGCCCATGCGTGTGCTTGCACTGTCTCACAGTGGCGGATTTAGCCATAGGCGTGGAGACGGCGGCTGGCTCCGTGTATTTTTGGCTATATCCCGGCGCCCCTCAGACCAGAACCGTGCGTGGTGGAACCGGCCCCACATGACACTGATACTTAGCATACGTTCCAGCTGTCTAATTAGCTATAAACGCAGACAAGCGCAGAGACAGCCAGAAATACAGGCAGAAAGATTCTAAAGTAGTGCAATAAAATGGGATTTTGAAACTGTTCTGCCATCTAGCGAATGCAAAAGAAACTTTTCCAATAAGCGAGTGTTTAGGAGAAAGATTGTAATAGGATATTATTTTGATGTCACTAGCACAAATGTATGAAGCATTTTCTTCAAGTCAAACATCGTTTACATTAAAAAAAATCTGGGTATAAAAATAACTCAAACTTAAGAAGGGAAAGTGAAAAAGAAAATGCCATCTGCACTCAATGTTGCTTACCGATCGACACCTCCATTTAGGCTGTGTATACGTTGGCCTCTGGCTTTTAGTATCATTGTATCTGCATTTAATAAGCTCCACACTCTGTTTCGTCTCGACTCACATTGCTAAAAGCCATTGTTCCTTTTGCACACAATACAACAGCGCAGCGTCACTCCTCGATCACAGGCCCTCTACGAAGACTGGCTGCCCCTTAATCTGCGTGCCCTTCTATCGAGACATGCAAGATAAACCTTTCAACAACAGGAAAAAACTGTTTTCTTGCGCTGAAGCTGTGCTGGAAGCACTTAGGGGTATATTACTTGAAGGGGCGCTATCTAAATGTTCTGAATGTCGGGAGGGTTATTGGCCCTTTTCTTGTCCTTAAAAATTTTTGACCGAAATATCTCGGTTTTTCGGCATAAATATTTTACATGTTCGAGACTAAATATGAAGCATCAGGATACTAAAGCAGAAATGAAAAAGCTTGAAAAATATATTATGGTGTTGACACATTCGCTGGTTTTATCTACATTCGCTAGAGAGCACGACTTACTTTTAATCCAACTTCTATTTATTGATTTTTGTTTTTGGTTAACGCCATTTTGTAGACTTAGACAAGGAAGGACATTCGCAGTTTGCAAAGTTTATTATTCTAACAAGAACTGATTAACTGATTTCTTTGCATCTTTGTGATTTGAATATATTTCTTTATATATATATTTTTGAGAACTACCATAATCCATCTATACATATTTTTCATACTTTGCATACAGACATACAGACTAGAAAGAAACCCAACGAATACATCTGGGACAATAAGAGAAAATAAATACAGCCAGAAGGAACTTAATTATTTTTGCAGCAGTGATAAAGTGAACTTTCGTGAATAAACTTTGATTGCCTTACATTTGTTCCGTTGTGTGACTTACCAATCGTACAAAATGTGCACGCATTTGGGTGTGATGTTCAATTCCACCATGTCATTTTCCATACACGTTTAGGCTATATGCAGATCAGCTCAATTTCATATACGGAATATTCGTAGAATCAGGGATACTCAAAAACTATAAATTGTTAAAAACTCTCTTGCCCGAGCGTTAACAAAGACCCCTAAATATCAGCATATTAAGCCAATATTACATGCATTGCACTGGCTGCACATTAAAGAAAAAATTCATTTCTAAATTTATTTTTTAGTTCACAAGGTATTACATTTAAATCAGCCAACCTATCTACATTCCATGTTCACCCAAAAAACTAATAGACATTGCACTCGATTCATGGACGCTGTGACTCATACTGTGCTTTATACTCCAAGAGTGTTGGGCTCTCGGGCCTTCTCGAGCTGGTCCAAAGTTTTGGAATTCACTGTCAAGTTCAGTTCATTTTGCCAATTCTTTGTAACTGTAATTTGAAATTTGTATAGCGCATCTTCAAGATAAACTCATCAGAGGCGCTCTCTGTGCTAACGATGTTAAATGTCATTAAGCATGGAACATTCGTCCACAAGTAAACTTTGGTCAGAATACTAGAAGAGTCACCAGTGGCAAGCTCGTGCACACACACAAAGCCCAACCAACGGGTTTTGATGTCATTCAGGGCCAAACTTAAGACACATCTCTTCCATATGCTGGCTTCTGGTTTCTCTGACCTATTGGAATTCAACCTGGCATCTCCAGCAGAGCATGATTTTTTACTGCAATTTGACTTGAAGCGGCCATCAACTGATGTCTGCGGCATTATGATAACAGCGCTATAGAAGTTTCTAGATTTGATTCTAAAGTGTCATATATTGCAGTATACATGTTTCAAAGATAAGTCATTTGAAGTCCTGAAAGCACAAGTTTGCTTGGTGTGTGTCTGGTTCTGTCTCTATTTTTGTGCCTTTGCCCTGTCTGTTTTTGCCTGCATAAATGTGTGTCTACTTATTTGTATGTCTGTCTGCCTGTTTATAAATATGTTCTCAAATACAACTGTAATTGTATTGTAATTGTAGCATAACTTTTAACAGCACCACTAAAGTCTATAAGAGGCAGCATTTAAGTTTGATTCAACTCATATTTAATTTTATATGTCATATGAAAGTTGACATTTTAAATTTTTATCAGCTATGCTTGTTTCGATAGGAATGCCTCGTTGGTGCTCAATTTCTACATGAAGTAAGATTTTCTGATGCTTGGAAATCACGGAAAACTAAATAGTAGAGACTGTATGACCTAACACATGAAGCTGGTTTGAGAACAATGATTTGTATAACTCGTATATACAATTATTTTAAGTAGACATTAGTGTAGGAAATTCAGTATGTGTTAAAAAGGACTTCAGTGAGTAGCACAGGTAGCTTTTACTTTTGCAAATGCCACCACACTTTACCTGTACTTCTGCTTGATGCTGTTTTACGCGACACATATTCCATCATTGTTGAGAGCACAGAGTCATCAGATCTGTTCAATAAAAAGTTCCCACAGTGTGTTAACATTGAGAATCAAGGTTTCTGTCATTCTGGTCTAAAAGAAGAATGTAAAAGAGACATAGAAATCAGCCCCAAAGCACAATCCGTCATCTGCTTATTATGCAGTAAAGGATTTGAATCTGCTGATGATCTAAATATTCACTACAGAAATCATTCTGGTGAATTGAAACTCTACAAATGCCAGCTGTGTAGTGAGTCATTTGACAATGCTCAAGAGTTAAACGATTCATGAAGAAATGTACATCACAAAGAAAGCATACAAATTTACTTTCTGTGCTAAAGCTTTCATTACAACCGAAGTCACCAATGCTTTATGATGTAATTTTGATGTTGTCTTTTAAGAAAACTTCCTAACAGTACACATCACTATCCTAAATTATATATATCTGCTAACACAGGAAAGTTTGTAGGCGAATGGTTCTCTGATAGCAAGACATTTGCAGGCTTGTGGGTCTTTTTTGGTCTCCCTGACTTGGTTTTTGTGTGGCGCTGAAAAATTTCGGAGGTTTACATTTACATATGTCCCACTGCTTCAGACTACCACCCCAACCCCCTCAATTAAAAACGGATCGGCGGTCATCCAGCGGTAGGGCCTAAAATTAGCGTATGTAGGCAGGTGCAAAACGCAGCTGGCTTTGGCGGACTCGCGCCGAAATCTGAGACCAGATGCGTTGTAGGACGGGCAGGAAACGATGGATACTTACATGCAAACCGAGAACCTAAGCTTGCTAAATTATAAATGGCGTCAACAAGTCTATTCGCCCCTGCATACAGCACACGTGCGACCTCCCTAATCCGAAACAACTCCAGATGACAGACGGATAAAGGAGGAATGTAAAGGAGTGGTCAACACGTGTATGGAAGTCATGTTACCAGCGTTGATCTAATGGTTTTTTCGAAACTGTGCTGCCGCCTTCCTGGAAGGTAAACGGCAAGACCTGCGATGGGCTGGTCCTGTGTCCAGAATATTGGGAATTCGGAAGTCATCCACTGTCGGCTCAAGGGCCTAAAGAAAATTAAATAAGCGCCTCCCCTACATCTCACTTGTGGGATATGAGAAATTACTGTGCTTCTGAGACTATCCCCATAAAATACACATCTTTCTCATACATTTCGCTTCTCCCGATGGGTCTTTTAATGCCATTGTATAAGTTGATCTCCCTTACGCAAATTTCGAGTGGCGCTGAGAAATTTCGGAAGTTACATTTACTTAAATCCCAGTAGGCGTATTCAGCTAGAGCCGCCCACTCTTGGTTATGTGCCTGCGCCCCTCAGTCCACATCCGTGCATGGTGGACTGTGAGAATGTGGCGCGAAAAATGCTCTTGCCCCGACGCAAACAATCCTGGAGCCGCCACTGATACATCCTTCTAGTTCAGGCTATTTCCTATTTACAAGAGATCGGAGGGCATACAGATCTGAGAATTCATGGGGTGAGATCCTTCATCACGGCGGCCCGTATGAATGGGTACCACGCTATTTAAGGTCTCCGTGTAGGACCAAGCTAGCCAGAGATTAAACCCTCTTAAATATAATCACTATCGGTACATGAACCCGCACATGCTCATGCACAGAAGCGCCCGACGACATGTTAACGTGAGGCTTAATTATTCTACCTACGTAACGAAAACACAAAATTAGCGTCCAAGAGATGAGTTAGAAATAACAATCAAAATTCAATGGGGCTGGAGACAAAGATAAAACCTATTTTTGTTATAAATTTGGCCAAATTCCACATCCTAATTGCCTTGGTAGATGCGCTGTTGACAGCCGACCGTCTACCAGCTGGTCTGGTGATACGTCACTTCCGGCAGCTACAACTGCCGAAAGCCCAATACACGGCAGCGCTTTCTCTAGTTCTTCTATTACCTAGTTGGGTTACACAGATCACCCATAGAAATCATATGTTTATTGAACCACAATCCCGAGATTTCTACAGCGCCCGACGAAATTCACGTCACCGGGGTCAGGTTATTCTCAGTCAAAACAGAATCGATAGCCAAGAAGTGTTCAGTTCCAGGTCAAGATCCAAGAGTCAGGCAGGCAGAGCCAGACGGCCACGGCGGATGGTGTTTCGGATTGCAGCGGAGAGAGATAAGGCACATGCTTAGTTAGCTACATCGGTAAGTGCGTACTCCAAGGAGCCTGTGTGCGTGAGGATCCAAGGTTCGCGTCCCGGTCGTGGCTTATTTCAGAGATTAAAATCTCGGGCTAGTACGGTCCGTGCACGGGGACCTTAAGTGGCGTGGCGCCCATTCAAACGGGCAGCGGTGGTGAAGGACCTCACCCGATAAATTCATTGCAAAATGAGCAGGGTCGAGGCCATGCGGTCGTTATATGAAAC
This sequence comes from Norana najaformis, assembly GCA_964023275.1. NCBI lineage: Eukaryota > Metazoa > Annelida > Clitellata > Crassiclitellata > Hormogastridae > Norana > Norana najaformis. Next base: position 2,269,710 of record OZ029924.1, on the reverse strand, counting down.
CTATACATTTACATTTTACATTTTAGAGGAAGTGGAAGAATCAGGATAGGATTTGTGGAAGAGGAGTTTACTTTACCACAGTAGAGAAGAATTATCAAAGTTAAGTGATTGTAGGCCAATATTGGCTGCAGTTGCCAAAACAGCAGACTTTAAGCATCTGTTTGGCCTAATGAGATGTTATAATTATATGATGTGAAGTTCGAAAATCAATGTTAAAGTAGGCCTATTAAAAAATAAGGCGACAACGGAACCGAACATGATTTTGTACGATTCTTTTTGTTCTTATAAAAAGCAATTATGCAATTATCTTGGTGTACAGCCTACTAGTACCGTTTTGCCTGTCTTCGCAATTAAAAATTTATGTTCACGCGTAATACTAATCAAAACTCATCAGTCTAATGTGCCTAGACTACGTAATAATTAGGCCTATGTTGTTGATTGTTTCAGTAAGTATACATTTTAAATTTATTCAAGAGTCTATAATATTGAAAAGTTTCTTTAAAACGTCGATAATAATCAAATAAGTTGCATTAGAATTAATACAGTGTAACATGTTGTCCGATTTAATTTGTTGTTGTTGTTCGATGGCAGTCTTCCAGCTCTTACCTCCGCTTCCTGAGACTCTTATTCTGCCGTGCCTCTGTTCTTCCTCGAATCTCCCTCGGGCACAAGAGGACAAAAACGCAACACAAAATCTACGACTAGGGTTTACGGGGTTTTACGTACGCCGCGCCAGTGACCCAACAGACCCCAGGAGCTTACGGGGTTTTACGCCACGCCAGAGGCCCCATGGGTTCCTACGACTAACACAAAATGTACGACTTGGCTTACGGGGTTTTACGCCACGCCAGAGGCCTCGAATTCTACGACTAACACACAAACACAAACATAGACAGACCACAGAGACGAGAAAAAGACAGGTAGCGAGCTGAGCGAGCCACCATGGTATTCGCAACTCATTTCAGAAGATTCTTCATCGCCAAGAATGCGTATCGCCAGTAAGAAATTTAAGAAAATCCGTATAATTCTAATAATACATTAGACTTGCACAAGTCAGGCACACGACTAGGCTAAACTCTATTACCATTTGGAATTAGAGTTTAAGTCGAATATTTCACGTTGCTGATGATTCGAAACTGGGATGAATTAAAACAACGAGCTAGTACGCTTTGCTTTTGTTGTCTGTGACTGACCAACGCCTACGATTTCTCGCTCAGTCGATGGACAGATGGCGTGTCAACAACTGCATCATTACTTACTTACTTACTTACATGGTATGACTTTTACAAATTAATTAGTAATTGAGTTTCTTGGAGTCTCACAGGGTCTCCGAGATCTCAACTTGTTCCAAGTAAATGTGTTTTGGAATGTGCGGTTTTGCTCATATGGGAAATCGGTTGATATTATAATTAAGGCGCAGGAATAGTTTTCAGATTTGATGAGATTTTCAATTCTGTCGATCGATTAGTATTTAAACTGTTGATCAATTATGCCATCAAGTTAAACAATTTCTTACATTTAACTTCGGATTTCTGTCTGATCAATGATTTTCTGTTCGAAATGACAATTTTGTCGATCATTCGATTTCTGGTAGATTTGTCTTCAACAGAAACAGTTCTCATATCGAACTTCAGATTTCTGCTTCTTTCTGTTCGATGATTTTCGATGATTTTCTGTTCGTCTCGTCTCTTCGAAGTCGATTTGCCAAATGAACTTCGTTTCCAAGACAGGAGACAATAGTGCCAAAGATGACGTCACCTATGTTGCGATGACGTCATCGGAAAAACAATTACCAACTGATGTGTTTATTATTATATGCGTCATCGCTATTATTAATTTGCGAAGATCTAAGTAAGCAAATAAGTAATTTACTGGCACTCACACGCGTATACGTAATTATTCCAAATGAGAAGTATTGCTGGGTATAAATCGCCTTATAAAATAATAATGATTGCGACCTACAGCAATCGATATTAGCTTATGCCTGCAACTAAAATCACCGACGCCGTAATCTGTCTGGCCTAAAGAAAAGGAAACGAGCGCTTCCCCTACGTCTTACTTGCGGGATATGGGATACTTTAGTTTAGTAAGGTGCGTGCTGTGAACTTACGAAAGGCAAGACAATGGCAGTCCCTAAAAGACTGCATAGCAGGTGAACTACCTTTAAATGATATTTGGACCATGGATTCAGGTTGCACATTATAATCAGTACCCGGTTGATTTATTTACGGTGTTTAATATCGCCGCTGTTTGGAAATGCTTCATCTAGGCTAAAGACATGTGTGGTTTTGGGTAAAGAGAAAGACTAAATTACAATCGGTGGCCTGCAGGATTAGTTACCATAAAAGGTTAATTTAAGCAGTTCATAGATCTATGCTGGTGTGTCTCTGCTTATCATGCGTTTACTCTGTGTCACTTCTTCAACGACTTGGTCCTTTACAGTTTACTAGAGAGACGATAGAAGCTGCGAGGTCCATACGCACAACGAGTTGTTTGTTCGATTAGTATGAAGTCTCTTCTGTCTGTTGACCAATCAAATTGGCGGCAGAATTTCTCGCTTTGACTTAGGCCTAAGCGTGATTTTACAAACAAAAAACATATAGGCCTAAATCTCCAGAAGATCTGTTGGTTGGTCGGATACTCACAAAGAACACGACAATTAGGCCTTCATTGGTCGTAAATAGCCTACATCAGCGGTTCTCAAAGTGTCATTCGGGTCTCCCTGTGGTCCCCGAGATCATTTCAGGAGGTTCCAGAGGTCTAAACTACTTTCATAAAAATACTACTTAGACGTCAGTTTTTGTTTTGGAAAATATAGTTACTTTTCAAAAAATGTTATTTGTGTTAACATGTAGGCCTAATGGGTTTATTATTATTATTTTATGAATTAACGCATTGATTTCTCAGCTTATTTTTCTAATACGGTAAATATCGATAGATAAAACTCACATAAACAAAATCTCTTCGGGGTCGTCAAAATTTTTATAAAAGGGTCTTGAGACCAAACATTTTGAGAACCGCTGGCCTAACTGTTGAATCGAATGCCAGTGCATGTTGCCAGCGTTTCAATATGCGCAGTCTTTTTGGTATGCTCCGATAGGGGACTTAAAGCTTCGTGGGCTGCGTCGATTTCAAAGGCAGTTTATATTGCGTGGCTCATCCTTGATGCTGTCCTGAGCCTCGATAGTTCTGTTCTCCCAATGAACGAACCCGCCATCGATTGCTTAGGCCACTGTATACCTGGGTTGTATGTGCTATCCGTCCCGTAGCAGCAAGGCAACACGCACTCAGTGGTCGCTCGGAGGACAGCCAGGATGCTAAGGCGAAACGGTCTACTGAAGTAGCAGTAGATGAACGGATTTACGCAGCTGTTGGCCGACCCCAGCCACTGCGCGAATGGAATGATGTACCTCATGATCAGGACCTTCTCAAAGCCATGGAGACGCTCTCCAAACAGAATCCGTAGCCGGATGGTGTACAGAGGCAGCCAGGAGATGGCGAAGACGACGGCTACTGTCACCAGCATCCGAACGATGCGCACCTTGGACGCCTGGATGTTGCGCTCCGTCTTGGAACCTCTGATGCCGGAGACGTTGCGGCTGCAGACCTTCATGGCAATCATCGAGTAGAAGATGGTGATGAGACAGAGCGGCAGGAGGTAGCAGGTCAGGAAGACGACTCCGAGGAAGTAGCCCTGGACGAGCGTCTTCGTTTGGTGGTCCAAGGACAGGTAGCAGTGTCTCAGCGGCCGGCTGTAAGCATGCATGTTGCCCAGTTCGTAGAAGATGATCCACGGAATCTGGGTGCAGCAGACAGGCAGCGCCCAGATGAAGAAGATGATGCACAAGGCCGTTGTCGGCTTAATGACGGCTTTTGTTGGAAAGTAGATCACGCAATATCTACGGCAAAAACAACCAAAGGCCTTGTCGCGAATAGATCATTCCTTGTCGCGAATAGATCATATATACATGTACATCGAACGATGCTATTATATTACTGAACGCAATTCGCAGAACAGACCAACGGCTGAAATATTCACGAGGAGTCTAACAGATGACGCATCCAGCTATGATGCTAGTTAGTTATGTGATGCTTGGGTGCTTTAAGCCGCGAAAGGCAAGGAAACCTAGTCTGAATGGCTACACCAACCGTTCCTTAAGCAGCGTGGTAACTGTCTGCTAAAACCGAATTGTTCAAATGATCTTAATCTGAGTATTTATGTGTATGTATGTATGTATTTATGTATGTATGTATGTGTGGATGGATGTATGTATGTATATATGTATGTATGTAGGTAGGTAGGTATGTATGCATAACTGCATTTATATACTATCTATGTACGATGTATGAATGTATGTATTTATGTATGTATGTTTGTATGTAGGTATGTATGCATGTATTATATGTATGTATGTATATATGTTTGTATATATGGTTTGTATGGTTGTTCCACCAGTCCGAACTCGTATAGCGTAGAAGCTTTACTATGAGATATCTATCTTCCTGCCTTTGGTTGCCCTGCAGCCCACGACATGAGTCCTTTGGTCTTTTTTGCTTCTTTTCCGCAATCGGGTGAAAACCACGATCGTGATTTTGTGTTGCAGGCCTGAAGCGCCTGAGGAGTTTATCCTGAAGTGGCGCTATATGAATTGCAATTACAATTACAATTTAGGAATGAGTTTGCTGTTACCTTTCGATGGCAACGGCCGTTAGCGTGTTGACCGAGGCACTGACTGCAACCCCCTGAATGTAGGGAACCGTTTTGCAAAGGAACCAACCGAAGTGCCATTCTGAAACACAACAGAGGCTCATATTAACTGGCTTCTGTATTTCTTATACCCAAGGACTTAAAGTTTGATTGCTAACTCAGCATGGAATATAACTATGCAAAGGATCTGACCTATTTTGTACCTACTTGCATTCTGAAAGCCTTTTTGCAAATTAACTTCTCCGATTAAAAGGCGCGACCACAAATACGATACTTTCGAAGGACGATTTGTGTGACATATCTCTACCAATTTCCCACGATGCTTATCTATTTAAGGAAGTCCATTAGGACTCTTCCGGGAGTCAAGGAGGCCTTCATTCGCGGCTAGAGATGCGAGGGTTGACTGTGGGTTGACTGGTGGGGAACGATTTCAACGGAGCGTTGAATGGAAGATAGAAGGATAGCAGTTTGAATTATTCTAAAATAATTCAGTACGCATTCCATGAATCGTGTCGAGAAAGACCCGTCGTAAGGTTCGCCCTGTTGCAAAATTCGGAATAAAACTCGAATGGGGAGTTGTAAAATGTACGCGGAGAACACAGTTAATATGAGAAGAGGGTTTCCGTGGAAACTCACTTTATGGAGATCGGTTATGGCTCAGTTGGTTGTCTGTCCTGAAATTTGCCTACAGCGGATTGTTTATTCAGTTATATTGACATGTCTCTTTCCGTTGAGTCCCTCGTGCAAAGTAACTTACACGCATCTTTATAGAGCGCCTTCTTCTAATCAAGAATACATTTACTTACTTACTCAGAACATCCCGAATGTGCTCTTCGCTAACGTAAATGTTGCTATAAGTCGATGTTATGCTGCAGTTCGATAAGAACGGTAAGAACGAGAGTACTTCTGTAGATGAACGATGTTCGAATAGTAGGAAGGAAAAGTCATCACTGGCAAGCTTCCGCACGCTCGTAACAGAATTTCTTTAGGGGACAAATATCTTACAAGTGAAAGACGTTATCGTATATTTCTTATACAATAACAATACTCCCAACCAATTTATCTTCGCAAACTCTTCACCAACCAATCACTCCTCTGCCCGGTCATCCTCTTTCCTCACTCTTGCCCGTCACACTCTTTAACCACTCATCATACGTTCTCTTGCCGATCCATATACCACACCACACAGCACCTTGACTCTGGAACGATATCCCTCCTGAATCCCGCAAATTCTCCGTTCCTCTATCCCTTCCGTGGTTCACCCACCATCATCTGTCTCGAATCCCATTCTCTATTAGTAGAACCAAACCAATGGCGTCTGCGTGGACTTTGCCAGCACTGGGTTAATCTTTAACCTAACATTAATTTTTCGGAGTGCCTTGACTAATGCATACGTAAATACATTGTTTACATTCATAGACTACAATTATAATTAATTGGTGTTGACTGATTAGCGAATGGGGTTAGGTTCAGGTCTGAAGAAAGGCGAAGGTCAAATTTGTTTCTGGATTTGCCAGTGGAATTGTTCTGCAGAAGTTCTTTGATTGTCTTAGAAATACGTACTGAAGAAACGCATTGAGACTGTCGGTCGGTCGGTCATTCGGTCGTTCATTCGGTAGGTCATTCTGTCGGTCATTCGGTCGGTCATTCGATCGGTCATTCGATCGGTCATTCGGTCGGTCATTCTGTCGGTCATTGGGTCGGTCATTCTGTCGGTCATTCGGTCGGTCATTCGATCGGTCATTCGGTCGGTCATTGGGTCGGTCATTCTGTCGGTCATTGGGTCGGTCATTCTGTCGGTCATTCGGTCGGTCATTCTGTCGGTCATTCGGTCGGTCATTCGATCGGTCGTTCGGTCGGTCATTCGATCGGTCATTCTGTCGGTCATTGGGTCGGTCATTCTGTCGGTCATTCGGTCGGTCATTCGATCGGTCATTCGGTCGGTCATTGGGTCGGTCATTCTGTCGGTCATTCGGTCGGTCATTCGGTCGGTCATTCTGTCGGTCATTGGGTCGGTCATTCTGTCGGTCATTCGGTCGGTCATTCGGTCGGTCATTCGGTCGGTCGTTCGGTCGGTCATTCGGTCGGTCATTCGGTCGGTCATTCGGTCGGTCATTCTGTCGGTCATTCGGTCGGTCATTCGGTCGGTCATTCGGTCGGTCGTTCGGTCGGTCATTCGGTCGGTCATTCGGTCGGTCATTCGGTCGGTCATTCTGTCGGTCATTCGGTCGGTCATTCGATCGGTCATTCGGTCGGTCATTGGGTCGGTCATTCTGTCGGTCATTCGGTCGGTCATTCGGTCGGTCATTGGGTCGGTCATTCGGTCGGTCATTGGGTCGGTCATTCTGTCGGTCATTCGATCGGTCATTCGGTCGGTCATTGGGTCGGTCATTCTGTCGGTCATTCGGTCGGTCATTCGGTCGGTCGTTCGGTCGGTCATTCGGTCGGTCATTCGGTCGGTCATTCGATCGGTCATTCGGTCGGTCATTGGGTCGGTCATTCTGTCGGTCATTCGGTCGGTCATTCGGTCGGTCATTCTGTCGGTCATTCGATCGGTCATTCTGTCGGTCATTCTGTCGGTCATTCGGTCGGTCATTCGATCGGTCATTCTGTCGGTCATTCGGTCGGTCGTTCGGTCGGTCATTCGATCGGTCATTCTGTCGGTCATTCTCTCGGTCATTCTCTCGGTCATTCTGTCGGTCATTCTGTCGGTCATTCTGTCGGTCATTCGGTCGGTCATTCTGTCGGTCATTCGATCGGTCATTCTGTCGGTCATTCTGTCGGTCATTCGGTCGGTCATTCGATCGGTCATTCTGTCGGTCATTCGGTCGGTCGTTCGGTCGGTCATTCGATCGGTCATTCTGTCGGCCATTCTGTCGGTCGTTCGGTCGGTCATTCGGTCGGTCATTCGATCGGTCATTCTGTCGGTCATTCGGTCGGTCGTTCGGTCGGTCATTCGATCGGTCATTCTGTCGGTCATTGGGTCGGTCATTCTGTCGGTCATTCGGACGGTCATTCGATCGGTCATTCGGTCGGTCATTGGGTCGGTCATTCTGTCGGTCATTCGGTCGGTCATTCGGTCGGTCGTTCGGTCGGTCATTCGGTCGGTCATTCGGTCGGTCATTGGGTCGGTCATTCTGTCGGTCATTCGATCAGTCATTCTGTCGGTCATTCTGTCGGTCATTCGGTCGGTCATTCGATCGGTCATTCTGTCGGTCATTCGGTCGGTCGTTCGGTCGGTCATTCGATCGGTCATTCTGTCGGTCATTCTGTCGGTCATTCTGTCGGTCATTCGATCGGTCATTCTGTCGGTCATTCTGTCGGTCATTCGGTCGGTCGTTCGGTCGGTCATTCGATCGGTCATTCTGTCGGTCATTCTGTCGGTCATTCGGTCGGTCATTCTGTCGGTCATTCGGTCGGTCATTCGATCGGTCATTCGGTCGGTCATTGGGTCGGTCATTCTGTCGGTCATTCGGTCGGTCATTCGATCGGTCATTCTGTCGGTCATTCTGTCGGTCATTCGGTCGGTCATTCGATCGGTCATTCGGTCGGTCATTCGATCGGTCATTCTGTCGGTCATTCTGTCGGTCATTCGGTCGGTCATTCGATCGGTCATTCTGTCGGTCATTCGGTCGGTCGTTCGGTCGGTCATTCGATCGGTCATTCTGTCGGTCATTCTGTCGGTCATTCGGTCGGTCATTCGATCGGTCATTCTGTCGGTCATTCTGTCGGTCATTCGGTCGGTCATTCGATCGGTCATTCGGTCGGTCATTGGGTCGGTCATTCTGTCGGTCATTCGGTCGGTCATTCGGTCGGTCGTTCGGTCGGTCATTCGGTCGGTCATTCGGTCGGTCATTCGGTCGGTCATTCTGTCGGTCATTCGGTCGGTCATTCGGTCGGTCATTCTGTCGGTCATTCGGTCGGTCATTCGGTCGGTCATTCGGTCGGTCATTCGGTCGGTCATTCGGTCGGTCATTCGGTCGGTCATTCGATCGGTCATTCGGTCGGTCATTCGATCGGTCATTCTGTCGGTCATTCTGTCGGTCATTCGGTCGGTCATTCGGTCGGTCATTCGATCGGTCATTCTGTCGGTCATTCTGTCGGTCATTCGGTCGGTCATTCGATCGGTCATTCGGTCGGTCATTCGATCGGTCATTCTGTCGGTCATTCTGTCGGTCATTCGGTCGGTCATTCGATCGGTCATTCTGTCGGTCATTCGGTCGGTCATTCTGTCGGTCATTCTGTCGGTCATTCGGTCGGTCATTCGGTCGGTCGTTCGGTCGGTCGTTCGGTCGGTCATTCGGTCGGTCATTCTGTCGGTCATTCGGTCGGTCATTCGATCGGTCATTCTGTCGGTCATTCGATCGGTCATTCTGTCGGTCATTCTGTCGGTCATTCGGTCGGTCGTTCGGTCGGTCGTTCGGTCGGTCATTCGGTCGGTCATTCTGTCGGTCATTCGGTCGGTCATTCGATCGGTCATTCTGTCGGTCATTCGGTCGGTCATTCGGTCGGTCGTTCGGTCGGTCGTTCGGTCGGTCATTCGATCGGTCATTCTGTCGGTCATTCGGTCGGTCATTCGATCGGTCATTCTGTCGGTCATTCTGTCGGTCATTCGGTCGGTCATTCGATCGGTCATTGGGTCGGTCATTCTGTCGGTCATTCGATCGGTCATTCGATCGGTCATTCGATCGGTCATTCGGTCGGTCATTCGATCGGTCATTCGGTCGGTCATTCGATCGGTCATTCGGTCGGTCATTCGATCGGTCATTCTGTCGGTCATTCGGTCGGTCATTCGATCGGTCATTCTGTCGGTCATTCTGTCGGTCATTCGGTCGGTCATTCGATCGGTCATTCTGTCGGTCATTCGATCGGTCATTCTGTCGGTCATTCTGTCGGTCATTCGGTCGGTCGTTCGGTCGGTCGTTCGGTCGGTCATTCGGTCGGTCATTCTGTCGGTCATTCGGTCGGTCATTCGATCGGTCATTCTGTCGGTCATTCTGTCGGTCATTCTGTCGGTCATTCGGTCGGTCATTCGGTCGGTCGTTCGGTCGGTCATTCTGTCGGTCATTCGGTCGGTCATTCTGTCGGTCATTCTGTCGGTCATTCGGTCGGTCATTCGATCGGTCATTCGATCGGTCATTCTGTCGGTCATTCGATCGGTCATTCGATCGGTCATTCTGTCGGTCATTCGATCGGTCATTCTGTCGGTCATTCGGTCGGTCATTCGATCGGTCATTCTGTCGGTCATTCTGTCGGTCATTCGGTCGGTCATTCGATCGGTCATTCGATCGGTCATTCTGTCGGTCATTCTGTCGGTCATTCGGTCGGTCATTCGATCGGTCATTGGGTCGGTCATTCTGTCGGTCATTCGATCGGTCATTCGATCGGTCATTGGGTCGGTCATTCGGTCGGTCATTCGGTCGGTCATTCGATCGGTCATTCGGTCGGTCATTCGATCGGTCATTCGGTCGGTCATTCGATCGGTCATTCTGTCGGTCATTCGGTCGGTCGTTCGGTCGGTCGTTCGGTCGGTCATTCGGACGGTCATTCTGTCGGTCATTCGATCGGTCATTGGGTCGGTCATTCTGTCGGTCATTCGATCGGTCATTCGATCGGTCATTGGGTCGGTCATTCGGTCGGTCATTCGGTCGGTCGTTCGGTCGGTCATTCGGTCGGTCGTTCGGTCGGTCGTTCGGTCGGTCATTCGATCGGTCATTCTGTCGGTCATTCGGTCGGTCATTCGATCGGTCATTCTGTCGGTCATTCTGTCGGTCATTCGGTCGGTCATTCGATCGGTCATTCGGTCGGTCATTCGATCGGTCATTCTGTCGGTCATTCGGTCGGTCATTCGATCGGTCATTCTGTCGGTCATTCTGTCGGTCATTCGGTCGGTCATTCGATCGGTCATTCTGTCGGTCATTCGATCGGTCATTCTGTCGGTCATTCTGTCGGTCATTCGGTCGGTCGTTCGGTCGGTCGTTCGGTCGGTCATTCGGTCGGTCATTCTGTCGGTCATTCGGTCGGTCATATCGATCGGTCATTCTGTCGGTCATTCTGTCGGTCATTCTGTCGGTCATTCGGTCGGTCATTCGGTCGGTCGTTCGGTCGGTCATTCTGTCGGTCATTCGGTCGGTCATTCTGTCGGTCATTCTGTCGGTCATTCGGTCGGTCATTCGATCGGTCATTCGATCGGTCATTCTGTCGGTCATTCGATCGGTCATTCGATCGGTCATTCTGTCGGTCATTCGATCGGTCATTCTGTCGGTCATTCGGTCGGTCATTCGATCGGTCATTCTGTCGGTCATTCTGTCGGTCATTCGGTCGGTCATTCGATCGGTCATTCGATCGGTCATTCTGTCGGTCATTCTGTCGGTCATTCGGTCGGTCATTCGATCGGTCATTGGGTCGGTCATTCTGTCGGTCATTCGATCGGTCATTCGATCGGTCATTGGGTCGGTCATTCGGTCGGTCATTCGGTCGGTCATTCGATCGGTCATTCGGTCGGTCATTCGATCGGTCATTCGGTCGGTCATTCGATCGGTCATTCTGTCGGTCATTCGGTCGGTCGTTCGGTCGGTCGTTCGGTCGGTCATTCGGACGGTCATTCTGTCGGTCATTCGATCGGTCATTGGGTCGGTCATTCTGTCGGTCATTCGATCGGTCATTCGATCGGTCATTGGGTCGGTCATTCGGTCGGTCATTCGGTCGGTCGTTCGGTCGGTCATTCGGTCGGTCGTTCGGTCGGTCGTTCGGTCGGTCATTCGATCGGTCATTCTGTCGGTCATTCGGTCGGTCATTCGATCGGTCATTCTGTCGGTCATTCTGTCGGTCATTCGGTCGGTCATTCGATCGGTCATTGGGTCGGTCATTCTGTCGGTCATTCGATCGGTCATTCGATCGGTCATTGGGTCGGTCATTCGGTCGGTCATTCGGTCGGTCATTCGATCGGTCATTCGGTCGGTCATTCGATCGGTCATTCGGTCGGTCATTCGATCGGTCATTCTGTCGGTCATTCGATCGGTCATTCTGTCGGTCATTCTGTCGGTCATTCGGTCGGTCGTTCGGTCGGTCGTTCGGTCGGTCATTCGGACGGTCATTCTGTCGGTCATTCGGTCGGTCATTCGGTCGGTCATTCTGTCGGTCATTGGGTCGGTCATTCTGTCGGTCATTCTGTCGGTCATTCTGTCGGTCATTCGGTCGGTCATTCGATCGGTCATTCTGTCGGTCATTGGGTCGGTCATTCTGTCGGTCATTCTGTCGGTCATTCGATCGGTCGTTCGATCGGTCATTCTGTCGGTCATTCGATCGGTCATTCTGTCGGTCATTCGGTCGGTCATTCGGTCGGTCGTTCGGTCGGTCATTCGGTCGGTCATTCGATCGGTCATTCTGTCGGTCATTCGGTCGGTCATTCGATCGGTCATTCTGTCGGTCATTGGGTCGGTCATTCTGTCGGTCATTCTGTCGGTCATTCGGTCGGTCATATGATCGGTCATTCTGTCGGTCATTGGGTCGGTCATTCTGTCGGTCATTCTGTCGGTCATTCGGTCGGTCATTCGATCGGTCATTCTGTCGGTCATTGGGTCGGTCATTCTGTCGGTCATTCTGTCGGTCATTCGGTCGATCATTCGATCGGTCATTCTGTCGGTCATTCGATCGGTCATTCTGTCGGTCATTCGATCGGTCATTCTGTCGGTCATTGGGTCGGTCATTCTGTCGGTCATTCTGTCGGTCATTCGGTCGGTCATTCGATCGGTCATTCTGTCGGTCATTGGGTCGGTCATTCTGTCGGTCATTCTGTCGGTCATTCGGTCGGTCATTCGATCGGTCATTCTGTCGGTCATTGGGTCGGTCATTCTGTCGGTCATTCTGTCGGTCATTCGGTCGGTCGTTCGATCGGTCATTCGGTCGGTCATTCGATCGGTCATTCGGTCGGTCATTCGATCGGTCATTCGGTCGGTCATTCGATCGGTCATTCTGTCGGTCATTCGGTCGGTCATTCGATCGGTCATTCTGTCGGTCATTCTGTCGGTCATTCTGTCGGTCATTCTGTCGGTCATTCGGTCGGTCATTCGATCGGTCATTCTGTCGGTCATTCTGTCGGTCATTCTGTCGGTCATTCTGTCGGTCATTCGGTCGGTCATTCGATCGGTCATTCGATCGGTCATTCTGTCGGTCATTGGGTCGGTCATTCTGTCGGTCATTCTGTCGGTCATTCGGTCGGTCATTCGATCGGTCATTCTGTCGGTCATTCGATCGGTCATTCTGTCGGTCATTCGATCGGTCATTCTGTCGGTCATTGGGTCGGTCATTCTGTCGGTCATTCTGTCGGTCATTCGGTCGGTCATTCGATCGGTCATTCTGTCGGTCATTGGGTCGGTCATTCTGTCGGTCATTCTGTCGGTCATTCGGTCGGTCATTCGATCGGTCATTCTGTCGGTCATTGGGTCGGTCATTCTGTCGGTCATTCTGTCGGTCATTCGGTCGGTCATTCGATCGGTCATTCTGTCGGTCATTGGGTCGGTCATTCTGTCGGTCATTCTGTCGGTCATTCGGTCGGTCATTCGGTCGGTCGTTCGATCGGTCATTCGGTCATTCGGTCGGTCATTCGATCGGTCATTCTGTCGGTCATTCGGTCGGTCATTCGATCGGTCATTCTGTCGGTCATTCGGTCGGTCGTTCGGTCGGTCATTCGGTCGGTCATTCTGTCGGTCATTCGGTCGGTCATTCGATCGGTCATTCTGTCGGTCATTCGGTCGGTCATTCGGTCGGTCGTTCGATCGGTCATTCGGTCGGTCATTCGATCGGTCATTCGGTCGGTCATTCGATCGGTCATTCGGTCGGTCATTCGATCGGTCATTCTGTCGGTCATTCGGTCGGTCATTCGATCGGTCATTCTGTCGGTCATTCTGTCGGTCATTCTGTCGGTCATTCTGTCGGTCATTCGGTCGGTCATTCGATCGGTCATTCTGTCGGTCATTCGGTCGGTCATTCGATCGGTCATTCTGTCGGTCATTCTGTCGGTCATTCTGTCGGTCATTCTGTCGGTCATTCGGTCGGTCGTTCGGTCGGTCGTTCGGTCGGTCATTCGGTCGGTCATTCGGTCGGTCATTCGGTCGGTCATTCGATCGGTCATTCTGTCGGTCATTCTGTCGGTCATTCGGTCGGTCATTCGATCGGTCATTGGGTCGGTCATTCTGTCGGTCATTCGATCGGTCATTCTGTCGGTCATTCTGTCGGTCATTCGGTCGGTCATTCGATCGGTCATTCGATCGGTCATTCGGTCGGTCATTCGATCGGTCATTCGGTCGGTCATTCGATCGGTCATTCGGTCGGTCATTCGATCGGTCATTCTGTCGGTCATTCGGTCGGTCATTCGATCGGTCATTCTGTCGGTCATTCTGTCGGTCATTCGGTCGGTCGTTCGGTCGGTCATTCGGTCGGTCATTCGATCGGTCATTCTGTCGGTCATTCTGTCGGTCATTCGGTCGGTCATTCGATCGGTCATTGGGTCGGTCATTCTGTCGGTCATTCGATCGGTCATTCGATCGGTCATTCGATCGGTCATTCTGTCGGTCATTCTGTCGGTCATTCGGTCGGTCGTTCGGTCGGTCGTTCGATCGGTCGTTCGGTCGGTCGTTCGGTCGGTCGTTCGGTCGGTCGTTCGGTCGGTCGTTCGGTCGGTCGTTCGGTCGGTCGTTCGGTCGGTCGTTCGGTCGGTCGTTCGGTCGGTCGTTCGGTCGGTCGTTCGGTCGGTCGTTCGGTCGGTCATTCGATCGGTCATTCGATCGGTCATTCGGTCGGTCATTCTGTCGGTCATTCGGTCGGTCGTTCGGTCGGTCGTTCGGTCGGTCGTTCGGTCGGTCATTCGGTCGGTCATTCGGTCGGTCATTCGATCGGTCATTCTGTCGGTCATTCTGTCGGTCATTCTGTCGGTCATTCTGTCGGTCATTCGGTCGGTCATTCGATCGGTCATTCGGTCGGTCATTCTGTCGGTCATTCTGTCGGTCATTCGGTCGGTCATTCGATCGGTCATTCGGTCGGTCATTCGGTCGGTCATTCGATCGGTCATTCGGTCGGTCGTTCGGTCGGTCGTTCGGTCGGTCGTTCGGTCGGTCGTTCGGTCGGTCGTTCGGTCGGTCGTTCGGTCGGTCGTTCGGTCGGTCGTTCGGTCGGTCGTTCGGTCGGTCGTTCGGTCGGTCGTTCGGTCGGTCGTTCGGTCGGTCATTCGGTCGGTCGTTCGGTCGGTCGTTCGGTCGGTCATTCGGTCGGTCGTTCGGTCGGTCGTTCGGTCGGTCGTTCGGTCGGTCATTCGGTCGGTCATTCGGTCGGTCATTCGATCGGTCATTCTGTCGGTCATTCTGTCGGTCATTCGGTCGGTCATTCGGTCGGTCGTTCGGTCGGTCGTTCGGTCGGTCGTTCGGTCGGTCGTTCGGTCGGTCATTCGGTCGGTCGTTCGGTCGGTCGTTCGGTCGGTCATTCGGTCGGTCGTTCGGTCGGTCGTTCGGTCGGTCGTTCGGTCGGTCATTCGGTCGGTCATTCGGTCGGTCATTCGATCGGTCGGTTGGTCGGTCATTGGGTCGGTCATTCGGTCGGTCGGTTGGTCGGTCGATCTGTATCCTATCTGAATGGATTCCATTCACTGCATGATCGAAATGTGGCGCACGACGCTTTGTGTTGTTTCTTGTCATCGCTCCCAGAGGCCATCTATAGCGCTTAGCAGCAACTACAGAAGCGTCAGCTGTTAAGTGTTGCTCGTCGGTTGATGTCCGACCATTCAAAGTCAGAAAATCCCTGGGTTTAGTTGCGCGGTTCTAATGTCCCCCCGATCGATGCGTTTTCCAACCTGAACGTGGTTTTCATACGAAATAAAACAATGAAACGCCGACGAATCGCCACTAAATCGTGTCCAGTCATCCATCGTCAACTGAATGCCAATTGTGCCCGATTCATAGCTAGATTCTAAACGCTCTGTCCAGTTGAACAGCACATTCTATCATCGTTAAGGGTCGTACATATTATGCCACAGACAACCAAGTCAGGAACAGACGTGCGGTGAATGTTTTCCTAGTTGAACCTTTAATGAACTCTTTCGCTGATTTCTGGATTTAAAAAAGGGTTTACATTCATCATTCGCATGGTTTTAAGAGCAAAGGGAAAATCTAATCGTAGTCGTAAATTCGAGTTTCTACAGCGCCCAACGAAAGCTAAGTCACCGAAAAAAACATATTCAAAGGCGCTCAGTCAAAACAAAATCGATAGGCAAGAAGGGTTCGGTTCCAGGGGAAGATCCAAGAGTCAGGCAGGGCGGCAGCCAAACGGATACGGTGGATGATGTTTGTAACTGGATCTGCAGGATAGATAAGGGAAGAAGAGGAATCAGGATAGGATCTGTGGAATCGAGGAGTGTTTTCAGTTTGTAGTGGAAGATACGCCCAGAAATTGCAAGAGGTTAAGTATTGATGAGTTCGTATGATGAATCAGATAATTGCCGTAATTCTGTTGGGAGCTTATTCCAGAGGGGTGTGGTACCCACATTCAACTTCGACCCGCAAATAAAAAACAACCCTGATTACACCGATGACTTTTAGAGTTGCTGAAGAAAGGCAAGACGTCGACTCTTCGTTTCCAAGTCTCTTAAAAGCCAGGTGTGTTTTTAACCTGATCGCAATTTCGGCAGAAAATGAGGAACGTTTCCTGTGACCGACATACCGATCAACGATCGAGACGCAGCCGGATAAATCAATTCAATTGCCAGCCATTTGAACGGATTTTTTTGGGCGGGTGGGGAGGGGAAGCGAATTCGACTCGGATGACAGTGAAGCTGTTTGCGTTGAATTGCGCTGATACCATCAGCCGTTAGTTTGTCGTTCGCGGTTGCTGCGGATAACAGCAGCTACTGCGTGGAGTGGGAGCCGACATTAATGGCTGCAGCGAACCACCTACGTCACTGTTTGGTGTGGCTTACGTGAGCGTAGATCGTCAGAGCGTCGCCGCGGGTATTTGCTATTATTATTACTACTATATCACTATTACTATTATTATTATTATTAGTAGTAGTAGTAGTAATGGTGGTGATGGTGGTGGTGGTGATTGTGGTGGTGGTGGTGATTGTGGTGGTGATGGTGGTGGTAGTAGTAGCAGCAGCAGTAGCAGCAGCTGCAGCAGCAGTAGTAGTAGTAGTATTCTGCAGTTATTAAACGCCACTATCTAACGACTAAGCATCGATCGATGGCGCTTGTTGCAGCGGTTACACAGTACCCGTCTCAGGGGAGGCTAGAACCGGCACTCTCTACAGTATGTTACAATCCGAGCGCTCTAAGCAATCGGTTCGCGTGCCCCAACTCATTTACCGACAGAAGCGTCTAAGTTACGAAGCCGCCAGATATATGCGTCTCCAGTGCCGTATATGACAGAAATCGATCCACTCTTCTTAGCCATCTGCATCAACTCAAGAACCTAAAGAAAAGCCGCTTAAGCCTTATGTTGCTTGCAGAGTTCAACGGTGCTATACTACTACCACTACTACTACTACTACTACTACTACTGCCACTACTATTACTACTACTAATAATAATAAAAACAAGAAAAAGAAGAAGATGAAGAAGTAGAAGAAGAAGAAGGATGAGGAGGAGGAGGATAAGGAGAAGGAGGAGGAGAAGAAGGACGAGATGAAGAACAAGAAGAACAAAGAACAAGAAGAAGAAGAACGAAGAAGAAAGAGGAAGAAGAAGAAGAAAGAAGAAGAAACAACACTAGCAGAAACTCATTTAGTGTTATAGTTGCAAGTGAATATCACGAGTTGAAAGACACCGGCTGCTACACGAGTGAACAGAACCAACTCAAAAGGATCCTCAAAAGGATCCAGCTTGAAAGAGGCTGAGATGAACTTAGATGTTTTTAAAAAGGCGCTTCAGGAATTTTCAGGAACACACTGACATAAGCAGAGATGTTCCCTGAAAGTTTCACAAAAGGCGCTAAATAAATGGCTATGTACACCTTTGGAGACAGACGGAGACTTAGCAGAGAAAGCTTCAACTCATCTTCAGCTCCCACACGAAGCCGTTCCCTCCTTTAGTAATCCTCTGACTATTTATATTTTATTTTTGATATTACGTACCATACGTTAGATATTATACATTATATATCATATATAAAAAGAGTAAGCATAGCAGAATATATGCTGGAGACTTTATCCGTTCGGAATCCGAAGATATTTATGTAGCGGTCGATTTCTGGTTGTCATAGGCAGATGGCGCTGCTGTTGGTCGTTAATCGGTTGACTGCGGCGCCAGTGTTTGTCCTACGGCATTTCGATTACTAGTAGAAAAGGCTAGGTATACGTATTACTGCTAGCAGCTAGGGAATAATAATAATAATAATAATAATAGAATTAGTAATAGTAGTATTAGAAGTAGTAGTAGTAGTAGTAGTAATAACAATAATAATAGCAATAACAGGAACAATATCGAAAACGACGACGACGACAACAACAACACAAACAACAACAATAATAATAATAATAATAACAATAATAATAATAATAGAATTAGTAATAGTAGTATTAGTAGTAGTAATGGTAGTAGTAGTAGTACTAGTAGTAGTAGTAGTAGTAGTAGTAGTAGTAATAATAATAATAATAATAGAATTAGTAATAGTATTAGAAGTAGTAGTAGTAGTAGTAGTAGTAGTAATAATAATAATAATAGCAATAACAGGAACAATATCGATAACGACGACGACGACGACAACAACAACACAAACAACAACAACAGCAATAATAATAATAACAATAATAATAACAATAATAAAATAATCGTAATCATAAGGGATCATAAGTAGGCTACCTCGGGCATAAAAATAATAATAATATTAATAATAGAACGTTTATAGTGTCAATGTAAAAATTACTCAAAGTATCATTCGATTGTTGCTATTAAACAAACTCGGCTAGCATGCCAAATTCTTCTCCCTCTTCTTCCCCTTATCTATCCTGCAGATTCAATTCCAACCTCCACCCACTAAGCCGACTGACTGCCCACCTGACTTTTGAATCTTGACCTGGAACCGAACCCTTCCTGCCTATCGATTTTGTTTTGAGTGAGCGCCTGTGAGTAAGCTGGTTCCCGCGACTGAGCTTTCGTTGGGCGTTCTAGATATCTCGAGTTTACGATCATGATTACGATCCTTGTAATATAAACGGAGTCATGTCTACCAGTTGAAGCATTGTTTCAATGACTGCCCGGCCGGTCTACCTTCCTTCCGTTAGTCCAGACGCGCCGATCTGTCTGCTCGATTGGCTGCGGAAAAGCTACTTAGTGGCTTCGATCATCCTTTGAGAATCGACGAATTGATAAACGCAGACGACGGCGACATTTGGCGGACGAAAGCGGCGCCTATTCATAAACCGAACTGATGCAGACATTGAATGTCACCGACGAACGACGACCCGAGGACTGCAGCCACTTGCGAAGGATTCAACTGATCAGCCGCAGAGCAGGAGAAAGGAAAGACAGGATGAAGAAGGATGGGAAGACAAGAAGAGAGAAAAAGCGGAAGAGGAGGAAGAGGAGGAGATGAACATAAAGAGGAGAGGGAAGAGGAGGAGGAGGAGGAGAAGAGGAGAATGAGGGGAGATGGAGAAGACGGGTAGGAAAAGGAGGAGGCGAGGAAGAGGAGAAGCAGGAGGAGAAATAAACATAAAGACGAGAAGGAAGAAGAGGAGAAGAAGAATGGACGAAAAGGAGAATAAGACAAGGAGAAGGAGATAGACATAATGAAGAGAAGGAAGAAGAGAAGGAAGAAGAGGAGAAGAGGGGAGGAAAAGGAAAAGGAGAAGAAGGGAAGGATGAGGAGGTGGAGGAGAGGAGGAAGCGGAGATAGACATAAAGAAGAGAAGGAAGAAGAGTAGGAGGAGAGGGAAGAAGGAGAATGAGGAGTAAAAAGAGAAGACTGGATGGAGGAGAAGGACGAGCAATAAGAGGACAGAGTAAGAAGACGAGCTAGAGGAGCAAAGCGTATGAGTCAAAGAAGAACCTCTTCTAAGAAGAACCGCTTCTACTGCGTCGTAAGACGCATTGTACGGCGACAGTTGTCGCGTTAAATGGCATCTCAGATCATTTATTTCTCTGTATCACGTTTTCGTCTCAGACTTTAGATCCGATTCAGTGTCGCTGCACATTCATCCCTCTTCACTCGCCGATTTAGCGCCCTCTAATAATTATTTAGGCAACTGTGCTGATATAGCGGCGTACGTCATGGTTTAACGTGGTAAGGTTGGTCCTTTGTGCTGCGCCTCTACCACACTGTAAGCACGGAAGCTCATCCGCTAAAGTATTAGCATTCGGCATGATTAACCTATCTGTGGCACGAACAGCCGAGTCTGACCAGAGTCTGTGTCGTGAAGGAGTATTGATGAGTCTGGTACGAATAAATGAGTCTGACATTAATGACTGAGTCAGAAATGCTTTAGTCCCATAAGAAATCTGTCTTTGGCAAGAATGGATGAATATGACAAGTCGTGTGTAAGCATTGTAACTGTAATTGTAGTTTGAGATTTATAGAGCGCCTCTTAGAGAATAAGCTCAACAGAGGCGCTCCCGACCCGAACAAGTAAAATCACTGTTAAACAGTACAGTCTTCAGGCGCCTGCGAAACCGTGAGAGGGGAAGAGAGAGGAGCTCGAGTCGCAGATCTCAAGAGAGACGGCTCCAGCAGATGGGGCCGACATACTCAAAGCTTCTGGACTGGACGATAGAAGTTTGCATGTTTGTATGCATGGATGTATCCATGTTGTGTGTATGTACAGTATGGATGCATGCATGTATATATGGATCATGCATGTATACATGTATGCATTAATGGATGTATGCATGTATGTATGTATGAGTATATATATGTATGCATGTATGTGTGTATGTATGTATCTATGCATGTATGTCTCCTTTTCTGTGTTATAATTCACAACTGCGATTTAGTAGGCTTATGATGCGCATGCTTCGAGATTGGGGCCTCGCATTTGCAGTGGCCCCGGCCTCTCTTAATCTCTTAAAGGCCCTGGCTACAGGCCGACTGTTGTAACATCATGCATTTAGCGGCTAAGCATCTGCCTAAAGTCGATGTGTTAGCCTGCGATACACAGGACCATATCATATGAGGTTCATGTACGGGGAGACAGTATTAGACACACGGGTCTGTAAGTTGCAAGGCTGTGTACATAAGCTGGCAATGCGCAGCTGTATTGGTGTGTTTGTCGTGCAGGAGAACCGAAATCGATGGATAGTCTCTTGCACTATCGTCTAGAATTCAGTTCTCCTAGCTTTCGCTTATTCATGCGTATTTTTACGACTAGCCGTCGTCTCCGAATAAGCGCCGCCATTAAGAGTCGACGGCCAATAAGTTTCCGATGCAACCAACATCGTATAACCGCCGCTATATGCAACTAAAGATCACGTCGAGTTGAACACGAGATGTCGCAGCTGAAATTTAACGTGGCCATATTTCGTCAATTAACCTGGGATTCGAATCCGTGTGTTATGTTAAATTGGCAATACGCTGCGAAGCATGAAGCCTGCGGGGAAAGGTCACGAGCCATCAGCTGTGTCTCGTTGCTCGTACGCTCTGCCCGATGGACAAACTGTAGCTTCCGCTGGCTCAAGTGTTTGTTAGCGGCAGGATGTTTCATCTAAGGAGTACCCTCCCTACGCCTTCTGAATCGATCATTAAGTGTCTTCATGCATTACACAAATCAAGTCTCATTTCCAGTTTATTGATCTACTCGTCGTAAACATTCTTGTCCAATGACACAAATATACTTTGAACCAGCCTTAGAATAAACTCCCACCAAATTTACGACAATTATCTGATCCATCATACGAACTCACCATCACTTCACCCCTTGCAATCTCTGCGCTGATCTTCCACTCAAAATTGAATACACTCCTCTTCCGCAGATCCTATCCTGATTCCTCTTCTTCCCCTTATCAACCCTGCAGATCCAATTCCAAACACCACCCGCCGTCTGACTGTCTGCTTGTCTGACTCCTGGAACCGAACCATTCTTGCCTATTGATTTTGTTTTGACTCAGCGCCTGGTTACCCCAACTTAGATTTCGTCGGGCGCTGTAGAAATCTCGAGTTTGCGATACGATTTTACGACTAGACTTGCTAGACGCCTGTCTTACATACATAGACCTTACATGCATAATGTTATGTCAACAACGGCCAATGTTGCGGCGAGATCTCGTTAAACTGAGGAAGTAGTGAGCCGTGGCGCAGTACAAGAGTAACTCTACGCATACGTCGTGTGCGATCATGCGTGGTATTGTGAATTCGAGATTTATGAGAGATCATCCATCCATGACGCACGTGTAATTTCCAGGACGTTGGTTTGTTTGCAATTGGCAGCAGTTTGCGAAAAGAACTCTGAGCAAGCGTGAAATGAATGGGAAATGCGTCGGGATTTCAGTGGAAGACAGTCTGAAACACTGAGCAATGTCCTAATTAACAACATTGGTTAAAACCATAGACTTCTAGATAATTAGACACGTTATATGGCTAAAACGTGTCAAGGCGCCTCATTTGGCCTGAAATACAATGACGTCACAATCGTCGCCATGGTATCTCAGCTGGTTGGTTACCTACATTGGTTAAAGCGCACATCAAGGGGTCTCTATGCGTGAGGATGCTGGTTTGCATACATATCATGGCTATATTTCGGATATTTAATCTCGGGCTAGCACGGTTCCTACACGCAGACCTTAAATGGCGTGGCGCCCATTCAAACGGGCAGCGGTGGTGAAGGATCTCACTCAATAAATTCATAGAAAAAGAGCAGGGTCGAAGCCATACAGTCACTAAAGAAAAACATGTACAATTACATTTTTACTCTTTAGTAGCATCATCGGACATCTTGCTGAGCGGTAAGAGCATCGTTTAGCTGCATCAACCGCTGACCCGGAAGTCGACGATAAAAGAAGATGTAGAAGATCATCAGTGGAAGAGCTATGATCGAAAACAGCGGGGGAGGGAGACAGGAGATCATTCCCAGGGTTTATGACATCAGCGCTGAACCTGGTCTCATTCATCTGCTGAGGCATCCGTTCGTTTGTATCCATCCGACATTAGTTTTCGACCACCAGTCTCGCAAAGGATTTCCGGCTCCATGTTGAGCATCTGCCATGCGACACTTGAGGCAGCCAGATTCCTTTGAATACTAATGACGCAATATGAGAGACCAGTGTCAAGAGATTAATAGTCACCTAATCTTCGCTGTCGTATACATCGTCCGCTCCCTCCTTCCCACCTCTTGACGCCATCTTCGCCCCCGCAGGGACAAGAACCCCCCCCCCCCCTTAGAGGCTTAGACACTTGGATGCGCAACGATGAGTCTAGTCCATAAGAAACCGAAGCGACCATGCTAATCATATAGATTCATTCACATCCGACGAGACATGATTTAAAAGACCAAAAATCAGATCTAAATAAGTTTGAAATAAAATCTAATCGAATTTAATCTAAAGTTTTCCTTTCCTTAGCACGCAAGACGCAATCGACAGCCACTTCAAAATGAAACCATATGTAGGCCTATGTATGTATGTATGTATGTATATATGTATGTATGTATATATATATGTATGCGTGTATGTAAGTGTGTATGCATGCATGTATGTATGCATGTATGTATGAGTGCATGTATGTATGTGTGTACGTATGTATGTATGCATGCATGTATGTATGTATCTGGCTATTTATATAGAGCCTTTTAGAGCCTACCAAACGCACTTAAACATGGCTACTTAACAGTTGAAAAATTGCACGAGACAGCCATTATGGATGTAACAGTTCTGGTGGCTCCACCACAGTTGATATTATTCCTACCGTTAGGCAAAACTCTGTTCTTCTTCAGCCGCGGCATCGGTCAGTCAGACGACTCTTATCCAATCTAATCTAACGACTTTTATAGCGCCGTTATCAAAATGCCCGAGTAGGCATTAATCGATGATCGTTCCAGAGTGAAATCGCAGTCATAAAATCAGACCCCATTGGGTAAACAATTCAGGTCGAAAAATAACTTTAATACTGAGCAAATCCTTAACTCACAATTGCTCAGCGCCATCGATTGATGCTCATTCATTGGATAGTGGCGCTTAATAAATGCAGAAATAATAATAAAAATATTACTAGTAATAGTAGTAATTGTAGTAATAGTAGTAGTAGCAGCAGCATTATCAGTAGTAGTAGTAGTAGTAGTAGCCGTTCAAGATGATTACTAATTTTCTCCGGACATTTTTTAAATCCGGGGAGATCATATCTACATAGGGATTAAAACAAAAGAAAACAAAATATAATAATAATAATAACAATAATAAAAACCAGTAGCGCTGGACTGGACACTTCAGTAGCATCCCGTTAATTCTAAGCCAACTGACTTGAGATCGATAAAAGATGCAAGTGTTCAACGCCGTTAATTAAGTCCCTTCGACATTCACGCCTTTGTTTTTTTCCCATCAGCGACTGTTAATAGTTTCATCGACTTCGTTCATTAGCGACCATTAGCAATTAGCTCTCCATCCAATACATCTTAAGCCAACTTCTGTTCTTCTGTCTGACCTTTTCCATTTGCATGGTACACAGCGGACTGTTTAAGATCTTTGCTCATGTTGCTACTCCAGCTGAATTTGTAATCGTTTCCCTTTAGCCTAAACAGAGCATCCATTATCAAAAGATCAGTGGAATTAAGAAGCCGTATTAGATGCCGTATTAGATTCTTAGGTACTTAGATTGCCGTGAACTGCCATGAAGACAAATGTGTGGCTCCTAGAGACCTTACACCTTAAAAACAACCCACCCTAACAACTATCCTCCTTCTCTCTCTAGTCTTCTGACAACCGGACTTGGTTCTTGACATGGCATCTTTGGAAAACCCCACTGACTTGACCCAGCGCTCGTTAATAAGCTGGTGCCCTGAGCTTGGCATTCAAGTAGCGCTTTAGAAATTTAGAGTTTACGACTACGATTACAAATTTAGAGTTTACGACTACGATTACATCTAAAGTGACTGTGCAGTAACATACTTTATACAAAGGCTTCAAATAGAACATAATACATGCAACTAGGAAGACAGGGACAGCAGACAAGCATACAGAAACAAAGAAGCAGGCAAAGAGAGAAATAAATAATGAGACAGACAGACAGACAGCGCCGTGCTGTCTGTGTGCATTAGATGTCAGGCAGCCAACGCATATGGAGGCACGTAGACCCAGGGTGGCACTTTGCAGCAGCATCAACGAAGCATCGCGCAAAGGACTCGATAGAAACCCAATCAACTCTTGATGTTTTTCTGAGTGGGTTTTTTGACAACAAATGTTGATGTTTTCCAGCGTCGTTTATTGCATTGGAAGGAAGGAAGGAAGAACGAAGAAAGGAAAGGAGGAGGAAGGAAGGAAAGAAGAAACTAAAGAAGGAAATAAAAAAGGAAAGGACGAAGAAAAGAAGAAAGGAAGGAAAGACGAAGATAAGGGAAGAAGGTAAAGGAAGAAAGAAAGGAAAAAAAGAAAGAAGCAAAGAACGAAGAAAGGAAAGGAAGAAGGAAGAAAGGAAAAGAAGAGGAAGGGGAAAGAAGGAAATAAAGAAGGAAATAAAAAAGGAAAGGACGAAGAAAAGAAGAAGAGAAAGAAAGAAGAAGATAAGGGAAGAAGGTAAAAGAAGAAAGAAAGGAAAAAAAGAAAGAAGCAAAGAACGAAGAAAGGAAAGGAAGAAGGAAGAAAGGAAAAGAAGAGGAAGGGGAAAGAAGGAAATAAAGAAGGAAATAAAAAAGGAAAGGACGAAGAAAAGAAGAAGAGAAAGAAAGAAGAAGATAAGGGAAGAAGGTAAAGGAAGAAAGAAAGGAAAAAAAGAAAGAAGCAAAGAACGAAGAAAGGAAAGGAAGAAGGAAGAAAGGAAAAGAAGAGGAAGGGGAAAGAAGGAAATAAAGAAGGAAATAAAAAAGGAAAGGACGAAGAAAAGAAGAAGAGAAAGAAAGAAGATAAGGGAAGAAGGTAAAAGAACGAAGAAAGGAAAGAAGGTAGGCAAGAAAGAAGGAAGAAAAATGAAGGAAAAGATGAATGGATGCAGGAATGAATGAAGGAAGGAACGAAGCAAGGAAGAGTGGAAAGAAGGAAGGAAGGAAAAAATGAAGGAAAGGAGGGATGAAAAAGAATTGAAGGGAAGAGGAAGAAAACACAGAAGGAAGGAAGAAATGAATGAAAGGAGGAAGAAAGGAGGGAAGGAAGGAATGAAGGAATGAATGAATGGAAGGAGTGGCGATTCGTGATTGAATGACCTTCGCAGAGGCAGCTATGTTTTTTTCCAGTATGCTGGACGAGGCATATTTACGACTGCTCATCTCCATTCGTAGACTAACAGACAATTTTCCGGATACAAGATGAAGATGTCGACAAGCAATTCAAACTGATTTGATGATGTTTAATATGCGGATCCTAAAGCCGCATTCGACTGAATGGAAGAGAGACAGTGAGCCAGAGGCAAAGGCAGAAGCAGACGCAGAGACACAGAGAAGCAGAGGGACATGAATCATATCATCCGATATTCATACTGAACGTGGAAAAATGACGCAGAAAAATCAACGAACTGAGTGGAAACGGACAAGAGAAAGCTCCATCGGATCACGTGGAGTCATCCAACGAACGACGAATGATTTACCTTCCGTAGATTAACAGAAAAAAGAAGACAGCGAGGAGGAAGAGAGGAGGAGAGAGGAGGAGACAGAGAGAAAAGAGCAGAGAGAAAGAAAGCAGAGAGAAGATATGAAGAAAGAAGAAATGAAGAAAGAAGTGAGGAAGAGGAAGAGAGGAAAGAGCAGAGAGAAGAAGAGGAAGAGAATAGAGAGGGAGAGAGAAGCGATGAAGAAAGAACAGAGAAAGTGGAAGAGATGAAGAGATGAAGAAAGAACAGAGAAAGCGGAAGAGATGAAGAGATGAAGAAAGAACAGAGAAAGTGGAAGAGATGAAGAAAGAACAGAGAAAGGAAGAGAGAAGAGAGGAAGAGAGAAAGGAGAGGAAATAAGGAAGAGATAAAGAAAAAGAGACGAAGAGAGAAAGAGAGAAAGGAAGAGGAAGAGATGCGAGAGTTTGTGTGTGAGGGAGGCCGAGGAAGATAGGAGGAAGAGGAACATCGGAGGAACAAGAGGATGCAAAGTGGAAGAATGTAAGGTGGAGAAGAGGAAGAGAATAGCGAGTAAGTGAGTGAGGAAGTTAGTTGGTTAGTTAAAGAGTGAATTAGTGAGTAAGTCGAATAGATTAATTATTGCAGGCTGTAAAAGTTAACTGTCAGTCAGTCTGTCTGTTTATCTGTCTGTCTTTCTGCCTGCCTGCTTGTCTTCTACTGCCACGAGTCATTATTAAGCCCGGTTTAAAAGTCATCCTTCATGATCATTTATATATATATATATATATATATATATATATATCTCTCTCTCTCTCTCTCTCTCTCTGTGTGTCTCATTCTGTCTCTCTCTATGTCTTTCTCTCTATCTCTTTATCTCTCTCTGTCTATCTGTCTGTCCTTGTCCCTGACCCTGTCTGCTTGTTTGTCTCTTTCTCTATCTTTCTCTCTGTCTCTGCCTCTTCCTCTGTCTGTCTGTCTCTCTCTGTCTCTGTACCTATCCTTATTCCTGTCCGTCTGTCTGTCTGTCTGTCTGTGTGTGTCTCATTCTGTCTCTCTCTATGTCTTTCTCTCTATCTCTTTATCTTTTTCCTGTCTATCTGTCTGTCCTTGTCCCTGCCCCTGTCCCTGTCTGTCTGTCTGCTTGTTTGTCTGTCTCTCTTTCTCTATCTTTCTCTCTGCCTCTTTCTCTGTCTCTGTCTGTCTGTCTGTCTCTGTCTCTATCCCTATTCCTGTCCCTGTCTTTCTGTCTGTCTGTCTGTCTGTCTCTCTCTCTCTGTTACTGAACCCTAAAGATCAGAGCAAACTGTCTGCCATAAAGGGTCCATCAAACCTTAAGAGGCACATTATAAATGACCAGCAACTGTCGATTGATGAGCTCTTACGAACAGTCGCATAGCATCTCAACGAGCAGCGATGCCGCCCCCTCAACTGCTCTGCGCTCACAAGAAGCCCTTCTCAGCTTCGACGACCGTTCGACTGAAACGCAAACACGATATCGACCATTAATGTTTCTTGGATTTCGTTCGTCGTCTCTTGATCAGCTGGCGTTCGGCAAATCCTACGTTCGGGGGATTTGATTCGGCAGAGAACGAAAGCCAGAGGCGAAATACGAACGCGGCTTTCGAAAGAGCTGCCACTGTTGATGATAGCAGATATCAGGAGACGAGAGACACATAGAGAAATGAAGACACACATATACAATACAGATATGTAGGCAGACAGAGATCTTTTAAGTAAATCAAACCATTATTCCTCTATTCCTCCTTTCATTCTTCCTCTTCCTATCTCTTCTTCTTCCTCTCTCTTCCTCTCTCTTTTTCTTCTTCCCCTTATCTATTCGGAAGATCCAATTCCAAACATTATCCACCATAGCCGTCTAACTGCCTGCCTGCCTGACTCTTGGATCTTGGCCTTGAATCGAACCCTTCCTGCCTATCGATTTTGTTCTGACTGAGCGCCTGTGAATAAGCTGGTTCCTGCGACTTGGCTTTCGTTGGGCGCTGTAGAAATCTCGAGTTTACGATTACGATAAATTGCTAGACGCATAGAAGGGCGGAAGAACTGTGCCAGAAATTAAGAGCAGAACGCAAGGGATATTGAAAAGAACGTCCGACCGATAGAAAGACGCATCCGCTCTCAACGCAAAGAGCTGAACTGCTGCTTGAATTCGACTTAGGAGAAGAAGGAAAAGAGGAAGAGATGAAGAGGAAAAGAAGGAGTAAGAGGAGGACAAGGAAGAAGAAGGGAAGGAAGCAGAGGAGGAAACAGAGAAGAGAAGAAAGAATGAGAAGAGAGAAGAGAAGGAAGATAAGGAGGAAGAGGATGAGAAAGATCGTAAAGAAGGAAGGAAGACTTGGAAGCAGAAGATGAAGAGACAAAGAAAGAAAAAGAAAGAAAAGAACAAAGAACGAAGAAGAAGAAGAAGAAGGAAAAACAAGATGAGAAACGAAGAAAGAATGTGATAAAAAATGAAAGGCAAAGTTAAGAAAAAGAAAAACAAAAGAAAGAAAACAAAAAGCAGAAAACAAGAAGAAGGAGAAGAAAGAAAAAAGAAAGAAGGAAAATTCAGAAGAAAGCGAAAGAAAATAAAGGACAAGAATGAAGAAAAATAGCAAGAAAAAAGTGAAAGAAAAAGAAAGCAGGAAAGAAAAAGAACGAAGAAAAAATAGAACAAAAAGAAGATGCGCAGAAGAAGAAACAAGAAGAAAACAGAAGAGAAAAGGAAGACAGAAGAGAAAAGGAGCATTAAAAAGAGAAAGAAGCAGAATAAGAAGAAGAATTGGTTAGCCCAGCATGCCTAAGCCTATGCACGACTTGGACTCATCTCCCGTTTCATTACGAAGAGTATAAGGGAGTGTAAACACAGAGGGTGTAAACACAGGGGGTGTAACGAAGCGATGGATCTCCTTTAGAACACTCGTCCAATTGTTATTGACTGAGGCGCATAATGAAAATTGGAGGACAGCGAGCATCGTCCGCTGCTATCAGATGCACGCGAGTACAGGCGAACAGACAGACAGACAGACGAACCGTAAATGGACCCCACGAACCTCATGAATGACTGCAACTGGGTCGACCCTTTCCTCACCCCATCCTTACCTCTTTCTCTGTTTCTCTCTGTGTTCCTCTCTCTCCGTTTCTCTGTGTTTCTCTTTGTTTCTCTGTGTGTATGTCTCTATTTCTCTGTGTTTCTCTGTGTTTCTCTGTGTTTCTCTGTGTGTGTCTCTATTTCTCTGTGTTTCTCTCTGTGTTTCTCTGTGTGTGTGTTTTCTCTCTATTTCTCTCTGTATCTATCTCTCTGTGTTACTCTCTGTGTTACTCTCTGTGTTACTCTCTGTGTTTCTCTCACTGTTTCTCTTTGTTTTTCTCTTTGTTTTTCTCTGTGTTTCTCTCTCTCTCTGTGTTTTTCTCTCTCTGTTTCTCTCTGTTTCTCTCTCTGCGTTTCTGTGTGTGTTTCTCTGTGTGTTTCTCTCTGTGTGTTTCTCTCTTTGTTTCTCTGTTTTCTCTTTGTGTTCTCTATGTTCTCTGTGTTTTTCTCTGTTTTTTCTCTGTTTCTCCCTCTTTGTTTCTCTCTCTCCCCCCCCTCTCTCTCTCTTTCACTCTCGCTCTCTCACTCTCTCACTCCCTCTCTCTCTCTTCATATCTTGGGCTAAGTTTCAAATGACTGATGCAAAAGTACCATGGAAGTTTTCAGTCCATTGTTTGGTTGAGCTCAGCATAACATTGCAACAGATGTTCAACGTCTGCCAAACAGAACACTTGCGTTGTTTTCTGGCGTAACTAGGACGTTTCTCACGTCGTATCGTAACAAACTGGATTCTGTCTATGCATTATGCGGCCATAGTCAACAGAACAATGTATTTCAGGGACGTTCATACATACAAACATCGCATGTGCATCCGACGGCCAAAAAGCTATGAAATCATAATCGTAAACTCAAGATTTCTAAAGCTTCCAACGAAAGTTAAGTCGCGGGAAACAGCTTATTCACAGGTGCTTAGTCAAAATAAAATCGACAGGCAAAAAGGGTTCGGTTCCAGGTCAAGATCCATTGCTTTCTATGGCATGTTTTCTGATGTTGCTGATGACGAGGCCTGATTTATCAGACACCCTTCAACAGCTCCTACAGTAATTTTTCAGCTCCTGAGGGATTACACTTACCTCAGGGAATAATAAAATAAGACGATTTATACAGCGCCGTACCACGGCCGAGGCCGAAAAAAGGGCGCTTTTCATGAGTTAAATGTCCTATGCCGACTCGAGGTAAACGGTAGCGGCGCCAAGCCTTCTAGACTGGAGGCCGTAGTGAGACGACACATTTCAGTTGAAGGGCCTGCGCCGACTTGAGTTAATCAGTAACGGCGCCGAGCCCTCCTCACTGACCGACGCAGCGCCGAACGAAGAGGACCAGAGAAGGTTGGCAGCGGCGATTGTGGAAACTGTGGCGTCGACAGTCATCGTTTCCGACTTTAAATAACGAGACGAACTGTTAAGGACATGGTTCGAGAGTTTTCTGAATTTAGCAAACCTAATAAGCGCTTTCTCGGCAATTCTGTGGCATTTGTCATTTCGCGATTCTTTGGCTAATCAAAAATACTTAAAGGCAGTCCTCAGACTTATCGTTATTCAATCAAATCATCTGATTGCCTTTCTCGAGTCATACTTTGGACTAGAACTGTCCTTGGTAAACGTGCTTTTTCAGTTGCTGAATCTCGATTTTGGAACTCTCCCTGTGTGTGTTGGTTCTGCTCAAGCACTTCTGTCATTTCTTTCTCAGCTTAAGACTTACCTTTTTCAAATTGCTTATCTGATGTAGTTTGCCTCTCTGTCTCACTGGACTGACCTTCTTGATATTGACCTGATTGCGGCTTGGCTTTGATGCGCTATCGGTTGCTGCCTTGTGCATTAGACACCGGAGCAACAGAAGTTAGGCTACTAATTAAAATTTTTGCGGCTAAATAATAGTTGCATTATAACGTTACATCTTGTAAACGAACCTTACTTTCTTAAGTCTTACCGCTGTTGTGTGATGTAAGTGTTACGTTCTACTGCAAGAAAAAACTCAGCATATCTGATTAATGACTCAAATGTGCACATTACAATTCTTATCGTCCGAATTTGTTAATAAATAGTCGTATTATCGATGTTACTAGTGCTTTAGGGAATCAGTATCGCCGTTGTTATTTACTTTTATTGTTCAATAATGGCTAACTAGAGTTTTAATGTGATGTAACAAAAACTTGATATAGCGCCTAAGAGTTTGCCTCACAAAGGCGCTCTCTGCGCTAGCCTTAATGGAGTTAAACGCCATTTAGAACAGAATATTTGTCCATTAGTAAACATTGCTGGATCCGAAGGCTTCGTTCAAGCCATGATTGATTGAAAACGAGAGGCTATTAATACTCTGAAACTGGTTCTGAGACAATAACACGTATGATA
Organism: Norana najaformis; assembly: GCA_964023275.1. NCBI lineage: Eukaryota > Metazoa > Annelida > Clitellata > Crassiclitellata > Hormogastridae > Norana > Norana najaformis. The sequence goes on along the minus strand of OZ029924.1, from coordinate 2,237,900 downwards.
ATGCTGAGCTTGGAAAAGACCGTTTGCAAAGGCCATTGACTTAATAGCTTCATTAGATTTTCCCTTGACCTGCGCCTTTTCAGACGTAAATATGCTAGACGTTGCATTAGGCCTGGCCTCTTGCAGCTTTTTCCATATATTTTGCCCACCAATTCTCATCAGCTGTGAATTCATAAGGAGCTGGTCGAGTCAGACCTCGCCTTCCACCCGGGCCACACAGAAGCCAAAGGACGGGTGTGGTGTTTGTAGGTGTAGTGTTTGCGGGTGTAGTGTTTGTGGGTGTAGTGTTTCTAGGATGCTTAGAGAGCTACATAGCAACGGTGGAGTGGTCCACCTGCATAGTCACAGAAATAAACCATGCACTGGATCACATAAGCCCTCAATAAATGCTGCAACAGCAATGTTGCCCTCCGTGAAATTTTAAATCCTCTATCCATAATTTACTGGATGCCGACAACATGATACCTACATGCGGCCGTAGATGGCTGTCTTGTGTTCAAGATAAAATCCAACATTCTTGGTAGTAATGGTAGTAGTAGTAGTAGTAGTAGTAGTAGTGGTGGTGGTGGTGGTAGTAGTAGTAGTAATGGTAGTAGTAGTAGTAGTAGTAGTAGTAGTAGTAGTAGTAGTAGTAGTAGTAGTAGTAGTAGACAGCATCATAAGTTCAAGTTGCATCAGAAGGTCGAAGCTGCCTCAGGTAAAAGCATCGGATGCGTAAATAATTAATGTTGGCGATATGAAATTGCACACCTGGGTCACGAACTCGGGGCTCTTGTGGAATCTGTATTTCTTGCAGAATAATAGGAATGCTACTGGGCAGAAGGGATCTGGGAGAGGGATCAGGTCAAAGAATGGACACAGATTCGGTTTTCTGTAATTGGCGAATGCGCCGAATATCCGGTCCAGTTGCCGTGGACGGTGGGGGTAACGATGCAGGCTTCAACAGCGAAGCCAATTACCACACACATATATATGTATATTACGTATATTGTGTGTGTGTATATATATATATAGAAGTATCTGTCAATGTGTAGGCCAATGTTTTGCCATAAACGACTGAAATTAGCGTTCTTAGTCTTGGATCTGTATGGATCAGAAACATGGACACTGAGAAAGGAAGACATCAGAAGATTGGAAGCATTTGAGATGTGGATATGGCGCAGGATGGAGAGAGTCAGCTGGACGGAGCACATTACAAATGAGGAGATACTGCAAAGAGTAGAGGAAGAAAGATCCTTGGTGGGAACAATTAGAAGTCGACAGAGGAAATGGATTGGCCACATAATGAGAGGGGACTCACTCGTAAGAACTATTATCGAGGGAAGAATGGAGGGACGAAAAACAAGAGGAAGACCTAGACAGATGTTGCTGGACTGGATGATCACGGATGGATATAGCGGACTGAAAAGAGCTGCTCAGCACCGTGAAGAATGGCGCCATTGGACGTATGAACCTGCCTAAAGGGCAGAGAACCACAAGAAGAAGTCTTGGAAAGACGATGATGGATTGGGTGTTAAAAATGCATAAGGTACAGCAGGGGTCGCTCTATCCTCCCTCCCTATGTCTCACTGTCTGTCTCTCTCTCTGTCTCTCTCTCTGTCTCTGTCTCTCTCTCTGTCTCTGTCTGTCTGTCTGTCTCTCTCTCTGTCTGTCTAGGAATATATATTTCATATGATGTTATTGATACCCAACTTGCAGCGCACAAAGAGCTAAGGCACCACCCGTTCTAATGTTCTCAATTTAGGATAGACAGACAGACGGACGGATGGACGGACAGACGGACGGAGAAACAGAAAGACGAACGAACGGAGGACGGATGGACAAACAGATGGACGGACGGATTTTGTTTTGACTGAGCGTTGGTGAATAAGCTGGTTCCTGTTACTTAGCTTCCGTTGGGCGGCGTAGAAATCTCGATCTTACGATTACGATTACGGACCAGTATTAAGCTTTTAAAAATGAATATTAGTTGAATTCTTGCCATGTCATTTAATCGTAGCTCTACAATTTGTAGACTACGCAGACAAGGGTTGACATGTCTGGTAGAAAACTGTGTTGACATGTCAGGTGGGAACTCGTGTTGACATGTCAGGTAGGAAACTGTGCTGACATGTCAGGTAGGAAACTGTGTTGACATGTCAGGTAGGAAATCGTGCTGACATGTCAGGTAGGAAATCGTGTTGAAATGTGGGTAGGAAATGGTGTTGACATGTCAGGTAGAAAATCGTCTGATAATTGAGAAAATGCGACTAACCGGTGAGGATGTTGGAGAGGAGAGTGATCGGCAGAACAGTGAAGGAGACGATGAGATCAGCGGCTGCCAAGTTGGCGAGGAAGTAGTTGGTGACTGTGCGCATCTGAGGGTTCTTGCGGATGACGGTTAAGACGGCACTGTTGTTCGTAAGGGACAAGATGAAGATGGCGATGTAGGCGACGGTGAACACAACTGTCACGGTCGGCGTCTGACTCAACACCGGAAACTCGAGTTCGCCTCTACCGGATGCCAGAACCGCGGTGGAGGAGTTGTCTTCCGGGAGTGCGGAAGGAGGAGGAGAAGTGCTGTTGTCCGTTGTAACGGTGCTTGCTTTTATGACGAAATCCATGATATCCTGCGATGCTAAAACAATAAAAAACCGCTCGTCTTCAGTTTTATGGACACGTGGGACGCATGGATCAGCAGCTATCGCGGCAGAAGGGATCATCTAATCAGACAAAGCGATGAGGACGATTGACCCAAAGACAGCCTTCTTAGAGACAGAGGTCTAGAGCAACGAACTACTCCGGTAGAAGCTCGTGGGATTCTTCGTAGCAGCAGCAGACGATGACTGGAATAATTTCCGAAGGTAATAAATTAAACATACATGTAATCGACGGCTCGATGTGATATTAAAAGACGCCCATCGGCATCGGGTCTCGATTTTTTCCTGTTTACTGTAAAGGTCTAAGAAATGTTGACTCTGGGGAACTAAGATGACGTCGCCATGGAAACGATGGTCGGTCGGTCATTTACCCTTCTGTGCGCTACTACACTGTGTCCGGAAAAATTCCAAGGCTTTACGGTAAATATGAAAATAATTAGTAAACATTAATCGATTTTTAAAATTCCAAAAACAGTTTAATCCTGAAATATTATTTGCACCATAATTGTTGTTTTGGCGTAAAAATTTTATAACAATTTTGTCTTCCTCGCTGAACGCCATTTTTCTAGCAACTTTCTTTACAAAATATAAAATTCAAATACGTCACTGTGACGTAATTTTAAACGGGGGCCGTTAATAAATTACAAAGAATTTTGTTGGTAATTATATATTTCAGGATTAAACTGTTTTTGGAATTTTAAAAATCGATTAATGTTTACTAATTATTTTCATATTTACCGTAAAGCCTTGGAATTTTTCCGGAAACAGTGTAGATAGTGCTATTTCGGTCCACATATTACAAGCATATGTGGTAGGATTCAGCGTCGAGATACAAATAATAATCTATCAAGCGCCAATTACGCCAAGTGTCATCAGCGGCGTAGGCTGCTCAGCAACTACGAACCGACCGAACGACCGAACTACCGACCGACTGACCGAACTACCGACCGACTGACCGAACGACCGACCGAAGGAGCGACCAAAAGTGCGTCGGCGTACAGGTATTAGTCAGCATGAGTGGAGAAAGTGAAACGGTTGCTTAGACAATGGGAAGAGGCGTGAGAAGGAAGGAACTGAGAGAACGAGAGGAGATACAGTAGCTAGAATTGCCTGCACTTAAGACGTTTGTGATGCTTATCACGGATTCAGTATTTGGTTTAGTACTGGTGTAACAAGTGTGTGTGTGCGCGCGCGCGTGTTGTGTGTGTGTGTGTGTGTGGGCGCAAAGACAACACACGATGCTTGCCTGTTATACCGCTGTGACGCCCAGGAGCCCAATCGATCTCATGCACACGAATCCGTCTCTTATGATCGATGTCCATCATTTTCCTCAATCAATCATCTGATCGAAGCCCCCATCATATCTTCAATAACTCACATTCAGTGAACGCTCAGTTCCATGCACTTGTGACCAAGAAGGCCACATGCTTCTTCAGGATGTCATTTCCGATCAGGTCGAAGGTCAAATGAGGATTTTGCTGATTATTTTCGCTTTAATTTCTACTGCGACCTAGTAGATGCGTTCTTACAGTTACTTCTCTCTTTCGTCGTTGTTTTTGAGCGTTCGGACGTTCGTTATCGAAGCCTCTTCCGTCCTATGGGGTGTCAGGTATTACCTGGACGGTACCAAGCTCAGGTAGGAAAGGCCAAGAGAGTTCAAACTGGTGCTTCGGCAGAGACTCTTTGATACCAACTGACCGGCTGCTGAGGAATGTCATTCTCTATAAACTTCACTGAAGTCTTCCACCATCTGCTGGCGTTGCGGTTCTCTTATTATCGTCGTTCCTCTTTTTCGATGCTACTCTGAATATGGTGTCTTCAGCTGTGGATAGGAATCCGTCGGTTGGGCTCTGCGTGTCTGCGAGGGTTCGCTAGCGGTGACTCTACTACTGGCACTGTTCGCTTACTGATTAACATTTCGTTCTCATTTGGACTGGCGCAGGTATTAAAGGGATCTATAGCAAGTTTCCACACACACATACATTACCACCCGTCTGAACTTGTTTACATGTCCGTCTGTCTTTTAAGATGAACAGTACAACGGTTTGCAACTGCATTTTTTGGTTCCCTACAATAGCATAGGCCTATATATAAATGCATAAGCACAGGGCCTTTCTGAGATTCAGAGAGGCCTGGGCCACTGCAAATACGAGGCCCCAATCTCGAAGCATGCACATCATGAGCCCATTAAATCGCAGCTGTGATATGTTATACAAAAAGGAGAAATAAATATTAATAATTATTACATACAAACTTTTTTTTAAATCTGAGGTCTCTTTTCTATGTGACGCCCGGGCCAAATGGCCCTGCTGTCCCCCCTGGTAAGCCCTGCATAGTAGTGCAAAATGAATCTTATATTCTATTCGACTTCTACATAAATAAATATTATACATATCTCTTATTCGATTATATATAAATGCATGTGAGTGCAAACTGAATCTAGTGGCTGCCTTAGAATATTCTTATACTCGATTTACTGCGCATTAGTTATCTGTCTTGACCGGTTGGCTGCAGGGAAGTTCTTGATGGGTTCGGCTTCAGCGGAGACCGGGTGTCTATGCCAAAATTATGAAGCTCTTATTTGTCAAGAACAATTTTTCAGAGCATGAATGAAAGGAGTGAAAGAAGGAAGGCAGGACGCGAAAAGGAGAGATGGAACGTGTGAGAAAAAAGCAAAAAGCTAAACATCAGACTAGATACGTGCGAAGAAGAAGTGAGAGGAGAATTAGAGGATTGCTTGAAGGAGGAAGAAAAAAGGAAGGGAGGATAAGAAGAGGAAACAGGCGTGAGGAAGAAAGGAGAAAGAGGATGGGATCAAGTAAGACATGAAGCGCGAGAAATGAAGCGAGAACAGAGAGGTTGTATGACGTCTGCTAATTATCTGACCCATCCTACGAACTGACCAACACTTGACCACTTGCAATCTCTGCACAGGTCTTTCCATCAAAACTGAAACACTCCTCTTCCACAAATCCTATCCTGGTTCTTCCTCTTCCCCTTATCTCTCTTTCCGCTCCAGTTTCAAACATTATTTGACTGCCTGCCTAACTCTTGGATCTTGACCTGGAAGCGATTCTGACCCTTTCTGCCTATCGATTTTGTTTTGATTGAGCGCCTGTGAATAATCTGGTTCCCACGACTTAGCTTTCGTTGGGAAATCTCGAGTTTATGATTACGATGAAACAATGTTAAAGTCACTTGCTGTCTGCAGAAAGTCCTCTTTTTATTTCAGGGGTAAGCCATACGGTTTTCCGCGGAATTCTTGTTCGGCTCAAAAGATCGTTCGTTTAGTTTCTCGACGCATGCATCAGAGCATATTCCATGCAGTCTGATGTCGACTTCTATCAGAATTCGTGATATTTCTCTGAGTAGGAAACGCGGTGCTTGAGAGGCGCAGACATCGTCTCTTAATGAGGCATCCATCAGTGCAAATACTCGGCCTTCAAACGACGATGCGGTTGGTCGACAGACGCGAATCCTACGGGCGATTAGACTCAGAGAAGCAGCGTCTCTCTCGGATTAGCCAAAGATGATGACGGATACCCGCAGAAGATCTGGGTCCTCCGCATCCAGACAGTCTTTGGTTCATCTATCGGGTCGCGGATTACCCGGGGCAGATGCCACATTCAGTAGTCGCATCATTTTGTCCGTCCGTACGTAGGTTCTCCGTCCGTCCGTCCTTCCGTCCGCCTACGAGCTGAGTTAAGTTAATGTGAGTTAAGTCGATCCGTGACAAACAGAAAGTACTGGACCATATTTCCCAGAGGTTTGGCCAATTTACGAAAAGGTAGGATGAACCGCAGTTCATGTGCGGAAGGAAGCTAGGCAACTGCAAATCCCGATGGGCAGAAAAGCGCAGCTTTCACCGACCCCGGGTTTACTCAAAACTAAAACACATGGCTCCCTGATGCACGTTTGAACCAACCAGCGAGGCTCGTTCTAGCAACAGGATTGCGAAAAGGATCCGTTCTTCAACAGAAGACAACGTAGCACTGTTAGCGTATATCCTGCGCCTTCAGAGTCTGAGTCGCTGGACAGGACAGTTTTCCTGGCCACTGTATGACTTGCCTAAATAAGCCAACCTCTCTATTATATCTGTGACACAATCGTTAAGTTGCACCACTGAAATCTAGTCTTTCTTTCTGCTTAAAGAAGCAGCCAGATAATCCGATTAGACTCGGAGTTTAGACTGATGGATCGGAAGGTCAAACACACGGAGGGCAGCATCAGAAGTAAGGAGTTGATCAGAGATCGAGGACGATTGTTTGGCTTCTGATCGAAATGCACACTTTATGTCAAGGCAAGAAGTAGCGCTTACAAGGAGAACCTCATATTTAGTGAATCGGAAAATTCGGCTTTGAAACGATCTTTCAACGATTCTAGGTTGATGAGGTAGTTCTCAGTGGCATCTGGTATCTTCAGAGAATTAGCTCACGAAGAAACTCGCTGATGTTCGCCGAGATACAAGGGTCTCAGCTCCACCAAAGTCCTCGGCAATTCAGTGTCACTCGGAACGGTGTAAAATGGCAGCGAAGATGTCTTCTGTCAGACTGTTAAATACGTGCTCGCTGTTGGAACCATACCTGACCTTCCTCGAGCAGTAAGTTGTTGATGAGCTGTTTAAAAGGCTCGGCTTTGTAATGCGCCAATGGCTGAAGAATACCAAACGCCTCAAACGGTCGTTTTAATCAATCAATGACCTTGGGTTTGATCGAAAACTACCGACCCATTTCTAATATTACGCTCATATTGAAAGTTGTAGAAAAAGTATCAGTCACAAGCGACGATTTTGACAGTTTGGCGGCCACTACTTGGGACTGGTGGAGTTGTGGACTCGTGCGCAAGGAATCTACTTGGGTGACTGCGACGCTAAATGACAGATTGCATTTTATGACACAGATGACTGAAGCGCTTCTCATCATCATCAACAACCGTGGGCTCAATGCCCGTAGGTGTCCGATGCCCGTTTCACAATGTGTCTCCACTCGATTCTGTTTTGAGCCGCATGTCCCAGTCTCTGCAAGTCCGCGCCACACCACTCCTCAATGTCATCCACCCACTCTCGATGTGGTCTGCCTCTCTTGTTCGTACCTTCCATAATTCCAAACATCAGAGTCTTAATATTTCTGTCATCCTTCATTCTACAGATATGTCCAAACAATCCAAGTTTTCGCTGAATAACCTTCTGCAGTAGATTCTCGGTTATAGCCACTCTTTCGTAAACCTCTTCATTCCTAATCTTCTGAGTCCATCCGATCCTTAGGATTTTTCTGTAACATTTTCTTTCAAATGCCAAGACTCTCCGTCGTGAGTCTTTTGTCAGGACCCATGTCTCACATCCATACATCATGGTGCTAAATACACATGTCTTTAATACCTCCAGTTTTGTTTTCATGCTGATTGCTCTGCTCTTCCAAGTTTTATCCATTGCTTTCAACACTGCTATTCCCCTCGCTATTCGTATCTTTATTTCACTTTTGCAATCTAGGTCATATGTCATATTACTTCCAAGATAAGTGAACCTCTCTACATTCTCCAGCTGCATTCTTTCAACCACTATCTGCTGGGTGATGTTTTTGTCGCCAAATACCATTGTTTTTGTCTTATCAAAGTTCATGTACAGTCCATATTTCTTTGCTTCTTCATTCAGCATTCGTGTTGTGCACTCCAGCTCTGTAGGTCCCTCCTCCAATATGTCCACATCATCTGCAAAACGTAAATTGTTTATGCATATTCCCTGAACTGATATTCCTTTGCTCTTGACCCTGTCCATTGCTCTTTCCAAATCTGTTATAAACACCATGGGCGATATTGGATCGCCCTGTCTCATACCCCTGTTGGTTCTAAACCACGGTCCCAACTTGCCACATGTCCTGACCGCCGCTTGTGAAGTACCATTTATGTCTCGTAACAACTGAATCAGTTTGTTGTCAACCCCATACGATTGTAGAACGGCCCATGTCACGTTCTGGTCTACACTGTCAAATGCCTTCTTAAAGTCTACAAAACAGTTGTATACCTTTTTATTCTTTCGCCTTGCTTTTTCTGCTATTAGTCTTAAAGCCAAGATTTGTTGTATCGTGCTTCTATCCTTCCGAAATCCCGCCTGCTCATCCGTCAAGTATTCCTCCATCTGGCTCCTTAATCTTTCCGCCAATACCATCATCAGCACCTTGCCCAGGTGGCTTATCAGCGCAATGGTGCGGTAGTTGTTACATTCCAATGGACTTCCCTTTTTGTAGATTGTTACCAATATCGACTTCTTCCACTCTTCCGGTGCTTGTCCTTGCTCCCATGCCATGTTACATAACCTGTGGATTTCACCCAACAGAAGCGCTTCTGAGTAATAATAATAATGAAAATAATAATAATAATATTATTATTATTAATATTATTATTTTAATTTTTTAATCGAGACTCGAGGTACTTGTGATCCATCAGGATTTAAAAAATAAAAAATTAATAATAATACTAATAATAATTAGAAATTTCTAATGCGCCGGTGTCTAATGCACAAGGCATCAACCGATGGCGCACCAAAGCCAAGCCGCAATCAGGTCAATATCCAGAAGGTGAGTCCACAAGACAGAGAGGCAGCCTATGGTGGATAAGCAACTTGAAACAGGTAAGTTATAAGTTAAGAACGAAACGACAGAAGCGACTGAGCAGAACGAACGGGCACAGGAAGGGAGTTCCAAAATGTAGGTCCAGACAATGAGTAGAAGTGGCGCTATATAAATGCTGTGAATGGATGACCGAAGCAGGACCTGAGTTCACATAATCGGTCATGCATAGTTGTACGAGCACAGAGGGCCAGGTCACGGATGCCGCGCGTAAAGAATGGTCCACGCCCACAACAATGGAACCATTCACATTCCAGGGCAATAACCCGCTGTTTTTGTTATTGCGTCTGCTATTTATACAACACTTTTACTGCATACCAACTGCAGTACGTCAGTCTGTGGCAATTGTTCCGTGATGGCCCGACGAGCATTTAGAGATTAAGTTTTTGCGATGAATAACAACGGAACGCGTTCATCTCACAACTGACCGATTAAGTATGCAACCCATGACTACAACAGACTTCAGCAGAGTTCATTTCAAAGTTCAGTTGATGGTTCATTCAAAACTAGGGCCAGGTTGGACGTCTTCAGCGCCGTAGACCAATTGTCTACGGCCTGAACTGTCTCTACTACCTGTAAGTCACAAAGTCAGAAGACGTGAAATGGCGACAGATCACAACAGAGTCATATGAACCGTGAAAACATATCTCTGGCTTTTGCGACCTCTGTGACGCCCATGGCCCTTTAAGATTTGCGTGTCGCTGGTAAAGGTAGGGATGCCAGAAATGCTCTCGTGTTTTGGATGCACAAATATTCTACATTCGAAACTCATAGCTGGACAACTGGACAGTACATGTCATCGGCTCGCCAGAGAGGATGAGCAACGCAAGGTTTAGAGTTGGATTCGAAGAATCTGCTAGCGTTATAACCACTTGGAATCTCTGTCTCTCTACACCCACAATTCTGTAAGTGGCATACATACATGCATACACACACATACATACATAAACATGCATACATAAATACATGCATACCCACCCCTCTGGAAATAACTCCCACCAGAATTACGACAATTACGTGATCCATCATACGAACTCACCATCATTTCACCCCTTGTAATCTCTGCGCATATCTTCTGCTCAAACTGAAAACATTCCCCTTCCACAAATCCTATCCTGATTCCTCTTATTCCCCTTTATCTATCCTGCAGATCCAATTCCAAACACCACCCACCGTAGCAGTCTGTCTGCCTGCCTGACTCTTGGATCTTGGCTTGGAAACGAACCCTTCCTGCCTACAGATTTTATTTTGATCAAACGCCTGAGAAAAAGCTGGTTCCATCGAGTTAGCTTTCGTTGGGCGCTGTGGAAATCTCAACTATACCATTACGAAGTTAAAAATAACCTGCCACTTTGGAGATTGAGTTATAGGTAATCACAGACGACCTCACTCGATAATTCAAAGACTTCTTCACTGGCAGGTTATATTTCTAAACAGAGCTTAACATGAGTAACCTTGTTCTTCTGTGAACTGTCGACAGACTGTCTGCAGCTCAGCTTTCGCTGTGCATGTTTAATTGATTGACGGGAATTCCACACCGCAGCGCATTGTGCTTCGGGGTGCAACCGGGTATAATCAGTGTCTACACTATAGGCAGATCAATATATTTATAAAGTAAAAACACAAGTTCGTGTTAATCCTACATAGAATCATATTAGCAGATTACAAAATGCATAATTTAAGACCGGAAAATAATCAAATTTCTCAATTTGCTGCAACTGACATTTCGATTTTGTAGCTGCAACGAAATATCGTGCGTCCGGAATTAACTCTTCTTCTTCTTCTTCTTCTTCTTCTTCACGTCCTCCTCCTCCTCCTTTCTAATCTTTCCTCTTACGACAATTATCTGGCCCATCATACGAATTCACCAACACTTCACCTCTTGCAATTTCTGCGCAGGTCTTTCACTCAAAACTGAAAACAGTTCTTCGTACACGAATCCTTACCTGATTCTTCCTCTTCCCCTTATCTCATTCTCCGATTCAATTTCAAACACCATCCGCCATAGCCGTCTGACTGTCTGCCTGCCTGACTCTTCGATTTTGACCCGGAACCGAACCCTTCCTGTCTATCGATTTTGTTTTGACTGAGCGCCTGTAAATAAGCTGGTTCCCGCGACTGAGCTTTCGTTGGACGCTGTTGAAATCTCGAGCTTACGATTACGATTCTGGATCTATTCTTTCATTCTTTCTTTCTTTTTGCCTCTTGTCATTTTGTTTTCCCTCTTTCTTCTCCTCTGCTTCCTTCTCTGTTTCTTTTCCTTCTCTTCTTCCTTCTTCTCTTCCTCCTCTTCTTGTCCTGCCGCTTATCCTCTTTCTTCTCCTCTACTTCTCAACATTATCCTCCTTCACCTCCTCTGATTTCTGCTCCCTGCAGAGCACATGATTGGCAATTTATTTTATTTCTGAGGTGATTATTCAATTATTTTTGTTCCTTCAAAGTATATCCGATTGCTTTTGATGTCTGCTTTATCCATTTCGGGTAATCTACAGATTTTTTCTACCCATTGCATTCGAAACACTGGGCCCAATTACTTCTGCCGGGGTCGAATTCATCCGCGAGATTGGCCGTCGCCTTTCGACCATCTCAGGAGAATCACGAGATTGTTTTTCTTTTTCAACGCCTCTCCATCTGTATTCATCACTGTAATGCCATCGCTTTCCGAAGCACGTTTCCTGATGTTGCTGAGGACGAGGCCTGATTTCCCAGACACCCCTTAACAGCTCCTTGAGTAATTGTTCAGTTCCTGAGGGATTATGTACCTTCGGCAAAAAATCTACAAATTACTACAAGCCAAAGATAGGTCGTCATTATGATTGGCACACAGTTGAGTGAGCCCACGAATTCCCTTGTAACTTTGTTGTTTGACAACATCTGAGTCACATGTGACGGCCGCGGTTCTGTACTAAGAGTTTATCAACCGATCTACTCTAGTAGATGTAAAATAGCGGTTTGAGGCAATCTAGTGTTTTCTGCCCTCTCGCCCCCACCTCTATCGCCTTCACGTCTCCCGCCGCGTCTCCCAGTCACAATTCTGGGACTCGAGGCTGGCGGTGTGTTGATGCTCACGGGGCCCAGTTTGATGCGTCGGCAGAGCCCGCCCACAAGGCCGGTACAAAACACATTATACACAAGGCAGTTGTTGACTTGTGAGTGTCGATGGCCAAAGTGAAGGCCCTGTAATATGTAGGCCTGTGTAACGGTGACCTTTGTTCACTTCGATCGGCGCCAGCGGTGATACGACGGTCTACATAAAGGTCAAATCAGATATAAAACTAACCTTTCTGGACCAAAAATTTAATGCATAAAATACCCCCAAAAGTCTATTAGGAGTGAAATACAATTCTGTAGCACTTGCCTAAATACAGTCATCACTCAAGGCTATCGTCAGCTTGGCTTAGCTTTCGTTGGGCGCTGTAGAGATCTCGAGTTTACGATTACGATTACGATTTATGATTAGCTGTCATCTGAACAGCGGCAAGTCGTGAATGGAAACAGCTGCCGTCGTAAATGATCGCACAGTCAAAGCTCGTCTATAATTCATTGGCGACCTAATTTACTCGGCATCAGTGGGCATATCGTAGGCAGATAGATAAACAAAACGGAAAAACAAATGGCACGGCTAATGAAAAACATCTGACAGAACAACAACACTTACAACGTACAACTTTTCGGCTTTAAAAATTCCACGAAGAGCTGGCTTGCTAAATGGACCGTTTGTTCTTGCTTCGTATCCGCTTTAAAAAAAACATATACACGTTGGCGACATTTATTCGCACGACAATTTCTATCAACACAAGTAACTGTACACGGTTTTCTACAGAAATCATATGACCTCGACCCTGCTCATATTTTCAATGAATTAATCGGGTGAGGTCCTTCACCACTGCTGCCCATGACATTTAAGGTCCCCATGTACGGACCGTGCTAGCTGTAGATTTAAATCTCTGAAATATAGCCACTATCCTTATACTAGCCAGCATCGTCACGACCAGAGAAGCCTTGATGCTTTAACCAATGAGCTAACGAGGCCAATAGGTGGACGTGGATAACACTGGGCTGCAGTTCCGTAAATGAATGCCACTCACAATCTTGAGCTGACATTGCTGGAACGACCTCCCTCCTGAATTTCAAAAATTCTCCATTCCTCTATCCCTTTCTTCTTTCACCCACATCACCTGTCTTAAGCCCCTCTATGTAATGTAATGACGACAATTTACATAGCATCGTAAGTAGCAGGCTACTTCTAGGGTGCTTTACAAAGTCAAAAGTCAGCCCAAGTAATAAGAGTTATGCAGTTAATAGAATTTCAGCTGTTTTTTAAGAGGTTGACACTTTTGGACTCCTGAATGGATTGTACAAATCTGTTACTCGTGTTACTATCTATTACTCCTCAGGCATTCCATTCAAAATTGAAAAGGTTGACTTTCAAGATATCACCTGATCCATCCAATCCGCCGCTTTCCCTTTACTCTCTACCTAAACACAACTCGCCTTCTCTCTGGACGACTGGCAACCGGACTTTGTTCTTCACTTGGTATCTTTGGACAACCCCTCTGACTTGACGCAACGCTCGTGAATATGCTTGCGTCCTGCGCTTAGCTTTAAAGTAGCGCTTCGGAAATTCCGTAGATTACAATACGATTACGGAACTAATATATACTGCCAGATTACGACTGAAGCGTAATCTAATCTACTAATCTAATCTAATCTAAAGACTTCTATAGCGCCGCTATCATAATGCCCAAGGCATCAGTCAAGGCTTCAAGTCAAGATCGCAAACCATTGGAGAAGCTAATTCCAATAGGTCAGACTATCTCTATCTCTCTAGCTGGTTGGCATTTTGATGATGTCAGTATAGATAATAAATGTCATCGGACAAACTGGAAATCGCACAAATAACAAGACAGATATCGAGGGCCAATATTTGTCAAACTCTGCCCTCAGTCATCCATGCCAGCAGGAAGTTTCGAAAGTAAAATGGTGCGTTATATTTGTTGTTTTATGCAAGTCGTTTGCATCGCTTTGCCATTGACACCAACTCTGAAACTATTAAGTCTTCTCACTTTGTATAATTTGCAGTATGTACATATTTATGTACGCATGATTTCTATCTATCCATGTATGCAAATATGTATGCATGTACTATGTGTACGCACCTGCGTATGTAGTATGTATATCTGTATGTATGTATGTGTGTACGAATGTATTTATGTATGCATGCATGTATATATGTATGTATGTATATGTGTATGACATGTACGCATGTATGTATAATTATATAGACTATATACAATGTGTGTATGTATGTATATGCAATATATGCATTATGTAGCATCAGGCCATTCGTAAAGCTCTAAAAAGCGCTGACTTGTACAAAAGCTACCTGACTGGTCGAAATAGTGGAAATAAGGTTGAGCTGAAAATATAGGCCTATTGTCAGCTGAGCCGTGTAATTGATTTTATATAAATAATATCGATGGCATTAGGCATCGGCTTTTTACTTCTTGAAAAGCAGCTGCAATTTGTTAATCGCAATTATCGATGTATTAGCTGTGTATACGCGTAGCTGCCCCACTCTTCTGGAATAAACTCCCATCAGAATTACGACAATTATCTGACCCATCTTACGAACTCACCAAAACCTCACTCCTTGAAATTTCTGTGCAGTCTTTCACTCAAAAATGAAAACGCTCCTCTTCCATAAATCCTATTCTGAATCTTTCTCTTTCCCTTCTCTCACTTTCCGTTTCAGTTCCAAACACCATCCACTACAGCCGTCTGACTGCCAGCCTGCCTGCTTGCTTTACTCTTGGATCTGGACCTGAAATCGAACCCTTCCTGCCTATCCATTTTGTTTTGACTGAGCGCGAGCTGGCTCGGGCGACTTAGCTTTCGTTGGGCGCTGTAGAAATCTCGAGCTTTCGATTACGATGTAATAATAAAAATGACAAAAAAATAATTATTATTATCATTATTATTATTATGCATTTATTATGCACGCGTCAGTAAATCTGAATCTGGCGTGCGAAGCAATTGAGAGCGAAGGGCTTGCTCAAGGTCCCTACACAGTAAGCGTTTAAGGGAAGGCTCGAACCCCTAATCTCCGCGTTACAAGCCGAGCTCTCTAACCAATCGGCTACCGTGCCATGTATGAATCGAATGCTCCGTTTGCTCCACTTACTTTCAGAGAGTAGGTTCCTTCGGCGCACAGATTGAAGCTGTTGAAAGACGCGAATGTTCTGTGTTCAAATGGTCTGGAAAACAAGAAGTTCAAACGACCGGACAGATAGAAAGCAAGGCAGCCATTCTGCTCCTAGTTCAGCTCCTGTTCGTATTCCTCGTCATAGTCGTCGACATCATCCGGTGGTCGCCTGATCAACATTCGACGAAGAAGCGATTGACGGATTCGACGACGACGCAGTATACATGGCAACTGCATCGAACGCCAACGCACTGATGCTACGCATGCGCATCAAGGCTCCGAGATGCGGCGCCAGGCGAACGAGATAGCCATCGATAAACGGACGGACGGAAGGAAGGAAGGACGGATGGATGGACGGGCGGACGGACAAGCGGATGTGCGGATTGAAGAAAGGAAGAGACTAAGGTTGAAAGGAAACAAGATAGAAAGGAGAAAAAGCAAGGAAAGAGAAAAGTACAGTTGACAAACAAGGATAAAACGAGGAATGTAGGTATAATGGAAGTAAGGAGCGAAGTAAGGAAAGAAGCACAGAAGAAAGGAAAAGCGAAGGAAGGAATGGAGGAATGAACGAATTAACAAAGGAAGGAAGGAAAGAAGGATCGATGAAAAGAAGAGAGAAAGGAAGAAATGAAGTGAGGAAAGGAGGAGAGAAGTAAAGAAAGAAAGAAACCAGAAGGAAAGAAAGACGAAACAAACGAAAGAATGAAGAATATCAGCATCGGAATTTGAGAATATACTCTTTGTTCTTTCTGATATCATTTAGGCTGAGGTAGAAAGCTTTGGACACAGTCGCTGAAGACGTCCGAGAGTCTAACACTTGCGCAAGAAGAATAGGAGTAAACGTTGGTCGATATATCTGTTGGTAGAGGGATAAGCAAGGAGCAGAGGTGGTGATGGCATTCACTCGACCAACGACCCCAACCGGCCACCTGTACTTGCATATCGATATGCTTTATTACGCCAATGGGCGTCTATAATGCGGCAGTTCAAATCAAAACGGCTTCCGTACCTGTACCTCCCCGATTTCCGAATGAAAGGTGTGAAACTGATGCTTGGACATTTATACAGCGCACTTAATCTCTCAAAAGCGTTAAGTGCTAAGATTATCTATAATCGATTTCAGGCAGAGGAAGAGTAAACCCACTCCCCGGTCTGTAGCGCCATGAAATATGCATTCGATAACAGTAATCGCGTATGCACGAGCGAATTGCACTGACAGTAGCATAGAGTTGCTCCAGGTAACGTCTGGTAATAATGATCGCTGTAGGGCTTGTAGGCTGTTATTCAAGTGTGTATTCATGGCCAACCTGTAAAGCACTATTACAGGTAATAACAAATTGCTTTATCTTGAAGTACCACAGGTATGAGCTCGCTCAAAAATGATGTCTGATAAGTTCGGTCACTAGTGTGGCTTATAGTTGTGTTGTCTGATACCAGATCACAGCAGGTGTGCCCGTACCCTAATACCAGATACATGCTGCAGGGTTTCACTTCCCAGACCCTAAGTGGGAAACCGTTAGCGCACCTGCAGTAATTCACGCTTTTGAAAATGCTTTCCATGTCATGCAATACATACATTCACAAATTTGTAAATTAATAATATGAAGACGATGGTGGTCGTGGTGATGATGATGATGATGAAATTGGAATTCATTTTTAAAGAGGCAGGAGAAGAGAAGAGATTGGAAGAGGGTCAGGTGTAACAGAAGAAAGAGCCGCAGAGACGGAGAGGAGATAAAAACGGAAGGGAATGCATATGGGCCATACCCCACTTAGGCCTATACATACACTTTACGTACGTAGGAATGATAGAAGAAAGAAGCGAAATTTGGAAAGAGGCATAGAAGAAAGGAAAAAGAAGGAAGGGAAAAAAAGGTGCCGTTGTGTGCCGCCTTTTTAGAAAAGTGCTACTGCTGAATTTGAGCTGTGGATCTTTTCAGCCTGGAACACAACGTTACACAAAATCGTTAACACGGGCATACACGCGATAGTTGATCACCAGAGCCTAAAAAGTAAACAGGTCTAGGTAAGGAAGAAAAGTGATACACTATTGTGTGATGCAAGAAACAATGCCGAAATACACGGCGGGATACATTTCACTTGCGTCCCCGACTTGGATTCTAGGGGATCATCTGTCGATGTTTCCCACGGATCGATGCGGCTGCGGCTGTACGATCGGGGGTTCGTCTGTATCTAAATGTAAATGTAAAATGTAAATGTATATGTTTTTCTATAGCGACTGTATGCCCTCGACCCTGATCATTTTTCAAACAATTTATCGAATGAGATCCTTCACCACCGCTGCCAGTTTGAATGGACGCCACGCCATTTAGGGTCCCCGTGTATGGGCCGTGCCAGCCTGAGATTAAAATCTTTTAAATACAGCCACTATCGGTACACAGCCACTATCGCCGCGACGAGATCACACGACGCAGATTACTAGGCTCTCCTCCCTCGGTATCCAACCAATCGACCTCTCAAAGGCAGAATACCTCATTGCCATCTAACATCACCAGCAAAAAGCAATCGGCGGGCACACGAGTAGCCACTATATATATGAGTGGCACCGTTAGAGGCCGTGGAGCTGCCGCCAAATATAACAGGAGCGGCCATAGCACCCTTGGTCACTCCTAAACCAGCCAAGCATTACTCTGCGGGCACGTCTTACCGGGAACGGATTAACGAAACTCACAAGAGAGTCATATAGTTACTCCCGTCGTTTACCCGCGCATAACGATTTCCGTCGATTACTCTGCCTGTAGCCACTTGCAACTGCGTTCCAATACCCTGACCAAACGCATGGGGTAAGCGCGGTGGGTATTTGACGCTGTTGGACAATCGTTGTCGATAGGGTGGATAGAGTGAGGGATTGATGGGGTAGATGAGGTAACAGGGAGGATGGGGTGGACAGGGGATGGAGTGAATGAGTTAAGTAGGGTGGATGAGGTGGATAGGAGGCACGATGGCCGATTGGTTAGAGCGCTTGGTTTGTCTTAAATAGAGTACGGGTTCAAGACTCATCTGAGACGGTTACTGCGTAGAGACCTTGAGCAAGTCCTTCACTTACAACTGCTCAACGCCAACGATTGATGCTTGGTCATTATATAGTGGCGCTTAATAAATGCAGAAATAAATAAATAAAGATAGGGAATGGGGTGGATAGGGTTGATCTAGTGAATGAGGTAGATAGGATAAATGTGGATAGGGTGAGTGCGGTGGATAGGGCATGGGGTGAATGAGGTTGATAGAGGAATGCTTTGGATGCGGTTAATAGGGGAAATCGGTTGGATAGCGTGGATGGGGTGGACGAGTTGGATCGAAGGATGGGGATAGGGTCAATGTAGTGGATGGGGCGAGAGGCACTTGACAAAGCAGGTCAGCTTCTGTTGTCTCATTCGGTCCGACATCGTCGCCGTCGTAAGAAGAGCGGACGATGGTGGCGACATCTGAGCCATTGGTCGTCTGGAATTAACTCAGTCCTAATTAGAAGCCAACTTTCTCTGTTATTTTGCCCGCCTTCTTTTCTCGCGATCTCTTTGTCATTTGGTCAACTGCAATTAACCTCTCGGCTTTGTTGACACACACGCAAAGAATATGGCACAATCGACTTCCTCGCGGCGCTATATAAGTATTTTGACATTCATATACAGAAGACTCAGACTGACTAGATGTCAACACGTAGCGCGACGCTCAATTTCTGTAGCGCAAATAGAGTAACACTAACAATTCGTGCTGCTAAACCTAGAAGATGCTCGGAGCAGATTCAGTCAGATATAATGTGGCTAGAGCGATAGTTGTCTAATGATCCGTCATCGGCGTTTTCAATCAGACAACAACAACCAATATGTGGGTTGGAACTGGATTTAAGTAACTGATTGTCTGAAGGTTCCAGTTTTAACGTACTTTCTAATGTGGTTACTGTGTAGAGGAAAAGCATTTTGCGGAGAGTAGCAAGTGGTTCCCTTGAGTCATAATTTGTTTTGTATCAGCTAATGCACTTTGCAATGGATATCGGCATTAAACATTTATAAGGCACTCGGTCGTAAGGTGGAGATAGACACGCCGACTGTTTTACACGTCTTGTTAATCCTGGCACGTTATTATCTTGTCAGCTGGGCAACTCGCTCGATAATTCTCTTATGTTCAGACAACGAGTTTCAGTTCGAGTTCCGGATTCCTTTCTTGAATGCGACTTGGCGTTTTTATGGACATTTTCTGTCGTCGAAGCCCCATTTCCCTACTGAGTGGGTCTACATGTGAAGGATCACCAGTGCTAGTTTGAAAAATATTAATCCCACAATAACATATGCTGTCTACTATCCGAAAAAAATGATTCGGCGAAGCATCAGGGTCTTAGCAGTGGCATCTAATAGCGAGAGATTTTGGCCATGAGGATACGAGTGAGGCGTTTGACAAGGTTGCTCAGATTTATGGTCTGAAATCACATAACTATCAGATTCAAGTTCAAAGAGTAGGCCGTTGCAGGAGCGCAAAACGTCCTCAGTTCCGACTTCTCAAACGTTTCAATAAAGTGAAAAAGTTAAAGATAAGAAATTTGCTTAAAAGCTTCTTCAGAAACTCATGAAAAACTTTGTCCTGTGGTTGACGGACTTTTGCAAAATACGGCCGCATCACTTAATCCGCTGAACGCCTTTTAACTGTCGCAAGATGTTGACTTCAACGCGTCTCGATCGTAACATTGTGTGACTTATGTAAGATATAAACTATATTGGTCAGTGCATGAGTCACTTATGTACGTAAGATAATGACTTCATGGATCAGTGCATGAGTGACTTTTGTAAGTAAGATAATGACTTCATGGATCAGTGCATGAGTGACTTATGTAAGCAAGATAATGACTTCATGGGTCAGTGCATGGGTGACTTATGTAAGCAAGATAATGACTTCATGGGTCAGTGCATGGGTGACTTATGTAAGTAAGATAATGACTTTATGGGTCAGTGCATGAGTGAATTATGTAAGCAGGATAATGACTTTATGGATCAGTGCATGAGTGACTTATGTAAGATGACTTCACTGATCAATGCATGAGTGACTTTTGTAAGCAAGATAATGACTTTATGAGTCAGTGCATGAGTGACTTTTGTAAGCAAGATAATGACTTTATGGATCAGTGCATGAGTGACCTGTAAGATAATGACTTCATGGATCAGTGCACGAGTGACTTATGTAAGCAAGATAATGACTTTATGGGTCAGTGCATGAGTGACTTATGTAAGTAAGATAATGACTTTATGGGTCAGTGTATGGGTGACTCTTGAAACGAAACTGGTCACTGCGGGCTAATTTTGGCGATTGTGAATGTTTCGGGGAAGTGTGTGAGTAGGACTTAACGGCGACAATCAGTCTGGCTTTCATCGCTTAATCCAATGCAATTCGCCGTTCACGATTACGCCCACCCTACCTCCTCTCCATTTGAATTCGACCCATTTGGGCAACATGCCAACGGCCAGATTTACGGCTGGAAAACAAACTAATGCCCTCGTAAAATTAAGCACGCAGATACGCCACCATACAGCCTGCGAGTGGGTCCGCTGAAAAAATTTACCTAGTGTGCAGTTATTTTATATACACATGCATATACATATATGTTTTTACATACGGCGTGTAGGATAGGACCGAATATGTTGAGCAGTTGTACGTTGGACGCATTCTGTGTATTTTGGCGGGAATGACGACCCTATAAACGGTGTTGTGTTTAAGTTTGGCTCAGACTGGATTTTGATTTTGGTCCTGCGTGACCGAGTTTTTTTCCTAGTCTCTTTCGGGAAGTCGTGTTTAAGTCTCCCTGAGTGGATGACCTGTTTGGTTCTTCTGAGCCGTTTTGCCGTTTTGGTTCTCTTTGAACCGTTTTTTTTTTGTCACCAGATGTTGATAAATATTGTGTGTATTTCTTCTTGAGAGACTTGTTCGCTGGTTTTGTCTCCGCCTGGGGTCAACTTCTTGTTTGTATCTGATTCATGTTACTCTTGCAAATGGCTTTGGAATAAAATATTTTAGCCGAAAGCTATTACATGTATTTTCTTCCGTATCCCCAGCCAAAATGTAACAATATATATGTATATGTATGAATAAAACTACAACATAGCTGCTTGTTTTTCGGCACACAATAGGGCGCGTGGAAAATATTACACGGACTTGCGTTTACGTAGTTTGAAAGGTTGATGGGGCGCCAATCATTCGTTGGCATCGGCGAATCAACCTAGACCGTTTCAGACACTCGTGCGAGATGCATCACCACCACGACCACCACCACCACCACCAGCAGCAGCAGGAACGGAGACCTAGATGAGGCCACACTCGGGCAGATGGACAAGCGAAAGGGTAATGGAACATAAAAGATGAGCGGATAAACGTAGAGCCAATTCGGGTGGAAAGAACGCCAACGGGAGTCGGTGATTAACGATGACATTAAAAAGGAGAGTCTTCCAGCTACTTAAAAACTCAGCCTCGCTCCTCCTGTTGACTTCTCCTCTCCTGTGTCGCCTCTCCTTCCTTCCTAGCTGTCGATAAATGAAAGGCGGGGTTTCTGGTTGCGTTTTTGAACTCTAACCTCGCAATGTACCTCGTGACCTCCTGGACTTCGCGGGTTTATTGGCCAAACGCAAGACGCAATCAAATTCTCCTGCGGTTCTTCCTTCGCCTCCTTTGCACTTTCCTCTTCTTTGACTTCCTCCTTTCCATCCCCTCATTTCAACTCTTCTTCTTCTTTCTGCTCCTCTTCCTCGTCTTCCTTTCTCTTCCGCTTCTTCCCTTCTACTCCCGATACAAAGGCAGAAGTAGAAGGGATGACACAGACAGACAAAATTAAGAGAGGTATACTGTCTGTTTGTGTGGATTGATACGGTTACATTGGGTCCGTCGTCGTTCTTCACTATCACCGATTGTGACTGACTATCTTAGCGCATTAAGCATATCGTCAGCTCAGGGCAACCGCTCAGTGGCTGTATGCTCAAGAGAAGCTGATGCTACGTAAGGTCTTCGCTGAGAGATACAGATGTTCTGTTCTTCTCCGCTACTGAACTGAAGATGGACGATGACGACAAGCGTTGAACTACTTTCTGGCCAGTACTTTCGGTACTGCCAGTACTTCCGGTACTACCAGTACTTCCGGTACTACCAGTACTTCCGGTACTACCAGTACTTCCGGTACTACCAGTACTTCGGGTAGCAAGTACTACAGACCCGGGGTCCACAGTCACAGTTCAAAGGAGCTGCCTTTCAAAGGGCCTCACGTTTCTTGGGACTATAGGTCTCTGCTGCCCAGAGAACAGAGGCGCTTTTATGGTTTTTAATATCTCGGTGTAAGCTCTCCGAGGGATCCACCCAGACTCTGGCGACTGGAATATTGGAAAACGTTATTGGGGCCCATTGTACTTTGCCCCATTGGGGCCCCTCGGTGTTGATACCGAAAACACCGATGTTAAAAGCGCCTCTGTTAACCGCCGGGCAGAAGTCACCGAAAAAAATCAACTCTATGTTGTCCTGTGATGCATCATTCGCTATGCAACTGGGATTTCACAGCCCAAAGTTTAGCAATAATTCTAGGCTTTTGGAGATTTGGTCGAATTTTTACGGTAGCCGACGGCGCGAGTAACAAGTCCGATGACAAGTGGGTTTTTGATTGCATTCCAAAATGGATGCAACGCCCTACACAGTGTCAACAGTCAATCCGATGTCAAAAAACCTCAATCTGTGGTCTCTAATAACACGCTCCAAAAGCGAATTCCAAGCGAAAATGAATCCGCAGCGCAAGGAACTATGCAGGAAAATGCACGAACAACGGAACATCGGAATACGATAGAATGGCGACCGTTGCCCTTCGACCGCCTGATTGATTGATTGGCTAGCTGACTGACTGATTGATTGATTGATTGATTGACTGATTCTTTCTTTCTTCATTCATTCACTGAGTTCGTTATCCATCCGTCCGTGCGTTCGTCTCTTTCTCTGAGTGTCTGTCTGTGTATATCTCTGTGTGTCTTTCTGTCTGTCTCTGAATCTTCTGTCGCAAAGTTTCTAAGATGTTTGTCCAACTGATTGTAGACAGAAGCTGATAACTGATTCTAGATTACATGCGTAACACTTTCCATCTGGAAGCACTTGTTCATTTTCCCACAAATCCAACTTCTCTTTCTACGTTTCATCTTCCGTGTTTCGTTCATCTGGAAGGTGATCACGCAGTTCAGTGTTTGCAGCGCCACCGATTATTATAATCGTAATTGTAAACTCGAATCTTCTACAGCGCCCAATGAAAGCTAAGTCGCGATGACCAGCTAATTCACAGGCGCTCAGTCAAAACAAAATCGATAGACAAGAAGGGTTCGGATCCAGGTCAAGATCCAAGAGTCAGGCAGAAAGGCAGTCAGACGGCTACGATGGGTGGTGTTTGGAATTGGATCTGCAGGATAGATAAGAAGAAGTAGGCCTACTGTTGAAATACGTGCTTTGCATTGTATGACGTTTCTAATAAGGAATTTTCCATTTTGCTTCCGGGGAATCTTCGTTGATGGTCTGAAAGCTATTGTCCGGTGATGTTCGTTGTCTCATAAACCCTCGAGGGTTAATTTCTCAGAAACTGCAATCGCTGCTTCAGCAGCCGTTGGCGTCAAATTCAGGCGTTCGGTGCGTTACCATGACATCCCAGCAGATGTTACGATCGTGCTTCGGCATGCGTTGTCAATGACTACCTTCGAATAAAACGTTTTATGCGAGGAGATATTGGCGCCGTACCCATGGCCATCGACGCAAGAACGTCGACATATATACGCCGTAAAGAATAAATTAATAAATAGTCAATTAAGTAATCTAGTTAATAGAAGTATTAGTATTAGTAGCAGTAGTAGTAGTAGTGCCATTGTTAATGGAGGTAGCAGTAGTAGCAGAGATAGTAGCGGTAGTGGTAATGGTATTAGTAGGGGTAGACTCTAGGGCCCACCAGCAGTAGGCCTACTTTCCTATCATTTTCTTACCAGGTGACTATATATCGAACACTAACCCCCTTCCTCTTCCTCTGCTTCATCGGTTTCGTGACCCTAACCCTAGGGTACCTAAATACACAATTAAATAGTTCGATCCAACCAGCGTTTCTGAACCTAGGGCCAACCAGTAGTAGTTTCCTATCATCTTCTAACCAAATATCTGTTGCTATATATCGAACACTAACCCCCTTCCTCTTCCTCTGCTTCATCGGTTTCGTGACCCTAACCCTAGGGTGCCTGGAGAGACAAATTAATATTTCGGTCTAGCCGGAGATCCTGAACCTGTGGTCCACCAATAGTAGTTTCCAATCATTTTCTAACCAAATCACAGAATGTCAGATACTTCTCTTCCTCTTCCTCTGCTTCTTCTTCGTAACCGTAACCCTAAGGTACCTGAATACACATTTATGTATTTCGATCCAACCGGTTATTCTGAAACTTGGGCACACCAGTGTACCGAACCCTAACCCTACGGCTAACCCTTGGGTGCCTATATAGACAAATTAATATATCGATCCGAACGGTGTTTCTGTAGTTGTAGTAATAGTAGTACTTGTAATTGTAATCTGACATTTATAAAGCGCCACTTCAAGAATAGACTCATAAGAGCCTCTCCTGACCCGAACCAGTGAGACCACTGTCAAATAATAGACTTCAGGCGCTTGCGAAACTGCGGAAGGGACAAAATGAGGAACTCAAGTCGCAGCTCTCGGGAAAGGCGATTCCAGCTATTAGGTCCAACATAGGCAAAGCTTCTAAACTGAGCTCCAGCAGTGCGCATACGAGGGACAGTCAGGAGTCCAAGGGAGGCCGACCGGAGAGTGCTACGGCCTGGAACCAAGGAGACCGGAATGCAGAAGTCCCTAAGACATGATGGAGCAGAGCCAACGAGACAATTACGCATAAGGGTTAGGATCTTGAACTGGATACGCTGCTGAAGCAGAATGTCCCACATAAAGGAAGTTATATGGCCATACGTGGGGACGCCTCCAATAAGACGGGCAGCAGCAGTGAGAACAGACTGAAGCTTGGAAATATTGGCGAGTGAGAGTCCAGCAAAGACAGCGTTAGCAAAGTCCACCCTGGTGCAGATAAGGGCGTGAATATTTGTAGTAGCAGTGCAAGTGGTAGTAGAAGTAGTAGTAGTAGTTCCTGGATGTTTATCTGATGTCTGTGGTTGGACTTATTCGTGAACACAGGAAGACCATTGACCTCCTTTGTAGTCGAATGGAAATGAACGCCCCCTTCTCGGCCACGCATCGTGATACATCCGTTAGTTAATTCATCCGTTTATTTTGTTATCCGTTTGTTAATATTTTTCTTTATATTAGTCGGAATTCCGATTTTTTAACTGATCACTGCATTTTCTGCGTGTATAGGGTCTTTTGAGTGACAGGCCATGATGACGATTTCCTTCTGTAAGCAAATTTTAGCATCGGGTTGTATGTACCCATGGACGGCGGCCCTTGCGGATCAAATGCACTTCTATCTATCTCTCTTTCCCTGCATTTTTCTCTGTATCTTTCTCTGTATTTCTTTCTCTCTTGTGCTCTCTCTCTCTCTTTCTCTCTCTCTCTCACACCGGGTTATATGTACATACGGACGGCAACCCTTGCAGATCAAATGCGCCTCTATCAATCTCTCTTACTCTGTATTTTTCTCTGTCTTTCTTTCTCTCTCGTGCTCTCTCTCTCGCTCTCTCTTTCTCGCCGTCTCTTTCTTTTGCTGTCTCTATGTCCAAATCTCTTATCTTTGCTAAGACACCGTAAATTTGCGCCATCTATCCAAGGACGGAAAAAGGATGCCAAGCGCACGTGGTAGTGTCACACATCGTCGTCGTCGACGTCGTTTTTGCTATTAATCTCTTCAGGTTCCAGTTATGATCATCGTCGTCCGTCAGTTAATCCTGATAGCATCGAATCGGCCGATGATGGATCACTCCCTCTGGTCCTTGGTCTGTTTTTCTAACATCAACAACTCACGTCTTCAATTTATCTCGCTTCCGCTTCTGAAACACATCTGTCCGTTTCCTTATTTTCAAGATAAAACACTTTCGCTTCATTTGTCTCCATTACATTCCTGAAATTGATTTTTAAAAATGTTTACTTAGCTTAATAGTTTAGCTGTCAAATATATATATATATATATATACGATTAGCCTACAGCGGAAAAACGAAAAGAAAATACAGAAACTAGAAATCGTGTAATCATTTTTAAACGAATTAAATTGGCTCCCAGAATCAAGCTTCACTGACGAACAAATGTCTTTTGGACTTCCATATGTAGAACGATTAGGGATGAAGGATTTGGTAGTTGTACTCGAGCAGTACTTGGGTACCATATTGAAGTACTTGTACTTGCAACCAAAGTAACTGTAGGTCTACCTGGATAATTGTATATTCAATATCTTGTTTGAGTTTATGTTTGTTTTCTCCTGCTTAGAGGTGACAAGTGTCATTAATCTTCAAAATATTTTGGAGAAAATTACACGTCATCGATGTGACCCAATTGGAGTGTACGTGTGCGCTACGGCGTGTGACTGTCGGCCGTTTAGTCTTGTTGGATTACTTCTGGATTTATGCGCTCTTCGCGGAAGTTTATTGTTTTCAGTCTACTAACTTTTCAACTTACCACTCGTGATTTACCTATCCGTTTTTCCAAGTTTATTTTACAACTTTTTCGCGTACTTTTATCGAGGTTTGTTCTGTAACTTACTGTATTATGTCGTACAACGTCACTTCCTCCGCTCTTCACTACAAGGCGTCGGAGCTACGTGCACTCAGTCGACCTGTCCTCACAGTTTCTCGCAGTGTACGCAAAGTGCTCTTCCGCCTATATCTATGGCTACCTGCCGCCACAAGGACAGCCTACTTTTCTACAGCTTGTCTACCAGAACTCGCCCCTAAGGCTTCTCCGCTACCAACGGATCGCTCACCTGCTACAGACCACCCGCTGTTGGACACCCCTCGATCTAACTCCCGAGGCGGCTGCATCGGTCTCAAGTTGGCCACTTGGAATGTCCGGTCCCTGGGCAAAAAGTTTACAGAAGTTGCTAACTCCATCGTGACTAATGATCTGGACCTCCTTGCGTTAACAGCGACTTGGCATTCATCCTCTTCGGACGTACCAGTGCGCCTTCCTGCTCCTCCGGGCTACTCCTTCCACGATCTCCCACGATCATCCCCCACTCAAGGAGCGGTTCCGGTCCAGAATCATGGAGGTATCGTGGTATACCACAGGGACTCACTGAAGACGAAAATTAATCCCCTTCCTATCGCACCAACCACCTTCGAGGCTCTCTGCCTGTCATGCTCGACTTCGCGTGGGCCACTCGCTCTACTCACTATATATCGTCCTGGCTCCTCTCGGCTCTCACCAACGTTCTTCGCGGAGCTCACCTCTCTACTGGAGCTGTACGCCACCTATAACTGTCAGCTCGTCATCACCGGCGACCTAAATATCCACTTTGAGGACAGCGACTCTCCCGGGGTACTCCGTTTTGGTGACCTGTTGTACCAGTTCGGCTTATCCCAGCATGTCGCCGAGCCCACACATGAACAGGGTTGGTGGCTCGATGTGGTCATCACTAGAGATGACTGCTCCATTCAGGACCTTAAGGTGCAGCCTCCAACCATCTCGGATCATGGGCTCGTTGTCTTCGTCACTCCTCACCTCCACCTGCAGCCGGTCTTTGCGATTAGATCTTCCGGGGCTGGAGGGGTCTGGATCGGGAGGCCTTTCGAGTTGGCCTGCTAAACAGCCCACTACTGGAAGACTTGTCGCTAATGGAACAACACACCTCCGAGGAACTATTTGCAGTATACGACTCTACCATCAATTCCCTGATTGATCGCCTTCTCCCTCTCAAAACCATCACGACTCGCCAAAGACCTCTTGCACCCTGGTTCGACGAAGCTTGTCGAGACGTACGGCGCCTTGAACGCTGTTTCAGACGAACGCGCAGTCCAACAGACCGTAACAACTGGATCCATCGACTGCGGCAGACGCACGGCGAGTTTCGTCAGAGAGAGATGCGATATTGGGAGGCACTAATCGATCGCGACAAATCCAACCCCCGCCGCCTGTGGAGTCACTCTCCGGGAGTCTGGGTCGTACCACGTCAAGAGCACCACCCACTCACCTACCGTTCACAGTAGGAGACTATTTGGATTACATGCTTAACAAACTCGACTTGAACCGCCGTTCCACCGAGGAACCCCCCTCCGGCCTTCTCTTCAACTGAATGCCGTATGTCGATTCTACAGCCGATCTCCATGGACGGACTGCGTCGGCTACTGTCGATGTCGTCATCGAAGTCCTGCAAACTTGACTCCTTACCGCCATTTCTTCTCAAATAACTCATAGATGGCTTATTACCTTTTCTCCATTTATTATTTAATCGGGCTCTGGGTGAGGGCTCCCTCCCCCTTCCCAGAAAAGGGCTATTGTCTTCCCCTCCCTCAAACGTCCTGGGTTGGATACCAACGATCCATCCAACTACCGACCCATATCTAACCTATCCTTCTTATCTAAACTAGTTGAAAAACATGTGTCCATACAGCTAATGCAATATCTCGAGGCCAACTCATTACACCAACCCAACAGTCTGGCTTCAGAAGACTTCATTCTACTGAATCAGTCATCACCCGCATTTTATCCGACGCATTCGGGGGTTTGATCGGGGACAAGTGACACTCCTTGCCCTCTTTGACATTAGCGCCGCCTTCGACACAGTCGACCATGGTATCCTACTGGAGCGCCTGGAGAGGTCATTCGGCATTTCTGGCCCGTTTCTGTTCTGGCTTTCCTCCTTTCTCTCTGATCGCTCCCAATCCATTGTCTTTGGAGAAACACACACCGTCTGGTCACCTGTAACCATCGGTCTCCCACAGGGTTCGGTCCTCGCTCCGCTCCTTTTTATTCTTTACACTGCTGACCTGAGCTCCATTCTGTCTTCATTAGGGGTAATATCCCATCAATATGCCGATGATACACAGGCTTATACTCATGGCACGGCGGCGGAGGCTGTTTCTATGACCCTCAGGTTGCTCCATGCATCGTCGGCACTCGAGGCCTGGCTAAAATCCAACCATCTTCGCTTGAACCCCAGCAAAACCCAGTTCATCTGGCTCGGTGGCTCCATCCAACTCTCAAAGATTGACATGGCAAATTTATCCCTGCTCTTTCCTCATGTCTCTTTTCATTCCTCGGTGCGTAACCTGGGAGTGACCCTGGATCGGGAGCTCACGTTGCGGGAGCATATAAATAATGTCTGCCGTGCCTGTTTTTACCACCTTCGCCAATTACGCACTATCCGACGCTCCCTTTCAACCCAGGCCTCCACCACTCTAGTCCACGCATTTATCTGCTCCAGAATTGACTTTGGAAACATGGTTTTGCCGATCTTGGATCCTCCTCCCTCTCCCAACTTCAGTCTGTCCTAAATGCTGCAGCTCGCTTGATTGGCGGCATTCCAAAGTTTCGCCATATCTCCTTATTCATGCTGGAAAAACTCCACTGGCTTCCAATCCGAGAACGCATCCAGTTTAAAATTCTGGCCCTTGTGCGCAGCTGCCTTGTTGGCAGTGCACATATTTATCTAAGGGAGCTCTGTGTCCCTGTTTCTTCTGTCCCTGGCCGCCGACTGCTGCGATCGGCAGTCCAGGGAGACCTTGTAGTGCCTATGGCTCGCACTACTACTGCACAGCGTCGCAGCTTCGCCGTTGTTGGCCCTGCCTCATGGAACAACCTGCCTGGTGACCTTAGGCGGGAATTCCTCTCTCTTCCTCCCTCTCTTTTCCGCAAGCGTTTGAAGACCGCGTTATTCCCCATTAGTCATGGGAAATTGGGCCGGGAGCGCCTCTGATGAGTTTTATCTTGAAGTGGCGCTTTATAAGTTTTTGATTACGATTACGATTACGAATTGGGGAAACAAAGCTGATCACTGTCTTTTGACGGCCGTTGCTGGCCCGTCCGCATGGAACGCTATACCCTCTCATGCTTGCATCTCGACTACCGAGACTATCTTTCGCTCAAAACTGAAAACTTATTTCATGGTTCTTAATGTATCCTGCTCTTCAGCTTCAGTGTGCACTTCTGAACTCTGTAAGGAGGGCATCTTCAAGTTACAGTAAACTTGGAAATCGATTTTAAATTTCTTCAGCTTTTTCCTTCTACGATGGTCTTAGCGGACGTCACCCACTGGGGAAATGTGTTCCCATAGAATCCAAAGTCTAACCGGTGGCCATACGGACTTGATCAGTAGTTTCCCTGAACATTGTAATGCATGTAAATATCATGTCATATAATGCATGTGGTCGAAAGAAAGAAATGCAGAATCAGGAATCGACTACTGAGTGGAATTAATTTCGCGAGTAGCAACGATTCAGGTCTAGACATGTTGTGTGTGTGTGTGTGTAGGTGTGTGTGTATGTAGGTGTGTGTGCGTGTTTGCACAGAGTGCGTCTGCTGCAATTACGAGTTTTTCACCGATCGCTGATCACCGTATTTTATGAAGTTAATCTGCAAAATCCATTCCGCTTTCGTCTGCCTTATAATTATTTCGTTCGGAGTGATGCCATCGTAGAACTACAATAAAAACAGAGGCACTAAGGTCGCCAGGTCAAAGGTCAGTCGTCGTTGTAGATACCACGCAATGACATCCATGTTTCCGATTTCTTGCGCTTCATAAATCCCGTCAAAGACGGTTTAAATACGCAGCACTGGACACCGAAGTGCAGCAGTCATTGGAGGGTCGATTCCTCGCCCGTGTATGTAGGCTGCCTGTCTCTCTTCCTGCAATCGCCGAAGTAAATTCGATAAATTGCCAGAGGAAATCGATTGAAAAAAATGGCAATTGGGATCGACTCCTGTTTAAAGCAGACAACTGGTTTAATGCGGAGGAAACAGAGGTGGTCAATTGGTAACGCGTTTGGTCAATGATCATGCGGTTGCAGATTCGACTCCGTGCAACGATCATGGGCAAGTTGTTGGCACTCTGGTGCTTCTGTCAACATGCAATATCATTTGGTACCGGCGTAAGCTGGGAAGTAAACTGCAAGTCCTGCGATATACTGGCCTCGTGACCAAGACCTTCGGAATCATTGCTGGCTCAAGGTCCTAAAGAGAAGGAAATGAGAGCCTCCACTAAGTCTCACTTCTGGGATATGGGGTGCTTTACTTTAAAACAGAGGTTCACAGAAATTATTGATAAAGTACGCACGGTCATCGGTTAGACTAGATTTTACGTTACCGAAGTTCCCCTGCAGTGGGTGACATCACGGAAGCCATCGTAGAAAGACGAAGCTAAATAAATTTTCAACTGATTTTCATGAAATAATTTCTCGAAATTTCCAAAGCGCTATTTAAAAAGCTAAGCGCAGGGCAACAGCTTATTCACGCGCGCTGCGTCAAATCAGTGGGGTTGTCCAAAGATGCCGTGTCAAGAACCAAGTCCGGTTGCCAGAAGACCAGAGAGAGCTAGTGGGAGAGGACCTGTTAGGGCGGGTTGTGTTTAAGCTGAGAGAAATTGGAAGGCAGCGGATTCCATAGAACAGGGTTGGATTTGTAGATAAGCAGTTTTTATTGCAATACCCGAGGACTATTAGACAGAGGGATAATGATGGATGAACGACGGAAGGGATAGAATAACAGATATTTGCAAAATTCAGGAGGGAATTTACTTGGCTGCTCATCATGTCGCGTTGTTCAAACTTTTTCGCGATTACGGTGCAATGGTCTGAGCTTGGAGCATAGACGCCACACCGGTTCATACGTTTGGTACTCTCTTCTTCCACGAATCCTATCCTCATTCTTCCTCTTCCCCTTATCTCACATTCCGGTTCAATTCCAAGCACCAACCACCGTAGCCGTCTGACTGTCTGCCTGCCTGACTCTTAGGTCTTGACCTGGAACCGAACCCTTCCTGCCTATCGAATTTGTTTTGATTGATCGCATGTGAATAAGTTGGTTCCAGCTACTTAGCTTTCGTTGGGCGCCGTAGAAATCTCGAGCTTACGATTTTCAATCGTATGATGAATTACGGATACGACCTTCGCCGGCTTTGGGTGTGAATATGCGCAATTGCTTTCCTACGTGAGGTCCGACAGCGATTTAGTTGCATTATTATAGAAATCAATTCAAGCAAAGGATCATGATGTACTTTTTAAACATGTTTGAGAATTTTCTGGGAAGCGATTTTGGTAAAGTTTAATGCTTGTCAATGGTACATAGATAACATGCTGATGCATTTTTGAGTGATTTAGAGCCATCTAGCTGCAAATATTCTGTTCATGTCTGCGGCTAAGATGGCCGCTATATCGCCTATCGTATCATTTTGATAGATAGGTTCGTCAAGTGTGGATCTTGCTCCATAAGTCTCGTATGTTGGGACTTCTGCTGGGTCCGAATCTGCATTTTCAAGAGTAATTTCTCGAATCCCCGGGCATCTTGAACGCCTTTCAATGATGGTCTTTGGTCGCATATAACTGATCGGAGTCTAACCGCCATATTTGGCTGATCCACCCATTCAGAGAGTGGACAGGTTCCCAACATCCACCACAGAGAGTTTTAGTGCCTAACAGCTTAATGAAGGGTTTCTAAAGACTGGTTTTCTTATGCCACTTGATCCATTGGCATAATGTTTGTGTGACAAAGGCTCGATGACTTTTTCAGACCTGTTCACCAATGTGACTGTGCAAAATACAACTTATTCTGTTTTAGACTTTTTACATCATCCAAATATTGTAGGCCTACTGCTCCACAGTTGCTAAGCTTGAATGTAGCCAAACCCAGAGCTATTTGTTAGCTGCATTGGTTAACACGTACGTCAGAGCGCCTCTGAGCGTGAGGATGTCGGATTCGCATACCAATAACGGCTATATTTCAGAGATCTTAATCTCGGGCTAGCACGGTCCGTACACAGGGACCTTAAGAGTCGTGGCACCCATTCAAATGAGCGGCGGTGGTGAAGGATTGAAAAATGAACACGGTCGAGGCCATACGGTCGCTAAAGAAAATGTGCACATTTACATTTAAGTGGTGTGTGACGATTACATAGATGTCTCCTTCAAAAATAATTTGGGGCGTACTCTCCAAGAGAGGAGCCTACGAACCGAATGATGGGCTTCAACTAACGATGTTAATAAATGCAACATTTATGTGTCTGACAATTACACAGATGTCTCCTTCAAAATCTTTGGGATGTACTCTCCAAGAGAGGCGCCTATGAATCGAATGATGGACTTCAACTAAAGATGTTAATAAATGCAACGAAGAAGCATGATGTGTCAAAGGAAGTCTCGTCTTTCAGCTGCTGTAGTCAGCGAAAACCACTCTCATCTTAGCGTCGTCAGACGAGTCTGCGCAGGAGCGGATCCTAATGGTGCATTCGCGACCGATCTGTCCACTTAGATTAAACATAAGCAGTCTGTTGCGTGATGCGCGAGGAAAACACATTCATAAAGCTACCAATATATAGGTATATATAGGACATATATGGATATACATGGAGATATAGATCTATATATTATAACATGTAACATAAAGCTACCAATATGGATATATATGTATAATATAGGACACATATGGATATACCTGAATATTTAGGATATATAGGTGTCTATACTATAGCAGTAAATAAAGTTACCAATACATAGGAAATGGATATATAGGTATATATAGTACATATATGGATATACATGGATATATAGGTCTCTATATAATCGGATGTAAACTAAAGCTACCGACAGTTAGGAAATGGAGATCAACATCGTGAAACTAACCACAGCAGCGTGTTAAAATTAGATGTTTATATTTTACCATGTAAGAGCCTCCAGTAGAAAAGGAAAGAAATTTTCAACCTATTTCCAAGTTTATTTGGTTGCTCACTGAGTCGTGTTGTTCAAGTTAGTTGCAGTATTTTCTGCGGCTGATGACTTCACGGTTAAACTATACTTAGGACAATATAGTAAACAGAAGACAGTGTGCAAGAATAAGAAAACAGACATGAAAAGAAACCAGAAACACATAAGGAAAGACGCCAGTGTGCAAGAATGAGAAAACAAACAAGAAAAGAAGCCAGAAACACATAAGGAAAGAAGCCAGTGTGCAAGAATAAGAAAACAGACATGAAAAGAAGCCATAAACACATAAGGAAAGAAGCCAGTGTGCAAGAATAAGAAAACAGACATGAAAAGAAGCCATAAACACATAAGGAAAGAAGCCAGTGTGCAAGAATAAGAAAACGTAGGTCTGTACAAAACTGAGCAATCGATGGACTGATGAAGCTGCTTCTTTCTTGATCATCACCCACATCTATCAGCACCATCAAGCTTCACTCTCAAATTCTCTCAACCTAAACATAACCCAAACCCATCCTAACAGATCCTCTGTCCCCTTCTCTCTAGTCTTCTGGCAACCGGACTTAGTTCTTCTTATAACTTCTTTGGACAACCCCTCTGACCTGAGGCAGTCCTCGTGTATAAGTTGATGCCCTGCACTTAGCTTAAAGTAGCGCTCTAGAAATTCCGAGATTACGATTACGATTTCGATTTCTACGCCGAATTTTCGGACATATTTTCGGAAATTGTATCGGCAGCGCCCCAGCTGATTTACAACATCATTCGATCTCAAACAACATATCTCGACCCAAACTCACGGTGGAAATCATGCTAGATTTAATTTTGATAACCGAAAACCATGCAATGGCTGGAAATGTCCGGGTCAGTGACTCTGGCTCTATCTCTAACCAACACAGTCTCAACACTGCTACAGTGGCAATGGGTGCGCATAGCCGTCCAGCTGGATGTTCTTATCGCCCGAACAAGCAGAACAACACA
This sequence comes from Norana najaformis, assembly GCA_964023275.1. Classification (NCBI taxonomy): domain Eukaryota; kingdom Metazoa; phylum Annelida; class Clitellata; order Crassiclitellata; family Hormogastridae; genus Norana; species Norana najaformis. The sequence goes on along the minus strand of OZ029924.1, from coordinate 2,202,593 downwards.
GGCGGTTTTAACAGGCGTGTCATCAACCAAGAAATTAAAACATGTAGTTTTTGCAAACCTGTCTTAGTGACACCCGTTTAATTAACTGAAAATGAGAATTCATTCGCTATATAAAAACGTGTAGGGCCTACATTTACCAATGAGAAATGAAGCACAGTATCTACAGGCGCTTAGTCATTTAATTACGGCGCTTAATAAATCAGAAATAACAGTAGCATTCATTCAGCTAAAAACATGAGCATTTGATAGTGAAACGAAGATAGTCTGGAGCGTGTGAGATCTTATTATACGAATATCCTGTACGTTACAATGAACTGATTTGCATATGACCTGTGAACAAGGTCAGAATATGACACAGTGGAGTCAAATATTCTGCACCGACTGGGTGCACATTTAGTACGAGCTGGATAGTACTATAGGCCTATATATATGTGTGTGTATGTATGTATGTATTATGTACGTATGTATGTATGTATTATGTACGTATGTATATATGTATTTATGTACGTATGTACGTATGTATGTATTTATGTACGTATGTATGTGTGCATGTATGTGTGTATTATGTACGTATGTATGCATGTATGTATGTATGTATGTTGTTGCAGGTTGTCTAGAGGCAGAAAAGGAAACCAGCAGTAGTTAAAACGACATGTACAAACAAACATAAGACTCACGTGCACATAGCAACGGCCACAGCAGCCAAACGAACAGCAGAATCTCAACGGGAGATGCCTTTGACAAACATCAGCTTCAAAAAGACCAGTCATCCATTTCAGGGAGACAGAAACTACAACAATATATATATATGTGTGCGTACGTATTTATGTGCGTGTATATATATGTACTGTATGTATGTAAGCATATATATATGTATTTATGTATATATGTATGTATGTGGTTATATGTATGTATATATGAATGTTTATATGCATGTATGCATATATGTATTGAGGTACTTAATATGTTGCCTTTAGAGTTCCTCTCTAAAGTGCTGCATACATAACAGAGGCAAAGACATTAGCAATCACTCCGTTGCCTCAAATTTTAAACCAACTGATGCGGGAAATTCTGATATTTGTAGGCCTACGTCCAATAAAAACAGGTCATTACACGCCGGGCGTGTAACCCTCACAATTTGGCTGGGCTGCCGTGACAGTCTCCGACATAGATTGGTTGGTGTTCTGTCATTTGGAAGTTGTGGTCTTGGCTGTATTTTCAGCTGGGATAGACCCTTCAATCACGCTTTTCAGAAGTGTCTATAGAGGTGTGTAAACAAGCGTGTTAGCTTTGCCTTTCGACATCAACGCCTAGCGTACACATGCGCGTCTTTATGGCTGTCCGTAACAGGCACATATAAGGTACACCTTAGTGGGCCGGCAATGTTTTGGGCGTTCCTTAAATGGAGTGGCTCCCCTTCAAACAGGCAGCGGTGGTAAAGGATCTCCCCCGATGAATTCATTGAAAAATGAAGTAGGGTCGAGGCCATTCGGTCGCTATATAAAACCGTGTACATTTGTGCATTTACAACACATCTTTAATACTTATTCCGGCTTTATCTTCGTTTGGAACAATGTCCACGAGGTACAGGTCACTGTATTTCAGTGGTCTGCATTGCCTATAAGCTTATAGGCCGCAGAACAGGAAGGCCTGCATAGCCTATGAGCATCGGTGACTCATTTGGCGGCCATTTGCTGTGAACTGGACGTATGACTCACAAATCACATGTGTTGAATTAGTAAGCTTATGATGTGCATAATTCGGGACTGGGCTTCGTATTAGCTGAATCTCTGTTATGCCCTGGGTGATGATGGACTTTTTTCGAGATGCGTTCTTAGCATATATGATGGGTGTAAACTCCAGGCTTCTTCAGCTCCCAAAAGAGCTAAATTGCAGGAACCAGCTTAACAGGTGCTCACACAAAACAAATTCAGATAGGCAGGTAATGTCAGGTTCGGAAATTTTTGTAAATCACGTAAAATTAAAGAGATCAAAACTGACGCATAGGTTTAAAGGCTGTAAACCAATAACATTTTATTTATGAAACTCTCATAAAATGCAGTTACTTCTACAGATAAAGTCACGTGATGCACGTAACTCAGTGACGTAAATATGACGAACAATATACGTCACATAAATGAGATGAGTGGTAGATACTTAAATGCATTGTTTTCATGTCTATATGTACATAAATATCACTTCCCAACAGATCCCCATAAAATATTACACACTATAGAAACCGTACAACTCAACCGTGCAAAGTAGTTAAAAATTTTATATATATATATGTATGATCCGAGAAATATAAATAAATTATAATATAAGGAGCTAAGTCAGTGGCAGAGTTAATAAAACTGTTCAAACGGCATACAATCTACAGAATGAACTATACATCTGCGCAGTTTAAATCAATCTAGTTCCAGCGCTTTTGAGATGCTTGAAGGGCGCTATATAAATGCTTGTTACATTACAACTGCATTACATTACAACTCATTAGCAAGGTTGAATTCGTGGCATTCTAATCACACATTCACTTTGAGTAAGTATGCTTAGAATCTCATAATTTAGTTAAGATGTGCATACTTTACATTTTCTGAAGAACGACTTAAAGCGTGTCAATAGTGATACGCTTCTGTGCCCTTGAACATCCAACAACTCAACCACGAATGCAACCCTGCACATTGGCTATACACATATTACGTCAAAATGTAGAACAGTTTAGCAAAAATGACTTTGTATTCTTGTTCACAACTTATGCTTTCCGTTAAACATTTGAATTTTATTTATGCAATGGTTATTAGCGGACGTAAGACCTTCTGTCATTAGAAATTTATGACATCAAAAATGTAACTGAATAGCTGAGTTTGCAAAAACAAAGCGCAATGAAAGGCATTCATTCACAATAAGTTGCATAAATCTCGATGACTTATTGTGTAAAATAGACACAAAATATGTCTGAATACGAACATAGATGATTAAATTAGCAAAGGTTTCTGGCTGACTTTCTTGAGGGGTCAAGTGACCATTAGTTGACTTGATTTGAGACAATGACAAATGATGAAGCAGATCAGTATGCCAATGTCCAAACCACAGGCAATCAGCCTTTTGTCAAACCTGCAAATTCTTGACTTAATGTTCATTCATGGTCAAAAGTCAAAAACAGCTTTTTACAGAAGTAAATGCTTTTCCACGTGACTTGTGACAGCGTTACCTTACTACGTCAGCAGACACGACGGTCTCTTGCCACTGGCTAAAACATCCTAATGCCCAATTAGCTGCAGTCGAGGACAGTTTGATGTTTCTGTGCTTCTTATCGCAGCCCTAAGTTAGGCCTGCATAACAACCAATAAATCAAATGCATGCAAGCTTACTGGAATAACAGGTGCAACCGTCTGAATACACAACAGCTTGAATAATTTATGCAAACAAGTTCGCTGTGATGTGTACACAACATCTGATGGCATAGAAGGATCTAGCGCTTCATTCTATGGGAAATACAAATATTGTGATGGCACTAACAGCAAAATGCAAATAATTTGACACAATTACTAAGCTAAACCCAGCCGATGTTCACAACAAATAAAGGGTTTAGAGGAATGTTGTAAACAAACCGTATTTGCCAACTTTCGCCGTTTTCAGATTTTTAATACAGTTGGGAGTAGGTCTGCGGAATCGTTAAACGATTCTTACCTTTACTGCTTTTTTCTCCGGGAAATCCCAAAGCATTTCTTAAAATGAGTATCGCGAGCTAGTCGCTCAGTTAACGTTTTTGAGACAAGTCATAAATAAAATTTCACAAGTTTCTTCTCTCTTTGTGTTTTTTCAACAGTCTTTTCACGCCGCCATAAAGTGGACTCTTCTTAGACTGCCATCCTGCCCCATATATAATCAATTACGTAAGTAAGTGGGACCTAGATCCTGACAATGAGTATCGAATATAAAGGCGTTTCAAGCATTTCTTTAATACCCAATCATCAGAAACATGGCTGAACTGAGATTTTACGTTCAACAAGATGTTTGCATCTCGCCCTCAGTTGCAGTAAACTAGAAAACGGTCTAACATATAAAGTTGCTAAGACCGATCTACACAATGTTTACAGCGTCCTATATTCAGATATGCAGTTTTCCGGATGAACTGGTTTACAAGTGGTATTCCGCAGGCAACGCGGCCTGCAGCCACAAGTGGAGCCAGTCTACATGATAAATATACAGTTACATCGCTCCTAGATACAGATTCAAAACTGCAGAGTTCACGTTGGCCTATATTGTTTCTTCGCCTATTTTGTTAGCCGACTTTTTCTCAACAGGGTACAAATGAGTGGAACTGGAGCATAAAGAGGAGAATAAAGAATTAGTCGCATCTTTTATAGAAGTGAAGCCTGCAACTGAAATGGCAGCTGTGTGTATGACTCTTAATTGACAGGCAGCCAGAAGAATGGATTAAAGGCTGACCATCTTCTTCATTGGCAGTCAATGAATTAGTGTAAACTCCGAATCGTGGGTAGATTTTATACTTTTATACTTATTCACCGCAGACTGCCTCTGTCTTGTGGACTGACCTTCTTAAATTGACCTGATTGCGGCTTGACTTTGTTGCACCATCGATTGATGCCTTGTGCAATAGAGACCGATGCATTAGAAGTTACTAATTATAATAATAATAATATAATTATTATTAAAGAGAAGCATTGTTAAAACCTATACAAACCTAGAAAATAAGAGTAACTCAGTAGTTTGACTAAGACTATAGGACAGTTTTGAGGCGAAAGGATTCTCAAAACCCATTCAATTATTTGCCCTAAAGAGAAGGTCTTTATAACAGAGACAGACCCGTGTTGTCCAGCCGCACAGAGAGCATCTGATGCAGATCAGCTAATTGTGATCAGAAGCAGCAGCAGCAGCATCAGTCTCGTTGCTGATATCAGTCGCTGGTGCCTTGCCACCTGCTCACCGAGTGCATCATGGCGGCGATTAGTGCGCAGAGGAGACTGAAGCTGGCGACGGACGGCGGTGACGATGATACGACGGCCTGCGTTGCCTTGGGACACACCCATCCGAGCCCCGAGTTGACGAAGCGTTCGGGCAGGAAGTGGACGACGTTGCAGTCCTTCGTGTACGTCGTGTCGTTCTTGAGAACCTCTCGCGAGTTGTTGTAGCGATCGACCCAGTTTTCGAGTCTCTCGAAGTAGCGCAGGAGGTTGCCTCCGCTGGGACCGATGCAGCTGACGATGTCTCGAAGGGTCGCCGAACCAACGCCCTTCAGCTTGATCACGATCTCTATGACGCCCTGCAACCAAGAACAGCACCGGTCGACTTCACTGGAGGCATTTCAGTTCGTGGTACCTAGCCACAGCCGGCAGCCAAACTCTGAAGCCTTCCCATTTCTCTCAGCTTAAACACAACTCATCCGAACAGCTCCTCTCCCTATTCTCTCTCTCTCTCTCTCTCTCTCTCTCTCTCTCTCTCTCTCTCTCTCTCTCTCTCTCTCTCTCTCTCTCTCTCTCTCTCTCTCTCTCTCTGATAGATGCCTGAAGGGCGCTATATAAATGCTTGTTACATTACATTACATTACCTTAAAACTCATTAACAGGGTTGAGTTCATTGCATTCTACCCATAATTTCACTTTGAGTAAGTATGTTTAGAATCTCGGGAGGGAGGCAGGGAGGGCCTAGTCCAACCGGACTTGGTTCTTGACATGGCATCTTAGGACAGCCCCACTGAATTGACCCAGCTCTCGTGAATAAACTGGTGCCTACGCTTAGCTTTTAAGTAGCGCTTTATAAATTTCAAGTTTACGACTGCAATACGACGAAACCATAGGCTGTCCTCTTCTGTCCTCTTCTGTCCTCTTCTAAGTGCTCGCACCAATCGGCCACAGAACCAGACTGCACATAACTTCAACTGCATACTTTTTGACCCACTGACACCTAATAAGTGACGATACAAATGTCAAAGCGATGGAACTGCGAAAACAGGCCTTGCGTTTGTATATGCGACTGGTTTACTTGCGTTGTCCTATGGTCCCCGAAATACATCACCGAGTTTTCTTCACATGCGTTACTGAATAATCTTAGTTAGTTATAAATATGCTTAATAATAACCCTATTCTATGCGCAATTAATAGCATAAGATGTCAACCTCTTAAAAAACAGCTAAAATTCTATTTACTGCATAACTCTTAGTACATGGGCTGACTGACTTTGTAAAGCACCATAGAAGTAGCCTGCTACTTACAATGCTACCCGTGGTCTTTTGGTAGTCCCTCGCGTCCGCACTACAACTGCCCAGTCCAGGAGCTTTGCCTTTGTTGGCCCTTCCAGCTGGAACTGCCTTCCTCTTGACCTGCGGCTTCAGTTACTTAGTCTCTCTCCTACCCAGTCTCGCAAACGCCTGAAATCCTTTTTGTTTGTTCAAGTCAGGAGCGCCACTGTTTCCTAAGTGCGCTTTATAAATGTTCGTTTACAATTACAATTACAATGCTATATAAATTGTCGTCATTACAATTACAATTACAATGGTGAAGAAAGACAGGAGGACACAGAAGCAGAACAAACGACAGAAATGAGACTGGGGAAGAGACTAGCAAAGACAGAGAGAGCCGAGCAGTGAAACAACGGGACAGGGAGACAGACAGACAGACAGACAACAGCTGTTGTGTCCTTACCGCTGTGTACTCGGAGTAGATGAAGCTATCAAAGGTGGCCGCAATCGATGCCCCTTCGCCGGGACTGCATAACGGCGACGACACGATCATCATCATCTTCGACTTCATGGCACTGAGACGCTTCTCTCTGAAGTAGCGAGCGTATCCGTCGCTACAGAACTTCGTTATCAGGTTTCCTTCGAGGTTGTAGGCGTAGTAGCGACCGACGTAGCGCAGCACGTAGTACGGATTATCTGGTACACAAGCGATCAACAAGCACTTAGATGATCGTGTGATTATGCATACATGCCTGTGGTTCCACTTTATTTAGCTCCATCACTACATCAGAACAACCACTGATCCATCATATGAACTCACCATCACTTCACCCCTTTCAAACTTTGCGCAGGTCTTCCACCCAAAATTGAAAACACTCCTCTTCCACAAAATCCTATCCTAATTCCTCTTCGTCCACTTATCCATCCTTCAGATCCATTTCCAAACACCACCAACCGTAGCCGTCTGACTGTCTGCGTTCCTGACTCTTGGATCTTGACCTGGTACCGGACCATTCTTGCCTATGGATCTTGTTTTGACTGAGCGCCTGTGAATAAGCTGGTTCCCACTGCGTAGACTTCGTCGGAAGCTGTAGAAATCTCGAGTGTACGATTACGGTTACTCTCGCGGGCTTGATAAATCCAGGAAATTGTTTACAATGTTAATGGTAGCTGTCTAAATCTGACTATTCCGTGGACAAGAACAGCTCTTGGCAGGCGTGCCTTTTCTGTCGCTGGACCTACTGTAGACTCTGGAACTCTCTTCCGGCAAATGTTCGCTCGGCAAAGTCTGTTTCGGCCTTCAGATCTCGACTAAAAACTCACCTCTTCCTGAACTCATTTCCTCCGTAGGCTGTCTCTATCCTTTCTGGACTTGTTGACCCTTTCGCTTTTCGACCCAGACTCACCATGGAATTTGGCTCGGACAATGATTTTGCTTTCGACTGATGCCTTGAGCATTATTACAGTGGCGCTATAGAATTTCTTAGATTAGATTAGATTATCAGAACTGATCGTCTGGTGGATATGTGTGTGTACCTGCTTCTGCGACGACGGGTGTTCCGGGAGGAAGAGGCGTCGTTGAAGGAGCTTTTGTTGGTGATGCTGAGGCTGGTAGAGAGAAGTCAAACAGAGGCATCGTCTCCTTCAGTGGCTGATCTTTATCGTAGACTGTCCATCAACACAGCAAAAGTCGGCAGTATGTATGCATATTATAGATGTGCACGTGCATTGTGTATGTATGCATGTATGTATGTATAATGTATTTTGTGTGTATTGTGTATTTTGTATCTACTATGTATCTATTATGTATGTATTATGTATGTAACATGTAGGTATGTATGTATGTATGTATATATATATGCATGTATGTATGTATATATGTATGCATGTATGGATATATATGTATGTATGTATGTATGCAAGTATGTATGCATGTATGTATATATATATGTATGTAAGTATATATGTATGTATATATGTATGCAAGTATGTATATATATGTATGTATGTATGTATGCATGTATGTATGTACGCATGTATGTATGTATGCATGTATATATGTATGTATGTAATATGCATATGTATTTGGGCATTTTATAGCGCCTTGTAAGTACTTCACAAAAGCACTTATCACTGGCCTAAATGATGTTAGAGTGTAACCGAATGATTTCTATAGCAGTGGAAGCCTAGCATCTCCATTTCACATAAGAAAACATAGAGACTTTATAAGTGTCTAATTGATGGTCTGTATGCTGTGCTTAGAATCTGTGTCCACTCAAATTCGTGGCAGCATATAAGTTTAAAAGGAACGTGATCAACGCAAGAGAAAATTTACATTCGAATATAACTGATAATAAGTATGTATGTGTGGCTGGATGTGATGTGATGTAATGGTCAGTAGGTTGACTTACGATATCTGTATCCTCCTAGGTATCCATAGGCCGTGTGATCTTCTGTTCCATAGCCATAGACGAAGACGGCGTAGTAGATAGTCGAATCGTCACACGTGACCGAATGGAAACCGACTTTCAGAGGAGCAATGATCACCGAGTAATCGGAGTAACCGTCAGCATTGATGCGGTATGTGGTGCCACCTTTCGATTCAACAGAAATGTCATAGGTACAGGCAGCTGTCTGTGGCTGGGCAAGGTTTGCTTATTAGGTATATTAGCCAATTGCGCGATAGTTTAGTGAATACCCAGTTGGGGTATCAAGATACCGGTCATGACAAAAGTGCTCCCACAAGTGCTCCTTAACGAACTGTGAAACAAGAACATCGACTGTACACCGTGGATTAACCTGCCCTTATGCGCTTAATAAAATGACATTGATGAAGGACCTAGTGGAGCTGAAAACAACATCCAAAGTAAGCCAGTTGAAAAGCATCCCAAATGTTAACAACCCAAGTAAGCCAGTCTTTAAACATCCCAACTGTGAACCAACCAAAGTAAGTAAGTTCCCGAGCTAGACAGACTTGCGCTGGTCCTTGCATAGCCTAAATATGTTGCTGATACAGACGTATCGTAGTTAATACGACTTAGAAACGTTCAGTCAGGCTATTGTGTGATGTAGTTGAGTTAAACCGTGAATTTCATTTTTGGCCGTTACTGCGTCAAGACCACAGTAGTTCGGCCTATTCACAGTTGCTGCTTAACTGAATGAAGCAGGGAGGATTGTCCAAGTGATCAGGAAACAACTAGCACATGTTTTATCGTCTTCTATGTATCCAGGCACTGCCCAATAATACGGATGTTCAATAAACAGAGCGCCATGTTCTTTTCGGCCTTGGTTTACAGACTTGGAGGGAGTCAACAATATCAATAGATACTGATAAGCATTAATATTCGATGATAAGCACTAATATTTGACATTTATTCAATTTTACTGGTATTAGTTATTGCTGCGTAATATCGACATTTACCGTTGGCTATGCATATTAACGACAACCATTGTATGTGTCTCAAACGTAGACTAGTATTACGTATGTGCATATGTATGTCTGTGTATGTATGTGTGTACGTATATAAATCAGATGATGTCAGCTGAATAGCAGAAGACTTACCGATTGATGCTAGCGGTATTCCGTCAAGGTAAATCTTGCTGACCTCGCTCGTCTTGGCAACAATCGTGATTCCATTGACGCATTCGTAGTCTGACTGGTTCTTGTAGTGGCGACTGGTCGAAAAGCGGACATTCTGCGGGTAGTGATTCAGTGGAGGTACGGTGACCATGAACGGATCCGGCTGAGCAGTCTCGCCCGGTCCACCGGGGCTAATCACTTCGAAGCTGGGGTCATACTGCATGACGAGGCAGTCAGAAGTGCAGTTGACCATGACGACAACTGCGTTCTTCGCAGTGACGTTGTCGAGAGATGCTTCGTCCCACTGACCCCGAACCAACTCCACCTCGCGGAATATACCCGAACTGATTGGGCTGTTGGTGTTGGCGTCGAAGATTTGGAAGGTGTAGGTGACGTTGATGTCTGCCTGTGCAATCACTCTGATCCTGTAGCGGACGGCCCAAGGTCTCCCATAGAATGAGGCCATGATGAAGAGCTTCCCCCACTGCGTGATTGGGGGAACCTGCTCAATGACGTGATCGCAGAAGAGAGTGTGGAGGGGAACCATGGCACACGAGTGTCCCGAATAGACCGCGATGGGCTGAGACGATGAGACGTAGACGCCGGTGTAGTCGAAGTCCAGCGATCCAGCGTGGTAGACATCGTTTGCCTGCATCGTCAAGTGCATCAGTCGGTAGCCAGTGTTTCCCCGGACGTAGCTGATCGAAATGCAGGTATCGTTGAAAGGACTGGCGATGGAGAAGGACGCCTTCATAGGAAGGAACGTCGAATAGGAAGCCAAGAAGAACATCTTACTCTGCGCTGTAATCGGAAGGGCAAGGTAGCCGTCTCCCGTTCCCGTCTCGGCCTTGTTCGCCTGGACGGAGATGTCCATCTCGGACGATATAACGATTGCCACGTTTAGCTGATCGTTGAGAGGTGACGCCAAATCCCGAGGCTTGATTCGGTTGACGTACTGAAAGTTGTTGGCGGAATTTAGTAGAATGATCTCCGTGTAGTTGAGTGGAGTGTTGTACTGAATTTTGACTCTTCCAGCTACGGAACTCGTTATAAAGATCTCCTGAATGCTCCGCTGCGGCTCGGGCTTATCCGTGGAAATGTTCATGAACGAAAGATAGAATAATCTGCCTTCCAGTCCTACAAGAAACGAAAGAATATTAAATGAATTTTTTTCTACGTGATTATCAACATACATATGTTCTTTATCTCAATTACAATACACCCATATGCCCTTTATCTAAATTAGAGTACATACATATGCCATTTATCTCTATTAAAATAGACACATACGCCCTTTATCTCAGCTTGAATGCGCACACACGTCCTTTAACTCAATTATAATACACATATGCCATTTATCTCAATTAGAATACAAGCATATACCATTGATCTCTTTTAGATTAAACACATATGCCCTTTATCTCACTTAGAATACACACGTATGCCACTTATCTCAATTAGGATAATCTACACGGCAATTTCTTGAATGTTTTTAAAGATGTGCTTTAGCCAGTGGCTAAGAACTGGGTGAGACAGCAGATCTAAGTCAGAAATGGCTGTAACATCAGAACAGAAAGACAGAAAGACGTAAAGACAAAAGCACGGTGATAGTGACTGTCTTTGAAGCAGCAGCTGGACTGAGCTGCAACGTTGCGCTTTCGCCACTTCGCATGCAGCTCGGGATTCGGTTCTGTTTGTGCATTTGCAAATGTTGTCATAGCGTTCTTTCGTCTATCTGCGGTTACTTTGACACGACCTCGGAATGCCACAAGTCCACTTATTCAGCGAATTTTCATTTTTTAGTCATAGCATATGGGCCTAGAAACAGCGACTGTGCATCGAAGTTATGTTGTCTACAGTAATGCTTAGCTAGGGAAAGTTCGCAGTTTCCTTTTCAAGAAGTCTTACCCTGATCCATCGAATCGGCTGCCTTCCCATTTCTCTCTGCTTAAGCACAACCCAATCTAACAGCTTCTCCTTTTGGTATCCTAACAACCGGATTGGTTCTTGACATGGCATCTTTGGACAACCTCGCTGAGTTGACGCAACGCTCGTGAATAAACTGGTGCCCTGCGCTTAGCTTTTTAAGTAGCGCTTTAGAAATTCTAGAGATTACGACCACGATTACGAGCGGTTATTCTCTTCCGCAAAGATCACAGTAGGCACCCGATACAATGTCTATGAACCTTCATTGTGAGTTAGAATAGCAGTTTTAAAACAATAATTTAACAAATTTACCTTCTATGCTGTGAAAACCTACAACAGAAAAAAAAAATAAAGAATTAGATAAAACGTCACACATTTGTCTGGTTCAATGCAATATTTGCAAGTTGGAATGTTCGATGGCTTTTGGAACATAGTCTAATCAAGAGGCTGAGACGATTAGCATCAGGCAGAGCTTGAAACAGCTCCGCAATTCACTGAACGTCGGGTAAACGGACCCGATCATGACGACAAAATTACTAAAAGTTTCTGTCGCAAAACAAAGAAAAAGAGATTATTTCTGTTCCCGACTTTACTAAGTAGCCTCGTGGATACAGGCGAACTTGTGTTTTACATTAAGGTCAACAATTTAGATCGTGATGAACTTAAAACACAATCATCTGCTAAAAGTTTCGTTTGTTAATGTGAGTAGTTGGTAAACTACATCAGACCACATAGCTATGAAAATTTCAAGAACTATTGAAACTCATGAAGTGTTTTTTACCATTCCAAAACGCTAATGGATTTGTTTATTTTTCAAAATACTCACATGTGGACAAAATGAACAGAAGTATTCCAAATAACATCACAGTTTGCGATGACTAAAAACAAGAAACAGTTTCTGATAAATGCATCAATATTGACATATTTAATAAATAGACAGAAAGCCATAGGCAGCTTTAAATTTAAATTATTGCAAATTACTTTGTCCTTTGTCAGAAGCTACAAGTCGACTATTTCCGGCGCTGGCAATGCGTATCTGATGCAGTTGTAGGCCTAAAGGTTATATGAAAGAACTTTAATTAAGTCACAGACGCACTTATATAGGATATATTAGCAGGCCATGCAACAAAACTGTGTTAAAGTTCCGTGTAAACCTGAATTTGTAGGCATAACACACAGTACAGGTGAATCAGATACATATGTGTCTTTGATAAGAAAAGACGGCGCGAATTGGAGCGTGGTATTCGTGCTTAAAGAACATAATGCGCCTATGGCAACTGCGGAGTCTCCGCGGGAAACGTCGTCCTGCCCCGTCTGGAGACAACTGTGATTTGCCCACCATTTAACAACCTTTTGCTACTGACTGGTTCAACAGTCAAGGCTTCAACGATCCGTTGTCCGTTTAGCTCGAAATACACACGCACCAGCAAAAAGCCAGCGCTTTTTCAGCCAGCAATATGAAAGAAAGGACGCCATTTCCAGATTACGTACTTCAATCTGGGACTCAGTGAAAACGTTTGAAAGGATCGTTCGACCTCGACCCCTCTGGAATAAACTTCTACCAGAATTACGACAGTTACTTCGTCCATCATATGAACTCATCCATCGCTTCACCCCTTGCAATCTCCGCAGGTCTTCCACTCAAAACTGAAAACTCATCTTCCGCAGATCCTACACTGATTCCTCTTCTACCCCTTATCTGTCCTCCAGATCCAAATCCAAAAACCACTCACCGCAGTCGTCTGACTGCCTGCCTGCCCGACTCTGGATCTTGACCTGGAACCGAACCCTTATTGCCTATAGATTATTTTTGACTGAGCGCCTGTGAATAAGCTGGTTAGCGCGACGTAGCTTTCGTCGGGCGCTGTAGAAATTTTGAGCTTACGATTACGATCTGTTAAAGACAAAATGCTTTAAAATTTCCTCTGGTGGCTGATGTTGGTCTCTGTATAGACGTATAAGCCACGTTATGTGACCCTTACCTTGTAGGAAGCCATTGCTTTTTCGAGCATATAACGACAGCGACTAACGTCCGAAATGAACGTGTAGAATAATCCAAATCTGTTGAGAAAATCCTCCAGTTAATAAAAAACTTAATCCTTCGTTTCAAGCCGTTTATCAGAGCCGTAAGTTTTACGACAGTCTGCTGTTTCTCGTTGCGCGTGTTTCAAATGAAAAACCGTATACGTTCTCAGGGCAATTTGTCGTCTTAGTCGCTCTTCACTTTCGTGGATTCTGAGCAGCTAAACGTGCGAACGAGAAGACGTCGGTTAATGGGAACCGCCCTGAAGAGCCCGATTTACCTGTTCAAGCCTCGTTCTCATGACCCGCGTCAGTCAAAGGTAAACAAGCAAAGCCCTTGCAAGGCGACATAGCAGCTCAACCGGACTCGCCCTGAAGAGCACCATATTGACAAACTATTGTCATCCTGAGACTTGGAAGCAACGTCTCGGTTCAATAAACTCACTTCACGCTCGACGCCCAAAAGCCTCGCCCGCGTGAACGCCTGTGATTGTTCGACTGAGGCAGGCTGAAATGACGGGTTTTCGCTGAACTACTGCATGCAAGAGATTGATTGCTCCCTAGTCCGTTATGTTGTTTACACGTCAAAGTCGCCGGTGCATTTCACAAGGCGTCCAAGGAGACGGTCGTGTAGTCTCTCGACTTCTCAGATGAACTCTGTTTTATCACGAACATAAACCCATCAATCTATTTAGTGACACGTGCAAATATTCGCGTATGTTTATGTCTTTCTCAACGCCAGACAATGCCGGAAAATTCTGACCCACTCCCTTATGAAAAGCTAGGCCCTCATCAATGAGGCAAGGAGCTGCAGTCACCCCTGTCAGTGTTGGTTCGATGTCCAAATAATTGTCATCACCAGCAAACAGATTACCATCCATAATTAATTAAATGAGTTTGGCGAAAACAGATTTCAAACGTAATGTGATCAGTTTACGCTAATTAATTTTGTAAACTGTCAGCCACCCAACTTCAAAACCCTTAGTTTGTTAAATGAATGTCTTCTAAGTCTGTGACAACACTTACTGCAGATGTGCGATTCTGATGAATTAATTCCTTATGTCCTATCGAGGCTTACGATTTCAGAACTGGTAGATCTGTTTCAAACGGAGATATAAAATGCACAATGCTCATCTATTAATACAAAAGAAATTACACCGGCGCGATAGAAGTTATTAATTAACAATTAACATAAGCAGACAAGTCCTGCGATGCGCTGGCCCCGTGTCTAGGACCTTGGGATTCATCCATTGCCGGCTCAAGGGCCTAAAAAGGAAACGAGGACCTCCTCTACGTCTCACTTGTGGGATATGGGATACTTTACTTTTCTTTCATGTATTGAAGGACCTCTTCTATATCAAGCGAGTGGCTTTTTCTAAAGATAGGACGACTTGAGTAGGCCCACTCCTGTGACAATTGGTGTTTCTTATCCATCAAGACATATTACTTCATACTGTGTGCTGACGCAGGGCGAAAGGAAGACTAAGTGACTGATCTATGTCTGTTGAAGCCACTAGATGTTTTCATCGGTCGGCTGTACATGGATGTCTCGCTGTTCCGCGTATGCTTATCTCTACGGCTCAGCGCAGGAGCTTTGCCTATATTCGACCTATCAGCTGGAATAGCCTTTCTCGTGAGTTGCGGCTCGAGCTCCTCTGTTTGACCCTTCCGCACTTTCGCAGGCATCTCAAGTCTGTCTTATTTGACAGTCGTTTCATTGGTATGGGTCTGGAGCGCCTCTGGTGAGTTTATTCTTTAAGTGGCGCTTTATAAATGTCAAATTACAATTACAAGTCAACTAGTTAGACAGGTAGCTTGAAGCGATGCCTTTGGGTGGGCTTGGCTCCACATGTAAGTAGGCCTAAATACGCACGATCTTCGTACTGAGGTCGATTTCATAAGAACTGCAGGAGTTACATTTCCTACATACTAACGTCTTCTGAAAAACGCCGCTGCTGTCGTGACGCCATTCCTTCATGACCATCCTGTATCTTCAATACCCTTCAACCGTGTCATGCCATCTACGAATTCTAGCGCTTGCAACACACGGCACACAGTATATGCATAGTATACTGTATGCATAGTATACTGTATGCATAGTATACTGTATGCACAGTATGTTGCATGTATATGTGTATTATTTGCATGTGTACATTGTATGTATAGTCTATTGAATGCATGGTATATATTGTATGTAAGCTTATAGTATGTAGGCATACAACAATATGACAGAACATGTAATATTTGATAATAGCGTCGAAGGCGCCGGGACAGGGATGAAGAAGGAAGCGTGCCCCCTCGAAAACACTTGTGTACAGACACTTGTCATTGCCAACCCCTACCTTTGACCCTTAAGTAATATTCCCCGGCCTAGTTACCTACATCGGTAAGCGCGTACGCCAAGGAAGCCTCTGTGTGTGAGGATCCCCGGTTCGCGTCCCCGTCGTGGCTTATTTCAGAGATTTGAATCTCGGGCTAGCACGGTCCGTACAAGGGGACCTTAAATGGCGTGTAGCGGTGGTGAAGGATCTCACCCGATAGGATCGAGGTATACGGCCGATATAGAAAAAAGTGTGCAATTTACAATTCTATATCTATTTTTTTCATTTTGGCCAAAACATGCATGGGAGATCTGCTGGGATGAAAGTGAGACGTTAAAGGTGACTGAGTAAAACAGGACTTGCGGCTTACTTCCTAGCTTACGCCGGTACAAAATTAAACCGCTTGGTGACAGAGGCATGAAAGTAAGTAAAGTAAGTATGTTCTTCATTAACCAATATCTAATCGCACATCGGTTAACAAGTATTTAAGAACACAAGAAAAACTTAATATGCATACAACATCCTAATAATAAAACACGTGTGCGCAAACAATCTGCCCTGGGTTGTTACATTAAATGCACTCAGCGGGCGATACCGCATCATTTTGATTACAGACCCGGGGGCAAACCAAACAGCCTACCGTGTCGCACTGAATTCCTCTTTGCTGAGCAATAATTCAGGCAAATTGCCACTTCCAAACACTGCTGACCTTTCACTGCGAAACTTATTTGCATACACGCGCGCGTGATATACGAAGAGCATATAGAATATTGAAGACACACGAAGCAGCATCATGATGACATGTACTTACTTATGTGCTCTCTTGTATTAGCCAGTTAATGATCCATAACACTCTAATAATTGCTTTCACCCACACATGCACACACACACGCACACATACATGCACGCACGCAGGCACGCATGCACACGCACACACACAAACGTGTATATACAGGTCGCATTAAAATCGCCATATTGTGTAAAGTTAACCAAGTACATTAACCATCTCTGTAAATCTCGCACGCGACTCATTTTTTATGATCTGGAGTCGTCCTTCTCCTCCTCCTCTCTCTCTCTCGTCTTTTTCTTTCCTCCCTCCTTTCCTCCCTGTCTCCCTCCCTCCCTCCTTTCCTCTTTCTCTCCCTCCCTTCCTCCCTGCAGTTTGCTTAAGAAGTGACAAGTAGTCGGTAGTCAGGCAAATACATGCCTGACAAGTACCTCTCGTGCCCTCTACATAAAAGCGCGGACAGAGTGAGCAAGGGTGGTCTACGGCTGACGAAGCCCGGCATTAACACAGACGCGGGGCGGCATCTGCAGAACTCTCGTGCAAAGGGCCGCCCTACAAAAATACTTGGCGCAGTCAAGCGAGACGCAGGGCGGGTGATGCATGGACGCCTTCAGACTACGACGAAAAGAATGCACTTGTATGAGCCCATCACTGAAGACGCCCTAAGAAAACAGCCGATTTCTCTACAAGACGCCTTGTGGGGCTTATGTTTAGCAAGCCATGTAATGGCCTATACAGTAGTTCAGAGAATCGACTAAAGAAGGAAACCTTTGCTCGAAGTACGTAACCAAATGACTAAGGTTAGTCGAGTAGAGTGTTTTCACAGAAGCGGATGCAGAGGAGGGGGAAGGAGGAGGAGGGGAAGGGGAGGAAGAAGAGATGAGACGCAACCCTTCCCCAAAATTCTTATTAACAAACTGATCAAGAAATAATTGCCGAATGTAACATATAAGTGGTTTATCCATACAATTACAGTGAACTTTGATTTGTTTACGCCTCGAAAATTGGCATCCGGTCGTTTTCCGTTCCTGGTTTATACACAGCAGGATGGTATTAACACAAGTTGTGGGGCTTCATACCATACCATGTCATTCAGGTATAAAGACGCATCTTTTCCAACTTGCTTACCCACCGTAGC
Source organism: Norana najaformis (assembly GCA_964023275.1). Classification (NCBI taxonomy): domain Eukaryota; kingdom Metazoa; phylum Annelida; class Clitellata; order Crassiclitellata; family Hormogastridae; genus Norana; species Norana najaformis. Next base: position 2,184,617 of record OZ029924.1, on the reverse strand, counting down.
CTGGCTTCTGGTTTCTCTGACTTATCAGAATTCGACCCGGCTTCTCTACGATCTATGATTTTTGACTGCAATTTTGACTTGAAGCGACCATCGACTGATGCCTTGGGCATTATGATAAAGGCGCTATAGAAGTCTTTAGATTTGATTAGATTACCACGCTAAAAGTTCAAATTTATGCCCAGGCGTTAATTATATAATGGATATGGTTAATTAGGCCTATATATAGGATATTGGCCTATATGCAGATGTAAGTCTCAGCACTGCGTCAACTGCGAGCTAGTTTCTTTTGTACAGGCAGCCCAAGCCCACCTGTATTTGTGCTTTAGTTAACTAATTAACGCTGAAAAAACACCAGCATAGTAAAAACGATTAAATATCAGCATCCAGGTTTTGATCAGGTAAATGTAAAATGTAAAAGTAGGACTAAACGTTTTTCTATAGCTCGACACTGTTCATTTTAAAGTGAATTTATCGAGTGGGATCCTTCAACACAGCTGCCCGTTTGAAAGAGCGCCACGCCACTTAAGGACCGTGCAAACCCGAGATTAAAATCTCTGATGTGTGAGCTGGTTTTATTATTGTTTGTTTTATCATTGCGCATGCTATTATTAGATGAAGCATGTTTGCTTATTTGGGTGAACTTAGTAGTAAAACTATGCACGGCCGGTTATGTTGGTTACTCACTGGCCAAGGGAACGGTGTTTATTCACACAAGTTATGGTGAAAAACATTGGCAGAAACACAGGCGTCATGGGTTCATTAGCCGTGCAAAGAAGTTCTGTTTGTCCGTCTGTCTATCTGTCTGTCTGTTTCTCCATATGACTGTCTCTCTCTTTCAGTCTTGGTCTCTAGCTCTGTCTGTCTCTTGGTTTCTCTCTGTCTCAATGTCTCTCTTGGTCTGTCTGTCTGTCTGAAGATTCTTTCTCTCTATCTCTATGCTCTACTTTTTACGCCTTTCTCTGCTTCCACGCAGTACACAGATGAAAATCCGCATATAAAACCAAGAGAAAAAATCCAAGATATGGAAACAGGTTTCTAAGGAAATGAGTCCAGAAAGATGCTATGGCACAAAGTTTAGCCACATAAAACCTAGGACTATATACACGTTTGCCTCGGGTCATTTGTGCTAGGTTGCATACCGGCCAAAACCAGGCCAAAGTCCTCTTAGTCTCACTATGTGACGCTACCTCACACGAAAAAGTGTGACTCAAAAGTAACCATGGCGCTCAGCTCCTCTGTGTATACACACGTCTACCTGTGCAGTGTACATATGTGTGGTACTTCTCTCTCCACTGGCGAACTAGGCTGAGCGTAGCCGTGTCCACTGCGACGGTGTAGGCTGCGACGCTACGCCGTTCTGTCCTGCAGGCTTTCCTCCGTACGAAGACCGAGTTCAGGCCCGCGAGATCCTTCTCCACGACCGTAGTCTATTCAAACGGGCAGCGGTGGTGAAGGATCTCACCCGAATAATTAATGAGGCACGGTAGCATATCGGAGAGTACGGTTTCGAAACTCCTCTGAGACGGTTACTGTGTAGGGACCTTGAGCAAGTCCTTCACTCACAATTGCTCAGCGCCATTCGATTGATGCTAAGTCATTAGATAGTGCCGCCTAATAAATGTAGAAAGTAAATACAAATAATTAAATAAATAGTTCATTGACAAATGAGTGGGGTCTCCCGCGTTGTCTGTTCTGTCCACAGACAGTGCGAAGTCGGTGCTCATTTTATGGCTTAAGTCGCTAAGGGGCAGAAATGGAGCCGAAATCTCTAAACTCTTTCTGCCCTGGCGGGGGATCTGAACCTCCGACCTCTGAGCTGACAACCCAACACCTGACCATTAGACTACTGCGCAGCCCCAATTACGCATTATGCATATAAAATCTGTTAAAGCTGGTTAATAAAGTCTTAAGTATCATGCACTGTGGCATTCACTGCAGTCTCGGCGCACAATGAAGTGAATGGAGGGCGTCTTCTGAAGTAAGACATCAAAATGTACGCGATGACATTTCGTGGGAACAATCTGTGTCTTCTTGAATAATATACAGCTAGGCCCACGTCACACAGTGGCATCGAGTTGTGTGCGTGCGCGCGTTTTTCTAAGCAGAATTCACTTGAGCGCATTTCTGTAAGAGGCCTAACTTTGTCTGGGAAGTTTCTCTGCCATGTTATAGGCGGCGGCGAAACATTGCGCTGCAGATTAATTGAAGCTATGGCGGTGGCAGGTTCTCAAGCGAGATAGACAAAATCCCACCAGTGACAGCTTGCATACTGGCAAAAGTTGATGATTTGGAGGTGTACGGTGTAGGAGGTGTAGACGATGTAGGAGGACGATAGGTGTTGAAGTGTTAGCAGACCCGAAACGCGTCTGAGAGTGACAGAAGCACATTTAAAGTTATCGTAAGCTTAATCGTAATCACGAGATTTCTAGAAAACGCCCAAAGAAAGCCAAGTCGCGGGGACCAGCTTATTCACAGGCGCTCAGTCGAAACAAAATCGATAGGCATAAGGGTTCGGTTCCAGGTCAAGATCCTGAAATCAGGCAGGCAGAAAGTCAGACGACTACGATGGATGGTGTTTGGAATTAAACCGGATATATGAGGAAGAAGAGGAATGAGGATATGATCTGCGGAAGAGGAGTGTTTAGTTTTGAGTGGAAGACCAGTGCACAGATTGCAACTGATTGCAGTTCAGTTTGTATGATGGGTCAGATAATTGTAGTAATTCTGGTGGGAGTTTAATAAGCGAAGTGCTCTGTGAAGTGAAAAAACCAAGATGAATGTATTCAGAAAGATGGACAGCAGTAGACGAGGTAGCTGCAGACCCAAGAAGGTCAGATGGCCGACAGCACAAGACAAGTCCATGGAATTTTTAGGGTTAAGCAGTGACCAAATATTGAGAGTACAAGCATTTCTTGCTGGCAGAAAAGACGAATGAAAAGTAGGAAATGCTCATATTGTGTTTTCGCAGTACCAAATGAGACGGAGGGGTTGGAAGGAATATGATCCAGGAATGACGGTGCAGTGAAGAAACGATGATAACATTGCTTCTTTAAAAAATCCCTTGACAAATCAGTACTTCCAGATTACTCTTTTCCTCTTTGAACAGTGTAAGCAAAGCAGGTACATTGTTGGGACTGGATGGCATAACATTATGTACTTCATATAAACTCATTCCACTTAAATATTTAACATTAATCAACAAGGGGTAAAACATATATAAAAATTACGATCGCTGGTAGAAAGTGAGGGAAGGGCGAGCAGCTGAGTGGGTAGGCGGTGTAATCAAAGATAGGAGGGGAATAGTTAGGGAGAAGAGACAGTCAATGAAAAAGAGTCGGTTGAGCTCACATAGAATAAAATAAACTGGAATGGACTCATGCATTCATTCATAGATGCCCAGAGGTTTTTGACCACTTGTTAATTAATGTGAAATAATGAAGCGGACCGAGTTTATATGAAGTACATAATGTTATGCCATCCAGTCCCAACAATTTACCCGCATCGCTTACACTATTCAAAGAGAAAAGTAGTTTGAAGTTCTGCATTATCAAGGGCTTGCTTTGAAGGTACTGCATTATCAAGGGATTGCTTTGAAGGTACTGCATTATTATAGGATTGCTTTGAAGGTACTGCATTATTAAGGGATTGCTTTGAAGGTACTGCATTATCAAGAGATTGCTTTGAAGGTACTGCATTATCAAAGGATTGCTTTGAAGGTACTGCATTATTAAGGGATTGCTTTGAAGGTACTGCATTATCAAGGGATTGCTTTGAAGGTACTGCATTATCAAGGGAAATACAGGAAATGAACATCAGGACAGAGAAAGCTGGAATTAGAAGCTGATCGTCTTGTTTACTCTGGGAAGACGGAATGCAAGAAAAAATCTCAGCTTCAGAAGCAGGTTGTAGCCGATGAAGTCTCATTACCAGTCTTCAAAATCACTTGCATTAAATCGCCTTTGCCAGCTTCGCTTGCTTACTGTTGAATGTCACATCAAGTTTAAAATTGCATTCTTGCGCTAAAAGCCTCGAGCACCTGCCTTCCGTCGTATCTTCTTACACATTGCTAATTCCGTATCATCCTTCTAGACTGCTGCGTTCTCTCAACAGCCTACGTTCATAACAACAGCGGGATCTCATCAGTGGCGGATCCAGCATTGCTTTCGTGGGGACCAGGGCATTTCCTGGAAGGAAACTACATTCTGGCAGTCCACCACGCACGGGTTGGTCTGAGGAGTGCCGGCATAAAACCAAGAGGGCGGGGGGGGCTGAAACGTCTCCGCGCCTGTTGGATCTCATGCTTTCAGTAACTGTGCCTCTGGTATTTCGCATCGTCTACCACAAAAGGCCAGACTTGCTGATTCGTGAACATCATAAATGAATCAAGTCCCGCTATTTTACTCTGGCATTTGCACGACTCTGTCATGGTCCCTAGCCTCAGATTAAGATTTACTAACTTTGCGTGCCCACTATAAGAGCTTTACATAAATAAATCGTCATTGCAAAGCATTGTCAGTCAGCTATGCACTAGTTTCCTATGCTGAACTTTAAAAATTCCTGTATAACAAAATCAAAGTAAAAGTAGACTAGAGGCCATGGAAAGGTATTTGTATGCAGGCCATGGATCACCATATTATCAAGTCAAGTAACTCTTCACACATGATCACTCAAGTGATTTAAGCTACGTATTATGGACAACATTAACGTCATTCTATCAACTGACGGCCCTGTCAATTAAAACAGAAAAATCCAAACAGAGAAAGCACAAATCCGCCAAACGTACACATTCTGTGAACCTCAAATGCACCTCACTGTATGCAAAGCTCACAATATCGCTGTAGCTGATAGGAAGTGAAATGCAAATGTTACAACAGCAATGGAAACAATGTGTGCACAACATCCCTTAAACGCACTGGTCTCGTACGACTCCAGAAGTTGCAAATTTCACCTGAAACACCGAGATTCAAACCCTGTCACGGCTGCAAAGTTGATCCAGCTGCTTAAAAGAGAATCCAGAGCTAAGAAATGATGCCTGCCATCATACATAATTTATGGCACTGGAACAGTTTGTCATAGGCTCCATCAAATCCCCAGTAACAATAAAATGTAAATTCCTCAGGAAAACCAGGGCATTTATATGATAATCAGCAGAAAGGGGGCAGTGCTGTGGGAGTGTTCTTTGACTTAGCACTGAACAAGGTGACCCACAGATATAAATTATTTAAGAAACCGAAAGGAACATTTGGGCAGAAAGGAACATTTGGGCAGAAAGGAACATTTGGGCAGAAAGGAACATTTGGGCAGAAAGGAACATTTGGGCAGAAAGGAACATTTGGGCAGAAATTCTTCCGTGCAAGAGTCATAAACTTACGGAATAATTTGGATGGTAGGACTGTCTCAGTGAACACTATCACCACTTTTTGGAAGAAGCTAGGAAACGATTGGGTAATAAACATTCCTGGTTAATTTGCATTGGTTCTAAGACTACTAACACAGATTACATGTCTGCTGAACCACTTAAACCCTTGTTATGCTATATTTTGTAAATGCTCCCACTTTTTCTCCTGCTTTGTTTGTAATTTCTGGAATCAGACAAAACTTTCGATCTTGCATTTCTCAGTTCTAAGTAGGATTAATTGCTGTGAATAATAATAAATTACATCATGCTGACTGTGGCAGTCCAGGCGATGATATCCGTTGTCGCTACAACTATCACTCCATTCAACATTAAGGCACTGATTACAGAACTTGGAAATGTCCACTGGAAGTTCTGCTCAATGATAACAACATCATAAGGGTGAAAAAATGACGACAAAGACATCATGATGATGATAACGACGACGATACAATGATGAGACTACTAAAGCAACCTATATCAAATTTACAGAATGCATTTACATAATCGAGGAACATCATGTCACAGGCGACAGAGACGAAGAAGAAGCCGAATAGCACCTGTATGTAGTTTTTCGTCCGTCCTAAAACACTGAACAATAAGTTATTGAGGCACAACAATCGTGTCATCAGCCAAACAACTCCTCCTCCGCCTTCTCCTTCCTTCGATTCTTCCTTGAAAAACTACTTTCTTGGAGAACAGGGTGCAGTCATTAAGAAAAGTCATGACAGACCAGCAACTCTCTTCTTCACGATCTCTAAAACACAGAAAGCAATCACGACTGTAAACACAACAACTTAGTTCAGGCCAGCCCGATAGCAGCTGCACGTAGCTAGCCATTGCTGAACTGCATTCATAAGGAACAAGAAGATCAGTTCGGGTCATGGAGCTAAGGGATCTGTGGCCATCCAAGCATGAAAAGAGACAACAAATCTTCCGCAAACAGGCAGGTACATTCCCCAACTGGAATAACAAGACCCATATTGAAATCTTAAAATCGTTGCACTCTGCAACAGGCAACCAAAGGAGCGCATCACACGGTCAAATTTCTAAATGCCACTGCCAGGTCCAGGAGCTGGATGAGTTCAAGCTGCCCACGACCCTTAGAAGACAGACTTGCACAGATGGCACTAATGGTTATCCTACTACAGAAGAAAGCATTTACAAGGGTAACTGCAGCATTGGGTGCAAATGAAAAAGAAATTAACCAAAATGGGAGCAACTGATAAGAGCAAGTGCAACGTACAAGTTTTACACTCTCAAAGAACGCGAGTTCCTGGTCAAGGAAGCCCCAAGACCGTACAGTGATAGAAGACAAAAGTGACAGGTGTCAGTAGCTATAGTCAGAAGGCCTATTTCCTCATTTGCTGACTGTTACCCAGCCATAAAACAGCAGTTTGGATGCGCTGAATCACAGGCAGTTGGACGACATCCAAGCCCCAAACACCAACACAGCCTGCTGCATTGTTACCACTGCAGTTAGGAACATTAGACGTCCGGTAATCTGATAGGCGTGGATATCACAAGCATCGAGCTGACTCAGTACACCTCATAAAACCAGGACAGCGGTAGCATAGGTAGAAACTGTACAGTGCATGCCAGAGGCGACAATCTACTGTGGGGTCTGGCATATTAAGAGGGTGAACGTATAATTGGGGTGAGAACGTATAATTGGGGTGAGAACGTATAATTGGGGTGAGAACGTATAATTGGGGTGAGAACGTATAATTGGGGTGATGCCAAGAGGCATCAGCCCTCTGGCCATTAACTCCAAAATTCATATAAATATTTATAAATTTTGGGTTTATTGACCAGGGCACAAAATATATGAATCTGTGTACATATATATATGATATATATATATGTATGTATTACATATATAAAGCATAAAAATTTGTTAATAAATCAAAGGAAATACTGAAGAAGTTATTCCTAATGCACGAAATCAAGAATATTCAACTATGGAGAAGTAACACAGGATTTGTGCAAAATGAGTAAATTGTTATAGTGCTACCACCACATTTACATAAAGAGTATGGTATTCCATTTTAAGACACCATACCATATCTTGGGATATGATATGGTGATATATTGGGATTTTATCACAACAAATCAGTATGATATTAGGTCTATTATGATGGTGAATGCTCAGTCAAGTTTATCACAAGAACCCCAAGAAGTTTAATTAACATTTAATTAACTCATACTTCTAATGTGATCATTTCTATAACGCAATTAGCTTCAGCCCCACCCCAAGAATCTAGAAACCGAATTTCAGGAGTCTAACACAAGTTGAAACAGAAGGTCTCTATCCGTTGTGTAACCATCTGTGACAAAGCAGAGAAATTCTTACTGGAAAGCACATTTCTCATGCAATTCGTGCCTCAAAGAAGTTTTCACTTACAAATTACCAACACAAGACATTCAGACGTTTAACTGACAGTCAGCCAACAGCAAAAATTAAGCTGTACACTGTTAAACAAATAGAAATGAGAAGTGAACAGAATAATATCATATAAATAACATTAGCACAGAATAAAGAATGTGCATTTTTCGATCTTCTGAACAGCTACTATTACTCAACAATTTAGCAGATCATTTTCACTTTGTGCTTAAACAGGAAGTCATGCAGTAACAGCCGAGACTAACAGACAACATTCATAAGCAAGCATCATTCTGCAATCTACTGATTCAGTCATGCGTTTGAATATATATCAAGAGCTGACACAGGATTCGGTTTCAGGACTAGAGCCGGTCCTGCTAAGTAAGAAACATTAATCTTCAGAACTAATTAATAGCAGAGAAATTCTGCTCGAAGCAGACAATTATTGAAATTTTGAACACGAAATATGCATTATCACAAAGTAAGCAAAAGCAACCTGGACAAAACCTGTGTATCTCATCGAATCTAATCTATTGACTTACATAATGACTCGTATATTGAAAATATCATAGCATAAATGTCAGTGGATGGTCACTTCCGAGTGAAATCACAATCTGTGCCAATAATCCACTGGAAGAGCCAGGTCAAAGCAGTCTGAGGTCAGAGGGCCAAAGGGTCAGTCTGGAAACAGGCATTCGAGGGACTGCCAGTCTTTGCATCCATTTCCGTAAAAGTTTCTGACAGCAGTATTATACTTGGCCAGGTTTACTTGTACAAAGATTGGTAGTACTAGATCAAACTGCTTTCAGTTTTTTATTGGAAGTTGTTATGTAGACGTCAGTGGTGGTCATATTGCAGCCTTATGTCCAGGTCTTGTGGATTGCAATTGATGTTTACAGCAAGTTATCTCTTAAATCTATTTGAAAATCAAATGAAACTTTTTAAAAATTTATTTAATCTATCAAATTCTTCTGAACACCTCCATATCAAATTACACAAAGACTCTCAGAGTCACCAATAATAATAATAAAAATAATCATAAATAATAATAATAATAATAATAATAATAATAATAACCAACCGGACTTTCTAGAATGGATGGCAAGAGACCTGATCTTCTCACCCTTACCTCTTGGCATAATGGCCACAGTCTAATCAGGGATGTTACAGTAATTGAGATTGTGGCTCCTTCTTACTTGCAGGCAACTGCTGCAAACGCCGGGGCAGCCGCAGAGCTGGCGGACTCCAGAAAACATGCGAAGTAGGGTCAACTCCTTTCAATGTACCACTTCACACCAATGGCATTTGAGACTCTTGGCTCCATTATCAGCACTGGATCGGATCTTATTATGGACTTAGGGCGCTGTCTTACTCAAACTTCAGGATATCATAAAGAACCTTGTTATCTCTTCCAGTGTCTAGCTATAGCATTCAGTGTTTCAATGCCGTTGCCTTCCATAGCATGAACTTGCATGAACTCGATGAGATGTAGCCATTCCAGATAATTTATCATTTATGCCGAATCCAATACACAAGAACATGAAACTGTCACACACTCAGCAGGCAGCCAAAGAGAAATTTAAGACGTCTAGCGAGGCCAAGAGTGGATGAAGTGCATACATGACAACTAGACAATTTACATGAAGATGCATTCAACCATATAGTTGCACTGTTGCTAAGTTCCATTCCTCCCATGCGTGACCACACAGGACATCCGTTCAGGCAAACTGTCAATCCAAACACTTTTATATTACACGCCCTAGGCACAGCAAGAATTGCCAATTTCTTCAGCGTCACCCTTTAATCAAGCACATATATTTTCCAGTCGCAACTACCTCTTAAACACCTTTCTTAAAAAGCAGTATATAAAAATAGCCAGATACAAAAACACATACATAAAATACATGCATACGTATATGCATACATTGCTTCATTTCCTCATTGATGCGTTAAGTGAGAAAAACAGTCATCAAAAGGTTGTACCAACACAGATTGGACAGCTAATAAAGGTGTCTTGTTATTAGGTTGTTGCCATCATGGTTGAACTTAGCCAACACACCCATCAACAATGAGACCATAGTAATTCTGAGGAGTGTCTATAGAGGCATGTATCCTTTTACTTTTATATTCATTTAGAAATTAGTAGGCAGGTCCAAGAGTCCAACGACGCCACTATTCTCTGTTCTCTGCCCTTTCTTTAACTTCTTTGTAGCCCCGTCTTCTACCTTTATCCATCATCCAGTCCAACAGCATATTTCTTGGTCTTCCTGGAACTGTCTTTCCTTCAATTCTTCCTTCAACCACTGTCCTCAGGAGAGAATTTTCATGCAGTATGTGACCAATCCAGTTCATTTGTCTCCTCCTTATTGTATTGACCAGCATCCGTCCTTCTTGCACCAAGTGCAACATCTCCTCATTGGTTTTACCATCCTACCAACTGATTTTGGCCAGTCTTCATAAATAATAATAACATTTCAATGAATTAGTATCCAATTAATTAGTAACTAATTACTATCCAACAGTCTTGGTTATTGCTGGTCTCTATTTTATCAGAATGACTTTCTGGACACTGAGCTGACACCAGCTTGATTTGGTGCACCATCGGTTGATGCCTTGTGCATTAGACACTGGCACAATAGAAGTTGCTAATAACATAACTAGCATTCCTCTGCCTGTTAAAAAATATGAAGAAAACATTCATGTCTGTACATGGTATATACCGGTAGTCGCATGCAAGCTCAGTGCATTAGGAGGCATTCAACTGATTAGCATGCTCGGTGCATTGACAGGCGACCATTACCTCATCATGGGGTAACTTCCAGCCACAGCCAGCCAGTGGAAGGCCATCTGGCCCCACGGGACAGGGTGCATCGAGCCCCGGAATCCCCTAAGCGGAGACAGCACACACAAAAGTAAAACAAGGACAAAGCACACACTCAAATCAGCAGTAGTTTGCTTCGTAAGAAGATTATCATTCATCAAAAGACAAAACCTCAGGGAAACCGTCTCTGTGTTGAAAGGGACAGCAGTTACCTCATAATGTCTAATGATGACCAGTCTTACTGGCTGTTTGTAAAAATTGTAATCGTAATTGTAAGTCAGAGATTTCTACAGCGCCCAGCGAAAGCTAAGTCACAGGAACTGGCTTATTCACAGGCTCTCAGTCAAAACAAAATAGACAGGCAGATGGTGTTTGGAATTGAACTGGAAAGTGAGATAAAGGGAAGAGGAAAGTGACATTTGCTCTGTTTTCCATAGGTGTTCAATGTGGATAGTTATGCTGTAATCACAAACTCAACTTCAGAAAATGCCAGGGAAAACGGAATATTGCTTCTTTCAAATGATGTTGTCATCAGTATTTCCTTTTCAGAGAAAGCAAGATGAGAATGTGAAGGTCTGAAGCAGAGACAGGTGAGGCATGGCTGGTCTACAGAGATCTGTCTAACTGTTAAATGAAGATACCACTCAACCTATCTCTCTGCTCAGCTGAGGTTTTGCCTGATGATGTCTTATAAACAATTTCATCACGATCGGAACTTTCCAGGACTGGTTTCACCACTTGAAACCAATCGGATCTACCACACACATGAACTATCGTTACAGCCAAGAAAGCCTCAACATGACGCACCAAAGAACATACAGATCAAAAACAGTGTAGGCAAGAAGAGGAAACCCTGACAACCAAATCTGAGCATACATTTGCTCAGAGGACGGCATACACACTGCATGGTGTATGCATTTGTCTCCTGAACGGGTGTATGTTCTTTGGTATGCCATACATTCTGAGCCGATATCCTACGCTTCTGAGCCGACATTGTGAAAGCCTCACTGCCTTCTCGGTTGCTTCAGAATATCGGTTCAATTCGTTTGTTCCATTTGTTAATATGACTGGAAGCAAAACTAAAAATATTTCTACATAATATTTGCCAAATGTTAAAGCTAAAAGAAAAACAGAAACTTTCCACCTGTTATTTACTAAATCAAATCTAACCTAATAACTTGTAAGTAGAGAGCCAATATAACGCAAAACTGGGCAGAGGCTACAAAGGTTAAGAGGCAGCGAATAAAATATGCAAGGAATAAAAGCGTTTAGCTAAAGCAAGTTCAAAGACCGCATTTTCCTTGGGCGGATCGCTCATAAACGGCAGAAATGCATAAACTCTTGTACCGTGTCAATATTTGCAAGCCTTCTTATTATCCTAAGTATGTGGATTTAGTTTACGTTATAAAAAGGCATTAACCGTATTAATGTAAAACGAAATCCGATGTTCTGTTGTTAGCGGTCATTGCATACGAACTATTAACTCAAGTGGCACAAAGAATTAAGAAGGAGGGGATATGAGTAGGAGTGGGAGTGTGGTAGGTATGAATGTTTCTCTACCTGTTCTCCCTTTTCTCCCTTCGATCCCTTCTTTCCACGCTTTCCTCTCAGACCCTGCAAGAACAAGGATCACTGCACATGAATCATTAAAATATCAAGATTCTAAAAAATAAATAAATTTTATTTGATTCAAATTCATTACTTAGATTTTACACATATAAACAAGTGCATACATAGACATACAAAGAAAGTATAACAAATAATGCAAAAAATAAACATAAACGTAAATGTAAATGTACAAGGTTTTATATAGCAACCATATGGCATAAACGCTGCTCATTTTGCATGAATTGATCGGGTGAGATCCTTCACCACGGCTGCCCATTTGAATTGGCGCCCCACCATTTAAGCTCCCTGTACACAAACTGTAAAGCAGCATCGTAAGCTGCCACATGAACTGGTTAACTTTACAATAACTGAGAAATATTCTGAATTTCTTTATCAACCCAGTTAGCTGTTGGTCAGGTTTAGCAGGGAAAAGTTGCAGTCCATTAGATTCAGACGGTTCATTGATGCAACGCACATCACATTTGAATATCCAGATGTTTTTTAGAGACATTCCATCAAGTCCTTTCTCTGTAAAAGAAAGCAGCTGCTGAAGAGTGACATTCTCAGAGAAGACTCAGTAGAGCACCAGAAGAAGAAGAAGAAGCAGACGACGATGACTGGACTTGATGGAATGTCTCTAAAAAACATCTGGATATTCAAATGTGATGTGCGTTGCATCAATGAACCGTCTGAATCTAATGGACTGCAACTTTTCCCTGCTAAACCTGACCAACAGCTAACTGGGTTGATAAAGAAATTCAGAATATTTCACACAAATAACATGGAATGTCTTACCGTTTCACCTCCATCACCCTTCTCTCCTGGAGGACCCTAGAATAAAATCAGAAAGCATTAAAAACTGTTTTCACAAAATGCTATTTATTCGCAATAAAGTCCTGCTGAAGCCAATGCATCTCACTTGCTTATCTTTAGGAAAAGTATTCTGCTTCAGAAATGATTGAACAAATGAACGAATTCATGAATGAACAAATGAAAAACCAAACGTTCCTACCATTGGACCAGGAATTCCCTATGAAATGAAAAAACAGACAGGACATTAGTGTATCAACCTAAATCCCAACTGTTTATCAACAGAAACTAGAACTGCTGCTTGAATAAATACGAAAAGGACGAAATTTTAAAAAAATTAAAGATCAGGTAGAAACCAAACCATAGATATTAGAATATAACAAATTAATAGTACATAATATGCTTAATGATTGACTAACCCAATAACTTGTAAACAGATACCTAATCTCAACCCTTTCAAAACTTATGAAACCTAACCTTACTTAATCTAAGCTGGAACCTGATCAGACTTTAAGGATGTCTTGGTGAAACAAATAGTCAAAATAATTAGTGCTCAAGACTATGAACTCAAATGACAGCCAGCCATAACGAAAGACTTGGCTGATGGAAAGTATTCATATTGGCAAAAGTTTAACAAAACACTCAGAAGGATCTGCTTTTAAACATCAACAGGGACGGAACAACGCTACTGGCTTTCACAGTCTTACCCACAAATGGATTACGAAGCTTTTCTATCAGACACAAGCAAGAATTTGTGTTCAGCATTTCAGCAGAAAGACTTTAAAGGAAAAGGCGAAAATTAACTAAGCATCGTCGTCCCATTTAGTTTTTGAAAACTTAAAAACCAATCTACTTGCCATCGGTCCTTGGTCCCCAGTTTCTCCAATGTCACCCTTGTCTCCTTTCAGACCCTGCGGCCCAGTTGGCCCCTGCAACACAGCACACCATTCCCAAAGATTACAGTTAAAGTCAGTTGATATTGGGCTTTTTAGAAGTCACAAAGTTATATCACGACTGACCGCAAATATAGCCAAAGCGTCATTAGATCAGTTGTAAAAAAAAGACTCAGTTCCAGCATGCCTCCATTTCCGCAGGGATATTCCTGGCACCCTGTGGATTTTTATCAGATCAAAATGTCATCATCTGTTGATCAAATGCTTCTATTAATGCTTCAACTGCTTCAACTACTTCTACCAACTTAAGCAGGCATAAGAGAATCGTGATTTTCTGGCTCAGGTTCAGGCAATCCAAACAATCCAGAACTGGATAACTTTCTTTTGACGTTGGACAAATCCTTGCACTTCACCCACTGTGACTTTAACCCACATCATAGCATTTGAAGATCTTTAAATGATGACTGTTCAGAACTTAACTGCGCAGCACTTAGACAAATAACATACACTTCAAAACCCACCATGGCAACATGGCTAGTTGCGCCATTTACCGTCCAGTGTATGGTCTGTACAAGGGGACCTTAAATAGCATGGCACCCATTAAAAATGGGCAGCAGTGGTGAAAGATCTCACCTAATAAATCCTTTGCAAAATACGAAGTTCAAAACCCACCATGGCAACAGCTAGTTACACCATTTAACGTTCTGGGGACCTTAAATGGCATGGCACCCGCTCAAACAGGCAGCAGTGGTGAAGGATCTCACCCAATAAATCATTGCAAAATGAGCAAGTTTAAGGCCATACAGTCATATATAAGACATTTAGTATCTTCAGAAGAAAACCTAACATCATCCGAAGAAAAACTGACTTTGCATAAACTCTGAACATTGTAGAAATTGGTTAGAAATGAAGACTCTGTTATTAGCAGATTTAAATATGAACATAAATATATTCAACAAATAATATTTGTGAATTCTAGTGAGTGAACTTACTTCGCTACCTCGAAGTCCCTCTCTACCTGGCTGTCCAGGCTTTCCTACAAGTCCTTTGACACCCTGAACACGCAAAATTGGTTAGAAATTCAAAGCTACTAATCCATTAATCACTGCATTCATTGCACGATTAAATATGTTAAAGAAAACAAAAACAGTTTTGTTTTACTAGGAAGGCTGTGAATGACAATCACCTTCATGCTGAACTGGAAAATTATACAGGACTGAACTGAAAATGCCCAAGATAAAGAATATTAACCTTTGATAGCATATAAAACATGTTCAGTAAAAGAAAAATTTAAGACAAACATTTTTTATTCAATCGCTTAAACAACTGTTTTGTGAGAATGCCATAAAGAAGCTAGCAGTACCTGTAACATACAAATATGTAAAAATTATAAGTTAATCTTGTTAAATAAATGAACCCATAATGTTTGACACAGCCTTCCCAGTAGTAAATGAATTTCCTCCTAAAATCGTGTTATTATCTCACCGTTGTTTAGTGCTGTTTGCAATGTTATTTCATACTCTTAGATTTTAGATGACAGAGTAACCTTGCAAGTCTATTGTTCAACCATCTGAAGCAGTAAAGTCTCAGCTAACACCCTGATCCAAATAGAAATCTTCATCCATCTGTCAGTGATGAGTCCTTTAAATTCATACTAGTTCTTTAACATCTCTGTTACTACTGAGGAATCAACCACAGCCTCTCAAACAAACAGTCGTAATCTTAAACTCAAAATTTCTACAGCGCTACTTAAAAGCTAAGCAGAGGGTACCGGCTTATTCACGAGCGCCATGTCAAGTCAAAGGGGTTGTCCAAAGATGTCAAGTCTGGTTGCCAGAAGACCAGAGAGAGAAGGGGGAGAGGAACTGTTAGGGTGGGTTGTGTTTAAGCTCTGAGAAATGGGAAGGCAGTGGATTTGATGGATCAGGGTGGGATTTCTTGAAAAGGTGAGACTTCAGTTTTGAATGGAAAACCTGAGCAGTACTAGAAAGAGGGGCTTGATGAGGGTGGGTGAATGACGGAAGGGACAGAGAATCAGAGAATTTGCGAAATTCAGGAGGGAAATTGTTCCAGAATTGAGGCGTAGCATGCCAACCTCTAGAATTTTGGCCCAGCATATGCACATACAGCAGTTTTTAGGAAGTTTTAAGAAGTTTAAGCCATCTATTCATTTTTAGTACGGCATAACCGGATAACAAGGGAAGCAAGGTTACTCTGGTCTAAGCTGAAACGTTATTGTATCTCTATAATTAATAAGCAAATAAAGATGCTGCTCAGCTGATCCGGATAAGAGCTACAGGCAGAACACACAATCAGCATTAGAAAATCCTCTGAAATGTTCAAAAGTGTCAAAACCTTTTTCCGCTGTTAAATAAATGATAAGACTATAGATTAGGAACTTTTCTAATTTCTAATTTCACACCATTCGCCTGATTGCCTTTGTATATGTCCGCTTCTCAGACAGTAGGCACATGCAGGTTAGCAGCTTGCATTCAACCGATACACCTTAATAAAGCTGCTTGAAAATGATTTCTCTTTTTTCAAATCCCGTCTTCAGCTTTAGGTACTTCCCATGAAATGAAGGATTAAACAGATTGTTTAGATTCCATTATATAAATCAAATAAATAAGTAAGTAGGCAAATAAGTCAGTAAGTGAGCAAGTGGCTTTAAGAATGATTAAAGTTGTATTCTATGCAATATTAATATTTTTAGTACTTCTAACATAAATGTATATTACGAATATAATAATAATAATAATACAGTTCACCAATGTTTGAAAACTGTTAGCAGAAATGTTAGTATTTCCCAATGTTATTTTTGTTTAACTTCCATTCGTCTGTTTAAAGACTTTCTTTCTGCCCTGAATCAAGAACTTTTGCTTTCCAGGAAATCCTCACAGCAGCCAGTAAGTAGTATGTTCCAGATATCTCCAATTTCCATGAAGCCAATTCTGAACTGTCTGCAACCATCTATTGTGACTCATTCTCTCTGCTGATGGATTTTTGCATTAAAACCCAGCAGCTGGTCATCAAAATCAATGACTTACCTAGGCGGATTGCTATATGACAGAAAAACTAAGAAGGTCAAATTCCTACTGACCTCTGTTCAACTTGAACCAAAATGCACTTGAAAACAGAAAATAAATAAAACTCTGTCTTTGCTGAAATGTTTTTCTATGACTGACCGGTAATCCCATTGGTCCAAGTTCTCCTTTTTCACCTTTTGGACCCTGAAACAGATGGAGAAATTTATCATTGCACAGACAGATAATTCATTGCAAAATAAGCAGGATCATGGCTATACTTCTGCTATATAAAACTGTGTACATTTACATTTGTTGAGCCCACAAAGCATCGGCTGATCGTGCTTGATACAACAGCACAACACGTCCATTAGAGCAGTTACAGCAACAGCCATCTACCCATATATATTCAGCCTAGACTTATGAATCTGATGCATCCGGAAAAACCCCAATCAGAGGCAACTGAAACAGCAAGAGGATCAAAGTTCCATTGCCAATCTGCTTGGGCCATTCTGAATTCATGCAACAACTAGAAAATCTAGAACTTATTCAACTGTCAATACGATCATTTCTTGAAACTCCGCCACTGACTTGAGTTGGTAGTGCCATGCACAAGCCTGGATAAAGCAGAAGGGCGACGTCAACGGCTTTGATACCATAAGATGTTATTAAACAGTTGAATTACTATTACTATCATTTCTTATGAGCATCAAACTGACCAAATGCAAAATCAGTTAAAACCAAGTCTACTGAAATGTTTGTTACTTTGGAAAAAGGTTTATGCTTTCATAGAATTTTGAAAGCGTTTATCAGTTACCCCAATCACTGACCCCAATCTTCAATCAGAAAAGACACCCAAACCTGGTACATGTTTGCCTAAATAAGGCGACTAGCAGAGTTTCTCTATTTATTTTCTACACCTTCACATTCATCCATCTGGCTTGATTGCTCTGCTCTCCACTCGAACCTATTGCCTCGTTTTCTCTTACTTTGTTACTGAAGCACTTAACAGCTCATCTCCTTGGTCATATTCTTTATCTGTGGCTCTGAAGGGCCATAAACAGTTTTTAAAGCATCAATGAAAATTGCAAGTTTCTTACCACTTCTCCCTTTTCTCCAGCGTATCCTCTTTCACCCTACAAGAACAACATGCGGCTCCAACAGCTGACATCATCACAACAAACACTGCTGTCCACTTAAACATTTCACTTCTTACTGACGCTATTTACGCTCTTACTATGTACGCATGTACATAGTAGTACATATGTATGTATGTATATATGTGTCTGACTATTTATATATCTCGTTTTAAGAATCTGAAAAAGACGTTGTCTACTATCTAGTATTTCATATTTTAAACATCTTGAAGTAGAAATAATGATTAAACTGGAAACATGATTTCGTTATATCACATCCTGAATTTGCCAAAGTTATTTGAGGACGTCCTATCACTGAAAATACTGAAGGTGATTACAGATGGCGTTGTTACCTTCAGCATGACTACGCGTCCTGAACTGCATGCAGCGTGGAAAGACTATTCAGTTACTGGCAGCTCATCCAATCCTAGTTAGTCTCACCTTACTTTCCAGAAGAACCAACGTCATCCAATCCTAGTTAGTCTCACCTTACTTTCCAAGAGAACCAACGTCATCCAATCCAGAATTCCAAGAGCACATCATTAAGCTTACCTTAGTTCCGGGAAAGCCATTTAAACCCTGAGGACCCTGTTTACATTAAGAAAAACAACAACCGTTAGTCGCTGACTGACAAATATCTTACAATAAAGAGCAAATCGTTAATACCAAATGTTCACAGACATATGCATGTATGTTGTATTAACCAGTGACTCAACTGGACAGCATTAAAGGCAAAACCAGTCTTGGAAGTAACAATATCACAGCCAGTTATTAACACATCTAAGTAGCAGGGTTTATCAGAGGGGGCTAGCAGGGCCATTTGGCCTGGGCCTCGCATAGGGAAGGGGCCTTAGAATTTGATAAAAAGTTTTGTACTTTAATTTACTTTGGAGAAGTAGCAGGCTTATGACGTCCATGATTTCAGATGGGGGATTTGTATTTGCAGCAGCCTGGGTCTGTTTGAAGCTCTGAGGGGCTCTGCTGAGTAGTAGCAATATCCAGTGTTTAACAACACCTTATAGCTGTCATTGGCGTCAATGTCACCTATTATCCATTCTTAAATTTAGCCACAGTTTCTTCTGGATTAGCCATCTGGCAACTGATCAGAGCAATGAAGCAATTTTTATTTCTGTCAGGAGCAACTCTGAGTGAACCGAAGAAGCTTATTTCTTTCAGCCATTGTGACAGGGAATTCATGTTCGAGAATTTGTAATTTACAATTTCCTCATAACCTGTACGACTGGTGTTAAAGAGAAACAGATCTTGTACAGTTCCACTGCACTGTGTAGGGGTTCAAATCTACCTGCACCACATGAATCTTTGCAATTCACTGTCAGGCCATTCACCATTAAGGAAAGATTGTAATTGGTTGTTTGAATGCTCCTGTGATGTACATCTTCCAGTGGAAAGATCCTAAAAGCTATTCCACGGTCCTGGTATCACCTTAGGAAACAACAACAATTCCGCGCCTCAAATGCAGGTGTACTGACATTGCACGTGTTACAAGTGCTTTAAATAAATAAATAAATAAACAGCAGGGAATCACTTACGATTGGTCCTGGTGGACCCGGAGGACCAGGAATCTGAAATGAGAAAACCAAGCAGAGGCGATCAGTCTAACGTCGATTCATAGTCTCGTGGCTTTTCTTTGGGTTAGGCAGATTTTCACTTCAAATATTTTAATTTGTTATTAGTTGAACCACGAAGTGATCATATTACAGTTACTTTCAACATGAGACCAGTATTGCCTTGGAAATGAGTAGGATTGCATTAAGTAACAGATGACGCATCACTGATTCTGATGCAATATCATCATTACAGTATCATTAATTATGATAATGGTATGATACTAATGATATGATACAAATTATGATAATTATTTAGAAATGATCCCTTAGGAATCTGAACTTAAGTTAGGAGAAGAAATTATATTTATGAACTCCTGGCCTCGTAAATCCTGGCCTCGGCCTCCCTATTCCTGGCCTTGCAATCTTGAGTCCTGCCTTTGGCTTTGGCATCAGCCTCATGAGTCCTAGCCTTTGCCTCATGAGTCCTGACCCCCCAGACTCACCCTTGGCCTCATGAGTTTTGGCCCTGACCTCACGAGTTCTGGCTTTGGCCTCAGCCTCATAAGTTCTGGCCTCAGCTTGAGAAGTCCTGACTTTGGCCTCATGAATTCTGGGTTGGGTCTCATGAGTCCTGGCTTTGGCCTCATGAATTCTGGGTTGGGTCTCATGAGTCCTGACTTTGGCCTCATGAATTCTGGGTTGGGTCTCATGAGTCCTGACTTTGGCCTCATGAATTCTGGGTTGGGTCTCATGAGTCCTGGCTTTGGCCTTGGCCTGACAAGTCCAGGCTCTCGCATTGTGGGTAATGGCCTCATCAACTGAAAAGCACAGCTCTACTAAAAACATCATACTAAAAGTGAAGAAGACTCACTCCTTCTCCGCTGCTAAGGCCTTCGAGAATACCAGGCTCTCCCTAAATGTACAAGTAACACAAACAGTTAAAGAGTTCTTCAAATCTAAAAGACTTTTATAGCACTGTTATCATAATGCCCAAGGCAACGGCCAACAGTCGCTTCAAGAGAAGTCGCAATCAAGACACATAACCCAGTGGAGAAACCAGGTTAAGTTTCAATAAATCAGAGAAACCAGAAGCCAGGTTATACTGGGTAAGCAAGCTGAAAGAGATGAGTAAGATTAAGATTAAGAATCTTCTGCTGGTATTTACATTAACAAACCACATTTAACTAACATTTAATTAAAAATTCATTTCATTTAATTCTAAGAATACAATAGTAGATATTGAAGCTCACAGTAAATTTCACAAATCACAGCTTTTATTGCATTAGTCAATCTGAGTAACTCAAAGATCTCAAACAATGCAATTTGAGTAACTCTAAGATCCCACATGAAAGAATTTGAGTAATTCTAAGATCCCACACCAAGCAACTTGAGTAACTCAAAGATCTCAAACAAAGCACATGATTTGCAAATCATTCTTCAGTCTCCGTAACAGAACAGAAGTCACTTCTGCAACTCAAGCCACTCTGAACAGTTATTTCTGCTGCAGCAACTTCTTCATCTTCCTCCTCTTCCCCTCCTTATACTTCTACAATACATCTCCCAACTTGGACTCAGTACTTACAGGTGGTCCAGGTAAGCCAGGTGCACCAATCATGCCGTCTTTGCCAGGTAAGCCCAAGTCCCCTGGTTCACCTTTGGGTCCAGGATAACCCTATCAGCAGCAGCACGAAAACAAATGCTCTGAGTGACATGCAGTCAGAATTATTCTTATTATTTCTGCATTTATTAAGCGCCACTATCTAATGACCAAGCATCCATCAGCTGATGGAGCCAAACAATTGTGAGCAAAGCACTTGGTCAAGGTCCCTACAAACTAACCATCTAATGGGGAGACTCAAACTCATACACTCCGTGTTACAAGCCAATTGGCTACTGAGCCCACAAACCAAGAAGGCACCGAAAAACAATACGTGCAATATTTTCATGCGATGTGCAAACATTTCAAGCCAGAATACGCATTCCTTTAGGTGCATTTGGACCAGTATTTCTCTTCACATTTCCAAGTTCAAATCCATGTCACCATAAACACAAGCACCTTTTGCAATACCGCATTTTAAAGGGCCATATACAATAAGTAGTAATCTACACTAATCTAATCTAATCTAAAAACTTCTGCAGCTGTACTGTGAAAGGCATCCAAGCCATGTTCATTTCTACGCAGAATCAGTAAATCAGCTAAAAAGAACGAGTTGGGTTGAAACTAGGGTGACCCATACCATTGGGCTTTAAAAATTAACTTCAAATGGCAGCAATTTCATAGGAACTGCTTACCATTGGACCTGGAGGTCCAGGCTCTCCATGTCGACCATCGAGACCTGGAAGACCAGGAATACCAATATCGCCCTGAAATGGAAAGACAAAAGCACACTGACTCCCAAACAACATCACAACTACATGGCATAACAAGCTACAGTGATCTCTCAGTTGCCAAGTTAGCTCTGTGGTGGCCTGCACTTAACATTTAGCTCTGTGGTGGCCTGCACTTTACATTTAGCTCTGTGGTGGCCTGCACTTTACATTTAGCTCTGCGGTGGCCTGCACTTAACATTTAGCTCTGTGGTGGCCTGCACTTTACATTTAGCTCTGCGGTGGCCTGCACTTAACATTTAGCTCTGTGGTGGCCTGCACTTAACATTTAGCTCTGTGGTGGCCTGCACTTAACATTTAGCCCTGTGGTGGCCTGCACTTAACCATATAGAAAGGTCCAGGGGCTGCTCTGCCTACAACCTTGTCAGATGGAGGACAAAGCACTGGTTCTTCGTGATGCAGCTGTGGTGCACATTGTTGAAGTCTGTCCATAAGTATTTTTCAAAGGCTCTCCATCTCACTGGCAACAAAGCTTGCAACTGGCTGGGCATAGATCACATATACTAGAGAGACACTCCTCAGAGGTGTGTACCTGGGAGTGAAATAGTTTATCACTTAGACAGTCCTCAGAGGTGTGTACCTGGGAGTGAAATAGTTTATCACTTAGACAGTCCTCAGAGGTGTGTACCTGGGAGTGAAATAGTTTATGACTTAAACTCAAACACAACAACATCCACCCAACACTGGCACATGACACAGGTTACAATTAATACACTTCAGAGACTCCTGTGCAGAATGGCAGATTGACCTGATCATGTTTCTTGACTCCCACGTGCATCTTCATCTGCTTTTCCAAAAATAAACCTGAGTCAGCCAACTGCCACTCAGTAAACCTCACAACTGCTGGTCATAATCTAGCTAAGAAAGAGAGCAATCAGCGTTCAAAGGTCAGGTAAGGTCAATTACTTAATCAGTCACACAAGTTCTCATTCAAGCAAAGACCCAATAAAAAGCATGCAATCAAATAACTGGACAAGTGTTCCTCACACGTTGCAAGGCTTCAAGATGAACTTCTAACTTGTATGATACACTATGAATCAAAATCAGGTGAGATCCCATATCCCACAATCACAAATATTCCTACTAGAACATTTTTCCTCTTAGACAAAGACATTCGGTTTTCGTGTGAGAGTTTTGTAATGAAAACTTACAGATGCAGTGGAGGCGCTCATTTCCTTTTCTTTAGGCCCTTCAGCCAGCAGTGGCAATGCATCGCAGAACTTGCCATTTACTTCCCAGCTCATGCCAGTACAAAATTATACTGCTTGGTGACAGAGGCACAGTATGTGCAAACAGTATGTCCAGGGTCGTTACATGAAGTCAAACCCATGACCGCATGATCACTGACCATTTGCGTTACCAATAGTACCGTGAGATGATCACTTAAAGATCGTGAGACATGAGCAGGATGCCAACCAGTTTGAGATGGTTAGAAACAGAGGCCAACCAATTTCTATGTTTCATTGTGACTGGGTGGTCAACGTCTTACCTCTGGCCCGGGTGAACCAACATCACCCATGTCTCCTTTTGGTCCCGGTAAACCCCACGGTCCAGTTGGACCAGTCTCACCTTGGTCTCCCTTTGGACCCAAGGAACCCTGTCAAAACAAGACATCACAACAAAGTTATCTGTTTCAAAACAACAACAACTCTCTGACCTTAATGACCTCTTCACATACCGCACGCTTGACTACATACAAATGAAATCGACAATACACATGCAGTCCCACACGTGAGTGGTGCTAAATAAATTTATTTATATATGTATATATATATATATATATGTATACATATATATATACATATATATATATTATAAGTTACAAAAATCCCCTGATTATTCCTTTTTCCATAAAACTTCAGAGATGTTTCTCATTATTATTACATCTAACTCTGTCTAAAGAAATCCACTGGTCTCACAAAAAATCACAGCAAATGGTTCCAGTTTTCAACTTTCTCTCATCTGGCATCATCTATTTCTTGACAGTTTTCAATAAGTAACAATTATCTCTCTTCCTTCTGTGTGGTCCTCGATTTTCTTTCCTTTCCTCTTCTGAATTTAACTCATTTCATTACTCATCAGCATCAGACCATACTTACATCTTTTCCTCGTTTTCCGATGAAACCTTTCTCGCCTTTTTCACCTTTCAGTCCAGCTGGTCCAGGCAAACCACTGTCTCCCTGAAGTTCCAATTACATCAATTACGTTGTGAATTTGAAGTGCAATAAAAGCAACGATTATTCACAAAGTAACATAGACAAACATATTTGGTCAGTTGATGTCTTAAACACCAACTGGAAAAAAGGTAAACCTAAAGCTGACGCATCTTCGTAGAAACCACTCTGAAGCCTCCACCCCTCTGGAATAAACTCCCACCAGAACTGCGACAATTATCTGATCCATCGTCCGAACTCACCATCACTTCACCCCCCACCCCTGCAATTTCTGCCCAGGTTTTCCACTTTAAACTGAAAACACTCCTCTTCCACAGATCCTATCCTGATTACTCTTCTTCCCCTTATCTATCCTGCAGATTCAATAACAAACACCGCCCATCCTGGCCGTCTGACTGACTGACTGCCTGACTCTTGGATCCTGACCTTGAATCAAACCCTTTCTACCAACTGATTTTGTGTTGACTGATTGCCTGTGAATAAGCTGGTTTCCACGACTTTGCTTTCATTGGGCGCTGTAGAAATCCCGAGTTAACAATTACAAAGCATAGTTCCCACATTGAAGGCGCTTCTGCCAGAGAAGCCACGAGATTAGATGTGGATAAGAAAATCAATCAAGTTCTCCAAGGAACCCCACAAGCAAAGCACGTTCACCCATTCCAACAATATTAAAGGTATGACTAGAGTAATGCTACAGAGTTACTTCAAAGGCGGCTCTGCTTACTTGCTTGCCGGGAGGTCCTGGCGGTCCAGGTGGTCCAAAAAGTCCCGGTGGAATTGTCAGACCACCAACAAACTCTTCTGTAGTCAACACAGAGGACGAACGACCTCGATCGCCCCTTTCGCCCTTTTGACCCTTCAGTCAATGACACAGCAACAAGGTGTAGCATCAGAACACACATGCATGCAAGCATGATAACACTTATTAACAGATACTAAATACATAATAGATAATAAATACATAAATAGATAATAAATACATAAATAGATAATAAATAACAATTACTATGAGATACCAGTAATAAAAGTTTTCAGTAATAAATATATCCCAAATAATGAAAATAAAAAATGACTGACTACGTAATATTACGTCATGAAATTGAACCAACCAATTAAACACAGCATAATTAGCACGTCAGTAGAAAAATATGTACAAAACTTTGAAGAAATTATTAGAGAAAATAAAGCAGAATAATCTTCAGAAAAAGTCTGATTTTCTGGAGATCTCCTTTCTAGCGCTAAAAAATCAGTTCATTTCTGAGGATTATTTCTTAAAATAGTTCTCAGAAACGGGCAAAATAGCAGAAATGCTTCAGATAAGCATTTAATTTAAGCAAATAGTCATGAAAAAGATAGACACAAAACCAGTTACTCCAAATAATAGTAAATGAGTCTCAGGATTTCTGAAGCTGCAAGTTAGTTTCGCAGAGAAAGAAACTGTGGGTCAATCATTAAGATTTCACACCAAAAAACAGCTGTTTAAACTCTTCAATGAATGAGTCGATAAAAAATATGACTTAGAAAAAGAAGTTTCCTTGGGCAGAAGGAAAGAACTGTCTACGTTTGCTACAACCCTGACTTCATACCCCAAACTTACTAATAAATAAAAACTTGGCTATTATTCCTCTATTGAGTTTAATTTCAGGATAATTCAACTACAATTCTAATCACTGATTGTATCAAACCACAAGTTTTATGGAAATAGTATATTGTATCCAAAATCTCCACTGGAAAAGGAAAAGTGAAACTAAGCTGCAGCTTTATTTGAATCCTGGTCTCTAATCCAGCAAAAGACCTCTGAAACATCGGCTGTCATCAGCCAATGAGAAATTGGCTTTGAAGTCACTACTAAGTTTTCATTACAAAACTCTCACAAGAGAAGCAAACTATCTTCGTCAAAGCAGAAAAATGTTCTACTCTGAAAACTGTCTTGATCTGACTGTGGAATGCCTCCAAATCAGAAGTTAAACCCTGTGACAGAGAGACAAAAGCCAACCAGAGAGCCATCCAGAGATACACAGAGCCACCCAGGAACTATGCAGGTGTAGCTATGGACTGTCCTGGACCTTGTGACTTGGCCTCAGTCTCTGGCTTGGTCTCAGTCTCTGTCTTGGTCTCAGTCTCTGTCTTGGCCTCAGTCTCTGTCTTGGTCTCAGTCTCTGTCTTGGTCTCAGTCTCTGTCTTGGTCTCAGTCTCTGTCTTGGCCTCAGTCTCTGTCTTGGTCTCAGTCTCTGTCTTGGCCTCAGTCTCTGTCTTGGTCTCAGTCTCTGTCTTGGTCTCAGTCTCTGTCTTGGTCTCAGTCTCTGTCTTGGCCTCAGTCTCTGTCTTGGTCTCAGTCTCTGTCTTGGTCTCAGTCTCTGTCTTGGTCTCAGTCTCTGTCTTGGTCTCAGTCTCTGTCTTGGTCTCAGTCTCTGTCTTGGTCTCAGTCTCTGTCTTGGTCTCAGTCTCTGTCTTGGTCTCAGTCTCTGTCTTGGTCTCAGTCTCTGTCTTGGTCTCAGTCTCTGTCTTGGTCTCAGTCTCTGTCTTGGTCTCAGTCTCTGTCTTGGTCTCAGTCTCTGTCTTGGCCTCAGTCTCTGTCTTGGTCTCAGTCTCTGTCTTGGTCTCAGTCTCTGTCTTGGTCTCAGTCTCTGTCTTGGTCTCAGTCTCTGTCTTGGTCTCAGTCTCTGTCTTGGCCTCAGTCTCTGTCTTGGTCTCAGTCTCTGTCTTGGCCTCAGTCTCTGTCTTGGTCTCAGTCTCTGTCTTGGTCTCAGTCTCTGTCTTGGTCTCAGTCTCTGTCTTGGTCTCAGTCTCTGTCTTGGTCTCAGTCTTGGTAACCCACTGTCTTGGTCTTGAAAAATTAAGTCTCCATACAACACTGCCTTAAATGCAGGGGACTGGCAAATCTCCACAGGCAGCAGCAAAAAACGACTGTAGTCCCTCCTGGCACAAAACTGTCATAAACAGCTTCCTTATGTATGCATATGGTGTGCCAGTCTCTCAGAATATTCTGATACATGAGAGAAAAATCACGATGGAATATCCACTTGTCAGATGGTTCAGTTGAGGATCAGCTGGAACTGAAGGATTCTGAACATCAACAGGACTGTGAGGAGAGGATGGTATGGCAGTACTTCAGGTGCATTAGGATGGACCAAGTGATATATATGCATTTATTGTAAGAAAATATCAGCTACACCAATCGTGGAAGGATCATTCAGCCAAGAACAAAGGCTAGTAACCTAAATGGCCCTATGTAAATGTCTGATGCTTATATCTGACAACTAGGTAACCATTTCTGGGCATTGTATGGAACGACACTGAATGGTCTGTTTCATCAAATTCAAACAGTGGACTCAGAAGAAAAGGCAAATGCAGTTAAATCCACATTTTCTGCTGATACCTGCGTTAAGATATTATGCTGTGATTAACAATCTCACAGAATAAGCACTGTCCATCAGAATGCTTCAATCTAACAAGCATCAAGTGAACCCAAACAAGACTTCATGATATCCAGCTCTTGCTAGCTATCTCTGATACTCACTTCCAACATCCATCCATGTTTCATCGTCAGACATAAACAAATGACATATATCAGACCCATGTAATTGTAATTGTAATCTGACATTTATAAAGCACCACTTCAAGAACAGACTCATCAGAGGCGCTCCCAACCTGAACCAGTGAGACCACTGTCAAATAATACAGATTTCAGGCGCTTGCGAAACTACGGAAGGGACAAACTGAGGAATGCAAGCTGGAGCCCTTGGGAAAGGCGATTCCAGCTATTAGGTCCAACATAGGCAAAGCTTCTAGACTGCGCTGTAGCAGTGTGCATATGAGGGACAGTCAGGAGTCCAAGGGAGGCCGACCAGAGAGTGCTACGGTCTGGAACCACGGCTAGACCCTTTGCTACAGCAACTCACCCAACAGATTGGGGCATTGGAACCAATATCTGACGGACAGCTTGAGACATCCCAGTTTGAAAAGTTGGACAGCAAGATTAGGCTTTAGCCATCCCACTTTTAAGTCCAAATTGTTAAAAATGTCCAGTGTCAAACTTTATGAAATTAGGCAAATCACAAGCAAAGCCAAGCTTTATCATTCTCATTGTAGATGTCTATTGCAATACATCAATTTTCAATTCTTTCTGCACTTCTGCTTGTAATACAGTACCAATTCTAATTTGCAATGTCCAGATTTGGCAACTCACTTCCTCCACAGCTAAAGGGTGAGCCGTTCCACTTTTACAACTGTTCCGACGCCCATGCAAGAGATCTCCCAAGGTAGACTATCATTCTAATCAGAAGCCTATAGCACCATGCACAGATCAATAGTTGAGGCAGCAAGTGCAAAGATTCATGCCACTGTTCGTTTCGATTATCTTCTGATCCCAGGTAGTTTTCTTCATCCGATCCTTTTTCCTCAAAGTAGAATTATCACTGAATGAAGAAATCTGGTCCTCGGTGATACAGAAGATAAGATTCAAACTCAGACTTCCTGTGGAGCTCCATTACAATGACCAGAAAAGCCTCTCAACACTCAAACATGCAGAGACATCTGAGATAAATGCCTTAATATATTGAAATCTGACTAAATCTGACATCAAGGAACACAAAACGTCATTCAAATACTCTTTGGATGGATGTTTCTATCAGTCAGAGCATCCAAAATTGCAGTCAAAGCATCTTGAAGGACCACCAGATATGAGAAGTTCCTTCACGTGGACTCACAGATGCGCTTTCTGACATCTAGTTCCATCTCCCTTTCATTTTCTCAATTTAGTTTTGGAAGAAAACACTTTTCTAGAGCTCATTGTAATGGACTCCACCTTGACAGTGTAGACTCGTATATGCATAACAACATATACGCCATGATTGATGCATTCAACCGGCACCGATACCCATCTGCCAGATACAGATACACTAAATGGATGCCACTGTAAAGGAAGGGAGAAGCAAAAACACAGAACTATGAAGCATCCATGTCTTGCTGAACTGTTCTGTGACTCACTCTCTTTCCAGGCAGCCCTGGTTCTCCAGGAAATCCAGGCAGCCCTTCATAGCCCGGTGGCCCTGGAATGCCTGGTTCACCTTTCGGGCCCACTGGAGACTGATCTCCCTTTTCCCCTTTTGATCCTGGCAGACCTGGCATTCCAGGCTCTCCGTGGATTCCCGGTTTGCCAGGCAGACCAGGATCCCCCTTGGCTCCAGGCTGTCCTGGAACCCCACGAAGACCTGGAGGACCTGGAACTGGCGTCAGTCCATTGCTGGAGATGATCAAACTTGGGTCTGCAGGTCGGCCCTGAAATATACAGCCCACCCAAGGTTACCTCCGATGCTCTGTGCAGTCGCAACATTAGCAAAGTTCAGAGTTCTCTGTCTGAAATTTCACAGGTAAGGGACCTCTGACAGCGAAACACTCAAAACACAGTTGTGCTAATGGAAGATATCAGGTGGATATGTCACTCGCGCCTAAATGCCTAACAGATGAGCAGATACCGCTTTAATAATAGGTTTTTTCTAGGTAAGATATTACTCACAATGATAATAACTGAATAAATTTATTCTGGATAGAAAAAAGATAACACTTATCAACAAGGTTTTTATAACATGAACTATACTACCTGGCTTTTATTATTTTTGGTTGCTAATTTCAGATCTGGGCTTTTAAAAAGGCCAGCATGTCACATTTTTATATCATAGATCATTTTTAGTTCAATAATTATAAGAAAAAACAGTTATCTTCTTTGATAGGAAAACTGGTCGTGGCAATGAGTACTTTAAAGGTTTCTGGTCTGCAGTGTTACTGTAACATCTGCATCAATGCAACTCCTAAGAAGAACATGGAACTGAATTCCGTGCACTCGGACAATGGACACCGTGACTCTCTCTGTGCCCTGTACCTGAACAGTTTTGGGCTCTCAGGCCTTCTCGGTAGCCTGTCTAAAGCTTTGGAATTAACTTCATAGTTCAGTTCATCATGTCAATTCTTTGATGTCATTCATGTCTAAATTAAAGATGCACCTCTTTCAACTTGCTTACCCACCATAGCCTGGCTTCAGGTTTCTCTGACCTATTGGAATTTGGCCCCGGCTTTGCCAATGGATTATGATTTTGATTGCAATTTTGACTTGAAGCAACCATCGACTGATGCCCTGGGCATTATGATAATGGCACTATAAAAGTCTTCGAATTAGATTAGCTGAAAATGTGAGCCAGAAAACACAGGTATCATGGTTGGTCAATTGTCAAGAGTTATGAGGTGTAGGGCTACCATGATTCTGCATCTGCAGACCTTGTGTATTCATTACAATTAAACTGCAATATGTTCATCACTGACATCATATTCGGAATAAGCAGGAATTCACTTTGGCTGGCTCCACGAGCAATAGCAAGCCATCACTTAAGCATCGGCTTTTGGAAAGCTTTTTCTGGACCAAACTGACTTGGACCTCAGGGAGCTGGAGATCAAGACATCTTGTAAATGGAAAACAGAGAACAACATCTAGATCAGAAAAACAGAATTGATGAAATATTTTCAGAAGACAACACGAGGACTCTCATCTGAGAAAATGGCTCTCGGCTTCTGCAGACATTAAAGAAGAAGAACAAATGCTGACATTTAAGATCAGTCTACTGGCAGATATCTGCCAGAAGACAATGTTAAGCATGACTGATGAACATGAAATAGTCTCTTGTAGAAGAAGTTGGGCCTTGGGCTACTAGCTAGTCACCAGTTGCCACCAGTGGCTCAGTGGGGCCCATTGTGGGCTACATGACCGTGGGTGATGGGGACCAGACAAAGCAAGAAACTGATCTGGTTGGCTAGCGGTACATAATGGCTGAGTGATAAAAAGTATTATTCGTTATTCAGTAACAAGCTATTGTGGTTTATTCTGAAGACAGCTTGGATTAGGCAAGTTCTCCTCGTTTTCCCTTTTACAGTGAAAGGTCCCAAGCAACGAGAAGCAAGGACAATGCTCAGAGACGAGAGCCATAAATTCAGATCAGTGGTCTCTCTGAAGCTCAAGTAATGACTCTGCATTGAACCTGAACTTGTTGTGACCTCATATAGACACTTGAAGCTCTACTAGAATGGCATTTGACCCACCGGTTGACCTGGTGACCCTGGCATTCCAGGCTCACCTGGGTATCCCTGTGACCCTCGACTGCCCTGCAAACGATGACGACAGGTTTTCTAGTAATGTAAGATTCTAACAAACTACCTGCTCACATCAGTCAGTTACGTTGGTTACGTAAAGGTTTCTTAAGCAGATCAATCAACTGGGACCATATGAGGCAACCAAACATTTCCAGCGTCTCTTAAACAGAAACTTCTCCGATGTTCTACACGTTGGTCTATTGGTAATGTGTTTGGTCAATGATCATGCAGTTCTGGGGATAATTTGGTACCGGTGTAAGCTGGGAAGTAGACGGCAAGTTCTGTGATGCACTGGCCCTGTGTTTAGGACCTTGGGAATCATCCATTGCCGGCTCAAGGGCTAAGAAAAGGAAATGAACACCTCCGCTACGTTCCTCATGGGACATGGGAGCTTTACTTTACGGTTACTGTCTAAACAAAACAAGAAATGACTTAAGCAACTGATCAGCCAGAGAAATTATTCCATCACCCCTGCAGGATTTCTCTTTGGCTAACACGTTAACTCAATTAATTACAAGTACACAGCCTAAGTAACATCAGACGGCAGTCATTTCTGACTAACAACATAATATCATAACCGCAAAACTTATTTTAAAAGAAATTTTGGATAAGCACAGAATGTAGCAGCTGTTTGAACTGAAGAAGCAACAGAAATTCCAGAAACTTAGGAAGAAGTTAATTACTTGAAACTAAGCAGAAGTCCAAAAGACACATAAATATCATGTAAATTGACAGAAATTCACCCAAAATGTTGTCAGAATGAGAAAATGTGTGAACAGCCACATGTAACTGATGCATTTTCCTGTAACAAAACACTCCAATTGGAGGCACCACATTGAAAAAGGTCAGATGAAATGCTTACTGGCAGACCGTCTAGTCCTGGTTCTCCAGCTGAACCCTTGATTCCTTGAATTCCCTATCACAACAGAAAACAGAAAACACATCTTATCTCTCAAAACAAAGACACTAAAATCAGATGATAAAATCTGATCTGTTGAAATACCTAAAACCCAAAGTATATTATTACAATTGGTCCTTAGACAAACTAGCTTGACCTTGTTGTAGCAAATCAAAAGAAAACCACCGACAGCTCTGCTCAGGTGACTAGCGATACTTCACTTAGCTCTCCACATGACATTAAATACTTTGCACTTGCAAGATCAATCACACAAGACCAAGATAAAATGATGACCTTAGGACCAGTCACACAAGACCAAGTGACATCTGATGATCTTAAGACCAATCACAAAAGACCAAGAGACCTGATGATCTTAAGACCAATCACACAAGACCAAGTGACATCTGATGATCTTAGGACCAGTCACACAAGACCAAGACACATCGATGATCTAAGGGCCATTCACACAACAGACACCTGATGATCTTTAATTAGTACCAAAAGACAATATGTTGACTTCAGGACCAAAACACAACCTCGTGATTTCAGGACCAAATCTCCCGATAGGTCGCATCAAGCCAATGGTTGCATTGGTGGCTTAACTATGGGCCCAAAGTGGGCCCAGCGTATGTGGTGTCCCGTTAGATAGATTCCACCATGGGTTCAACGCCCGTAGGTGCCGGTACTGATCTCCGGTTTCAATGCCATCAGTCCTTAGGTGGCCACTAATGACCATACATCGGCGGTAGATGGCAAGTCTTACCCGCCGAACCCAAGGTTATCTACGCAGTGAAACTGCTACTCATTTTACTACTGCCCTCTGGCGAGTAGCGGCTGAGTCAACCTTTATGGGGCAAGCGGGATTCGA
Source organism: Norana najaformis (assembly GCA_964023275.1). Lineage (NCBI taxonomy): Eukaryota > Metazoa > Annelida > Clitellata > Crassiclitellata > Hormogastridae > Norana > Norana najaformis. Next base: position 2,151,512 of record OZ029924.1, on the reverse strand, counting down.
TCCCGCTTCCTTCCGCTCTTCGTGCCAGCGTGTTACCAATCGGCCACCGAACCGCCCCTGTCCCGTTGGTGATCATAAAAGCTATCAGCCAAAACCAAAATACAAAGCACTGCTCTAGACATGGCTGTTGAAAGACGCAAGCCATGTCTTTTGAATGAGTTTCTGACCTATGACCTGGTCCAAATGACAAAAAGAAGGCAATGACAACACAGACTGTAACTGACCTGAGGTCCTTCGGGTCCCCGGTCACCCACTTCTCCCTGAAATCAGCACAGAAACACCAGAGCCAGTAACCAACAGCAGGATACTTAAAATCATATGCAGTTGAGAAACATCTTCACATCTGCTAATCAAAGTTACATTGAAACTGCTAGAAACATCTGGAAAACACAAAAATTAGCATTTTACAGCAAACTTTTTGGCTTAGACATAAATCTGATTTGTGATATGATGAGAAACCATGAAGATCAATGAAAGTAGTACTGACCGGTAAGCCAGTAGGGCCAGGCGGACCAATCGGCCCTTCATACCCTCGTTTTCCTGGTTCTCCAGGCTGGCCCTGGGGCCCAACTGGTCCCTAAAGTGCAAAACATACATCAGAAATGGAAAATCATAATCGTAATCCCAAGATATCTACAGTGCCCAATGAAAGGCATGTTACAGTGGCCAGCTTATTCACAGGTGCTCAGTCAAAACAAAATCGATAGGCAAAAGTGTTCAGTTCCAGGTCAAGATCCAAGAGTCAGGCAGAGAGACTGCATGGCGGCTATGGTGGGTGATGTTTGAGATTGGAGTGGAAAGAGGGATAAGAGGAAGAAGGAGAGTCAGGATATGATCTGTGAAAGAGGAAAAGCAACAGAAACAACATTACAGCATAATGGGAAACACAACAAAATGTAACCCATAAGATACAACGTAACATGAAAGAAATAACGTATAAAACTCTGAAGAAATCGTGAAACTGCTTCAAAGTAACTGAATTCTATGCATCAAGAAATCTTATAGTTCCAAAGATGTACACTACATTAGGCTCTCGTAGATTTTGTTACTCTTGCCCCACAGCGTGGAATGCCTTACCAACTAGCATCAAAGACAACAAACTCTTCCAATAATAAGTTTTAAAAGTAAGCTTAAAACTTACATGTTTTATAGGTCTGCCTAGATTTCTGTGCATTCCTATTGATCTAAAAACCATGATATTACTTGGTAGGACTTCTTAGGGTCACTGCATGCGCCTTTGAGGCTGATGTTAATTGCGCACGTTATAAATGTCTGTTTAATAATAATTAATAAGACACACGTACACAACCACATGCATACAAACACCGAAGGACATAATTCACTTATGTGTCAGAGGGTAAACTGTGTATCACATTTTACAGAATTTATCACACAGCATTGTGTGGGGCATGGTAGCTCATTCACGGGGTATGGTAGCCTGTTGGATTGAGCGCTCAGCTGGTAATGCAGAGAGTTCAAAAACTAATTTATGTAAAACCTTATTTGAAACTATGAAGACAACATTTAAGAGAGTAAAAGACTCTTCCTCGTCTTACTTGACTTGTTCCAGAAAGGCTTTGTAAAGAAATTGTTAAAATGGCAATTTAGCAATCAGTAACTGTAATTGTAGACTTGATATTTCTACAGTTTCCAATGAAAGCTAAGTCACGGGAACCAGCTTATCACAGGCGCTCAGTCAAAACAAAAATCAATACTCAGGAAGGGTTCGGTTTCAAGTTAAGATCCAAGAGTCAGGTAGGCAGGCAGTCAGACGGCTACGGTGGGTGGTGTTTGGAATTGGATCTGCAGGATAGATACAGGGAAGTAGAGGAATCAGGATAGGATCTGCGGAAGAGGAGTGAGAGAACCAAGAACAGAGCAAACAGTACATAAAAATATCCAGAGCGGCTTAACTGAGGACCAACTGCTTCAGCTTACATATCACCATTAATCCTCAATCATATCATTTAATCATCAACACTGGTTGAACAGAGAATAATACTTTCTATCACTCAGCCGTTATGTAAGACTAACCAACCAGATCAGTTTCCTGCCCTGTCTAGTCCCACTCAACCACGGTCTTGTGGCTCACAATGGGCCCACAATGAGCCACTGGTGGCAACTAAGGCCCAATACAGAACCGACATGGCCGTCGTGGTTAATCTAATATAATCTAATCTAAAGACTTCTATAGCACAGTTATCATAATGCCTAAGGTATCAGTCAATGGTCGCTTCAAGTCAAAAGCACAATCGAAAATCATTATCAGTTGGAGAAGCTGGGTCAAATTCTGATAGGCCAGAGAAAATAGAAGCCAGGCTACTATAAAGGGTAAGTAAGTTGAAAGAGAAGCATCTTCAGTTTAGACCTGAATGAAATCAAAGAATTGACAGAATGGTTAAGTCATTGCTTCATCATCAATGAAGCTGGTTTTGGCACCATGTTGCCGGCTGTCAGCCAAGCAAACTGCTGGCAGCTGATGTCAACAGTGATCTTATTTCAGTCCTAGCAGTTAGGAGGATTTACCCGTGGACACCACAGAAAGCAGATGTGATCAGCAGAGCCTCATGTCATCTGATGCTGCAAGAGCATGACCACATTCTAACGGCAGGCAAATAGAGTTAATCTACAGCTAACCCCCTGAAACTAATGACTAGCGACCTTCTGCCCTGTAAACCTAGCACAATAATCTGCAGCCCAACTCCCTTGGGGCAGAATTGTGTACCCTTATGTTTTTCCAATCATTGTACGTCCCTTTCAGAAACACCAAATGCTCAAGGCGCAAGATAACAACAGCTACACTGAAATGGTGCTAAATAAATAAACAAACAACAACAAAAACAGCAAAGAACAAGATAAGAACTGTTAAAAAAGAGACAGTCAGTTACCTACCGTTAGGCCAACAAGTCCATCTTTTCCCGGTGGACCCTAGGGTTACAGAAGAGAAAATACATATTCAGTTACAGACCACAGCAAATCTCTTTCGAATAAACACTGCTTGCACTGACTGGCGCCCATTCAAATGGGCAGAGGTGATGAAGGATCTCACCTGATAAATTCATTAAAAAATCAGCAGAATCGAGGTCAAACAGTCATTTTAGAAAAACGTGTACATTTACATTTACAACAATTAGGAAATAGAAACAAATGGGACATTTGAAGATAAGGAAACAAATCAATGATAAGAGTAATCTCTCCAGTAAGCAGAAATGAAATAGGTCCTTAGATTATGCTAACAATCGTTTATATAATAAAAGCCTTATGTGTATGCATCCATTTTGTGTGATCAGGTCCACTAAGCGCCCTTACAGATGACAAGGACGACACTAAACTGTGCTCCTGTCAACTTTTGCCAGAAGGACATTTTGCCAAACTACATTCAGCTTCATCAGGATTCATACAACAGACCGAGTCCTTTGCAATTAGTTAATTAATGATGACAAAAAAACAAGTAACTGAGACACTACGTCTGAATTTGTTTCACACTTAAACTGAATACTACTTTGATAGCAATAATAATAAAATTAATAACATTAATATCAATATTTTATAATAATAATAATAATAATAATAATAATAATAATAATAATAAACAAATAGCAAAACAATACTGATGACAGAACTGACCTGAGGACCAAGTAGACCTGGTAATCCCTGTGAAAACAAAGAGACTTGTAAATTAACATAAGGTAATGTATGCGTTACTATCATCTTATCACGTGCCTTCATAGTCTGTAAGTTTCCACAGACGTAGTAGTAGAGGCAGCAGCAGTAAAAATAATATTATTATTATTTTGTTCCCCTTGCTTTTGAAACTCTAGGCCCAATTAATAAAGCAGGGTTCACTTTCATAACTGAGCTTGGGCGCCCTCTGACGATGGTTTCTGGTGACAAAAGAGAGACATGCCATCTGTTTCAACGCCTGTCAGTTGCCATCCAACGATTTAATGCTGTCGCCTTCCGAAGCACTTTCTCTATGCCAAAACTTGAAGAGTTTTAGCCAACCCAGACAGTTTTTTCCCCGGAGCGTTTTTTTATAAGTCCCGAAGGATCATAAGTACCTCGGGCATAAAAAAATAATAAAAAAATAACAATAATAAGTGATCATCTGTAACTCGGGTAAAAATATAATAATAAGAAAAAGTGAAGAATGATAACAAGAGATATGGGCGAAGCTACACTCCTCTAGCAGCACTTATCTCAGACCATCAAGCGCTTCAGTGCAGTTGCCTTCCACAGCACCTTTGCCACCAACCATGACATGGATAATGAACAACTATTCCAGATGAAATGCTATCCATAATTTTTATAATCCTGAGCAGTCTTATGCATATAATTCACATAAAAATACTAATAATATGATAATGAAATTTCTGGAATGATAATTTATTTGAGAAATTAAATTTTAAGATTCAACCACGTTTCTGCATTTTGACCCAGCTTCTTCAACGGTTTATGATTTTTGACTGCAATTTTCACTGAAGCGAGCATTGAGAGATGCCTTGGGCTTTATGATAACGACACAACAGAAGTCTTTACATTAGATTAGATTAGATTAGAAGAAGCCGCTTGGAAGAAACACAGATTGTGGGCTGCAAAATGAAATACTGGAAGCAGACTACAAAATCAAAACCATCTTTACCTGTTTACCAGGCAGACCATTCTCTCCAGGTAGACCACGAAGTCCTGGCAGACCATGCAGACCAGGTGCTCCAGGCTTTCCAGGTTCTCCAGCCTCTCCCTGTAAAATCAAATGCATTCAAAGGACCTTAGAATAAATAACATTAGAAAACAAAATGTCTTAAAATAAGAAGGTCCATGTTAGCCAGGCACTGAGAAAACATTCTAGACTGCTAGCTAACAAAGAATGCAAAGAGAGATGGAAATGATTTAACTTTCTTCTTATAACTCTCTTTGGTTTCTGCTCGTTTAAAAAAACCACTCATCTTAATTTGTTTCATTTATAAGGTTGAAATTCATTAAAAATCCAGAATTTCAGAGTTGAATGTCCTCGTACAACCAGACGAGTGACTGATAATTTGGTTCCTTACCTTAAGAGTTATAACTTCATACATCGATCCCTAGACATAAAACAAATATGAAGCATTCAGACTGACAGATGTGCAAAAAGAAACAATCTGTGATTGTATATTGATTGAGATTTAAAAACAAAAGAAACATAAACACAATGAGAAGAAAGTGAAGAACTGATTTCATCTGCAGTGAATGACTAACAGATAAATTTCCTAGGCCAACATCTGATGACAAACCCACCAAACACTGGATTTACAATGGGTCAAAGACTCCATTTTCTGCACATTATTAATGCTGTCATTAACACAAGCACCGGTAGACTAATTGCTAAACTGTTAACACTGGTATTTTACCTCAGGTCCTAATGATCTAGACACATTACTTTCACCAATCCCATTAGGAGGCTCCACAGAACTCACATAATCTGCAGAAATTACCTTACCTAATGAATACCTTACTTAAACCACTTGGACTTTGAGTAGTGGAAAAGGATCTGGAATGTCATGGTTTTTGGGCTGTATACTGCTTCAACAGAAAGGCAAGGCATCACATCATCGATAAGGCTGTGTTCACATAGAGTTTGTCCCAGGAAGCAGAATGACATGAGACAATTCCTGCCCTGATCTCTGCAAAGGCATCATCTGTTTTCAGCTGGACCTGAACTCAACAGTTCCTCAACAGTTCCTCTCCTTATTTCTTTCTTGGCTGACTGCCATACTGACTTGTCACAGTCACCCCACATCCAGCAGTTTTCCAGAAGCAGCAGGTGATACTGCTTAGCTGATGACTTTTCAGTAGTTATCATAATCATAAGCTCTAGACTTCTACAGCGCCCAACGGAAGCTGAGTTGTGGGAACCAGCCTATTCACAGGCGCTTGGTCAAAATAAAATCGATAGGCAGGAAGGGTTCAGTTGCAGGTCAAGATCCTAAAGTCAGGCAGGCAGACAGTCAGACAGCTATGGTGGGTGGTGTTTGAAATTGAACCGGAAAGTGAGATATGGGAAAGAGGAAACTTCAGGATAGGATTTGTGGAAGAGGAGTTAGGAGTAAGCAATGAGTAGCATATGATATTTAGACACCTTTTTCACCAGCACTCACCTTAATTGTGATGACTTCAGCAAAGCCAAAAGACCCATCGTGCAGCTTTACTGATCGCTTTGGCGACTGGAAAAGTAGCAAAACAAGTCAAGTCAATGGTTTCAAAAGCATCTACAAAATGCAATGAGATTTCTAAACAGAAGGGTCTATATAAATATCCTTAGACAAATTTGCACATTTGGCTGCAGTGATGGTTGGGAAGTGACTGACATTGACCTGGGTTTGATTCCACTGACCAAGACTACGTTGGATGGACAACAGAAACGAAGACATCACAAGACTCAGCCTAACTATGAAGAAAGAACTGGACCCGACAGTAAGAATGGAAGTTGCTCGTTTGCACCGACTGCCATCTACCAGGAACTGATGATGATGATGATGATGATGATGTTGATAAGCATCATCAAGACAATGCTACTGCTGCTGCTGCTGCTGATGATGATGACAATGATGTCCACTCATCCTTCTTATTGATCTCAAACCGTAGCAGTAACAACTTAACATTCAAGACACCAGAGTTCCTTGAAGCCCCCCAGAAGTCAACCCAATACCAAAGAAACCTACCCTTGGCACAGGAATTCCATCATGTGAAGGCGTCTCATACGGATTATACCCTGAATCACCCTTGTCACCCTTTGCACCCTAAAACAAACAAGAGTTTGTTAATATGCATACCAGATCTAAATGTAAACGTACACATTTTTCTATAGCAACCATATAGAAGAAGAAAGGGAAGAACTGATTTCATCTGCAGTGAATGACTACCAAATAAATTTCCTAAGCCAACATCTGATGACAAACCCACCAAACACTGGATTTACAATGGGTCAAAGACTCCATTTTTCTGCACATTATTAATGCTGTCATTAACACAAGCACCGGTAGACTAATTGCTAAACTGTTAACACTGGTACATCACCTCAGGTCCTAATGCTCTAGAAACATTACTTGCTCATTTTTCTATAAACTAAATGGGTGCGATCCTTCACCACTGCTGCCGTTTGAATGGGTGCCCTGCCATTTAATCTAATCTAACCTAATGACAACAGAGTACAATGAGGATCTGATCTGGCGCCAGCAGAGGCATCGACTGATGGCCTAACCATGAATGGACTTGAATTTTCGGTCTGCTGAGTTGAAACTCACCCTCACCCCACCCTCACCCTGAGGGCAAATACATGGATGTATGATTACACACATATGTCGAATCAGACTGAATCTGGTGAAGACATCAAAATGACATCAAAGCTGAAATGAACTGCAGCAGGAAAATCCAGTCTTTTCGTTCATGAGACCTGAGGGAATTGGTGAAGTTCAGCCTAAGGGTGAATGCCCTGCACCTGTGAACCACCAGCAGCAGCACTGTATCTACCCTCAAGGACACTGTTCAGCAGTCAATTGATCTTATTTTGCACTTCTTCTCACTGGTGAACTCTGAGGTTGCACTCAGTTCAGTTCTACAGTCACACGAAGATAATTGGACGAAAAGACAGATTCTGATTTGGTTCTTAATTTAAATATCACTTTAGGACAACCAACAATGCTAATAACTATCTAATCAGCTAACCAACTCTTCTTATAACCATCGTATCAACAAACCAACTACTCTAATAACCACCTTATCAACAAACTACTTCAGTAACTCCATGTTAGCAACAAACCATTTCCTCTATTAAAGAAGTGACTGTTTTAGTAAACAGTGGAAACCATGAATAAGAACAAACTGAATAGCAGCAATGAGAGGCAGAGATGTGAAATAGCATCAGCTACTTACAGGTTCACCTCTGGTGCCTTCCAAACCAATTGGTCCCTGTGCAAACAAAACAAAGACAACAATATTTCAGTTCTATCTTCCTCCAATCTCATGATTTCTTAAGCACCAGTATATTCATTTTATTATTAATAACTTCTATCATGCTGGTGCCTGAAGCACAACGCACCAACCAATGGTGCAACAAAACCAAAATGCAATCAGGACAATATCCAGAAGATCAGTCCACTAAGATTAACATTAGAAATGTTTCACAGACACTCAAGACTAATACTCTACCAGCAGCCTGGCTCTTGGTCTGATTTGATGCAGCACCATCACATAAGTTTGTCTCACTGTCTTCATGTAGCCTTTACATTACATGACTACTGATTAAACCTACAGAGAAAAGACTGTTAGGGATGGAAGGGTGATCAGTGTTAATTGAGATTTAGGGTTCATCAAGGTGCCTTTTGGGTTAACTACACAGTAATTTCTGCTAGACTGTTTCCTGGATTTGCATTTAATGATGGATCTTGACCAGGCTTTGATTTAACGTTCACCACATCCAATCGCAATGAGCATGAAAACATCTCTTAATTATAGTCTGATCCAGGGTTAAGTCTCCACTATTCTACCGTTGGGAGAGCATTGCTTGATAAAACTGGAAGGTGCATTCAATGGGAGTATAGTTACATCACAAATGGGTCAAAACGTGAAACTTGTACTTTAACTAAATAAATCTGAACATGCAGACAACAAACTTGACAGAGGCAATTTATAACCTGACTAACATAACTTGTAAGACAACGTTTTCCATGCAAACAATAGCCATGCATCCCAACAGACAATCTACAAAAGCTCTGTTCCAGTACAATACAACAGATAACATTTCTTTGCTGCATAAAAATTCTAAAATTATATCTTCCAAATTAGACAGCCATAAGTTACTATTTCATTTCTGTATTTTTGCTTCTCAAATCGAACTTATTCATAAGTAAATACTTTACTGCACATAAGCATGTAAAGTAAATACTTTACTAAAACATTCAATATATTATTGTTATAATGCCTGTTTTAGATGAACAATAATTTATCCAGGATTCTGATATTTGGCTGTTAGTCAAATTTCTAATCTGTGGAAACTGTCCACCTTCTTCCTTATTTAAAAAACATAACAAGAGCATTGGAAAGCGGCCAATACAAGCAATGATGTCTGCTTCATTGGTTAGGTGTTGGTAAACCTTCAACAGATTAATTGAACCCAACAGCAGAATTAAAAATAACAGGCTGCCACGTTGTCAACAGCACGGCATAAGAAAAGGGCTTTTGACCCACTGTAAGTACAAACCCATAAACAAATTGAAAACAAATTTGATTATATCATAGGGATCTACACGTAAGAAGTGTCGGAACAATTGGTTAGCAAACCCACAAAACCAACATACACTGTCTGTTCCTTTTCTTTATGTTTTTCTCTCTCTTGTAAAACAGCCTTTCTATGTATTATGGCTACTGCACAACAGTTTCTCACATGACGTACATTTTCTTACTGAGGGTGTTCGAATTTGATCAGAAATGTAAAGATACTATAAGATGCTTATTGTTAAAATAAATTTTGTAACCAATTTTTACACTTTTATATTTAATTTTTAAGTTTGCAATCATTATCAATCCTTCTTGGGCACTGAAAGAGATCTTAGTGGTAGATTAATTATGCAAGATTAGAGTAGAATGGACAAGATTTGATTAGATTAGGATCCTCAACAGGACTTCATTATAATTAGCCAGTAATATTGTTTCAGCCAATATACTTTGACTGAAGTATCTCTCAAAGTAGGTAAAGAGAGGAGACAATTGCACTGTTAAGTGCACAGATAAACTAGAAAACAAAGGCATTGATAGGAAGCAAAAGAAATGGGATGACATAACGAAACGTAGTACATTAAAACAATACGAGAGAGAAAGACAAAACACGAAACGAAAATCAGGTACAGAAGACCGTCAAGAGGTCCCAGTTATTTATTCTATGCATCCTACAAGATTTAATAACAGTTACCAAGTTCCTAAGTACTGAATTACACATCAAAACTGAACAGTGTTACGGTGTGACTCAACATGACTACTGCACACACGCACACACATACACACACACTTGTTGCCTGTATACCGGAAATATGCCTGCAGTCTGTCAAGCCTTATTTAAAAACTAATTACTTTTATAATCTGTATTTGGCAAAAATTGGTGCTGAATGTTTACCGGATTCAAAAGCTGCAGCAATTATCAGCTAGTTTCTGGACCATGTTGATTATAGGTCCTTTGATAAAATCCAAGTCTTACGTTTGCAGTTAAATGTAAGTTATGCGAATTACAGACACTGGTAATGTGTAATCAGCAGCAGCTCAAGATTGACCTGCGCTTCAAAGAATAACAAGAGTGTTCTGCCAGGCCAAATAAAACAGCGCTCCTAATTATGTCCACAGCATGGAAAACTTTGCAGTTGGAGATTAGAAAGGCATATTCATTGCTAAAGTTCGTTCCAGAATTCTTTAAAACAAGGCAGTCTGGCACAGTGGTTCAAATGTAGCAAACACCTGTTTCTGGCTATCGTTTGCTAAAATCCAGGACACGATATCATTGGTATGCATCAGGACACTTAACACAGTACGTCTCTACCCATCCCTCCCTATCTATTTCTTTCTTCCTTCATCTCTTATTCTATTCCCATCAGTCAGTCTGCTCCATCGATCCTTATCCTTTTCTCCTTTCTCTTCTCAGTTCTCTTCCTAAATATTTCTTCCCTCCTTATTCACCTGTCACCAGTTTCCATTTGTTACAATTTACCCATTTATAAGAATTTATTCCGTCATCACTGCTACAGCCTCCATCTGTAAGGCGAGAAGAGAGGACACAGAAGAAGAACAGAGTTAAAGAAAGAGAGAAAAAGCAAAATATTATTCTACAAACAGACACATAAAAACATATGAGAAGCACTGAAGAAGAGGAGGAAGATGGAAGAAAATGAAGATAGAAGCATAGAAGGAGAAGGATCAGGAGGGAAAACGATCTGGAGAATAACGAGGATGGAAGGATAGAAGGAGGAAGAGAAGAAGTTGAGGATAAGGAACAAAGTATCAGAAGGATAAAGAAATGGACACACGAGAGAACTGAGCTGAGAGAGGTAAGGAGGGGAAACGAGGGACAAGAAGCAAAAGTGAGGAGCACATGAAAGCCAGAATACTAAGAGACAGCAGCAAAACAAGACACAGTTGAACAGAGAGACAGAGGGACAGACAAAGATACACACAAACAATGCAGCATATGAAGAAACAGAGAAAGACACACATAGAAGTGGAAAGATACAGCGAAGAAACAGAGAAAGACACACATAGAAGCAGAGAGATACAGTGAAGAAACAGAGAAAGACACACACAGAAGTGGAGAGATACAGTGAAGAAACAGAGAAAGACACACACATAGAAGCAGAGAGATACAGTGAAGAAACAGAGAAAGACACACACAGAAGTGGAGAGATACAGTGAAGAAACAGAGAAAGACACACACATAGAAGCAGAGAGATACAGTGAAGAAACAGAGAAAGACACACGTAGAAGCAGAGAGATACAGCGCAGAAACAGAGAAAGACACACATAGAAGGAGAGAGATACAGCGAAGAAACAGAGAAAGACACACACAGAAGGAGAGAGATACAGCGAAGAAACAGAGAAAGACACACACAGAAGTGGAAAGATACAGTGCACAGGGAGATGTTGTTGCTTTAAGACTTTCTCTGTTGTCTTGGCAAACAACATGAAAGAGAAGCCAAACAGTTTTGCTAAGAATCCACGAAGGCTGCTCTAGATGCCAATAGTGCATTCCTTAACATGGCACGGAGCAAGGGAGGCAGCCAAGGAGTGGCCCTCAGCCCCTTTTCCTCTCATATGTTAGCGAATGCACTTAGCCTTCTGGTTCAATCATCCCTCTATCCGATGTCAATCCAAACAAACAGCCGCAAGCCTTTCCATCGCAATCCAAGCCAAGTGACTAAGCTTCAAAACCACACACTCATCCGCAACCAACCGGAAATCCTGGATAACCACGTAAACCCTTTGGACCCTAAACAAAACAAAGAATTCACTGATAATTACTGGAAAATTCTTTTTCGTTCATGCATCACTTAACCTAACAGTTTTCCAAAGTCACTGATCATTATGGACAGAGGTTCTGGCTCTGGCGCAGGGTCAGAGCAATCAGCTTGTAACACGAAGAGTGCAGGTTTGAGCCAACTCCCTGAGGTGGTTACTGTGTAGGGACTTTGAGCAAGTCCTTCACTCACAATTGCTCAGCGCCACCGACTGATGCTCAGTCATTAGATAGTAGCACTTAATAAATGCAGAAATAATAAAAATAATAAATAATAATCCTCATCCTTAGATTAAGTCTCAACCAATTTATGATCCCAAAGCAATTAGTCGGTTGGCTGAGTTTGTCAAAGGGATACTGTTTCTAGATGAGTTAAATTACTGAGCAAATTTCAGAAACAGAAAACATTAAAATGACATCGAAATTACATCTAATCTAATCTAAAGACTTCTATAGCACCATTATCATAATGCCCAAGGCATCAGTCAATGGTTGCTTAAGTAAAAATGGCAATACAAAATCATAATCTGTTGGAGAAACCGGGTTAAATGCTGATAGGTCAGAGAAACCAGAAGCCAGGCTACCAAGTAACAAAGGTAAACACGTCAAAAGAAATGCGTCTTAAGTTTGGACCTGAATGTTATCAGAGAATTGACAGAATGAACTGACACAAGCAGTGAATTCCAAAGCTTTGGATCAGCAACTGAGAAGGCCTGAAAGCCCAGCACTGTTCAGGTATGGGGCACACCAAGAGTCACAGTATCCACTGATCGAATGCAATATCTATTAGTGTGAGCGGTGGAACATAGGTATGTCGGCTGGTTTAAATGCAGCACTTTGTAAACTATAAGCAAGATTTAAAAATGAATTCTATGCTCACATCCATATGACATCCAAATTACATTCAAGTGGCGTGCAAATGACATCCTCATGACACCCAAATGACATTGACATGACACTGAATTGACATCCACTGCTCCCAATTATTTCCAAGCACTGTGTCTTTAAATCCAGTAGATAAGGTGGAAATGAATCAAAAGATCTGTCTTCTGAATGACTCGCTGCAGATACACTGAGCCAGAGTGACCAGATGAAAGCAAGACCTATCTATATACGGTAGCTGATCAATTTTACTGAAGTCTGAACAACTTACGGGTGGACCGGGTGGACCCCGCAGGGCAGCAGTCCATTCAGTCAAGTGGTTGGCTAGATCACCCTAAGACACGAGCAACCATAATATTTATCCCTCATCAGTAAAACATCTCAGGTATCTTACTAAAACAAATGTTCACTGACTTCACTGACCGCAGCAGTGTCATCAAGCCTCCTGAAGTCCGCACCTTGAGTAACACCTATTGCAGTACACACGTGCCATATCTTGTGTACCACCTATAACAGTACACCAGGTGGGGAAAAGGATCTCCCACAGCAGCATTTGAAGTCCATTTTGATCTACTGTCCTTACATCAGGTTTGTCCCAAACAGCAGGCCAGGAAAGAACAGGAGCAGAAACTTGAGAAAAGGAGGAGCACCAGAGACAGTGAGACATGCCACTGATAAAGCCTTAGGATCATAGCTGACAAGAGGGCAGAGCAGTTGATCTGTGACCTGGGATCAAATCCTTGACTGTGCTTCATCTTCTTAGTGGATGGCTACTGTATTTTCACAATGTTTTCATGTAAATAAGGAATGGACTTCGTAAGCACAAAGATCTGTTTGTTATAAGGAAAGAGAATCCAGGCACTATTCACCAATACAATACACAATATCTACAGGCCTGTTTAACACATAATATATATATATATATATATATATATATATATATATATATATATATATATATATATATATATATATATATATATATATATATATATATATATATATATATATATATATATATATATATATATGGTGTAAATATAGAGAGATATACAGTACTTTTTCTAGCTACTCTAAAAGTAATATTTTTAGGAATAATTTTTTACTTTAAGTAAAATTGTTGATTTAAGTACTGAAAGTTGCTTTTGCATTAATTTTACTTAAGTACTTTGGCCCCTACTTTGAACAACACAACCAGTGTTATCCTTCTCAAAGAAAACCCTTTATTATGAGTTAAGGCTCCGCATGAACAAAAACTTGAGGCAATGTGGCATTTGAACAAATGCAGACACCTTTTAATGCTCGCTAACTGAATATTTTTTGGCTGGATACATCATTCCTTTAGAAGGGTTTCGAATAACAAAACACCAGCACTGCTCAACAGACTGTAATTCCACAGGACTGGCAAAACGGACATAAATACAAACACTGTACAAATCCGATGAAAGGAAAAAACCTTATAAACAAAAAACCCAAAACCTTTGCCGCTGCTATTGTTATCATTCTCTGGTGTCTTCCTGTTCCAGTTTCCTAATCATTTGTTTCCCATCCACACCTGACTTAGCTAAATACCCGGATCTAACAACCTGTTACCCACCTGTCACTTGTTAGCAACATCTTATTCCAATTCCACCTAGAATTTTGATCAGTTAACTTCTGCTCTTGTTAAAGAAACATCATCAAAGAACAAGAAAGATTTCAGATTTCCTTTGAATCAGTCTGATCAAACAGCAACCCATACCAAACCAAATTCTCCAGTATAACCATTAACAGATACTTAAAAACACCTTTAATTATCAAATTAATGCTACTCAGCACTACCTCAAAAGAAAACGAAAAGTATTTAATGTAGGCAAGTATTTAATGTAGGCAAGTTATATGATTTATCTATTTATACACAATCACTTCTTTGTTGAATAAGGTGTGATCTAACAAAATCAGAAAAGATAAACAGAAATAAATAAAGTTTCTTCTACTTTCTGAATTGTAGTTGTGAAAGGCACTGATCTATTGGCTAACTGGTTAAAAACATTGCTTGAGGACACCAGTTCACATGATCATGGCTTTATTTCAGAGATTTTAGTCTCAGGCTACCACGCTCCGTACATGGGGACCTTAAATGACATGCGGTCATTCAAACAGGCAGTGTTGGTGAGTAAATTTATTGAAAAATGGGCAGGGTCAAGGCTGACTGTCCCTCGTATGCGCCCTGCCACAGCGCAGTCTAGAAGCTTTGCCTATGTTGGACCCAATAGCTGGAATCGCCTTTCCCGAGAGCTCCGGCTAGCATTCCTCAGTTTGTCTCTTCCGCAGTTTCGCAAGCGCCTGAAGTCTGTATTATTTGCCAGTGGTCTCACTGGTTTGGGTCGGGAGCGCTTCTGATGAGTCTATTCTTGAAGTGGTGCTTTATAAATGTCAGATTACAATTACAATACGGTCATTATAGAAAAACGTGTACATTTACATTTACTTTCAGTAGATACGAACCTGTAGGTCAAGACCAGTGCAGTCATTATACTTTCTAACCACTTCTAAGCTCACACTGACAAAACCCAGTCTGAGGCCTTAACAAACTGTTCCCATCCATCTGCTTTGTTAAGCCCACGAGTATTGTGTTAAGTTTATTTTGTTAGCTTCGGTCTGTTGTCTTATTTTGATAGGTTCAACTCTCAGACACATCTGGTGTATCCTTTAGCAAATGTCCATGTTTGGGATTAGCAGCCTATAGCAGAAACACAGCTTAGTAGTTCCAGAAAGCGAGCACATGTTAAGTAGGAGAGCTCAGGTGACATCTGTCACAGCCCATCGCTGTAATCACAGAACGTCACACAGTCCAAACCGTACAAGTGCTGCCTGAAAAACAGAGTCTGATTGAAGAAACAGAAAACAAAGACTTCTGAAAACAATTGGCAGACAAATCTGGAGGGTTCATGCAATCTCTCACGATGAAAGGTAAAGAGTCAAGAACTATGTTTAAAAAAAAACAAACGCAAAAAAACAATTAGGCCAACAGAACTTTTCTTATCTCTAAAACAACAGGGACGGAGTGAATTGATATACAGGATCTCCAACCACCAGCTATAATTAACTCTGTTAATATTTAACGCTGAACACTTGTGTTGACAATTGACATTGTAAAGCAGCCCAGAAGTAGCTTGCTACCTACAATACTATATAAATTATTGCTAATACAATTACAATTACAGTATATTTTTTTAAAAACTTACAGAAAGCTGAAAGAAGAAATATAATGCATATAGTAATTTAATTAAAACGTCAAACAATGCAGTAGCACACAACTGTATTGATACTAACATTGGCATTGTAATGTAATGTAATGTAATGTAATGTAACAAACACTTATATAGCGTTCTTCAAGTACCTCTCAAAAGCATCGTTCAGTTTTAGGTCACAGACAAGCTCAGTCCTTATTAGATGAATCAGAATATCAGTTATAGAACGTAAATATTCATCTGGCATATTAGGAATTAAAAACGAAATATTCAATTTTCAAATATTCAATATTAAAATGAAATATGTCCAAAGGCAAACCTTTTCAAGAAATACACCAAATCAAGCATTAATAGTGACTCATGAACTGACCTTTTACCTTGAACTGCGTAAGGAAAAGTGGCTGAACTTCCTAAGTTAAGTCAGATGCTGCACAACTGAGACTCTCATTCTATAGCCGCAGTGTCAAGCCATAACTCCCCATCAGCCAACCAGATAATTAAACCACTGCACATAACTGCACTTGAAGACCTACATTTTTTGTTGAAATTATAATGTATTGTATAGAAAGTTTGTAAAAATCCCACTCCCGAATTTTTCTGTTAAAAATCTTCAAAGGTGAAGGTATTCAAATGCACCGTGAGTCTGTTTATGGGACTTTCAAAGAACAACTATAAGCACATAAAAGCAGATACACCATTCCCATGCATTCACACAACATGCGTTGATAGCATTTATTAGTAAATCAACACAGCAATACTACTAGCATCATCAACAAACAACAGTAAACACAGGAACATATTGAGAACAGATTATACCAACACACAGACTAACATGCATTGAAACCATCTACGTATCTATATAGTTATAATTTCTGTTCTGTGCCATCAAACTCCTGAGATTAAAGCTACATATATATATATATATATATATATATATATATATATGTGTGTGTGTGTGTGTGTGTGTGTGTGTGTGTGTGTGTGTGTGTGTATACGTGTATATATAGAAGTAGCTTGTATGTATTGTGGAGCATGGCAGCCAACTGGTTAGAGCGCTTGGCTTGTAAAGTGGGTGGTATAGGTTCCATCCTCTCCTTACATGGTTACTGCGGAGGGACCTTGTGCAAGTCCTTCACTCACATTGCTCAGTGCCATTGATTGATGCTAAGTCATTAGATAATGGCACTTAATAAATGCAGAACATATACAGAGCACTTGTAAGACCCTCTGAAAAGTGCTGTTGCATTTCACTTGATACACTGAAGTGCATGCATTATATACAATTATTATCATATGTAATCGTAATCTCAAGATTTCTACAGTGCCCAGCGAAAGCCACGTCATGGGGACCAGCTTATTCACAACTGCTCAGTCAAAACCAAATCAATAGGTAAAAGGGGTTCGGTTACAGGAATGTGCACAGGGCACGTGTAGCCTCAACCATACACACGTGCGCATACACACACACTTGCAATGGTTACATTCTATAAGTACATGCATTGTGTAACTGAATGGATTAGAAGAACCTACATACACATGGCATGCTAGTAAAACACAAGAAACATTAATACCGGATAACCATCTCTTCCTTGATCTCCCTGTCAGCACAGAAATAGATAATCAGTTTTAGGACACCTGGGAAAAATAAGCATTAATTATGACACACTAGCACAGCGTGGCTTCCAAGGTCTAAGCCTAAAGGCAAATGCAATTGTTTATCATCGCTGTGAGAATAAACAGGAGAACGTCTAATAAATGAAGATTCATTGCTTTCTGAATATAAATGCTCTGCTACTTTTTAGGGCAACAGGAATTTCAGGCACTTTGGAAGAGACAGCCTGTGATATCACTGGAATGGAAATTTTGCTGCGCAAAGTCTACAACGAATATGAATGGAACGAAAATTTTAGTCTACAGTCAGTTAATTGAACTGCAGCTGAATTAGAGTCATTAATTGTGAACAGCTTTTGCACCAATTTGGATAAATATATGACGAGATACAAACTGAATACAAAATGGAAACACTGCTGAAAGAAAATCTGCAGAAAACAGGGTTTTAAACAGTCACAAAATGATCAGTATCTGCAATCATTACTTCCTACAGCAAATTTTCAGAATTTCCATCCAGAATTGATTTTGCTCTGAAATTAGTAAAATATGGCTTAGAATTTTACAGAATTTCAAAGCAACTTTGAAAGCGATATGAACAAGCAGTAATGCAGAAGCTACAAATACATACTGCAGCAATGACGTTGACATGTAATAGTGCATTACAAACCTGTACAAGCTCACTAGCCATCAAAGTGCAGAAAAGCACAGAAACTGTGATTTTATTTTGCACATTGGGTAAAGCAGGAATAGTAAACTCATGCCACATGGAATCCATCACAAAGCTAATTTTTAAATAGAACTAAAAATCAAGATACAACATTTCTCAGCCAAAGTATCAATGCAGCTTTGATTAGAATTAACCTATTGCTATAAAGCAAATACCATACACAGTGATAACTGCTATGCTCTGGAAAAAACCGTTAAGTTATCGTGATTCCTATAATAACATTCAACATAAAGCTGCTACCATAACTAGAATGCTACTATCCTTTAATAGCATACTTATATGGTAACATGCTGCATATTGGAAGGTACTAATTTGCATGGCCAGCTTTAACAAGTAGCCTATGCACTATGAAAGTATTTAGAAGATTGAAGCAGCGACTTATGAGTAACAGAACATGTTGTGAATTAATGGATGCCTTTGGCATCATCAGGAAGACAAAGGCGGCATGCCACTAACCTTGTCGCCCTTTCGACCTCGCTTTCCATCCAAACCAGGACGACCAGGGGGACCTGCAATCACAAAATATCTTATTATCAGTTCATTGTTCACAATACTTTAAATTGTTTCGTTACTGTTTCTATTTACACTGCACAAAACCAGTTCCTGAAATTCAAAATCAATTGTCATCATCATTATTATTATCATCATCATCGTTAAATCTGTTGTCTTTGGTGTGACTGACCTTGGAAAGGCATCTTAGTGCCAGAGGTCACATAGCATCAACATAATGACTGTTTATGTTCAGTGGACATGGATATTGAGGTTACAGCTCATGTGCTTCTTGATCTGTCAGCTGCTTTTGACACAGCTGATCATTCCATTCTTTTACACCGTCTTCAACACTGGTTTGGTATTTCTGGTACTGTTCTAAATTGGTTCACAACTCACCTCAACCCACGCACTCAAGACATGTATCTTGATTCAATCACTTTGGACTGTGGTGTTCCTCAGGGTTCAATCCTTGGGCCTTACTCTTAATGCATTATACTGAGTCCTTAGGGTTCTTTTCTTAGCAAACACTCCTTGGGTCATCATTTTTATTCTGACACACTGAAATTTATATATCATTTAAAGGTATGACTTGTAACTCTTCCATTCTGTTGTTATTCGATGTATTCAATGAAGTTCAATCACAGATTTTATCAAATCCATCCAGGAGAGAGTTTCTTTTCCTTGTTACATCTAAACAGCTTAAGCAGTATGAAGTCATAAACCTCTCACATCTTGGTGGGTCAGTAATTAAGCGATCAGAATGTGCACGAAATTTTGGTGCAACATTTGATTTCAATATGTGCTGCAATGACCATGTGAATGTCATTTGTGAATCGTCTAATTTCTGCATTCACAACATTCGTGGGATTAGTCGTTATGTTCCCATGGCTCTATGAGTATTGCTGGCTAAAGTACTCGTTTTGAGCAGTCTTCTTTATTGTAACTCCCTTTTCTTTTGTGTCAGAAAAGCAAATCTGTCAAATATGCAAAGAGGTCAGAGCTTGTTCGCTAGGGATACCACAGATACTACTAAATACAGATACTACTAAATACAGATACTACTAAATACAGATACTACTAAATACAGATACTACTAAATACAGATACTACTAAATACGATCACATTGCTCCAGTTCTTAATTCATTGCACTGGCTCCCTATCAAGCAGAAAATTAATGTTAAAACTGGTTTAACTGCCTACAGGACACTGCATTCTAGTCAACTGCAGTACCTTCTTCAACATTTCTCTCACCGCCCAGGCTTATCATAACTCCACTAAATCCGCTGAATCGCCTAATTTTCTCTCTTGCCATACCTCGCATGAACAGTGCACTTGGCAGCAGGGTTTTTTCTGTTGCAGGCCCACAGTTTTGCAACGCACTTCCATAATCTGTTCTCTCTGCTGTGTACTTGGTAGCTTTCTATTCTCAACTTAAGACGCTTTTATTTCAGTGCGCTTATCCTTCTTAGGCTGTCTTACTTTCTGTCTCATAGGACTGACCCTTGGAATTGACTGGACTGCTGTTCTGTTTTGTAGCACCATCGATTGATACCTAGTCCATTATTATAGTGGCGCTACAGAAGTTCTATGACTTGATTAGATTAGATATAAGAAGTGTATTTTAGAAAATCCCAGGGCTATTTCCCTTCAATGCAAAATGATCCAGCAAAACTCAAGATCTCTACAATGAATGGTTTCCATGTTTGTCTGTTATTGATGCGGATCTATGACCCTGTAATTGATCAAATATTAAGGTCTGTCTGTCTCTCCTCTTTCTCAGTTTCTGTCTGTCTGTCCGTCCTTCCGTCTGTCTGTCTGTCTGTCTGTCTGTCTATCAAAGTACATACATACACACACATAAATGCATGCATACAGTGCATATTTACTTATGTATGTATGTAAATATGTACAAATAAATGCATGTATATACATACATACATTGTACACACATACATATAAACACATATATACATACATATACATATATACACAGACACATACATACATATATACATACATACATACAGAGCACTGGATAGAAAGAAGTCATGAAAACCAACTAAAGAAATCAGAGCAAGCAATCATAAATGGCTTAACAATATTGAAACATCTGAAGTTCAGATAAAGTGAGTAGACATTTCACATTTAAAAGAAACTTATGCAGGAAGTTTTGACCCAATCTTTGCCATGCTGTTTTCCATTCTTCCCTACTTTCAAGTAGGCCTACTCAATGGAAGGGGAAGAAAGAATTAATGAAGAAGAAACTCAGACTGCAGCTGAAGACATGACTACAGCCGCCATTCATCTGGTAAGTTTGCTCCTAGATGTTACGACCCCAAAGGTCATCTGTCAGGTGTTAGAACTGTCGGAATCTACCCACAAATGGCACCTGATGTTCGTCAGTTAACACATCGACAGACAGGTTTATCTATCTATGTACTATGCATGCATTTATGTAGGTATGTACTATTTATGCATGTATGTCTGTACATGTGAATGTATGCACATGTATGTGGGTAGCCTGGGTATCCGATTTCACCAGGTCAGGGGTTTGAATGTTAATCTATCTTGGGAGGAAAAGTTGGCCGTTGGCTGTTGTTATGCTTGCATTTGAACAGCAACTGTTAAGAACATTACTTTTCCATCTGACTAGTCTGTAGAAATCTCTCACGGCAGTAAATGTAAATGCCAGTGTACACGGTTTTATATAGTGACTGTATGGCCTCGACCCAGCTCATTTTTCAATGAATTGATCGGATGAGATCTTTACTCCTGGAAACACAATGGTCTGGATTTTGGCTGGATGCTGGAATACAGGCTCTTTGCAAATGATAAGCTGGACACTGAACCTAAGTTCATGGCAAATGAATTTAAGAGGGACCACATTATTCACCCGGAACTGACTTAAGATGTAATCAAATGGAGATTTAATTGGATGCTTAGGTAACAAGGCACTCAAAGATTATATTCAGCTTTCTCCTCCTCCTTTTCCTTCTTGTCCTCCTATTCAAGGTAATTAATCAGTGGTGTTTGGATGTTATGTTATTGTGTGCTTGGCACAAGTTTATTCACTCGAGTGCTCAGTAAAGTACAAGACATTGTCAGAGGTAAGTGCCTGGTGATGTTCCAGAGAAAGAAATGGGGGAGTTGGAGGGACAACATGAGTTCTGGACAGGTGGACTTTTATACCATTAAGTCCCCTAGCCTTGAAAGTAGCACTGGGTGGAGTAGAGCATGATGGTCAACTCAAGAAAGCAGGACGGACTGGACACAACTGGTTATTGAAGGGGAAGCAGGCAATTGTGCTCAGTTTCTGCAGGAAATGTGTGTTTTAGGGAAGATTCCTGTTTTGAACACATATCGGCTAGGGTCCTCATCGAGAAATCAACTGCATGTCCCGCGTTCTTCCACGAAGTTCGGCAAACGTTCCTTCACTGTCGCCGGACCCACTGCGTGGAACAGTCTTCCTGAGAATGTGACGAATGCCCCATTCCTGGACAAATTCAAGTCATGACTCAAGACACATCTTTTTAGGATATCTTATGACTGCAGTTGATTTTTGAACTCATGTACAGCGCCCTTTTCTTCGGCCTTGGCTGTGCTACGGCGCTATATAAATTGTCTTATTATTATTATTATTATTGAAGGATCTTCACAAGTTACTTCAGAAACTTAGTCACAGTGAAAACAAGCAGAAAGATCGAAACAAGTGATGACTTGCTTATCTACAGTTATGTAAATTAAAGTCTAAGGTGTAATAGCATTAGGAAGTCAGGCACAGACAACTAAGGTGTAATAGCATTAGGAAGTCAGGCACAGACAACTAAGGTGTAATAGCATTAGGAAGTCAGGCACAGACAACTAAGGTGTAATAGCATTAGGAAGTCAGGCACAGACAACTAAGGTGTAATAGCATTAGGAAGTCAGGCACAGACAACTAAGGTGTAATAGCATTAGGAAGTCAGGCACAGACAACTAAGGTGTAATAGCATTAGGAAGTCAGGCACAGACAACTAAGGTGTAATAGCATTAGGAAGTCAGGCACAGACAACTAAGGTGTAATAGCATTAGGAAGTCAGGCACAGACAACTAAGGTGTAATAGCATTAGGAAGTCAGGCACAGACAACTCAGCTGAATTATCCAGAGGCCGCTGATGCAGCTTTTTAGTCAAATGAAATCTATGTCTGCCAGGTTGTTAGGCAAACTTCAGTGTCAGAGTTCTTATTTTTGGATAATAATTCATAAAATTGTCAAAATTTATATTTTAGATGTAGCATCTAAGGTCAAATTTGTGAGAAAATTTGTTCTATGAAATGAGTTTTACTCCTATTTTACAATATTCTTCAACAAGTTTTGGCATAGGTAAGCACAAAACTTTTGAAGAATAGTCCAATATTGTATTGTATTGTATTTGATAACTTATATAGCACTTCTTACAGAGCAAACTACTCAGAGGTGCTTCCAGCATCAGAATATTGAATACAGGCAAGAGAATTTGGCAGTTTTTATGTGTCTCACTCAAAGAGAAAAGTTTTGTTAATTGCTAACATTTAAAAGCCAAAACCCTCGAGTAAATTCCCATCAGTGGAGCTACTGTGTGCAAAGTGAGGTTGGAAAGGGTCTCAGAGAGGAACATACCCTGTATATTTTCAGGTGTCAGTGTGGTGCCACCTGTAATTGGATCACACTCATATTTCTTCTAAGTCAAGATAATCACCCTATCCAATTCCATCAATCAATCAGGAGCTTTGGATTTATGGAAGAGGTTGTAATGGCTACACTGAAGGTAGGTTGCTGCACTACCTTAACAACCTTCATTTGAGGGAAAGATGTGGTAGCTGAGAGATATGTTGATGTATCATCCTTGGTGATGCATATAAAATGCACTGGAAAGATGAAGCTTTTCTACCTGGAACAAGACGAGAGAAGCAGAGAAAGAGACTAGGCCTCTCAAAACAGTGATGTTCATCAAGAGGAAACCCTAACATTAATAAATCAGACTCAACTGAGGCTTCACTGAAGACAGGGGAAGGGGGAAGACCTCCAACCGGTAACCAACTCACGTTAACCTCTCACACTTTGAAGTCAAGTTATAGTCAGCCAAACAGCTTAATGTATTGCTCTTTCACACCATTTACCAAGTTTACCAACTTCACACTCCTGTGGTTGCTTTTATGACGAATGCCACAAATAAACATCAAATCCCCACGACCGACCAACCGACCAGTGTACTTCACACAACAGATAGTTATATCGTACATTGGGACGTAGAATTGGTCCTTCCTGCGCAACCCGCACGTACGTTGGGCACTGAAGCTTCTCCTTTCATCTATTCTGATAAATGAAGTCTTTGCCTTGTTTCTGCTGCTAAAGTTGTTTTACCTGGATGGGTTGCAAGAATCACAGAACCCTCCTCCTTTATTCTGGCTTGGGACAGGCTCAGACTTCCGGTGAAGGAAGTCTAAGGACACTTTTCACGGGAGTGGCAGGGTATGAGGGGTGCAGTGGGCTTTCAGGCGCATCAGGAAGATAAACAATTATAGCTACGTCGCTGGCAAGGAATTTGTCTCATTGTTGGACTCTGTTATCGAGATCCAGTTGTCCCATTTGATCATTCAACCACAGATGGGGATGAAACTGTTTGTTCAAAGGAAAAGGAAACGATTATTATATCCGTTACTTGGTGGAGCACTCACAAGAGGCAGCTATGCATGTGAAGTGTCAGCCACTTCATATTCTTAACCTCAAGGCAACTGGCCAGTTCTCTCCCTTATCATCCAATCTTCTCGTGTTGTACAGCCACTGTAAGCTCAGTTCATGGCAGTTCACTCCAGTTCTCCTAGATGTACCTCATCAATCGGTGAGAGACATCAGTCCATCAGGTCCTATGCTGCACTGTTGTTTGGATGCTTCTAAACAAGTAATCAGTGTTCAGAATGAATGTCCCAGGTGACCAGCAGAATCCTGAAAATGCAGCTGTGGATGATTATAACAGCTGCTTTTCTTAACATTTGAATTTGCTTCTGCCTTTCTTAAGCTAGTCACAAACCTTTATTAGTTTCTTTTATTACCCAAGGTACAGAAGGTGCTAGTGAAAAAGAAGCCTTGAGAGCTCTTCTATCA
The DNA here is from genome assembly GCA_964023275.1 of Norana najaformis. Classification (NCBI taxonomy): domain Eukaryota; kingdom Metazoa; phylum Annelida; class Clitellata; order Crassiclitellata; family Hormogastridae; genus Norana; species Norana najaformis. The sequence goes on along the minus strand of OZ029924.1, from coordinate 2,126,414 downwards.
CGGCAGAGATTTGAACCACTGACTCCTGGGTTGACAGTCCAGGGTGCTAACCGCCAGACTAATGTGCACCACACAAAAGCATTGACTTGCTCTTCCCTGACCTTGGATACTCAATCAAATGGATAGAATTTTGCACTGTCTATCAAGGAGGGTATGGTAATATAACACAGCTTGTAAAGCAAGTTAAGTAGTATGATGTGCTCCTTCAAGTTCTGTTCTACTGTATCAAGTGATCTCCTCCACAGCCAGCACTTCTGCTCTCAATGGCATAAAATATTGGTTCAACTTACAACAGAAACTGAGGGAGGAAACCGGCCACATAATTTCAGATGTGGAGAAAGACGACTTCCAGGAATCATCTCTCTCACTCAAGCAGCATGGTGGTCTATAGGTAAAGCATTTGGTCAGGCGAGTTGGGGGTTTGACTCTGTGTAACGACCTTGGGGCAAGTTGTTTATGCATACCGTGCCTCTGTCAGCAAGCAGTATAATTTGGTACCGAAGTAAGCTGAGAAGTAAAGGGCAAGTCCTGCGATGCCAAGACCCCATGCCAGGACCTTGGGATTTGTCTGCTGCCAACTAATGGGCCCAAGAAAAAGGAAACGAGCGCCCCCCCCCCCCCCTACGCTTCACTTGTGGGATATGGGATACTCTACTTTATTTACTCAAGCAAGGTGTATCCAGAATACACTCTGTATAGTCTGATCAACCATGGGAAGCTTACATCAGATTATGCTCTACCTGTACTACTGGAAGGGAGATGGAACACATCTGCTGGCTTGGTTAGCTACATTAGAATCTCGGGCTAGCACGGTCCGTTCATGGGGCCTTAAATGGTGTGGCATCCAATCAAATGGGCAGCGGTGATGAAGGATCTAACCGGATAAGTTCACTGTAAAATGAGCAGGGTCAAGGCCATAAGGTCACTACAGAAAACAACACAGAATGACGTTCTAAGGCGATCTAAAACAATGGCATGTTAGACAATGTCCATGTCCAAGGCCACATTCGGATAAAAAGAGTGAGGAGATTTATATGCCCTCTGCCTGATCAACTGTGACAAAATGTCAACAAGAATTCGTATTAGACAAGACTCTGTGGAGGAATGCTTTCTGAACCAACTGTTGTTTACGTAGTAATAAGGAGTTTGCCTCAAGATAAGATGTAAGCTGCATTCACATACATTTCTCAGTTTCTTGATAAGAAATGTAAGTTTGAAATAGGTTGATAATTGGCTATTTTAGTAACATCAAGACTAACACACTTAGCGAAGGCAGAAGAATAGCCAATCCATCCATCCACCCATCCACCCACTCAAATACCAATCTATCTATCCATCCATCATCCATCCATCCATCCATCCACCCTCCCACCACCCATTCTTTCATCCATCAATCCATCCATCCATCCACCCTCCAACACCCATTCTTCCATCCTTCAACCCATCCACCCACCCACACACCAATCCATCCATCCATCCATCCACCCTCCCACCACCCATTCTTCCATCCATCCATCCATCCACCCTCCCACCACCCATTCTTCCATCCATCAACCCATCCACCCACACACCAATCCATCAATCCATCCACCCACACACCAATCCACCCATCCACCCATCCGTCCACCCACCCACCCATCCATCCATCCATCCATCCATCCACCCTCCCACCACCCATTCTTCCATCCATCAGTCCATCCATCTACCCACTGCCCTCCAGCACCGTACCAGAGGTCAGCTGGAAGACAGAGGAACAGATGAGGGTGAGAAGGTGTGACTTACCCTAGGCTACTGGAAGGACTTTGCCTAAGCAGCAGCTGAACCCTTACTGACACCTGCCAGAGGCAAAGGCCAGAAAACCAAAGACAAACAAAAGTGATATACACAAAGACAGACAGAATGCCACAACCAGCAGGTGTCCAGAGAATCAGTCTGTCTGTCAGCCACACAGTCTTCTAAAAGACCAGCCTTTTAGAAAGAAATACCAACACATACATACAGACAGACAACAGACAGTGGGACAGAGAGACAACACAGATGGACGGACGGACTGACGGACGGACGGAGGGACGGACAGACGGAGGGACAGACGGACGGACAGAGGAACAGACAGATGAGGCAGACGCATAGACCCACTGAGACAGTCCAGATGTTTGTAGACATTTGACATTTGACTATCCTAAGATTGTTGCTTTAATCTGGAGAAATTGCTTCACCCTTCACCAGGTTCCTGTCACGGATGAATTCACAGATGAAATTAAAGCAGTGGATGGAAGGATGGTAACTACTACTACAGTCTTTTATTACCCAAAGCTTGTACGCTAATTACCCTTTTTCCAGATTTAATTACTGCCCTACCCTCAAATTAGCTGGCAATTTCTTCCACAAGTAAACTGTTAAATTGACTAATTTATCTCCTCTGCTAATCCAGTTGCATTCAACCGTATCCAAGTATATCTCTTTAAAATGTTTGAGGCTAACTGCACCATTGCAAGGGCAGCACCAAACAACAGCATATGCTACAGAAGAACTGTGTAATGTAATGTAAATGGAATGGAAAAATAACTGTAAGTGGTCTATGTATGTATGTGTGTGTGTGTGTGTGTGTGTGTATCAGAACACTTGATATAGCACTCTTTAAGTACCTCACAAAGGCGCTGCACACCTGACTATCTAACAGATCTAAACAAGTGTGTTTTAAGACAGTTTGAAAATGTTTGCTGGAAGGAAGCAGAAGCAACAATGCATATGTGTAACAGAAGACCATTCAAAAAGGAAGGGTGCTTCTGACAGATTCTTTCGAGGCACCAAAGAAGCACTCTGTCATAAATGCAATTTCTACAGCAACGAAAGTAAATGAATCTACAGTGCCATTATCATAATGCCCAAGGCATCAGTCAATGGTCGCTTAAAGTCAAAACTGCAATCCACACTCATAATCTGTGGGCGAACCAGGTCGAATTCCAATAGGTCGAGAAATCAGAAGCCAGTCTACTGTGGGAAAGCAATTTGAAAGAGATGCGTTTTTAGTTTAGACCTCAATGACATCAAAGAATTGATAGAACAAACTGAACTGGGAAGTGAATTCCAGACTAGCTCCGGACCAGCTACACAGAAGGCCCAGAGTTGTTCTGGTCCGGGGCACAGCAAGAGTCACAGTGTCCATTGACTGAGTGCAATATCGATTAGTGTGAGGGGTGAGCACGGAAAGTAGTTAGGTCGGCTGATTTAAATGCATCACTTTGTGAGCTATAAGACAGAAAATAGTCTGAGCTAATTCTTGGGTTCAGTGCAGGACTCTCTTGAGCAGCAGAGGCCAAAGGCTGTTCAATATATTGGATTGGATGGGCCATGGGCCGGGTCATCAGTTCCAATACTTGTAGCTGCACCTCATCAAACGGTGAGAGACATCAGTCCATCAGGTCCTACGCTGCACTGTTGTTTAGATGCTTCTAAACAAGTAAGCAATGTTCAGAATGAATGTCCAAGGTGATCAGCAGACTCCTAAAAATGCAGCTCTGGATGATTATAACAGCTGCTTTTCTTAACATTTGAATTTGCTTCTGCCTTTCTTAAGCTAGTCACAAACCTTTATTAGTTTCTTTTATTACCCAAGGTACACATGATCTGTGTGCCTCATGGTGGTCTATCTGTAACGCATTTGGTGAATGATTATGCGGTTGTGGGTTCAACTCAGTGTAACGACCTTGGGCCAAGTTGTTTGCGCACACCGTGCCTCTGTCACCAAGCAGTATAATTTGGTACCGATGGGAAGTAAACAGCAAGTCCAGCGATGCACTGGCCCCATGTCCACGACCTTGGAATTCATCAATTGCCAGCTCAAGGGTAAAGGAAATGAGAAAAGGAAATGAAAATGAGCGCCTCTCCTATGTCTCACTTGTGCTATATGGAATACTTTACTTTCAAACATGATCCCTCAGGATTTTAAAAACCAGGAGGAGCATTATTCCGAGAAGACTAATCTTCACTGATGGCTGTTTCGGTTGAAAAGGTGCTGTAAAAAATGATAGATTCAAAGCGCTGGATGGCCACAGATAAGCACTGATGGAGGAAAGTAGTTTCCTTGCTATCTCCCGATACCCATGCAAGGCAACAGCTGAGGCTGTTACTGTTGTTGTTGTAGTTATTATTATTATTATTATTATTATTACACGTGTAGTTTTGTTTCATGGCCTCACAGCCTGAGTTTCCACGGACTTAGGCAGACATATCGATACACTTGCAAGAATATTGCAATTTTAAGTCCTATCTTAAATCGGTCGATTGACTGCTGGTGGTACCAGATGCCAGGTGGTAGGCTATTCAAGACAGATGGTCTGGGAAACTCCGAGAACCGTATCAAGTTGTCCAGTTCCTGTTGCTGGATCGTGGAGGTTGCCATAAGTTGCGAAATGACACCGGTTGTGAAGAGAAGCATTCAATGTTTATAATTCAGTGAGGTATTCTGGGGCCAGATGGTGAAGGCAGTTGTAGACAAGCAACCCATCTTATACTTGATTCCGTAAGTAAAAGGAAATCAACAGAGTTCATTACATAGCGTTTCAATGATGTGATCACACTTCTGCTTATGGCTTTAAATGCAAAGGATTTTGTGTAGCAACCATACGGCCTCAACCCTGTTCATTTTGCAATGAAATGATCGGGCGAGATCCTTCACCACCGCTGCTCATTTGAATGGGTGCCACACCATTTAAGGTCCCTGTGTGTGGACAGTGCTAGCACAAGATTAAAATCTCTGAAATACACCAGGACTGGTATGCGAACTGGCACCCTATCACACAGAGGAGCCTTGATGTACACTTTAACCAATGAGCTAATCAGGTTTTGGTATTACTGTGACTGGCAAAGTTACTACAAAACAATACTGACATTATGCTTGACCATAAAGTTTCAATATTTATGAGATTCCAGATTAGATTAGGTTTCTAAACCAATAATATTAGGCAATTATAATGGACCAAGTTTAATTTATATCAAACTTTAAATTAAAGTCTCAGCAAATAACTGGAAACAAAGAATATCAGATATACAGCTAAACAAAGAAGAAGATAGACATTAAGAGAACTTCAGAGGATTTTGAGAAGCATTAGTACAGAACTGATATAGCACCCCAACAGAAGCTTACTAAGTGTTCATTCATTCATTCATTCACTCACTCATTCATTCATTCATTCAATCAGAGCATTTGTATGGCACCCTTCAAGATATCAGCTAAGAAGTACTCCCAGCCAAGATGTCAAGTGTTGATGAAAGTCACAACTGGCATCCTTGGCCAGAACGACACATAGGCCGTTCTGTCTGGGTAGTCAAAGCACTGTGTTAGGAAATTCACAGACAGACAACATGTATATCCCATGTAATGCATTTGCTGCAGTCTTGCTCACAAAACATTCCTTACTGATCACCAGGATCTGCTAACACCAGAACCATCTACCAGAAGCTAACACCAGAACTAGCTAACACCTAAACTAGCTAACACCAGAACTAGCTAACACCAGAAACAGCTAACACTAGAACTAGCTAACACCAGAACTAGCTAACACCAGAACTAGCTAACACCAGAAACAGCTAACACCAGAACCAACTAACACCAGGACCATCTACCAAAAGTGAACACTGGAACCAGCTAACACCAGAACCGTTTACCAGAAGCTAACACCAAAACCAGCCAACACTAGAAGAACAAGCTATCACTGGAACCATCTACAAGAAGCCACAACCAACTAAACAGGACAGTCAGATTGTTCTGCCTGCCACTAGAGACGACCAGGTCTTGGTTCTCGGATGTACAATCAAAGGGGTTCTGCCTCCGGTCTCACGGAATGATATTTCAGATTGTTAATAAAAATCCTCAGAAAGCAGAGCAGAACTGTAATACTGTCAAGACCTTAAATCAAGACAAAATGAAAATATGACAAATAAAAGGCATTCGATAAACAAATGCCACTTGTGGTTCTCACTCAACCCTCACCTTTGACAAGTTCTACATAAATAACCAGCTACGTACGTTTACAAATGAAACCATTTCCAATTACTTGCATCATAACATAATGTAAATTTAATATTGCCAGTCTAAACAGAGAACTAGGGCACAAGTGATGGTAGGTTTAAACAAATGTGCTGTGTATCAATTTGGAAAGATACAAAGAAATCGGCCCCAGATACAACTAAAGCAGTATGTTAGTACATTCATCTGTCTTGTCTTGTCTTCAAACGTCCTTGAGCCAAGGACTGGCTGCACCACAGACAATTTTATGCCATCTGCTTCTATCCCTAGTCTCCTGTAATAACTGGTCGAATGATAATTCATTCCAGGACTTGATGTTATTGATCCATAACATCTTGAGTATTTCTCAGCTCGGGATCCAGGAATTGTGCCTTGGATGATTTCTGTGTCTAAACAGTCTCCACTGTTTCCTAGCACATGCCCAAAGTATGAAAGCTTCCTCTTTTTGATTAATCCAAGCAGATTCCTCTCTACTCCTGCCATCTCTAGGACCCATTCATTTGTCTTCTTGGCAGTCCAGGGTACGCTAAGAATCTGCAGCAGACACTTCATTTCAAAATCATTTACCTTTAGCTAAAGAGGAGGCATAATTCTGAACACAAGGAACAGAATATTTATAAAAAAAGCACTAGCTTGAACTGAAAGTCAGTTAGTATGCAATGAATTCTCAACTTCCTACTCATGAACAGTGTCTAAAAATCCTTCTGGGATCTTTTATTCCGTTGAACCAAAACACAACACCATCGTTCTTTTTGGCACTTGGAAGAAAGAAGACAGGAAGTTATCATGAATCTGTTCAAAATCTATGATGCAAATTTTAAATGGAGCCTAAAACATGAATATGTCATGTACTGAGATGTTCCATCCCTTTAAAAACAACTGCCACTCCTAAATTTCCAACTAGAGTCTACCAAAAAACCTACATTTTGACAGCATATCAGCTTCTTCCATTCTCTTCAGCATCTTCTGCAAATTCTTATCACCGCTGCTCTCGTATGAAGAGCAATCATCCAGGCAATTATGAAGAGCACTCATACATATACAGATAAACTCTTGCACCACATAAAAAAGGTGCTACGTAAATGCTGTGATATATGCACAAATATACAACACTGGTTCTTCGGATTATCTTGACAAAGTGGAAAGTCTTCTAGTGAACATAAGCGTTTTGCTGACGTCTTTCATTGCACATAAATGCCAACCAATTACAAACCAAAACAAACTTATGACTCATCGATATTACGTCATGGAAAATTCCCGGCATGCGTGGTGCCTGCCAGTCAATCATGACGTCGTTCCGATATAAATGCGTGCTTAAAACTTGCTGACTCATCAGCATAAAAACTACAATCCCACTCCTTCTATGAAATATGTCAACAGCCGAAACAGACCTTGCCTGTATGTTCGCTGTTTCCATTTGGGGTATTAAAAAAATATCGAGATTGAAATTCGCTCCGTTTAGTTCACGCACCACGTGCACAGACTGAGAAAAGTAAATCTACGTTGCAGGAAAAAGAATAACACAGATCTTTTGATCAGACGTCATGCCAGCAAAGAACATTTGGTCTTAACATTCATTTAAAACAAATGCTAAATAAAGACTCTTCTAATCTTGTGTGCGACATGGTGGTCTATCCAGTTAACATGCTGGGTATGTGATGGAAAGATTGAAGGTTCACTCCTGCTGAGTGCAAACCATTCAAGGCCCCTGGGCAAGTTGTTTGTTCACGTGTGCCTCTGTCACCAAGCAGTATAATTTTAGTACCGCCATAAGCTGGGAAGTAAACTGCAAGTTCACTGGCCTCGTGTTCAGTATCATGGGATTGGCCCACTGCCAGTTCAAGGGCCAGAGAGCAGAAAAGGAGCATGTCCTCTGCATTTCATAGGGACATGGGAGCTTTTACTGACTTCTTTCCAATCTTGCCAAATATTGGTAAAACAACAGAAACTGACAACTTTACACGATGTCAATGTAAATATACACGTTTTCTATAGCGACGTTATGGCCTTGACCCTACTCATTTTTCAATGAATTTAACTGGGTGAGATCCTTCACCACCGCTGCCCGTTTGAATGGGTGCCATGCCGTTTACAGTCCCCTAGTACAGACCGGACCGTGCTAGCCTGAGATTTAAAACTCCAGGATGCAGTAGAAACTATGAAGTATATACAAATGAGACAGAGCCTGTCAATAAATGTGTATCCTATATTGCAATAGCAACCTATTTATCAATCAATGGCAATATTTTGCAGCTATCTAAAGTAGAGCTGTAGTTTTATTACCCAGTTTCCGCGTGGATGGAAAACAAATGGTGTCCAACTGCACCCACTCAGGAAGCCCATTTTATCAGTCAAGAGAAAGCTTTCTTTGATCAGCTCCGTTAAGTTAGATACACACGAGGAATTTCTGGCACCATTCAGATTGTCTGCAGCAGCAGCAGCAGCAGCTCATCTAACTCCTGAGAGAACAGACATTGCATGGATGGAGTAAGAAAGCAACGGAGAGTGAGTACATCAGCGAAGACTAATTATACAGATAAGATCTGGGTGGATCCATCTAGATAGCAGAATTGGATGTGTATGTCCAAATACTGCACAGCTAACAGATTAGCCGTATCTTGATCACCATCCCCACCTCCTCCTCCTGTTCTTCCTCATCCTGTCTCTCAAGAACACTGATTTGAATTGCTGCCCCAATTGGTTTTCTTCCTATCAGAATCTCTGGTTTCGCTTCTATTTCCATCTTAACAAAGACAACTATATACTCTGGCTTTTGCATGACTCCATCTTGGCCTCCTAGCAAACATGTATCCATGGCACGGATTCAGATTTACCGACCTTGCGTGTATTATAAGTGTTCCTAATAAATTAATAAATAATAAATAAAATGATGAGTGAAACAAATGATGATGAAGATGATAGAACATTGATGCTCTGGTCCATGGAAAATTCTGCATTCTTAATTGAAAGTCTGACATAACGCAATTCTAATAAAGCATGTCATTTGTATGTAAGGTTGGAGGTTATAACTGCAGTCTGATTTTTCAGAACCACGCAGCACCAGTCTCTCTACTGGGTTCAGATTTTGATCTACACTGATCCTTTCAGAGATTCTAAAAGGCACTGTATCACTGCATATGATCAGATGACAGCCAGGGATAGTTTACTATTTGATCAGCTGATGATCACAGCAGCAGCAGCAGCCCAGAAGGATGATAAATGGTTCTGCAGCTCATCTGAAGCCTACTCCAGTCAACTGACTATCAATCAGTGCTGAGAATTGGGTGGAGGATGTTACTCCCATTGAGATCACAGACATAGCAACCTCAGAGCCATGGCAGATTCAAAGTAAAATCATTCCTTTCTGATGGCCCTCCAAGTCATGGCCCACTGGATACCACCCTAGGAATACTTTCCCCAAAGAAATCACAAGCAGCCAATGAGAGGCTCCCTCTGTTACACCCACAGGAACTCTGCCCAAAACAACTGAACTGCTGCAGGGCAGTTTCATCAACACTTTGCAGCTGAGAATTTAAAAGAGGAACAGAAACCATTAACTTCATAACAAATGAAATGGTAGAATTGCGCAACTGTTATATGTGGAATTAGCGGCCATTATGCCTCTTTCTGTCTGTCTGTTTGTGTGTCTGGCTGTGTCTCTGGCTGTGTGTGTGTCTGTCTGTCTGAGTTCTTCCTTCTCTATCATCCCGGGTAACTAAAGAACCAGAGGCCTTCACCTCAAAGCTCATGAAAGCTTATCAGAAACAGACAAGTTATCATAAACATACGAAAAAGAAAGACTGCCATGTTTTTTTCATTTGACTAATTATGATGAGAACAAATACATCAACAATAGAAGTAACGTCTATTAATGTCTTCATCACTCACTCACTGGGTGGCATAACAATGTTTGTGAGCGATTTCATTTTTATTTGAACTGAAAGCCAGACACCATCCACCGTAGCCCGTCTGCCTGCCTGCCTGACTCTTGGATCTTGACCTGGAACTGAACCCTTCCTGCCTTTCGATTTTGTTTTGACTGTGCGCCTGTGGGTAATCTGGTTCCTGCGACTTAGCTTTTGTTGGGCACTGTAGAAATCTCAAGCTTACAATTAGCTCAGATATTTTTTGCACTCTGCATCTGGGCTTCTTTTTTGGAGTCAGCCAGTAGTGAGTCTGGATCAGTGATGGCTATACATTCTAATGCCAATGGGGATATGCAAGTGCCGCTGTTCTACACATCAAATCAGCACAACTCTCTGGTATCAGATCATCCTCTTGTGAAAAGCTTTCACTGCAAAATATGGACTGTTTAATGTGACCCAATATGGAGTAGCAAGACATGATGCACTGCTCCCAATCAAGGACAGGATCACATTCAACATTCTCCACTAGCAGCAGTGATGGGTGCAGTGACACACATGATTAAGTTGCTACACAGCAGGTTTACAAATATAAACGATGAGATTAAAAACTGGTTATAACGCTAATGATATCAGATAAAATAAGCCACCTGGCACACTTTAAAATAAATAAAATCCAATAAAAATTATCACACTTTGACAATACAGCGTCAGGCCAGTGTTGCATAAGTAATGCAGTTATTACATGTCATATGTCAGTCAACCGAGCAAGGAATCGTCGGCGAAATTTGCATTGTCTACACTGCATATGACTGCAGTCAGCAAATAACTGTACATGTACAGCACCCTTTTCTCGGCCTCAGCCATACCACGGCGCTCTATAAATCGACTTATTATTATTGTTATTATAAAATGTAGTTCCTCTAGACCTGCTTCTTCTGACTAGGTATGCTTCCTGCACATTAAATCAATGCTGGAAAATCAATGCTGGAAAACTGTTCCCTTTGGGGCTGAAGCTAGGATCAGAGAGACCTTGAGAAGATAACTTGAACAGGCACTATACAAATTTAAGAATTAGAACAGTGAGACAATTGAAATCTATTGTATACAGCACAGCTGTTAGCTGCTGAATGGGACCACATGGCATTCAGAACCACATGTGTCCAAATCTGATGTTGTCTGTCTAGATACACCTCTAGTATTTTTGGTTGTTGACTCATCACCAGTTTGCACAACACAGCGAATCTGGATACCATTACTACATCAGAGAAATTCATCACATCAGCTCTCTTTCTGACAGAGATCTAACTAGTCTTGACAGAGTATCTACTTCATGCTGGTCAGCCTACGTATATGACCAATTAAGTTTCGTTTAACCTAATTAATCTACTCTGCTCTTTTTTGACAGTAAACGTAAATGTAGACGGTCTTATATAGCGACTGTATGGCCTCGATCCTGCTCATTTTTAACGACTTTATCGGATGAGATCCTTCACCACCACTGCCCATTTGAATGGGCGCCACGCCATTTTAGGTCCCCTGCTTACGGACTGTACAGTAACTCTGCAAGACAGCAATCCCATCTTGCCCCAATCTGCTGTTGCTCCTCAAATCTGTAGCAATCACTTCTCATAGCAGCCGGGCAAAGGCCACCTGGTAGCACACTGAATCTCCTACTACTATAGGTAGTTGAATGGTAGGACATTTGAAGGGCGAAGAGGACAAAAGCAATCTGAAATGGAATTCCAAACACAAGTCTCCAGAAGAACCTGCCATTCCTTGCATTATGATAAATGGCAAAATCTGTTGGCGGCAGCTTAACTCAGACGCGCCAGCAGCATGCCTGGACTGCTCTGCCTGAAAGCAGGGGGTGCACGAGGTGGCTACAGTTCGTTGTGTTTGTCGACCTACGTGCATTTTCTCGTCTGTTGCTTCCAAGACCTGCTTCTGACGGAACAATTGTTGTCATCCCACGAAACGAAAGATAAATAATCAGACGGAAATTTATACGCAAACGGCTTTGAAACAAACGTCACTACAACCACCCTCCACTCTATGCTCACTCTGTGCTTCCCAAGTGAACAAGAAACAAGACAAACGCCAACATGGCGGTCTGACGCCAAGCGGGAAGCGCAGAAGGCGGCGGAGGGTGGCCCACGGTCCGTGCCAGACACGAACTTCGCCAGGAAACGCTTCCAGCCGAGTGGAGGAACTCCCACGGAAATCGCAAAGGACGGAAAGACGGACGGACGGATGCAGAAGGCTTAGCCGGGAAGCGGCGGCCTTGTTGTGGCATTCAGAGACCGTAAATTACGGGCGGTCGTCATGCAACGACTCCAGTGGAATGACGAACACACATGATCCATACATCCTGACAGACTGAGACACACTGGGTCGTCCTCGCTGTTCGCCATCAATTAACCTCGACATGAAACCAAACAAATATACCACTAATATCGAAGTGATTACGTCAAGAAGAAATAAACCCCTTGCAAAAGGCAACAGCTGCTACACAGTAATCTCAAAGCATAACAATCCCACCTTCGCCTCTTATTTTCTGTTTTAAACCCAGTCTATTTGCATGCTAATTAAACATTGTAGATAACACTGAACTTTTAATACTTTTCAAATATAATTATTATAAGGTACAGCAAAAGTGTATTTTACACCTCCTGTTGCTTTGAAATATTTATAAAGGGCTGAAATAATCTACCAACCAAACTAGGAAAGTGAAGTTTGCCACTTAAACTTTATTTGTAGCAAATTTGCAAAGCGTACACATTATTCTTAAATCTTGTACAGAAAGAAACTTGTTGGTGTTCAGTTAAAACAAATTAATGGCTTCAGTTCAATTCGAATAAGTGCTGAAAGGTGTTTACAGAATACTTGTAACTCTTAGCAGAGGAGATTGTTCAACGGTTCCATTCTCTCTTTGCAAACAATTTTGAATTTAAGCATTTCACTGTCTTAGTACTATTTGTTTTTACACATGTTCTCCCAAGACAATCACTAACTATCCATGTTTGTGCAGGTTTTAATAGTAACCACAGGATGATGCTGGCTATAAGCAGTGCACTCCATATAGCAACAGACTTTATCTCTAAGCGTCTCTGTGTCCGGATTTTTAACCAATTAAATTGTTCTCCGAAGTGGGCCATATTTTCAAGAGAAGAAGAAGAAGAAGAAGAAGAAGAAGGAGAAGGAGAAGGAGGAGGAGGAGAAGAAGGAGAAGAAGAAGAAGAAGAGAGTAGCAGCCTCTTAAGCCATGGGTATGAAGTGGTAGTGACTTGGATCCACCTGCTTTCTCCTGGTGAATTGTACACATCTGGAAATGTCGTACTTGGGATCAGTAGAAGAGTTGACGACTGACAACGGATGATGATGATGATGATGACGATGATGATGATAGTTATCACTACAAATGAAATCAAAGGCTGCTACATTAGGGCTAATGACAGGCTTAACTATAACAGGCAAAGTGTTTCTTTTGAAATCAGACACATGTAAACAGAGTTGACTGTAATTTTCCACAGTCTCCGACCTGAAAAGACAACTGTTTGCAGCCCCTCAACACTAAACGCTTCAGTGTATCTTCTGGTGATTTGTCTGTCGTTCTCTCACTCCAATTTTTCACAAAGTGTCTCATGCCTTAGCCAATTTTTTACAAAGTGTTACTATTCTGCCACAGACAGCTCAAGAAACATTTTCTAGCTTCTTAAGTTACATGTGTGTGGCACGGTGGTCTATAGGTAACACATTTGGTCAATGATCATGCAGTTGCAGGTTTGACTCTGTGCAACGACCCTGGGTAAGTTGTTTGCACACAGTGCCTCTGTCACCAAGCAGTATAATTTGGTACTGGCATAAGCCGGGAAGTAAATGGCAAGTCCCATGATGCACTGGCTCCGTGTCCAGGACCTTGGGATTCGTCCATTACCAGCTCAAGAGCCTAAAGAAAAGGAAATGAGCGCCTCCCCTACGTCTCACTTGTGGGATATGGAATACTTTACTTAAGTCACATCTGTTTAGATCTCTTACACAGCCATCTTTAGTGCCCTTGGGAGGTTCTTAAAAGGTGCTATAATATATAAGAATATATATAAGTAGCCAGATACATAAATTCATACACCAGATTTGCTTAGATAAGCCTAACAGAAAATGTTCTATATAAATGCTGACAATAAAGACACAGAAGCAGACAGTGATGGCCTTGGCAGAGCTGTTATGACATTCAAAACAGTCTAAGTTTACTTACTGGGGTTAATCTTCAGCACTTGTTGCTACAACAAGGAATACAAACCACAGCCAAGAACACAGTCGGACGAGACCAAAAGAAGCCGAAAGACAAGTGGATATCAGATGAAGTGCAAGACCTCATGGAGTAAAGAAAACATACCCAAATAACAAACAAAAGCTACAGACCAGAAAAAGTTAACTCGCTTACTACAGAAATCCAGAGAAAACTAGAAAGAGAGAAAAACAACTGGAGGAAGCACAAGAAGCTCTCAGGATAAGTAGATGTCTAGAGTAAGATAAAACTATTTAGTAGACAATTCAAAGTCAAAACTGTATTAATCAACGACGCAAATAGCGAAGTACTTGAAGACAATGCATGTACACAGAAGTGAAGGCAAGAACACTTTGAACAACTACAAAACGTCAACACACATAACAACCCAACAGTTCTTGCAGAGTGGTCCGTAAACAACACAAATGAACAGATGCCAAACTTCTACACGAAGAGGTAAAAGATGCGATCAACAAACTGAAGAAGGATAAAGCACCAGGCACGAGCGGAATCACTAGGGAACTACTTCTTGGAAGAGGAGAAACAGTTGTTGAAGCTATGCTTACCCGCAAGACTTAAAAAATTACAAGGTTTTAGCCTACAGAGCATACCAGGAAATTTTTTTGCCAAAATGATACAAAACAGAATGAAACAATATGTTGAGAGATCTAATGAAGAAGGACAAGTTGGTTCTAGATCAAGAAGAAGCACAATTACCCAGCTATTGACGACAAGACATGTACTTTAAAACAGCAGTGAACACAACAGAAAGTCTTCATTAACTTCATAGAATTCAAACAAGAATTCAACAATCTATGGCATGACAGACTGGAAAGTGATACAAACTGAAGGAATACAAAAGAAACTGATTAAACTTTTACAATAGATATACCGGAAAATTACGTGTGATAGAGGTCGACAAAAAGATCACAGAATACTTCCAGACAGAAAAGAGAGTAGGACATGGATACATCTTATCACCATACCCGTTTAACCTAGTAGCAAAACCAGTAATCATAAAACTCAGTGTAAGCCACACCAAACTAAATGGAGGTGTAATAAT
Source organism: Norana najaformis (assembly GCA_964023275.1). NCBI lineage: Eukaryota > Metazoa > Annelida > Clitellata > Crassiclitellata > Hormogastridae > Norana > Norana najaformis. Next base: position 2,111,172 of record OZ029924.1, on the reverse strand, counting down.
AATAATAATAATAATAATAATAATAATAATAATAATAATAATACTCACTCCAGAGTGCAGATGTTCCAAGCAAAAAGGAGCCAATGGTTCTGCGGCAGTCGGCCCTATGGTGCTACACTTGTTCCTTGGGCGGCTGGAAAATATATGACCTGGGATGCCACAGAGGTCCTTGCTTGTGCCATTTCCTCCTTGACGCAGACAGCAATTTCAGCAGGTTCTGCAGCTGATGGGGCAGCAGCCTGCAAAATATCCACTGCTGCCTACAACCCACAGATTTGTTCCCATCACCTTTGAGACCCTTGGTCCAATAAAAGCTGAGGGTGCAGAATTTCTTTCAGAGTAGGGGCGTCCCATTTCAGCAGTCGTCAGAGACAACCGTGAGACTCGCTTCCTTTTCAGCGCCTCTCTATCTGTGTCCAGCGCCACAATGCATTCAGAGGCACATTTTCAGACGGCTGTGAAAACTACTGGGATGAGCAAATGCCAACAGCCATAAAGGCAGACAAAGGAGAACCAGATGCACCTCAGAAGCATTTGACAAACAATTAACATAATATAGAGAAGCAGAGAAATAACAAAACCCAAGGCAATAATATATGAGACAATGATACACCCTAGTTTCCTATATGGACAATATGAAAGCAAGATGTGAAAGAATCCTCACAGCACAAATGAGTTCACTAAAGAAAATTCCAGGAATTTCAACAGTTAGAAATGACGACATAAGACAGTTCTTAGATATCCAAACAAGTCTGATATCCAAGATATTTGATATCCAAGTTATCCAAACAAGTGAAAAATCCGATGGTTTGGCCACATGGAAAGAATGCCAGGTGATATAATCCAACACAATGCACTTCATGCAAGATTCAAAGGAAAGAGAAACAAAGAAAGAACATAACTTTTGCTGGATAGTCAATATCAACAAAGACATAATAAGACTTTGACTGAACATGAGGGGAGCAGAGGACTTGACAAATGACAGAAGAAAATGGAGATCATTTATCCAAACCCATCCGGGGCTGATGATGACGATGATGACTTGATGCTGTAGCAGGCAAATGCTAGCATCAGCAGCTACAGGTGGAACAGCCGGAGCAGCTGACTCCCATGTGTTGGATGAGGCTGGGTTATAATCTGTCAGCAGGTCTCAATCAGGCTGAAACTGAAGAAGAAGGTGTTAATTTCCAGTGGACCATAAAACACCCGTTGCTGTGGGCCAGAGGTCCCTGCTAGTACGGCTGACCCCAGATCAAGAAACTCCACCAGTATTTAATGCATTGCAGCCAGTCCAACCAACAACCAAGGATTCACCCTCCCAAGGATAATAAAGGGATTATCTTAGCCAACCAAACAAACACCCCATTCCGTCAGAGCAGCATCTGGTCTTCCTTGATGCTTCCTTCATCTCCTTCTCCACCTTGTCCTCGTTCCTCTCCTCCTCATTCTCCTCCTTGGTTATTAAGTAGGGCAATGAAAGAAAGGGTAACCTAAGTGAGTGAAACTTCATATGAATGAATGAACAGCTGAACCTTGGAATTAAAGATGCTGAACATCATCCCAGTCATTCACTTGTAATTCACCCCAAAAATGTGTAAATCCCAATGAACTATATAGCATCATCAATTAATTAATACAATTATTCATCTCTAAATACATATAAAATGAGTAATTCTAAATGCAATAGTAATTAAAGCAAATCTTGTGAAAATGGATGTTTTGCTGACGTTTGGCTGAACCTGAAAGACTTGTATCAACAGAATCTGTCCACTTCTGCATTTATTCAGCCAACAGATTCTCTACTGAGTTCAGATTCTATGCATTACAGAATTGGCACAACACGTGGAACTGGCCAATGCATCTGAAAACTTAGGACCAGGCACGTAAGAAGCATGGTTGCATTCAACTCAAAGCTCATCTTTTACAAGTTACATCTTTTACATCATCTTCTATGATCTTTTCTGGTGAATAAACAACTTCTCTTCTTTGCCTATGATTCCTCGCTCAGTCGATGAACATATAGCGTGCTAACAAATTCATTACTTACTTACTTATTTACTTGGTCGGTCTAGATCTCAAGGATTCCAAGTGATCTGCACAACAGATTACAAATCACAGACGGTTATTTCAGTGACTAATGTCCTGTTTACTAGGACAAGAGTGCTGAAGAAGTCATAAGCAGAGATCATCTCATTAGAAATTCAGACTAGAAAGCTCAAGGGTGAGTAGCCAAGGTAACCTGGTACCTCATACAATTCAAGACCCAAGATTGATTGAGAGCAGATCCATTAATCATTATCAGAGGGACGAATGCAGACAGCACTTTGTTCTAGCAGATCTGCAGCCAAATATATGTCTGCAAATGAGTTCAGTTGCTGCCCTATGAAAACCTCCATGTTGCTGCAAGATTCTTATCAGCACACCCAGGTCATGGGATGCTACCCTCTGCTCACAAAATCTGTCTCTGTCTGTCTGTCTGTCTGTCTGTCTATCTCTCTCTCTCTCAGCCTACCCACTTTATCATCTCAAGAAAGCATTCCAGATAATGGGATGATAACATCCATAGTGGAAACTATTAAGGCCAAAGTCTATTAGACTCATAAACGTTGAGGTGTCTATTTAGGGCAATAGTGTCTGACTGCTAGAATCACTGCAGCCAGACACATCTGCCTCAAAGAGGCACCTCAACTGCCTGGTCACAGCGAATGCCGTCTGTTGCTAGATCTAGTATTCATAGAGGTGTCAGTTGCTAGAAAACATTACTCCCAGCAGAATAATCCACCTAGACTTAGTTCAAATCTGAAAGCAGCAGCAAAGCCTGCCTTAAAAACCCACAGAAGTCAATTCATAGTCACAGTATAAAAGTTTTCCAACCTACAAGATACAACAGTCAACGTCTTTAAGTGTCGTTTCCACTGAAATCAATCCGCACTTATACAACACACAATAGCAACCTTGCTGCTTCTACAGACTACTTTAAACCTAACTGCAGTCATAAACACAGACCAACTTTAGAACTAATCCACACAATCCTAGTAAACACGTATTTGTCCGGATCTTCCTGGCACAGTTTAACTCGTGTAGCTATATGTGGAATAAACAAATGACAAAAAGTTAACCAGAAGCCAACCTTCTTAAAAATTTCTAACACAGTTCTATCCCAAACAAACCTGAATGAATGTATAGCCACTCGGCTGCAAGAAACCTTTTACGTGTTCCCTTTCAGTGGAGTAGGTAACAAAACAAATAACAAATGACAGAATGAAAGCAGTGATTGAATGTTTGAAATAATGAATCACCAATCAAAGTGTCTGGAAGAAGGAATATTACTCAGCATCACAAGAGTCACTTAACAAGATGAATTTCTTGGGCGCCTGATGTTCATCCGATCTAAAAGAACAACTAAGGGTTAACAGCTGAGAGCTGGCAACGCTCAGACTGTTCCGTTTACAAGATACAAACAGCATTAAACATCGCCACAATGTGGTTCATTAATTGATTCTGAACAGAGCAGTGAATGAACAAAAAATCTATCAAATTGGATTTGCATTGTTTCACATATATTCTGATCAGCGACAAAGAAGCTGGTCCATATTACATCTAATGACAACATACATCTCATCTACGTATCCTAATGGCTGGGTTAGCTACGCACATAGATCAAGGCGTCTCTGTACGTGAGGATGCCGTTTTGTGTCTTATTCAGAGATTTTAATCTGGAGCTAGCAGTGGTGAAGGATCTCACCTTAATTAATTCGTTGAAAAATGAGCAGGGTTGCGGCCATACAGTTGCTATAGAAAAAACGTGTACATTTAAATTTCTAAAAACCCGTAAACATTACCGTGTTATTTCCCAATCCATAACAGTTACTGATGTCCCACATGCAGCTAGGCTATATCTTGTGCATTGCAATGGGACTATTTCAGTTCCCAGATATAACAAGTTACAGTTGTTCAGTACATTGGTGCATCATTATTAGTAGTAGTCGCTGAAGTGGATCAACTACAGGGGACTATAGACAAGTGGAAGTTTCTGGGTGGTTTTGATGATATCAACCATTGTCATTCGGGTGCGTACTCCTTGCAATACATAAATGTAAATGTACATGGTATTATATAGTAACCGTATGGCCTCGTTCCTGCTCATTCAATGCGTTGATTGGGTGAGATACTTCACCACCGGTGCCTCTTCGAATGGGCACCACGCCATTTAAGGTCCCCGCGTACTCACAGTGCTAGTCCGAGATTAAAATCTCTGAAATATTGCCACTATCCGTGGTATGTGAACCGGCATCCTCACACGCACAGAGGCGCCTACATTAATCAATGTAGCTAAGCAAGCAACAGACAGACTGTGTCTTTTCTGTTTCTTCTTCAATTGGCTGAAGATGCCTGCAATCTGCACAACCCACACATTCGATGGAGTAGTGCGTGTGATGTGATGTCCTGGACGGACCACATGTGGGAGACCTCCTACGTCTAGGTTTCTGCTGCAATTTTCTAAGAACGCCAATTGCCAGCGCCTTGGGGCAACCTGTCTACTGAAAGGATCCGTGGAACACTAAAGCCAAATGCAGTTGAGATAACGAGATAATCTTTGGCAGATATATACACAGCTCCCAGTGCTCAGCAAAAGAATTATACAAACTATTACACTTCATTCAATTACACTACATATACCAGTAATCTGGCCTGGTTAGCTACATTGGTTAAAGCGTCTGCCAAGATGCCTCAGTGCATGAGGATGCCTGTTCTTATACCCATAGTGGCTGAATTTCTCAGATTTAAATCTCGGGCTAGCACGGTTCGTACGTGGGAACGCTAAATGATGTGGCACCCATACAAAAGGGCAGCACTGGTGAAGGATCTCACTGGATCAATTCATTGAAAAATGAGCAGGGTCAAGGTCATATGGTTGCTATAGAAATATGTGTACATTCAATCTAGTGTAAAGATTATATCAAAACGCATACAATACATACAAAATATACACATGTATGTAGGTAGCCAAATGTCTACATGTGAGTATACATGTGTGTTTTTGTACTATGCATGTACAAATACCTATCCCCACCAGAGCAAGCACTACACAGTTAACACAGTTAACTTTGATATACAGATGAAAGACAAGCACTTGGTCCCTAGGGGATCAAAATGCTACAAAGAACAGAAATCGTGTTTTATCAGACAGTTCATGACCACGTATTTGAAACGGTCTGTGATAGCAAAACTGCAAATCAAACAGACCTCCAGCCAAATAGAGTGACGGCAGTAAGAACACAGATGCCTTGAGGACAGACTTTCAAGAGGAAAGCGGATGTAACACCCAAAAAATGCCAAAAAGTGAGAACCTGAATTGCTTGAGGCAGACTCTGTAGGAATCATAGACAACTCTTCCCATCAGGGAAGATGAGGACCATCCAAAGCTAAGAGAGGGACGACTTTCCCAGACATTCATAGACTCCAACGTTTGTTTTCAGGGCCTTTCAGAGATTCAGAAAGGCCCGGGCCATTGCAAATACAAGGCCCCAACCTCAAAGTATGCACTTCATAAGCCTACTAAATCGCAGTTGTGAATTATTATACAAAAAAGGAGAAATACATATTAATAACTAATAATAAAACAAATCAAAAAGAATTCAAAAGATCTGATGATAGCTACTGAATCATAAATAGAAAATCTTTGGTTCAAATCAGAACATTTCTTTCTTATTTTAGCGTAGACGAAAAACAGCCTATAAAGATGAGGCTCCTTACCATATGAGGCCTGGGCCAAATGGCCCTGCTGGCCCCCTTTTAAAGACCCTGCTTGTTTCAGCACTCCAGTCAACTGGGAGGTCAGCAGGACTAGGAGAGGGCACGGGGAGGAGCAGAAGGATGAGCAAGAGGAGAGGGACCACCCAGTTGAGTGGAGTGCTGAAACAAGCAGGGCCTATAAGAGGGGGGGCTAGCAGGGCCATTTGGCCCGGGCCTCATATGGTAAGGGACCTCATCTTTACATGCTGTTTTTCATTTACTCTAAACTAAGAAAGAAATGGTCTTATTCGAACCAAAGATTATCTATTTATGATTCAGTAACTATCATCAAATCTTTTGAATTCTTTTGATTTATTTTATTTAAGAGCAGGAAAAAGAGGAGGAGCTGGCAACAGTGGATGCTTTGAACAGAGAGCAGCTGCTGACGCGCCTTCTGCCGCCTGTTATAAAGTCATAAACCACCCAAGAAAGGTCACTGGCCATAAGTGCCTCAGCCAAACGACGGGTGGACGAGTTCACTAACGGCGCGTGAGACAAACAATAACAAACATCCGAACACCACTGAAACACTCAAAATGATGGCAAATGAGAGAATCAACTCCAAGAACGCATCAGAGGTCACAATAGAAATTCAAAGGAAAATTATCCAGCAAAATCCGCAAGTGACCAACTAACTGATCAAAGAAGATACTCTAGAGAAACAAGCAGCCCTACGGTAATCGTTAGTATTGCGATGTATATAGTTACATTAACATGCGCTTCATAAATCTTATAATAGTAGTAATAATAATAATAATAACAGTAACAATAACAATAATAATAATAATAACCTTCCATCCACATTGACTTCAGCTGCCGGCGCAGCCGAATTGGCAGCAGATTGGAATTGTTAGAAATATAACACTCTTGCACAGAACTACCACTTTGTCCCTTTGGCGTTCGAGACTCTCGGCCCAGTCAACAACAGTAGCCTACTCTTCGTTACAGAGTTAGGGCGCTACCTCTCTCGTTTAACCTGTGACACAAGAGAAACCAGTTATCTTTTCCAGCGCATTGCTATTACAATTCAACGCTTCAATTCTGTTGCCTTCCACGGTACTTTTGCTCCGCCAGAGCTTGACGATTTCTAGCTGTCCCAGAATTCTTTATTCTCCAGATATTTTTTAAAATCCTGAGGGAAAATATATACCTTGGGTAACAAAAAAGTAATAATAATAATTATTATTATTATAGGCCTCATGATAATAATATGGTTGGGTTCCGAGATGAGGAACTCTCAGCTAAAACTCTGCTAATGCCTTTCAGATTCAATATCAGATTCATAATGAACAAATATATTAATATCTAAATACCGGTAAATACAGACACAAAAAGCAATGAGCCAAATGGAAATGAACTTTGACCTTTGACAGATGACAACAGTCTAGCGCGACAGTCTAGTGGTCTAGTGGTTAGTGTGCTGGACCAGAAACCTAGAGGTTGGGGGTTCAAATCCCTTCCAATGCAGAAAGACATTTAGAAACTTCTGTTCCAATTGTGCCCCTAGCAAACTCAGCTATAAAAAGAGTACATTAACTCCACATCGTAGGTGGGAAGATCAGGTAGCTATGCACAGGATAGATAGGCCACACACCCCATGTGCCAAGGCCAAGAAAATGAAATTGCTAACTTTTCATACCCATGGCTGCCTCCCGGGGGGGGCAAGAGGGGGTTAGCTCAAGGGACCTGCTCTCTTCTGCAGTGTAGCTATTTGTCAACTAAAGAGCAGAATTCTCATTTTGTCAGGTTCTTGTTCAGAGCCATAACTCTTTCAATTGATAGCCCTATCTATACCTCAGTCGGCTCAAGGGTTCCCACCACCCCATAACTAATAACGATAACCTTTAAAAACTGGAGCATCCAAAAGGTAACTGAAAGGTCAGATGAGGGGTCAAGTAAACCACCCAGGACCCCCTTGCCTGATTTCTGAAGCTGGGAAAAGAAGGGTGCACTGGAGTCTGTATGCCATGCAGTCACAGACCAACCAAAGCTCAGTCTTCTGCTTTTCAGAAGCAAAACCATCACCCACCACTAAACAGATGACGTCAGTCAATGCCATTACATCACCACTTGCATCCTCGTTGTCTTTGCGGGCAGAGACCTACCACAGCTCAAGCAGTCCTCTGCTTCCCTGGACGAGAGCAAAACCCATCAACTGTCATCATCATTTGCTCCTTCCTTTTCATTGTCCCAGTTCTTCTCTTGTCATCATCTTCAGTCATCTTCACCTGCCATCATCTTCTCCTTCATCATTATACTGCCTTCATCTTCATCTGTCATCATCACTGTCATTCTCAGTCATCGTCATCATCATCGTCATCGTCATTCTCAGTCGTTATTGTTGTCAACGTCGTCATCGCCATCATATTTATAATTCATATTTATAATCTTTATATCATATTCACCACTATATGATAATTCTGTTATCAGTATTACCAAATCACTAAATAATCGTAAACATAATCATAATCACTGTAATACCATCTGTCCTGGATAAGCAGATTCAACTACATTCATCCCAGCAAGAGTCAGTGAGTGATGAGGATACATGTGCATCCGCTGTAACCAGATTTCAAACAGTGATGTTTATCTGCTGCTGCTGTTGCAGTTATGCGGACATACATATCTTGCAACTGATGCGGAACTGATGGGTAGTTAAACATCCTGTGGCCACAGCAGAACAACGAATGTGTGTGCCCGTGAGTGCGCACGCGCGCGCGTGTGTAGGTGTGTGTGTGTGTGTGTGTATGTGTGTGCGCGTGTGTGGCTTTCCCAGATACGGTAATTATTCAACAAAGAAAGCACTGAAGGACTGAATAATGAGGCTAAGAAAGCCATTCTCTCCTGTGGAGACCCAAACCAGTCAGCCAAGATGCTGAGAAGAGTTGTTTCTCTGGTCCCCAGAGCCAGTCAAACTGCCCACCTAAACAGTGCATTAAGCAGTCTAATGAAAGCCATCAGTTCCGCTTGGAAGGTGGCAAAGCGAAGCCTCAGTCCAACAGCCAAAGTCCAGTTAGAAACACTAAGTGAGCTGCTCTCCACCTGCTCACCAATAATTATAAGATAAGGGTGATGACCTGTTCCAAGCAGAAACAAAATCTGGAAGACAGATCCAATTGCGGCGGTTGCCAGAAGTAGATGTCCAGGCAAACATGTATCATCCTGTGTCTGTCTGTCTATCTGTCTGTCTTCCTGTCTGTAAATGTACACATTTTTCTATAGCAACTGTATGGCCTTGCTCCTGCTCATTCTTTCCAGTCTGTCTGTCTGCCCGTCTGTCCTGCCTGTCTGCCTGTCTGAGGCACCTGCCTGCTTGCCTGCCTGCCAGTCTTTCTGTCTGCCAGTCTGTCTGTCTGCCAGTCTGTCTGTCTGTCTTGTCTGCCCGTCTGTCTGTCAGTCAACTTGAGAGTTTATTAATGTATTTATAACACTGACTGGACACATTCACGTGCATGTGTATGCCTTAATGGTCTGTGAATGTCTCTCTTTGTTCCTCTCCATCAAATTCTTTCTTTCAGTCATTGCCTCTGTCTCATTCTCTCCCTGTCTGATGGAGATCACAGTGAGGACAATGCATTTATATATATATATATGTGTATATATATGTATGTATATATATTATATATCAAAACATATATACATGTATGTAAAATGAAAGAGATATGTGTGTATTTATTTGGAGTGGATAGATGACAGCGCACTGGGCCGAAGAACAAGTCCAGTCAGATTGGATCGAGGAAAGAACAACAGGAAACTGCAGAATCTCAAGCGATAGGTTAAGATGCATTTGTTTTCCTTGTAAGTGAAGTTGCTATCACTGGACCAACACATAATACACACCCACTCGTTCCACACTCACCTGGAGGGCAGAGACATGCGTTGCTAGAGGCGTCCCTCACGTTTCTGGTTCTCGAGTGAACGTATGACTCCAGTTTCTGTTAAAAACAGCAACAAACAGTTCTCACTATAAACAGACAAATACATGTGATGGACAGTGGGACAGGCTCCCAAGTCAGAGGCCAGACACACAAGCCGAGGGACAGAAGTCAGAGGCCAGACACACAAGCCGAGGGACAGAAGTCAGAGGCCAGAAACACAAGCCGAGGGACAGAAGTCAGAGGCCAGACACACAAGCCGAGGGACAGAAGTCAGAGGCCAGACACACAAGCCCAGGGACAGAAGTCAGAGGCCAGACACACAAGCCCAGGGACAGAAGTCAGAGGCCAGACTCACAAGCCAAATGACAGTCCCATAAGCCAGAGGCCAGATACTATCAACACAAACGTGTCCTTACAGACACACAACCACAAAATGCCAACCCACGTTTGGCATTGTCTTTCTTTGATCTCAGAACAAAGTTCTGATCACAGCTCTTTCACAAAAAGTTGTTGGCCAATGACTGCAGCTCACAGAAACTTTGGTTTAACTGAAAAATACTCTTTTTTCGTATGCTCTTTTCGGTTTCTGCTCCATCCTCATAATCAAGTAGAATGTGGTTTTAATAATAGCTCAACTATGCTCCTTGCCACCAACTCAGAAACAGAGTTAACAACTCTGAACATTTCACAACTTCCCCAAAATGCTCCATTCGCCCCAGGTTGTTTTTTAGCTACACTGATTTTGATTAGTGTGTATTCTGAGTACATTCATCATCAATTTGGAATACAGCAAGAGAAAACCAAAGCTAACCACAAACCCAATGAAGCTGGCTAAGAAAGCTTTAATTCACAGTAATCTGACACAAGCAGCACAAAGGTCATTTTATAGGTTCAGCTCAGACATATAGATCTGACTTATGTATGTATTTATGCATGCTGACTGCAGGAGTAGAGAGGAGTCTGCTCGGATTAATCAAAAAGAGGAAGCTTTCATACTTCGGGCATGTGCTGCGAAAGAGTGGAGATTGCTTAGAGAAAGAGATCATCGAAGGCACAAATCGTGGACCCTGAGCTCCGGGAAGACCCAAGATGACATGGATTGATAACATCAAGTCATGGACTGAATTATCATTCGATCAGTTATTACAGGAGACGAGGGACAGAAGCAGATGGCACAAAATTGTCTGTGGTGCAGTCAATCCTTGGCTCCAGGACATCTGAAGACAAGACAAGACAACACAAGACAAGACAAAAAGATGTATATTATATATGTGTGCATGTATGTATGCATGCATGTGTGTATGCGTGTACCTAATGTTAATAAATGAATGCTCATCCATAGATATTTCTTTGTCTTTCTGCTCATGATCTATTTCTCTTGGCCTCTCTGGTCATATAACCAGCAGACAGAATCTGTCTTATTCCAATACCCCATCATATGTCAATTATTCTGCAGTTTAGTTCCTTCAGCAGAATCTGAACTTGCATGGTGCATTTCCTTATATATGTATATATATATGCATATATATCTGTGTATATATATATGTATATAGATATGCATATATGTGTATATATATGTATATATATGTATGTGTATATATATACATACTCTGATATTCAAGACTCTTCCAGTGTTCTACATCAAAACAGAGGTAACCAATCCCTCTCATTTTAACACTAACTCGTATGTTCAATTCCAATTTCAAACCCAGGCCGTCTTTGTTTCCTTCTCTTTCCCTCTCTGTCTCTGTCTGAAATACTTAGTTTGAGGGTTGGCTGTTCTTCTTATAATCACCCTATATAGGCAATCAATTCACAAGGAAACAGACTGATCAAGTGTTACTGTCCACCATTCAAAAGGATAGTCTTAAGAAGCATCCTAGTTCCAGACATGGAACTGAACCCTACTTGCCTATCGATTTAGTTTTGACTGAGCGCCTGTGAATAAGCTGGTTCCCATGACTTAGCTTTTGTTGGGCACTGTAGAAATTTCGAGCTTATGATTACAATTAGGTTAGTATATTCTTTCCAATTTGGCTATCCTGAACCAAAGTCCAACTTAGGAGTTTTCTTTAAGCAACTAGCCAATGCCTCATAAATTCACCCAGGCTGGAGTATCTTTCCTCCCTGTGGCTTCTTGGGTTGACAGAGGAGACTAGCTAAACCAAGGAGAACTTAATAATTAGGGGTCTTTGGTTAACCCTGCCTCTTCTCTCTTCCCTCTTCTGGTCATCCATATATATCAAATGTCTAACTAGATCTTCTGACCTTCCTGCACTTGGCTCCAACTCGTACATGACACTCCTCGACCCCATAATTAACACCTTCTCTTATAGCCATGCAATCCAACCATTCTGTTAAACCCTCTCATCTTCTGCCCTAAAACTTCTTCTTCCTCCGGTCACCTCATCCATAAAATATGGAAATCTTTCCATAGCCAAAGTTGCTCCATCCCTCTAGAATAAACTCCCACCAAAATAATGGCAATTATCTGATACATCATACAAACTCATCATCACTTCACCCCTTGTAATCTCTGCAAGGGTCTTCCATTCAAAACTGAAAACACTCCTCCTACACAAATCCTATCCTGATCCCTCTTCTTCTCCTTATCTATCCTGCAGATCCAATTCCAAACACCACCCATTGTAGCCGTCTGACTGCTTGCCTGCCTGACTCTTGGAACCTAACCCTTATTGCCTATCGATTTTGTTTTGACTGAGTGTCTGTGAATAAGCTGGTCCCCATGACTTAGCTTTCATTGGGCGCCGTAGTAATTTGGCATTCAACATCATGCGTCTGCGTTGTAAAATTCCAAGCCTCACAAAAATCAGTTGATGTCAGATTTAGTTAAACTATGCCATAATTATGAAGGTACTGTATCTGGATAATAAATGTCATCAGAACCTCAATGCTGTCATTTGGTTTATATCTGATAATGCTTGAAAAGAGTTATATGAATGGTCTGTTATTCCACGTACATCATAATAAAGTCTGGCACAAAGTCTTTGGTACTTAGTAGAACTGATGTTGACAACGTTTTATTATTATTATTAATCACATACATGTATCACATTAATTTATGTATTTGCCTCAACAGCTGGGTAGGTGGAAAAAGATAAGTCTTCAACTGCCTGCAAAATGAAATACGAGAAACAGAAGGGTCTCTCCAAGCTGGTGGAAGTGAATTCCCTAAATGTGGACCAGCATGTGAAAAGGCACAGAAACCATATGTCTTTTTTGGTAATTGGGAACAAACAGATGGCCAGAGTCATTTGATCTTAAGTTTGTCCTGGTGGAATTATTATTATTAATTATTATACTAAACATACATAATGTGTGCAATTAACAACAGCCTCAAACGCAAGTGCAACGATCCTAAAAGTCCTACCGAGTAATATCAAGTAATACCATGGTTTATAGATCAACAGGAATGCACAGAAATCTAGGCAGATCTATTAAACACTTAAGTTTAAAGCCTCTTTTTAAAACTTGTTATTGGCAGAGTGTTATCTTTGACGCTAGTGGGGCAAGGGTAACAAAATCTATGCGAGCTGAATGTAGTGCAAGTCTTTGGAACTATGAGATTTCGATTGGTCACAGAATGTAAGCAGCATAGACCAGGAACTGTAGGAACCAGAATGCAGAACCTGGATAAATAGGATGGAGCCAGTCCATGCTGGCATTTGTGGGCAATCACAGCTAGTTTGTTGTCAATTCTATGTGGAAAAGATAGTCAATGTAATTGCTGTCTCATCAGATCTGACACACTGGCTGAACTTGGCAGATGGAGTATGACTCGCGCGGCAGTATGCAAGACAGACTGAAGTTCACTGTATAGGTATCAGGGTAATCCTGCTAGAATACTGTTACAGTAATCACAGCAACACATAACCAAAGCTCGCACCAAGGCATGCATAGTCTCCAAAATAATCGAGCGACGAACAGCACGCAGTTGACAAATATGGTAGTAGCAGACACTGGCAAGAAACACTGGCAAGAAACTCACTGGCAAGAAACACAAGAAGACACTGGCAAGAAACTCACACTGATTAAAACTTTGGCTATAATAACTGGGCTACTTTTTTACCTTACATGACCCAACCTGGCTTGATATCTCCCTTGTAACACCTTTCTGGAGCTGATCAAACACTCAGTAAATGACATCATGAAAGATCTGAGACCGAGAAGGCTTGTTAGTACTGAACAGACACTCATTCTGAAAGCAGGTCCTAAAGTTCAACAAGTGTATCCATCAGAAATCCATTCTGTCCAGAAGATTTGGTATTTCCTGTTGACGAGTAAAGTATACCCAAAGAGATCTGATGCACTAGGAGAATCGTTGGGGAAGTGAATGATATATTCCTAGCTAAACATCTCAGCATGATGTCCCTGTCTGCAGCCAATTACTGAATTACGTCCAAGTAATACAACCCAGACAGGAAAAGTTAAGAAATTAACACTCCTTTTGCCAAGTGTGCAAGCTGACACACTTCTAGCATGGTCCTGTGTAGTTGCAACATCAACAGAATTCATCTCCTCTCTCTTGTAGCTGTGTTCAGCTGGTTACACCGATACCTCTGCACTGCTTGTCCTGGTCTGTCCCATGGACAATTAAACCAATAGTTCCACCCTGTCCCACAAACACTTAAACCAAATGTTCTAGTCTGCCCAACGGACACTTAGACCAATTGTTCTAGTCTGTCCCACGGACATTTAAACCAACTGTTCTAGTCTGTCCCACGGACACTTAAACAAAATGTTCTAGTCTGTCCCACGGACACTTAAACCAATTGTTCTAGTCTGTGCCATGGACACTTTACCGGTAAACCAAATGTCCTAGCCCGTCCCATGGACACTGAAATCAATCTCTTTCAAGCATATGCTTGTTACAAACTACAGCTGCATATCTCTAACCCACAAGGCTTTCCTGGTCCATCAAAAAACTTAAAGGAAACAATCTTGCAAGTACAGATGTCTGATTGAGGCGCCTTAGACCATTACAGTTCTTTTATTTTCAGCGCCACTAGGGTGGGTTGCCTCCACCGCAAACCGAGTTAGTGGGTAATTAAACTACCGTTTACTTACAAACAACCTATCATTGACTGCACATTGCATCTGTGAATGATGGCCATTCAACTCTTACAAGCCTGACGCAGGTTTTGGAGAATATCTAGCTAATAACTTTACATGTTCAACTCCTTTTTGGCCTCCGCCCTACTACGGTGATCTATAAATCGTCTTATTAAATAATTATTACATCAATGTTCCGTACTTCTCAACAGAATGTAGAAGATGAGTTGTCTGTTAAGCTAATCCCGAAAGGCAGCGATGGGCATGAATTGCTATTGATTTCATTTTTCTTAGCCTCGGCTGATAAGGCGGGTGGCCAGTCCTCTCCTTAGCTGCCTGATCTTTTCACCGACAGTAAACAGTCAGTGTACTCATTTTATTGTTGAGTTCACTAGGAGGTGCCAATGGAACAGAACTCCTGAAACTTATTTCTGCCCTGACAGGGATTTGAACCTATGACAGTCAAGCATACCAACCACTAGACTACTGTACAGCTCACAGAAATGTATTGTAATGTAAAATCTCACTATTTCTCAGCACCAAACAGGACACTATATCACTTACCTACTTACTAAGTTACTTACTTAAGACAGTTATCTGATCTTCCACTCAAAACTGAAAACGCTCCTCTTCCGCAGATCCTATCCTGATTCCTCTTCTTCCACTTATCTCAATTTCAAACATCATCCACCATAGCTGTCTGACTGTCTGCCTGCCTGACTCTAGGATCTTGAGCTGGAACTGAACCCTTTCTGCCTATCGATTTTGTTTTGACTGAGCGCTTGTGAATAAGCTGGTTCCTGCAACTCAGATTTTGTTGGGTTGTATAGAAATCTTGAGTTTACGATTACGATTACTTAGTTACTTAGGTTACTTGCTTAACCAGCCTAAATACAGTTTTCTTCAGTTCAGTCCCAGATCGACATCCAGAGGAGTCAGGCCAAGACAACCAGCGGGGCAATGGCTAAGGCGTTTATGATTGGGGTTTAGCTGGATGGTGAGAGGTGAACTAGGATCAGAGTTTTAAAAGGTTCCTGAAGCCAAGAAAGAAAAACTTTAAGAGGCAAATTTTATTTGATGAGAATCCAGAGCCATTACTGACCCTTGGATAAAACTGCAATTAATGGAGATAGAATCGGATACCACATTTGAGGACTTGAAATTATCCAGGTAAGATATTACGGACATTACAGGGACAGACAGACAGACAGACAGACACATACAGACAGACAGACAGACAGACAAACACACACAGACAGACAAAATGACAAACATACAGACAGACACATAGACACACAGACGGACACACGCACAGACACAGAGCTCATACTCCAGGCTTTTCTTAATTCATTCCAAACGGTTGTTGCAACATAGGCCTACAAGTGGTTAAAGAATTTGGACATGAAGTGACTAGAGGACAAGATTTAGTAATACCACCTCGTGGGGTGGCTTTAGTGGGAGGACAAGTACCCACTATCAAGGAGGACCAGTACCCACTATATAACCCACTATCCCACTTCTGTGACTTCTGTGCAATTTTTAATTTGAGCGACCATCAACTGATGCCTTGGGCATTATGATAACGGCGCTATAAAAGTCTTTAGATTAGATTAGATTAGACTTGACCGCTGGACTCTTGTTAAAGGATGCCATTTGAAGAGCCACATACCACAGTAGCTGCGCTGAGACCCTTCCAAGTCTCCAAAACTCTGTTGGCTGAATATAATTTTTCACATCCAGTCTAAATCATTTCGTACGAAGCTTCAGCTGATGACCTCTGCTTCATCCGTTGTCTACACAGAAGAACTTGTCTGGGTCTAAACATGCCTTTCAGAATTTTAAAGATTTCTACAACATCACTTCTCATCATTTGAATCTGCCTTCAGGTTTCAATTCCTTGGGACTCTCCTATCACACTGCATGAATCCACTATCATCTTTGTTGCCCTCCTCTGACGATGATGACGACGACGATGTCAGTGAATGATGATGATATGACGGTGACGATGATTATAATGAAGACGATGATGATGATGATGACACAACTGTTTCGTCAAGTCATGCCAGTTGTCAATGGATCAAGGCCGCTTCATTAGATAACACGAAATTCGCTCACGCGTTCTCTCTTTCTGTCTCACCTGATCCACTTCTTGGTCGACGCTCCTCTTCATCTTTTCATCTCGGCCTCGGTTTTCCTCCTCCAAGCGGTTGACCCGATCCTCGAGACGCACAACCCTCATGTTTAATGCAACGATCGTCCACACAAGAAAACTAACCAGCAGAAGAAACGCAGTTACGACAACCAAAGTCCGGGCGACCTTAAGAAAATTCGCCGACGTCTGACTGCTGTCGAAACACTCCACAGAAACATCCCGGGTCTTAGTAATACCTCGCTTGTCCCCTTCAGCCATCGAGCCAAATTAAAGTGCCGTCGAATAAACTAAAAGCGTCCAAATCCACATTGGGAAAAGTTAAATCGTTTCCTCTGGGTACACAGAATCCACTTCCTATCCGAATATGTTGTCTCCGTCGCCAATGAACCTCTGCCTTCCGCTGTTCATACGCCGTCCACCACATTAACCAGTCGCCGAGCGAGCGAAGGATGAACCGACCGAGAGACCGACCGACAGCAGCAGAGAGAGGCGGAGGAGCAGAAGGAGGAGGAACAGCTTTCTGTCGACGCTAGAGGATGAAGGACGAGCGGGAAGCGATTACGCTATTTGCTCGCTCAACTCGAACTGCCTTTAGAACAACCTTTCTCTCTTTGTCTGTGTGTGTGTCTGTTTGGCTGTCTGCATGTCTGCTCAAATTTTGGGGGGTCTCGTGTGATATTCCCATCCATTTTAATCCTGCTGTGTTTGGCTGTTAGTGTGTCTCGCTATGTCTGTCTGTCTATCTCATTGTGTTTGACTGTCGATCTGTTCTTCGTCCTGCCTTTCTGAGCAGGAGACGCGGCCGATAAGCAGTTGTGCTGTGCGCGTGTGTGTGTGTGTGAGAGAGAGAGATAGAGAGAGAGATAGACAGATAGACAGACAGACAGATAGACAGACAGACAGACAGACAGACAGACAGACAGACAGACAGACAGACAGACAGAGACAGCATTTATATATAATTTATAATTTATATTGCGTCAGAGACAGAGACAGAGAAGAAAGAGAAACGGAAAGATAAACAGAAAGAGAAACAGAAAGAGAAATAGAAAGAGAAAAAGAAAGAGATGATGATGATGATGATGATGGTGGTGACGATGATGATGACGATGATGATGACTGGCCATCCTTCCTTAAATGCCGAGGTCAATGAAGTTGAAGCCGGTAACAATTCATCATAACCAAGGCTGCCACTCAGGGATCGGTTAGTTTCAGTGACTTCACTTTCGCTTAACAGAATCCGGCTTAAGCGACCACTCGTCTTCGTTGTGCCTGGCAGTCGATTGTATGGATTCCTCGTAAAACCGTTCACTTTCCCCAGGCCGCCAGGGCTAGTCTTTGTGTGATCATTTTAAAGGGATGACACATGAAAGCTCTAAATGAAAGAAAGACCGAATAGACGAACGAACGGACGGACGGACGGACTGATGGATGGCTGGAAGGATGGGTGGAAAATATGTATGTCTCTATCTTGGAATGGATACATTTATTTATGCATTATATCATATCTGCATGTATGTCGGGCTGTCAGTCAATCTGTCTGTATGTGTGTACTGTATGTATGTTTGTTTCTTTGTATGCATGCATGCATGCTTACACGTATGTATGGAAAGGCTTATATGTACCAAGACACTCAATCTAGCGAAGGACCTCTTAAAAGCGCCGAGTGAATATATTTGGCTTACTTAGAGAAAAATGGCGGATTTGAAATGTAGTCTACTATGGCAACTTCTAAACTGCCTTGTACGTGATTCATACGATGTCGCTTAGTCATAGATAATGGCGTCTAATTTATGCAGAAATAACATTAATAAAAGCGACAAAAAGGTTGCCAGTTCCAGCACTGACAGAGAAGGCAGCCTGCAGGAACTGCTTGCTCTGTTCGCTGCTCTTCCAGTCTTCGACGACTGAGTCATGCTCGGAGCAATGATAGAATATGCCACAAATGGACCGATAGCTTTGAATAATAAAAATGTATTCGCTAGATGGCGATGGTGAGACTTGAAATGTCCGTTATTAACAAAATCGGTTCAAAGGAATATTGTACGCTGGATGTGTTTTTCATAATTTTTTCATAGTCCATGCAAAATGTGACTACTGCAATTCGCTTTCCTTTTTAAATTTCTTATGTAGAAACCTAATAGCCTAACAAGCTATGAAAGTTCCAAGTTAGTTTTTTTTGTAATTTGTAATTGTAAACGAACATTTATAAAGCGCCACTTAGGAAACAGTGGCGCTCCTGACTTGAACAAACAAAAAGGATTTCAGGCGTTTGCGAGACTGGGTAGGAGAGAGACTAAATAACTGAAGCCGCAGGTCAAGAGGAAGGCAGTTCCAGCTGGAAGGGCCAACAAAGGCAAAGCTCCTGGACTGGGCAGTTGTAGTGCGGACGCGAGGGACTACCAACAGACCACGGGTAGCTGAGCGAAGGGAGGCATGGGCAGGCAACGAGGAAACCGGAATACAAAAAGAAGTTAAGTAGGACGGAGCAGAGCCTAGAAGGCAGTGCGCATAATGATAAGAATCTTAAACTGGATCCGTTGACTGACAGGAAGCCAATGAAGTGAATCACGAATAAAAGTAGATATATGGGCAGACTTTGGAAGACTACCGATAAGGCGTGCAGCAGCATTAAGTATAGACTGAAGCTTGGAGGTGTTAATTGCAGAAATTCCAATATAGGCAGCATTGCCAAAGTCAATCCTAGTGCAAATCAGGGCATGGACCAAAGTAGTGATCGCATGAAGAGGAAGCGAGTGACGAATAGAGCGGAGTTGTCGTAGGTGGTAAAGACAAGAGCGAGAGATATTATTTACATGGTCAGTCAGAGAAAGAGTTTGATCCAGGGTGATTCCGAGGTCACGGACTGAGGAAGAGAAGTGGATATGAGGGAAATTAGAGGAAAGGGAACTAAAGTCAATTTTGCCAAGCTGGACACGGCCACCTAGCCAGATATATTGAGTCTTATCAGGATTAAGACAGAGGCGGTTAGAAGACATCCAGAGATCTAGAACAGAGGTGGCCTCAAGGATATTTTTTCACAAAATATTTTTGTGTTTTGCAGAAGTAAAAAAAGAAATTCGGATTTTGGTTTTTATATTTTTGGTTGATAAACAAATTGTAATTGTAATTAGCATTGACAATGTGCTCTGAGTTTCCTTCTAGCCATCAGCACATCCAACATCCAGAGCTCGAAAAAGATGTCCGGTAACTTGGTAATAACTCTTTTTTTACACAGAAGAACTCCTTCTGAAATCGGAAGAACAAAAAACACGGATCAAGGGTCTACACAATAGTTGGGCGATAATATAAGTTACGTGTTCTTTTAATTTTAAAACACTTGTTAACGTAACAGTAAACATATTAGAACAACTAATATGAATTCAAAGACGCGATTGAATATGGAGCATGGTTTTATGCAGAGCATTATTAAAAATCAATTGGATAGGTGAGTAAATGTTGATCTGTATGAGGCCCGGGAGTTTCAGGGTTCATTTTCGGGCCTTTTTTCGATTTAAGGGCACCACGTCTTATTAATATATTAAAGATGGTGCAAAAAATTGTCAGACGAGTTTTAGTGTACTAATTGAAATGCCTATACGACATTAAACGTTGTTAATTGTTATTATTGTTGTTGTTATTATTGTTGTTGTTATTGTTGTTATTATTGTTGTTATTATTGTTGTTGTTATTATTGTTGTTGTTGTTGTTGTAATCATCATCGTCGTCGTTATCATCATCATTTGGGCGTTCTATTTTCATGGCGCTTACAGCCTAGGATGTTGGGTGCTTACTGACCTTTTTTGAATTGGCTTATCCCTCATAGGCTGGCTCTCAGTCTTACTGTTGCTTGGTTTTACTGCACCATTGGTCTTGTGCACTAGGCACTGGAGCAAAACAAGTCCTGGCTCCACACTGTCCAAACGGTTTAGGTTGAAGCAGTTTAAATCATATTCAAAATTTAAGCTGGGCTACTCTGGCGGATTCTGTTTATGTTTGTGAAAGATCTTTACTTTGCACTGTTTTCATTAAAATGGCGGCTTACCACTTCATTTGAATTGCAACACAATATGTTAACTTTGCAACTTGTGTTCTTGTGCAATTGCCAGAGATAATTATGACAAGGAGGTGAAAGCAAAAGCTGGTAAGAAGGCGGTCCCGCCTTTGCTTACCACACCGAAAGCAAAGAAGCCTGACATACATACCTATGCACCTCCAAAGGGGCGATCACAAGATGCCAGAAACAAGGGTGGTTAGTTTTCTGTGCCTTTACTTGATTAACTGAGCTCGGCATAGTGTTTATTTTAGACAAATGAACTAACAGTATCTGTGTGTGGTTTTCGATTTTTTGATTCCTCTGTAAATGTAAAGGTAAATGTACATTTGTTTCTATAGCGACTGTATGGCCTTGACCCTGCTCATTTTTCAATGAGTGTATCAGGTGAGATCCTTTGTTTTCAAATGCAGCATTACTGAAGTCTTTCAAAGCAGATTGTTGTCAGATTGTTTTAAGTCTAATCAAATGACTTCTACAACTCTGTTATCATAATACACACGGCCTAAATCAATTGATATTTCCACTTTCCAAAAGTGATAAAGTGATCTTTTCACCTGCTCTGGATCTGAAGTGCAAAGTAAGTCTGGATCTGAGGTACAAAGTAAGTCTGGATCTGAGGTGCAGAGTAAGTCTGGATCGAAGGTTCAAAGTAAGTCTGGATCTGAGGGGCAAAGTAAGTCTGGATCTGAGGGGCAAAGTAAGTCTGGATCTGAGGGGCAAAGTAAGTCTGGATCTGAGGTGCAAAGTAAGTCTGGATCTGAGGTGCAAGGTAAGTCTGGATCTGAGGTGCAAAGGAAGTCTGGATCTGAGGGGCAAAATATGGATCTGAGGTGCAAAGTAAGTCTGGATCTGAGGTGCGAAGTAAGTCTGGATCTGAAGTGTGAGGATGAATATGAGCCAAACAAATGATGGAATGATGCCTAGGCTAAAAAACTTAATTTCCTTTCCACCTAGTGGTGCTGTGTAATCGTCCGTTTACATTTCCAATTGCATCTAGCCGTCTCTTATGGCTTTCTCTACTTGTCTGACAAGACTGATGTTTTCTCCCCTTTTCAGGTACCAGTGTTGTTGATTCTTTTAATCATAATCGTAAGCTCAAGATTTCTACAGCGCCCTATGAAAGCTAAGTCGCGGGAACCAGCTTATTCACAGGTACTCGGTCAAAACAAAATTGATAGGTAGAAAGGGTTCATTTCCAGGTCAAGATCCAAGAGTCAGCATGTGGACAGTCTGATGGCTGTGGATGGTGTTTGGAATTGAACTGATAAGTGAGATAAGGGCAAGAGGAAGAATCAGGATAGGATTTGTGGAAGAGGAGTGATTTAACTGTTTTCTGTTGACAGCTGTGGTTGATTGGTTTCTGTTGATTGCTTTCTTTCAGGGCAGTCAGAAGAGAATTCCTATTTGTTTACATTTGAGTATGAAGATGAAAACGGTGAACTCTTCCACTTAGTGGTAAACAGAGTAAGTAGTGACTTATTCCTGATTGTTAAATGTTGGTTGGGAGATGATCTTGATCTTGATCGTGATGATCTTGATACTGATGCTCTTGATCTTGATCGTGATGATCTTGATTATAAATCATGACGGAGGTGGTGTTTGTAGTAGTGGTGGTAGTGCCACCATCCCTTTAAAACACAGGTGGTCTTTGATTTACAGACTTTGTTTTTAAGCACTGAAGCCATTTATTCAGTCTATTCATTCATATATTTATTCGGTATATTCAGAGAAAATCATGACTTGGCTTCCATGATCCTACATCAGCTAATTATCACATTGAATCTGAGCATTGGACTGGAAGTTATTTCTTCATAATATGTTACCGGTTACTGGTAATTGTGACTTCAAGCTAAGGAATGTGGCATTAACTTTGAGAATTTTTTAAAGTTTAGTGTCATTATGACTTCTTTTGATACGCTGAGAGTCACTTGGACTAGACGTTTTTACCGGGCTGTAACATCAGGCAGTGCTTTTTAGCCTTGTGGGGGTCGCTCATTTGTGTAATAATCATTTTGCAAATAAAACAAAATACTTTATAAAACTGTGTACGTATTTGATGCAAATAATTTCACATCAATTGAAAGTTTTGGTGTTTTCTGAAACATATCATTTCTCAGTTTAGTTTGGTGGATGAAGTTGTTTGCAGTGAAAATTGATTGTTATAGCGTTTCTTGTGTTGTCAGGGAGACGATGCAGACAGTTTGGCAAAGCAGTTTGGTCAAGAGAGAAACCTTGACAGTCCGCTGATCGATGCTTTGTCGGATTTCCTCCAAGAACAAATTGATAAGCACACTATGACGAAAAGCAGTTAATTCGTAAATGGATTGTCACGGCATTTGGTCTGATGCAATTGTTGCATCTAGCATGGGAATGTTTCAACGGTTTTGTTATGTGCATGTGTTGCTGGTCTAAGTATCTTACTATTAGTAACCAGATGAGTTGTGGAAGTCTTGTTTCTGAGTCTGTGCAGGTCACCACTGATGCCACTGAAGACGTCTAGCCATAAACCAAGTCAAGTCTGAGGTTTCGTGTATAGAACACGTGTCCTTTCCTTGCTATTCTGAAAGCTAAGCTGTTCTACTCTGAGACACGGTCAAAACAAAGGAGGCAACTCTAAACAAAAATCTCACATTTCCACCCGAAAATGCAGCTCTGAGCATCCAGGGAACTTACAAGGCGAGCATTCTAACCAACCAGCTACAATGCCCCACCAGAGCAGCTGCCAGATGCAGAGTGGAAGACATTGAAATGTCAAATGAATTTGCATGTGGAGTGTTGTCAGCTTACAAATGGTAGTTCAGAGAGTGCATGTGGTGGAGCATATAGCATAATCAGGAGTGGCCAAGTACTGAGCCCTGTGTCTCCAGATGTAAAACCTCAGAGTATGCTGTTCACTGTCAGCCCTGGTTGAGACTGGAGTGGTTGCGTTCTACATATTTGTAAATGTAAATGTACTCAGTTTTCTATAGCGACCATATGGCCTTGACCCTGCTCATTTTTCAACAAATTTGTTGGGTGAAATCCTTCACCACCTCTGCCCATTTGAATGGGCATGACGCCATTAAAGTCCCCATGTATGGACCGTGCTAGCCCAAGACTTTGTGTTAGAGTCTGCTAGTGGTGACTGTTAGAGTTGTTTGAGTACCATTTGTGTGTAAATGTAAACTCAGTATCAAGACACTTCAGTTAAGTATGGGCTGAGAAACAACGAAGCAATGTTTACAGGTTGTTAGAAATGTAAACGTACGTTTTTCTGTAGCGACCGCATGGCCTTGACCCTGCTCATTTTCTGTGTTGTTCTTAATAAACTCTAACGTCATTAAGAAACAATGAGTTCTTTTATGAGGTTGTTTTAGATGATATATGGCCAACTGCCAAACTGGTTTAGTAATTTTTGTGTTTCAGAACTTCTCTTATGACAAAAAGTCTAACGGTAGTCATAAGAGTCGGACTTATCTGGCTCAGCGTTCATCCATAGTCATGTTTCCTGAGTTTCCTCTAGCAGACTCCTGGTTGCATTCTTAAACTCTGAGTTCTTTTTACATTTAAATGCATATATGCATAAATAGGGCTTAAGTAAGTCGCCATCTAGCACCTATATGTGGGCTAGATAGTCTCTCGATAGCAGTCTTTGACAAACAGTCAGCAGGAGACTGACTAACTAGTTGGAGACTATAACACAGAAGCTAATTTTGATGCACAAGTATTTCTTGTATTAACATAGTTTTGGTTGAATGCAAAAGGTATTTTGTTGAGACAACTGGAATACATTGTGTTCTTTTTGTATGAATAATATATTAATAATATTGATAATAATATATGAATGTATTAATATTCATGATGTCTATGATGCAGTCATTTACAACATAAATGATATTTAATCAAAGTATTTTTAGTTAAATTAAGCTAAGAAAAGTATTTATGGTGACTCAGGTGGTAAGCAAACAGCGTATTGTTTGAACCTGATAAAGCACATTCAACATACTGTCTTCACATTTTCTGAGGTCATAGTCCAAGGTCACATCCTATTCATGCACCATAGTAGAAAAAGACATTATTATTATTAAACAGACATTTATAACGTGCACAATCAGCAATAATATCACGGTTTAGAGAACAATAGGAATGCACAGAAATCTAGGCAAACCTATTAAACACGTAAGTTTCAAGCTTCTTTTTAAAACTTGTTATTGGAAGAGTGTTATAAGGGGGAAGATATGCTGCAGACTGTATGTTTGTATGCTGGACTTTACATTGATTGCAGCGTCTGATTTAAGGTTACACTTCGCTAAAACAATGGTAAACATTGCAGTGGTAGTCTGCAAGCAGTTGGCCTTATTGCTTTTGATCTGATCTAATGACTTCTATAGCGCCGTTATCATAATGCCCAAGGCATCAGTCGATGGTCGCTTCAAGTCAAAATCATAATCTGTTGGACAAGCTGGCTCAAATGTTGATGTGCATTTATGATATAAAATAATAATATTAATAATAATAATAATTAGCAACTTCTAATGCGCCAGTGTCTAATGCATAAGGCATCAACCGATGGCACACCAAAACCAAGCCGCAATCAGGTCAATATCCAGAAGGTCAGTCCGCACGACAGAGAGGCAGCCTATGGTGGATAAGCAATTTGAAACAGGTAAGTTTTAAGTTGAGAACGAAATGACAGGAGCGACTGAGCAGAACGAACAGACACAGGGAGGGAATTCCAAAATTTTGGTCCAGCAAGCGAAAATGCTCGTTTACCAAGAATAGTTCTAGCCCAAGGTATGACCAGAGAAAGACAATCAGATGACCTTGCAGAATAATGGTAAGTCTGGGGAATAAGGATTGACTTCAAGTATTGTGGTTGGCCATAGTTCAATGTTTTATAAACTGTAAGTCCTAATTTTGAAACAAATCCTTTGCTGAACAGGAAGCCAATGTAAAGATTTAAGCACAGGGGTTATATGCTCATATTTAGAAGTATATGTTATAGCTCTAGCCAAGGAGTTCTGAACTCTTTGGAGTTTCTGCATGTTTGATTTAGTGATACCAACAAGAATGGAGTTACAATAGTCAAGACGACTGGAGACCAATGCGTTAGCTAAGGATATTCTGGAAGACATGGGGACATAATGCCTAATTCTGTGTATGTCTCGAATATACATATATGATGACTTACAAATACCATTTACATAGTTTGTGAGGGACATGGTTGAATCGAAAACAACACCCAAGTCACGAGCAGTATCAGTCATCTCAATGAGTGAATCACACAGTTTTACAGATTTAAGCCATTCAAATTTCTTAAGTTGCTGAGGAGTGCCAAGCAGTAGAAATTCAGTTTTTGAGGGGTTAAGGAGAAGTTTATTTGCTGCCATCCAAGACTGCAGCTCTTCAAAGGCATCAGACAACAGCTGCACAGACGAGTGACAAGTCAAACTGTCAAATGAGATGTAGATTTGGGTGTCATCAGCATAGAAACGATATCCGCAAGAGTTGTGGGCAGAAGGCAATCCAAGACTGGAGGAGAAGAACTAGGAAGAAGAAATTTATCACATAACAAATAACCATTAAATTTCAGCCTTATACCAGAAATCTTATCAGCAAAAAAGGTCAAAAATTTACTGGCTAGCTCTTGGGTAGCACAGAACACGCCAAAAGATGAATTTAATTTCTCTCTGTGTAGTAATTTATTCAAAGCCATCCACAGAGTTTTTGGAGATGTAGAACTTTCGGCAATTAAATTAGCTAAATATTCTGATTTTGCTGAAGAAACAAGTTTGTGCACAAGTTTACACTGTTGCTTAAACCTACTGAGATCTGAGGGAAGTCGAGAGTGGCGCCACCAACGCTCTAACTGACTTCTGTGACGCCTAGCATCGGAAATGGCAGAGTTGAACCAAGGCTGGGGTGTGCGCTCTACTACTCTTTTAGTTCTAAAAGGAATTTGTCTGTCAAGAAGCTCAGATAAAGTAGACTGGAACTGCATAGCCAGTTCATTAGCAGTTTGTGCAGGAGATAACCACAATGGAGATGTTAAGATATCATGCTTTAACTTATTTAAATCAATTTTATGCCAAGGACGAAATTTAATAGTTTTATAATTTGAGGGTGGTTTAAAAGGGAAGTCAAATTTTGAGGAAATTGCAATATGATCTGATAAATACGAGTCAAGTGGCGAGACAGAGTGAAGTGATTTTGACTCAGAACGAGTTATCAAAACATCTAAGGTGTGGCCTTTATTATGTGTAGGAAAGGTAACAAGTTGTTTCAAGTCAAACCCTTCTAACATATCAAGAAATGATGAGGAATAATGACCAGCTGTATCAATATGAATATTAAAGTCACCTATAATAACTATTTTAGAGGGAGAGGAAATTAAATATTCAAGTAGTGGCTGGAATTCATTAAGAAAATCAGTCAAAGAGAGGGATGGGGGACGATAAATATTTACGAGTAAAACCTGTTTGTTGCCAGAAATAAGCGTAGCAGCTAGGGCCTCAAATGACTTGGGTGTAGGAATAGGCAAAATGAATTTACGTAGTGGCAGATATGACTTGAAAAGAAAGGCGAGCCCTCCGCCTTTGCCGCTGCACCGAGGCTCATTCAGCATAGTGAAAGTTGGAGGAGTAAGATCAGAAATGAATCCAGGTGTGTCACTAGGCTGGAGCCACGTCTCAGTAAGAGCAAGTATGTGTAAAGAATTCTCACAAAGAAAATTATGAAGGATGGCAGCTTTACTATGAAGGGAACAAATGTTTAGTACACCAATATCCAAATTTTTAAGTCTAGCAGGTCCTGGATTGATTTCAACATCACCAGCCAAAAGAAGCAACAGAAACAAATACAAAGACAACCCATGACGTGTCGTTGAAGATGCTTTACATGAATTTACATTTAACCCACGACGGAAAATAATGCTAGGGGAATCGCATAGTAGCAGAACGTATGGCCGAATTGAATAAGCAGTACTGGGAATCAGACAGTATGAATGAGCTTGAGCCAAATTCTTAAACAGACCAAACCGTAAGGACGCATGTGTAAAAGTGATAGACTTGTCTTCACCAGATTTTGCAAGCAGGACCAGGATGAACACAATACAGTACCAAAGCAAATAGCGTAATGAGGCACCCATAATACGAGATAGAATTGAAGTCACAAGAAAACCAGAATAGCTTGAACCATGCAACAAGTGAGAAGACGTGACCTAATTAGAGAAGAAAGGCGAAGAATCTTCAGTTCATGGGCAACTCATGAACACAGAAAACTAAAGTGTACCAAGACAATTTTAGAGAAGTGGAGGGAGCTTGTTGCATGGAACGAAGCCAACATCAGCCGATAACATCGTAAACATAGAGCGATAATACAGGGTGTTCGATAAAAGACAATTTTATCGAACTATAAATAAGAGAAATTGAAGAGCAATACTTATCTCAAAATCCAGACAATTTAGTAAACTTAATGACTATATAAATTTAATAATTAAAACCAGAAACCACGGAAATTAAATTAAATCACAATATAATTTCAAAAATTGCAACCGACGCATAGACTGTCTCCCTGTTGAGGGTGTGTACATGAGGCAGTTAATGGAACTGAACGGAGGAGTCGAAGAGAGGGTATCGCGGGGGGAGTCGACTTTTGCTTCAGAGACAGGACCCACAACTTCCGGCAAAATTCAACTTCGCTGCTCCAAGAATACGCTTTCCGAAATTTCTCTAGTGGTGCATAGGTTTTGGATTTTTTTTGCACTGTATTGCCGATAACTACGTTTTTTTGTTCAAACCCATAATGTGGGATGAATGTAACCGAGCCAGCTATAATTAAATACCTTGTAAACATAATTTGTGTCAAAAGCAGACTACTCAAGGTGTTCACCATACTCACTTGAATCGTTCTATGAACGCGCGAGGCTCAACAAAATGGCGAATGTTTCTGCTGTGGGCAATCTTGCGAGAAAAAAGCGTAAAATTTCAGATGTAGACGAAGATAAAGAAGATGGTACGCAATTTTATGTATATCGTTAGCTAAGTATCTTTCAGTTTTTATACCAGAGTTCTCATGATGCTTTTATTTTGCGCATGGATATAGGGCCTATAATATCGCTCGCGTGGATATTGGAGGATAACCGGCACCCATGTAAACATTTGTTGTACATTCCATGCGGTCTCGAATAAGCCACCGATCGAGAATAATCGGTGGCATTTAGGTATGCAAGGCTTGCTCATTCGTCGCGTGACATCATAACGGATGTGTTATAGACCGCTATTCAAGCTGTGCTAGTTGGAAAAGTTTGGGTTTCCTTCCCGACTGCACAAACGTAACTTTTCGAAGTTTGCTATCCCGCTTCCGATCCTGGACCTTCCAGCGACCATCGTTGCCATCGTAATCGTTTTCCACAGTAACAACACGCCGTCTTCTTTGGCAGAACTTTCCGTATTCTGACCAGGGACCGAAACTGACTAAACAGCCAGGCTCTTGCGGACTTGCTTCTTCTGCTAATAAGCAAATTAATGTTTCAGATTTGCGAAATGCCTCAGAGGATAAACGGAGTAGAAACTGCCCTTACCTTGATACCATTAATAGGTAAGTATGAACAAATTTTCATGCCTTTTTTTCTGTATGAGGAAACATTTTGTACAGGACAGCATACTCCTCTGCTAATTTGGTGGCTTTTTTGACGTTTTGTCAATTGTTCATCAGTGAAACTCACTTATTAGACAAATGACAAACTGTAACCACTTCCACACCTCTCAGGTCCTGTTTAAGTCGTCCAATGCTTCCTCGCCTTCCAACCAGCCCTGAAAAGACAGCATTAACTAAAATGCAGAATTCTAGTAAGATTGAGATAGGGCCAGATTGCACCTCTAGTTCTGCTCTTATATATATGTATATGTATATATATAAGTATATATATATATATATATATGTCTAATCTAATATAATGACTTCTATAGCATTGTTATTTGAGTTTGGGGCAAGCCACTGAGTGTCCCCTTCAAACTGGTTAGGGATAGAGATTGGTTTGGCATTTTGACTTTTGGGACATGTCATTAAGTGTTGCCTCCAAACTGGTTTTGTTAAGGATTGGGTTAGAGTTGCGTACTGTGTTTGTAAAGCCACAAGGAAACAGGATAACTGTTCATAAAGGAAGCCTGAAACCAGAAAAGTGTCCTTAAAATGAGAAATTAACAGAACTCATGGAAGAAACTGGAGGTAAAAGAGGTAATCGAAAACTATAAACTAAATAAGGTCTTTAAAGAATTGGTATTCGAAGAGATCACGAAGGTCATTTCCATGTCCCTCATGTAACCTTCAGGATTGAACATAGTTTTTATATGAAGGACAAAAAAAACATTGCTCTGGTTTTACTACGAGACAGGTCACTGTCACAGACTGATTTGTGTTTATCGCAGGTCTGTGTTGGATTTTGACTTTGAGAAGCTGTGTTCAGTCTCTCTGTCACACATCAACGTCTACGCTTGTCTGGTTTGCGCCAAATACTTCCAAGGTAGGGCAGATGATTTTCTTAGGTAGAAAGACAGGAACTGAAGAAGTAATAGTCTATATTGCAAGGAATAAATGCATTTGCATACGGTTGCATAATCTGTTTTCATGTTTATGTTGGTCAGGCTGCTGCCGCATGCAGAAAACCGTTGATCTATGTGCATCACAGTTCCTAGTATGGGAGATCTGAGTTTGGTAGAGTGGGGTCATAGTTCATTGCATATCCTGTTGCAAGTCATTCTCCTTAGCGTCAAATATGACAGACTTTGTTTTACTGGTGTTGATTCTCAATCCTGCTGCCTTCCTTTATCTGTAGAGAATAGCAGAAGGGGATCAGACATAATTCGTACCATATGAAATCCAGGGCAGACTTATGACATATATGGTAATCTGGAATCTGGACTTGAACCTCTGCACATGATGCTTAGCCCTGTATAAGCAGTCAACACACAACCAAACCCTAAGTGTAGCTTGATAGAAAGAGGATGGGGTGGTAGCAATATGATGAATGTATCACCTTGACCCAAGTTAGAATTGCATTGTGTAATTTAAAATAGATAATTTGTGTTGAGACGTGCAGCTTGTGAAGTAATTTTGTCGAGTTATTTGATTACAGTAGTTGTACTTGTTGAGCTGAACAAGTCTTCAGGTTCTTTGCCCTCGGGCAGGTTCAGATGTCTGATTGCGCCACTCCTCTTGGTGCTGAGCTGCTTCTCTCATCCTGCTCTATCAACCTTCATCTTTGAGTCCAGCAGCCTCTGTCTTGGCCTTTCTCTTGTCTTTCTTCCTTCCATTTTGCCCTCAATAACAGACATAAAAGAGCTGAACAAGTATCAAATAAAGCTGACCTCAGTTGAAAATTAGACTCAACGAGGAATTGGAGACGTCTAAGCATTTCAGCTTTTGTGTTTTGCTCATTTTGGTTTTGTAGAATCTGGTAACATGTAGCAGTGGGGTGATTATTTGTAGGACGCGGTTTCAAGTCACATGCTTATACACACAGTGTTCAGGAGAGCCATCACGTCTTTCTGAATCTGGAGACGATGAAGTTCTACTGCCTTCCTGACAACTATCAGATCATCGATCAATCACTCGAAGATATTGTCGTAAGTATGAAGCTGCTACCTACCCTATTATTGTTATTTCTTGCTTGTTGACCTGTTAAGTAAGTAAGTTCTTTGGTGTTCTGCCCTTAGGTGGGTCCAAGAATCCAACAATGCCACTCTTCTCTGTTCTGTGCCCTCTCCTTGACTTCCTTGTAGCCCTATCTTCTTCCTTTATCCATCATCCAGTCCAACAGCATATTTCTTGGTCTTCCTGGAACTGTCTTTCCTTCAATTCTTCCTTCAATCACTGTCCTCAGGAGAGAATTTCCACATAATAAGTAAGTAAATAAACAATGCATTTTTTTAAAACGTCATGTGTCTGTCGGCTGAGCGAGGAATCATAGGCTTGGATAAACACACAAACAATTAAATACATAACCTTCCTCTTGCCAGTGTCTAATGCAAAAGGCATCAGCTGGTCAAGTACTACAGGTCCAGTTGTGATGCATTGGGTGTAACTTTTGAAGTCACTGGAAGGGAAATAATGTATGTTAGCAATCTGACTGACCCACAAAGTAAGTTGCAAGGTGTGGATGTGCAGTTGATGATATGGTTGTTCTCAAACATAAATTATCTGTTCTTAAATCACCATCACTTTGCCCACAAAAGGACAGCAACGTGGCCTTTCAAAGTAATTGGAACAAATCGTCTGGGATGGGCTACAGTGCAGGTGTTCAGTGCAGATGGAGAACATCATTTCATAGATCAGTTAGATAGTGATATGTGCAGCACTTTTGTGAGGCAGTACAGATCAAATACTCAGAAGTAAAAAAATAAAGTATCCCACAAGTGAGACGTAGAGGAGGCGCTCATCTCCTTTTCTTAGGCCCTTGAGCCGGCATTGGATGAATTCCAGTGTCCTGGACATGGGGCATGTGCATCACAGGACTTGACGTTTACATCCCAACTTATCCCAGTACTGAATTATACTGCTTGATGAAGGAGGCACAGTGATTGCAAACAACTTGCCCAGGGTCATTGCACAGAATCGAACCCCCAACTGCATGATCACTGACCTCACATGCTACTGATAGAGCACCGGTCCATGTACTCAGAAGTGCTTGTGTTTAAAAAGGTACTTAAGAGATGCTTTCACATGTGTCTTGATACATCCACACTTTCAGAGCTCAGAGCTGAATATATGCATTTATAAAAGTGTATAGGCTGTCAAATGAATTGCTTAAACAAAATTAATGCCTGAAGGACAAGACTGACATTACTGCACAGCTGATTAGGCCACTCAGGATTATGTTTTTTTGTGCAGAATTATGGTTTAATGATGTTAATTTTTAATGTTTTGTTTTTGTGTACTGTAAGTTGTTGATTTTCTTGGTGTTTGTTTGAAGTATGTCTTGAATCCGACCTTCACTGTTGATCAGATTGCCAGCTTAGAGAGACATGTCAAGTTATCTCGGGCCTACGATGGTTCCACTTATCTTCCAGGCAAGTTGATTTCATCTTCCATTCGATGTTCTAAAAGTAAAGTATCCCATATCCCACAAGTGAGACGTAGGGGATGCGCTCATTTCCTTTTCTTTCGGCCCTTGAACCGGCAGTGGACGAATCCCAAGGTCCTGGACATGGGGCCAGTGCATCGCAGGACTTGCCATTTACTTCCCAGCTTATGCATTTTGCTTAGTGGTTGTCGTCAGAAGAAATTGGGTCATGTATTGCACCCAGATACTCATTTGCAATCTGTATGCTAATGTTCTTTGTCTTGCTTTAATTCTTATTGTAAAAAATAATGGCTTTAAGACTATGCTGATTGTTTCTAGGTATTGTTGGCCTAAACAACATCAAAGCTAACGACTACTGCAACGTTGTTCTACAGGTAATCACATTTCATTTGAAGAATCTGTAAATAAAGTCAGGTGATAAAAATCTTAGATTCTTCTTTTTCTAGTGTATGCAGTCTGTGCACAGCCAGTTGCAAGAAACATAACCAGCAAGAGGAAGAGCCAGTGGTCTGACTGTGAAACATGTTTCTGGACAGACATCAACAATATGCTCCATGGTCTGTGCTGAACCATAGCTGCATGAAGGATCAGTAGTTTGTCCCCATTTGCACTGCCAAACAATTGTAAATGTAATTCTCTTGTAATTCTCTTGTAATTCTAAGCATACGTTTCATGTGTGATACAGGCGTTGTCGCATGTGTCACCACTGAGGAACTACTTTCTTCGAGAGCAGAACTACATGGGAATAAAGCGGCCACCTGGTGACCAAATGTTCCTGTTGGCCCAGCGCTTTGGTGAGTTGTTGCGCAAGCTGTGGAATCCGCGGAACTTCAAGGCTCACGTCAGTCCACACGAGATGCTCCAGGCCGTTGTTCTATGCAGCCACAAGCGATTCCAGATCACCAAACAGAGTATGTCGCTTACTTCATTATTTTGCAACATGTTGTGGCACTTTGGTCATTTGATGTGGCTTCAGCCAATCTGTCTGTGGTGATAAATGGGACTTGGGTCCTTTCTGGGTTTGCCTTTTGTATCCCTGCAAATTATACATTACCTGTGAAACCTGATATATTGCATTTGGGATCAGTAAAAGAGCTGATTGATTGATTGATTGACTGATAACGAGTGGGTTAAAAGGGCCACGCTGAAATAGCATATGATTTATGTAAGTCTTAGTGTGACTGAGATGCTCAGACATAGGCTGTCTGATGTGAAGGCACTTGCACCTGAAGCCTGCTACCAGATGATTTCATCCAGTTTAATTTGAAAGACCACATTGCTTTCTTGTTATGGGCAAAAGATTTTGTGATTTAGTACGAGATAATTTATGTTAACGTCGACTCTTTCCAGACTTTGAAGTCCTGTTGAAAAGAGGTAGATTGCTAAAAGGAGCATTTGTATGAATCTATATCGGTAAATCCAACATATGCAGAGGCCTTGGTTTCTGTGTTGTTGATTTTATGATTGTTTTGGTATGAGTTGTGAAAGTTGAGTGGTTTGCTTCTGAGTCAGGTGACTGTGTCGAGTTTCTGTCGTGGTTCTTAAACTCGCTGCACATGTGTCTTGGAGGTGGTAAGAAAAGTGGAAAGACCATCATCAGCTCCACTTTTCGTGGTAGAATGCGTGTCTACTCACGCAGGGTCCTTCCAATTGATCTGGTAGGTAAACTGATCAATTCAGGTTGCTCTGTCTCTTATTTGTCAGCTGAGTTTCTTAATAAGAAAGTGGGTCTTAAGATCTCATTGGCTGAAGCTCGGACATGGAAATAGCTGAGACAATTGGTCCAGCTTTCTTTACTTGCTGTGATGTACCAGGATTCGAACCCACTTTTGACAGTGACTGTGTTTGTATGGATGTAAATATATATTTATGTATGTATGTATGTATGTATATATGTATGTATAGATGTATATATGTATGCATTAAAACACTGAAATGAAGTACAGTTGAAAAGACATCTTACAGTTCTATGCAGAATGCAGAGACGCAGGAGAAACCAACGGTATAAAAAAGAGACAGATAGTTTTATAGTTTCTGGCATCAGTGATAGGGATGGCTAGATTGTTCTGTTTTTCGTTTAATCTTAATGCTATTCATTTAAATTATGCCAGACTTAGATGAGCTGTTGCCCACTGTTGCTCTGTATGTCACGACAACACTTGGTCATGATAAATATACATTCATTCAGTACATGCATACAATAAGTCTTTAAGATATCTAATAAGAAGGCACTCCTGTGACAGCCTTCATGAAAGCGACTTTAGTTAGAAATAGACTTTAGTAAAATGCGGAAATTCGATAACTTTAAGTGCACAATTGAATTTTCTTTGTGTGCACCAATTCATGTAAAGCTCATAGTGGTTGTTTCTATCTGTAGACGGAAGAGCAGAAGAAGGAATTGCTGGAAAAGGAGGAATACCAAGGTAATGACAACCACAAGTATATTTCTATTTTGAAGATCCTTTGTTGTTGTTATTGTTATGTTAGCTTTATACCATATAATTAATATATATGAATATTATTATGTATATTACAATATTTATTAGTATAATATAATAATTATATTATTATGGAATTTGCTTATTAGTATTATTATCGCTATTAATGTAAATATAATTAATATCTATTATTGTTATTATTATTATTATTATTATTATTATTATTATTATTATGTAATATTCTGGTGTAAGTGTGACATCTGGTTTTTTGTGTTACAACAGAGACAATGGAAGAGATGCCGTTTATGTTCCTGACCTGTGACCTTCCTCCTCCCCCTCTCTTTCCTGACGAACTGCGAGAGAACATAATCCCTCAAGTGCCACTCTTTGGCATCCTGAACAAGTTCAATGGGATTTCAGAGAAGGAGTACAAGACGCACAAAGACTCTGTTCTAAAACGCTTTGAAATAACCTGCCTTCCACCTTTCATCATCCTTTACATCAAGGTCAGTGGATTCGTCTGCTTTTACGATGAAGTAATGACTTATTATTTGTGTTTCTCCATGTACACGGTTTTCTTTAGTGACCATATGGCCTCAACCCTGCTCATTTTGCAATCAATTGATTGGGTGAGATCCTTCACCACAGCTGCCAGTTAGGTTATGACTTGTTGCTTATTTTCCTCCATCAGCTGTTTTCTGTAGAGGCAGTTGGTTGCAGTTTAGGATGTTTAAGTTGGAACACAAACACTACAGCAATTGTCAGTAGGTTGTGTGGCACAACACTTCTTTTATTGGTAGAAGGAATGCTTCAAAAGAGGTAGGTTGCTAGAAGGAGCATTTGCCTTTAAGCCTTATTAATTAATTAATTAATTCATTCATTCATTCAGAACATTTATATAGGACCCGTTCAAGTTGTATACCTAGAGGTGCTCCCAGCCCAGCTCTGGCAAAAGAGAACAGTTTTTAACTGTTGGTGAAAAGTGGATCTAGAAGGACATGCAGATTAAGAGGGAGTTCATTCCACACAGAGGGCCCAACCACTGAGAAGGCATGATGTTGCGTGGTTAAAGTGCGTGTTGTAGTGTAGATGTACCTTTGTGAGATATTTCTCTGAGCTATCGAAATTTGACCTGGCTTATACAGTGAATTATGATTTTTGATTCTGATTTTCACTTGATGTGATTGAAGCGATTTTCACATGAAGCGACTGACACTTTCATCACCATCCTTATTATGACTGATGCTTTGGGCATTGTGATAACTGTTCACTCAGCATCACATGATTTCCTAGTAGTTGAACCATGGGCACAGACACGGTTGGCTGCTTCTGTGACCTAACTGTTCAGGTGCTTGTACCAGTATTTGTTCTGGATTTCTTGCTTCACAGCCTTCATAAACATCACCAAATAATAAGTGAATTGTCTTTTCAGTTTATTTTGTGTTATTTGCAAAATTATCTAAGGTATCGTTGTCACTGAAGGTCTTAATAGTCCTTTAGATATGACACAGACGTGTTTGGATTTAAAGCTTTCTCACTAATTGATTTGTAAATGTAAGTTCTTTTGTAATTTGTAGAGATTCAATAAAACTCGATTTCTTCTGGAGAAGAACCCAACTATTGTGAATTTCCCCATTAAGTTAGTAAGCATATTGCTAACTGTTTAAAAAGTCACTTATGTCTGTAATAACTTGGTGTAACTGTACTAACTAGATGTTGTTAACTATTTGATGTATTTCCATGGACTGAACTGGTAAATAACAGCTCAGTGCAAATTAATTTTAACTGTTATGAAAAGAGTTGACCGCTTCTCAATATTTTCTGACGCTTTGTGTTTTTTAACTGAGAATATTTTATTGCACACTTTCAACGCCATAATTATAACCTGTAGGCAGTAAGTCTTGTGCTATATATAGCGGGAGTATGTATGTGTATATTTGCATATATATGCTACATGTATTTATGCTGAGGCATATAAAACAAGTGGTATAAGAAGCAACATAGAAAAATGAACTGTGTGTTTTAAGTGTTTGTGAGGTCAACTCCAGTCAATATCGGTGCCACCCTCGCAACAGAAGGTGATCTTTTGTTACAGAACAGTCCACTCTGACAGTTGACTGTTATTATTCTTCTGTGCTGTTATTGAGTTGCTGTTAGGTTTTTCTGTATGGTAATATGGTAATTTCTGTTTGTTGCGATTGTATTAGTAACTTCTATCATGCCAGTATGCAATACAGAAGGCATCGGCCGATGTTGCACCAGAGCCAAGGGTGCAATCAGGTTAATATCCAGAAGTTTAGTCCACTGAAATAGAGAGGCTGCATCTGGTGGATAAGCAATTTGAAAATTTGTTGTTGTTTCAGGGGAATTGACTTTGGAGAGTTGCTGTCACCAGAAGTAAAGGCCCGATATCCAAATGCTACGTACGATCTCATTGCAAACATCGTTCATGATGGAAGTCCAGAAGCCGGGAAAGGAAGTTATCGCGTCTGTCTGCTCCACAAGGTAACTACTGATGCTGTTGGAAATTAACTCTAAAGCCAGTCAGAGGTAGCTGGCTATGGACTGCAAATGAGTACTTTGTACTTCCGATTGTTGCAATGAGCCAGTTTCATCTGGGTAATGACTGCTTGTTTGCTTCTTGGAAGCTGATCATTAGCTGACCGCAGAGTGAATGTTGACTGGCTGCAGAAATCTTGACAGTGCAACATTGTGCCTTTTCGGTCGTGGGCCTCTACCTGGAATAGCCTTCTTCTGGATCTGGACTTTCTGGGCTGGGACACTACATATACCTTTTATCAGCATTTAATTAAAACTGTTATCTTTGCTGGGAGTGCCTCTAGATGGATGTCTTGAGCTCTGATTGAGTGAATGACTGAATGAACTTCGAGGGTGGCTATCATGAACGTCTCTGGGCAGATATCATGAAGTGGTGCTACGTAAGTGCTCTGATTGAATGAATGAATCAACCTCTGATAGCATCAGAGTCCTATACTTTTAGCAGTGGATGATGAGTGTGTTTTCTGTATTCAGGGCACTGGAAAGTGGTATGAATTGCAGGACTTGCAGGTGGCTGACATACTTCCACAGATGATCACCTTGTCAGAGTCTTACGTACAGGTATTTTAATATTTTAATTTATTTTACCTTGTTTTGGACGACTGTAAGGCACATCTTACTTAAGTCACTGTGAAGCAACAGTAGAAAAATTTGTTTTGAAGTCACTACATCATGTACTGTATTTACTGCCAAAACACAGTTGTCTGATGTAATCCATTTGAATGCAGACATCTGTTCTGTTGTTTCTTTTAGATATATGAACTACAGAAAGAGACAAAGACTAATGAAGAGAAGAGTGACTAGTTCCAGTGACTAGTTCCATGAAGACTTTTAAGCGATTGCTGTAACAGCACTCAGCTTGACTTTGAAGAAATATTAGAAAAAGATTCAGACTCAAACATCAACAAAGTTGGATAGGCGCTGATAAAGACTGATATGTAATTGTGATTAAGCCTGTATGCAGATATTTGTCTTGTAATTGAGTTGAAAATTGACTGCTGTAACTTACTCTTTACTGGTATCACAGTCAAACTTGCAGAAACTCCAGAAAATTCAGAACTCTAGTGAGAGTCATAACTCATACTTCAAAATTTGAGCATATAACCCCTGTATTTAAATCATTGCATTGGCTTCCTATTCAGCAAAGAAACCATTTCAAATTGGGGCTTATGGGCTATAAAACATTGAACCGTAGCCAACCACAGTATTTAAAATCAGTTGCTATTCCCTTAGTCTTGGTTTTATTTTAGTATGTTGTCTGATTGCCTTTCCCAGGTCATACTTAAAACTAGAACTGTTCTTGGTGAATGAGCTTTTTCAGTTGCTGGACCTGGATTGTAAATTTCCTGCGTCTATTATCTGTTCGTTCTCAGTCACTTATGTCATTTTGTTCTCATCTTGAGAGTTGCCTTTTAACATTCAGTTGGCTTATCCACCATAGGCTGCCTCTCTTAGTGGATTGTGTTTTAGATGTTGACCTGATTACAGCTTGGTTTTGGTGTGCAACCAGTTGATGCCGTGGGCATTAGACACCAGTGCTCTAGAAGTTACTAATAACAATTAATAATAAGATGTTTTTCTTTGAGAGTGCTTATATCTTCGTTGGGTTGCATTTCTGTCTTAGGAATTGCTCTGGATTGTGATTCTGTGTTTGAGTGCCATCAGTCGATGCCTAGTGCATTAGGTGCCATAGATGTTCTTAGGTTAGATGAGATTAGACATGACACCGGATTTAGATCTGTAGATGTCATTTATTTACCATGGCAGTTAAATAAGGGTTTGGATGATGGGTCATCTGTTGCACGTGGAAGAGAGGGTGCCTGCCCTATCATGCACCAGTCATACAAGTCAAATGTTGGGCATTGTTAAAATACTGCTAAACTTCTTTCAGCATTAGATTTAGCACATATGAAAGAGGATACCAATGTATTTTCTCAGAATCTAAATGGAATATTTGAAACTGGAAACCATGGAATACAATAGTTAGTTGTTGCATAGAATTGTCTTTGTTTACCTTGACCATTAAAGGTTAAATAAGGTACAAATATGGTCATCATGCAAGTGCAAATATTAATAGTCAATGTAAGCTTAATATGCATGCAGGTAACACAGCAGAACTGGCCAATGACATGATGAATACAAGGCCACTAGTGTACAAAGAAAGATATTCTTGGATGTAAGTGCAGGACACTTAGACACACATGCTTAGCATTTTAAGAACCCTCCAAAGCCATCTTGTATGGTTGAAATTGTGCATCACAAGTGTTAATCTTTTACAGTTTGGACTGTGTACGAGACATGGATGACATCGTGATACTGCTGCATAGGAGTGGCAACAGCCGCCTTCTGTTTGCTCAGAGCCAGGACCGGAGTAGGAGGAGGACGTGTCAAATCTTCCATGGACTTGAACTGAGCCAGTGTTTCCTTTATGCCCTGTAGCGTTGGCTGTTGTTCGAATGTGTCTGGTTGATCAGCCAAAGGAGCGTGGGTGGCAGCTATCGGTTGCTTTACCGGGTGATCATCTGTTTTCAATTCATTCTGGACTGCCGCTGGTGGTAGATTAGTTTGAACATTTGTCCGATGCAGAGGGCTGACTTCTTTAACCCCCCATCGAAAATCCTAAACACATACAGTCAAATCCTAAACACATAGAGTCAAATCCTAAACACATACAGTCAAATCCTAAACACATAACAGTCAAATCCTTAACAATTCAGTTGGCTGTTGAAAGAAAACAGATACAATATTACGGTAATAAAAGCTCAGAGAATCATAATCGTAAACTAGAGATTTCTACTGTGCCCAAAGATTGCTAAGTTGCAGGAACTAGCTTATTCACAGGCGCTCAGTCAAAACAAAATTGATAGACAGGAAGGGTTAGAATTGGTGCCAGGTCAAGTTTGAGGGTCGGGCAGGGAGACAGATGGCTGTAGTGGATGGTGTTTGAAATTGGAGTGGCAAGCTAGATAAGGAAGAGGAATCAGGATAGGATCTGTGGAAGAGTGTTTTCAGTTTTTAATGAAAGACATGGTGAGATTGGTCACCAGTAAAGTGAAGCCAGTAAAAGTCATTAATGTGCTCAACAGAACCTTTTTCCATCATTTGTTGTTGAAACATTCTAAATCATTAATAACAGGCAGAGATGTTATTAAAAGTTGTTCAGTAGCAGTTTTTATTGGAATTATGTGAAACACTTGGAAAAGAAACAGAGTTGCCTAAAAGAAATGTAAAATAACAGGTTACAAATCTTGAAATAATTTTGATGAATTATGATGAAGTAATAAGATTTTATGCTTAATTATGCATAGCTCTGGACCAGTTTTACTTTATGAAAACACATTTGTAAACGAAGTCTATAAACACTGGGCACTGTAGAAATCTTGAGATTACGATTTACCCAGTTGCTTTAAGTCCTACCT
Organism: Norana najaformis; assembly: GCA_964023275.1. Taxonomy (NCBI): domain Eukaryota; kingdom Metazoa; phylum Annelida; class Clitellata; order Crassiclitellata; family Hormogastridae; genus Norana; species Norana najaformis. Next base: position 2,069,739 of record OZ029924.1, on the reverse strand, counting down.
TTTTTGGTGGTGGATAAGGGTTTGCAGACTTTTGTGCCATGGCTTCTAATTCTTTGAACTTGGCCAACTGATTTCGAGTAAAGTCGATTGGTCCAATGGGAGTCGTTTCGTGGCCAACATTCTTTGTGACATGCTCAGTATCCTGTTGAACTAATACTCCATGTCTTCTAATCCGTTCCAAATTATTTTCATGGCTGGAGCCTGCTTCAGTTGCATGAAAACCATTCACCAGCTGCACGCTGTGAGCCACAGCAGCATTTTTCTCAGCTGCTGCTCCATGAGGTGGCATTTCATTGGAAGAATGACCCAGTGATGGTGTCGATGCAACCAGTGCATTTGACCTGTGAACGTGAGTGCCATCTGGAGTGTCCATTAGTTTCCACTGTGTTACCAGTCGTTTTGTTGTGCCAACTGGTGGGACATCATTATCGCATCCTTGGTAATCCACTTCTGTTCTTTTGGCCTCTGCCGATTTTATCGAGTCTTTGGAAACTGGACTCGTTTTGTTCTTTGTAGCTGGCTCCTGAATGTGGACCGTGGGCATTTTCTTTTCTGGCTTGTCATTCCATATGTCAGAATTGGAAGGCAGATGATTTCCAATTTCCTTGTTTTCTGGAAAGCTGCCTTTTGCTGAGGATTTTATATCCTGCATGGGCAGTGCTGTTTTCACCATAGGTTTGATTTCACTGCTTTGAATTCTCTCTGTGTGCATGCTTTCCATGTTTTTGAACTTTGCAAAGGCATCTGCAATCGGAATTACATCATCTTCACCATTTGTGATGAATGGCGATGTAGCGAACTGAGGCGTAGCAAAGGCCTCTTCAGTCTGCATCGTGTGCCTTGTGCTTTTGTGTACTGCGTTGAGCTCAAATGGCTACAATGTGGATACAGCAAAATATTACAATATAATATCAGTGCAACTATAATATGATTTATTGGTCTCCTTATAAAGTTCAGCCGGGAACAGGAAACATTAAGAAAGTTAAACAGATTGGAAGAGATAAATCTTCATTTTAGAGCTAGAGGGAGTCTGTGAACATGAGGAGGGAGAGAGTTCCAGGAGGAAGTACCAGCAAATGTAAATGCATGCCAGCCATGGAGACAAGACGTGTAACAGGAACAACATATATTCCAGACGATGTTGATCAAAACCATGCTACAAATTTGTTAGCCTTAGCATTAGTTGTTGTGAGAATATATCGGCTCAATTCTCAAGTGGTCTGGTTTGTTTTCTAAAATTATCTCAAATAGTGTGATGAATGTTCTAGACAAATCTTTGATATTCTTAGGGTATGTTAAGATCTAGAGAGGGATGGGCTAGACAGGAGGATAAGTATAAGAAGTGGAATAAGAACAAGTAACTGAAAGGACTTCAGTACTCTGTCATGAAATGGATTTTCTGGAGGGAAAGACTTGATTGTTACAGGCGAAAAGCTGTTAAATCAGCCTGAATCGGTTTACCATGTTACAGGCGAAAAGCTGTTAAATCAGCCTGAATCGGTTTACCATATTCTCGTGAGGTGAAGCAGAATCATCGAACCTTTGCTTCAGCTGTTGAACTTCTTCTGTGTCTCTGGACAGAAAGAAAGGCATGTGAAAGCTGTAATGACGACAAGATAACAAAATAACCGCAGCTGCAAATACATTAGAATTGTTGAAATTGCGCAAAGTTGTTGTGTGCAATGAGGTCGTAAGAAATGATGATGAAATCAGACAGCACCGCATGTGCTCCTTGTGGATTGGGTGAATTTGTGTGCATTATTAAGAATAATTGCTAATGGCAAAGGTTTTTAGCTGAATTCTTCTGTAAATGGTAATAGGTAACTATGCTGTACAAGAGAAACAGAAGAGAGGTAGCATACACATCTTTGGTCAAGTGTGGAATGTTTTTTGGTTCTTTGATGTTTGCTGTCTTTCCTGACTCAATCTGGTTGTTAGATGGAATCTCAAATCGAGACTTGATATCTGCAATACTTGCGAGAGTCATCTTTCCGCCAACTTCTAAAAAGCAACAGTAGTAGACAGACTGCTTTCCACATTAATCAAAATAGCTCAACCTTGAATCATTATATGCTAGATTTGCTTGATAATGCATGTATGTTTTGACTTTGGGGTTGTTTCTTAAGTCTGCTGGATTTTTTGGACGATATATGGTCCCGTGTGACTGAAACCGGATTATTTTCAGTTGGTTGAACTATTAGGAAGATTGGTTTCCACTTGGACTTGTATGTGCCATCTGTGATGCAGTAAGTGATGCAAAGGCGAGGTAGGGTATTTGGAATGGCTCTACGACCAACTGGCAGGCTACTGACGAATGCTTGTTCTGCTCAGGCATGGCAGCCTGATGGACAAACATGGCCTTGGCCTTACAAAGACAAACTTCTACCACCTGCCAGTGAGTGCCAGTTGGTGAGCAAAACCGTGTGCTTCAGGGATGACGACAGCTGAATTAAGTCTGCACTTTGCTTGGCTGCCATCATTGCTCATCCTTATTACGACAAAGACTAGTACAGTTTTCTGAAGTGGTGTCAAATGTCAACTGTGGATGGTGGGGCTCTACAAGGTTCCCAAGATGTGCCATAGACGTGCAAAAATACCTTTGTTAATCTCAAGTGCAGCTGGCAAATGTGGATTCTTCTCTTCCAGTGTTTTTGACATTTGAGTTTCAGTTACCGGTGTATCTAGTAAAACAAAAACAAAAACAAATATTGGTGAACTGGAGAAGATTGACATAAAAACGGGCGCGATGCGGTGATGCATGGTTGTCCTGCTGGCAGCTCAGGCAAAGCTAATTTTGAAAGAGTTGAAAGTGCAAAACAAACCGTTTCAGATAAATATATATCTGTTCTGCATTAAAATGGTAGAAGGTACCCTGAAGAAAATCAATTTCTATCGTATAACTTCTCTTTTAATGTTTCATTGCACTTTAAAAAATTGTGGACACCTACAAACGGTAAAGGAGTTTACAGAGATGTCTTAATGTGGCCATTTTGTAAATTCTGTGCAAACATTGAAGGACAGTTAGCAATTCTGCCGGGTACTTATATTAACTCCTAAGAGCCATAACAAAAACAATTCTGCCGAGTACTTGTTCTAACTCCTACGAGCCATACACTGTTAAGCTCCTAGTGCTACAAATTTCTTGCTGTGACTTACAGAGCTACATGTGGACTGTACAGAGGAGGTTTATGTGATTTTATTGTAAATTAAAACTAAATTCTAGTGAGTTTTATGGAGTTTTGTTAACCTGATCCTTCTTTCCCCAAGATAGCAGGTGAAGAATGGTTGGCAAGTCCAGTTAATTAGGACATCCAGTTCAGTTCAGGTGAACACTAGCCATACTATCTGCTATCAAGGATATTAGAAATTCATACAGAAAGGTCAACAAGATCAAAGGCCTTGTTTGAATAACTTGGGTTGGTCTTAAGTCAGTGACATCATTACGCAAGTGGTGGAATTTGGCCCCATTAGCTGAAGCTTTAAAATGATGAATTTATTGACTGTGAAGACGCGTTTAATTGCAATGCATAATACCACTTAAGTTAGCAATCAAACGAGTGGAAAGAGCACAGTTATCTACACGCTAAGCACGAAGACGATCAGCACTGAAATGGCCTCAGTGAAAGAATTTTTGAATGTCAAAGTGCACCATTAACAAAGCAGAAATGAAATGATAATGGTAGTCATGCTTGTCTTGCTAATATATTAAACAGTGCAAATTAATTACTAATCTGAACGATGTCAAATTAATCATCGTCAAGTGAAGTAATCAGTAGGCTGTGCGATAAATATTGCTCCTAAGTAGTCATTATGTTGATGTAGGTTGGACTACCACAGTAGGCTTACAAGGCCAACTGCTGGTTCAAGCATTATTGACCATTCAAGCATTATCAGTATTAGCCTTGGAAAACTATTCAAACTGCATGAAACATACTGGGTTACAGAATGCTTCATGACTTTCACACAGTCTTGGATTTTGTGCTGGTTGCACAACTTGTTTTCCATCTTACCTAATATAGCCAGGACGGGATTTAGACATGTGAGGCCCTAAGCTATGGGAAGCTTTAAAGGCTCTATCTGGCAATTGTTAGCAGCGAAAAAGGCTGTGTGACAATTGAACTTGGCAGAAATGCCACCAAGCTGCATAAGTAATTGGTGTGGGGTTTGGGAAAGGGTTACTCCTTTAAAACTTTAAAAATTAGTCTCTAATTAATCAGTTTCAAGGCATTCTGAGTTTTTAAAGATGCCCCTTCAGACTTGGAGACCCTAAGCTGTAGCTTGTTTAACTTATGCTGAAATTCGGCCCTGGACATAGGCCAGTCTCCTTTTTTGTCTATTACTTGTTAGTTCTTTAGATATTTTCTTGGAAAAATGGCCTCTTCTAAGGATGAATTCTTTTATGAAATATGATCCTAAACAACACAACGAATTTGAAAATTAGTGGCTCTGCACTCCAGCCACTCACTTGGCTTGTTGGCGACAACATCCAGGAAGTGTGATTTGCAGTACAGCTGACCATCAATTGAGATGAAAGTCGTGAGGCTGAAGGAACAAGCAACAGAAAAGAATCATGAGAATCGAAATCATTAAACTGTGTCCAACTTAAAGGAGAGCACAGGTTTGGCGGCACTGGGTTGAAATCCTGGCCCTGGTCAAAAACTCCCTTCTTCTACATTAAGGCAAAGTGCTTCAGTGAGGGTGACATTGGTCATCTTTTTGCTCAGCAACCAGGAAGCAGCCTTTCCTTATCAGTCAAGTGGAGCGGATCTAAGAATAGACGCCTTTTAAACAATCAAACACTAAAAAAGAATTATCTAAAGGCAAACTACCACCTGACCTGCCATGATACATTTGACAAGCAGGCCTATGTTTTCTTGTCAGATTTGTGCATTGAGCGATGTTGAGTCCCACTTCTGCACACTGTCTTTAGCCTGGCTTGTGCACCCGATCAGTTCATTGCAAAACGAGCAGGGTCGAGGCCATACGGTCGTTATATAAAACCATGTACATTCACATTTTGATGACTGACTGTACAGGATGTGCATGAGATGTGATGAAATAGTAGCAGTAGTGTAGGAGGAGCTTCCCACTTCTAATGCTTTATAAACTCTTACATTACAACTGAGGTTTTGTTAGCATATCGTTATCGTAAGCTCGAGACTTCTACAGCACCCATTGAAAGCTAAGTTGTGGGAACCACCCTATTCACAGGTGCTCAGTCAAAAGAAAATCAATAGGCAGGAAGGGTTCAGCTCCAGGTCAAGATCCAAGAGTCAGACAGACAGTCAGACGGCTACAGTTGATGGTGTTTGGAATTGAACCAGAAAGTGAGATAAGGAGAAAGAATCAGGATAGGATCTGTGGAAGAGGAGTGTATACATTGATGCAAGGCTGGTGGGCTTATGCATTTAGGCCATAGGAATACTGCTCTACATATCTTGTAATCCAGCAAGTCAGAAATGAGTTGCTGCCTGACCTGAGCAGACGATGGCATCTCGAGCACTGGAAGCACGTGCGGTGATAGGAGCTGTGGTTGGCATTGATCTTCTCCATTTCATAGAGACGCTGACCACACTTCTTGCACTTCTCATTCCCAGCACCCTGATTAATGATTTATGAAACTAACTCTGTGTTTACAAAGGTACACTAATATTTTCTTTTATTATGGCATTGTTATATTCGCTGTAAGTAATGTTAGAAATTAATTAGTGGTTGCTAAGCAAGCTGCTAATGAACTTCATCTCAGAATATGATGCGATAGAAATTGCAGACAAACTAAACTAAATCCAAACCATGAATGGGATAACGATACAACTGGTTAGAAGTCAACGATTCCTGATGCACTGAATGTTACTGGACCATTTCGTTTTCAGTCCTCAGACAAGAAAATTCATAACTGGATGTACGTCTCTGAATGAGTGACAAATGCTGTGCTAGTATATAAATGGACGAAGACATGGTCAGGGGCACGGTAGCCGATATGATAGAGTGCTCAGCCTGTAACGCAGAGAGTACAGGTTTGAGCTACCGTTACCGGTAGTTTGGTTACCGTGTAGGGACCTTGAGCAAGTCCTTCACTCACAGTTGCTTTGTGCCTCAGATTCAGATTTACCGTCTTGCATGCGTAATAAATGCAATAATAATAGCAAATGGCATTTTGTGACGTCAACAGAGGAACTACTGAACAGTTCAAAGAAAATTCATTGGAATGATTTGCTGTCAGTTTGCTAGTGACTGTGTGTCCCATAGACGCATATCATGGTCGGCCCTTTTCTTAATGTCTTATGAGGAATTAGTTTAATTGTATTTTGATTTAAAGTTCACAGATAACCCACATAGAATACGAAAACAGAAGAAAGAAACAACGCAATGCTTCCTCTTCCCTTTATCTCAATTTCCAGTTCAATTCCAAACATCATCCACCATAGCCGTCTGACTCTTGGATCTTGACCTGGAACAGAACCCTTCCTGCCTATTGATTTTGTTTTGACTGAGCGTCTGTGAATAAGCTGGTTCCCGTGACTTAGCTTTCATTGGGCGCTGTAGAAATCTTGAGTTTACTATTACAATTGTAGAAATCTTGAGTTTACTATTACAATTTGACCGTACAGTGATGTAGGTGCGACTGAGACGAGGGTTGATCTTAGTGTTGGTCGGCTTCTGGTATCGTTTTGGAAGCTTAAACTCTTCATAGACGTCATCCCAGTTGTGGACTGCGGACCAGGACCTGTGCAGCTGTGGTTCAGCTTCATCCCTCCCATCCTCCGTCCAGTCGATATTCATTGAAAGTGGTCCAAGAAGAGTCTGGCTGCTGCTGCCATTCTCCAAGGGCACAGCATGACCCGGGAATTTGTTGGTCTCTGGGTCATCTCCATCTGTCACACATTCATCCCACGGAAACAATGAATCAACAAATCTAGGAAGACGACAGTCATTGAATGAGGTGACTTAATGAGTTAGTGAGTGTGGGTGGGTGAGTGGTTGAGTGTAGGAGTGAATGGGGAAGGTCGGTGTGCGTGTTAATGAGTGAGTTAATGAGTGAGTGAGTAACTCACTACATAGATAAGGACATTTAATAAAGCTAGTCCAAAACGGAATGCAACCTATACATGAACTGCACTAGCTAAACATTTAAATCAGAGACTTTACTAAGAATGCCCTTTTGCCTACACAGCACTTGACAAAGGCATCATCTTACCTTTGATGTGATCAGCATCCTTTGAATGGTTCCAAGTATCAGACTCCTTTGAATGGTTCCAAGTATCAGAATCCTTTGAATGGTTCCAAGTTTCAGAATCCTTTGAATGGTTCCAAGTTTCAGAATCCTTTGAATGGTTCCAATCAAGCATCGGTTCATCACTGCTTCTTACACGAGAATCACCATCATATCCATTTGACATTTTCTTTGGATCTTCAGAAGTCCACAAAGTTTTGGGCTGTCCCACAACCTGGGTTTGGTAAACAGAGTACCAGCTCAACATACTCGTTCGTTTTGCCTGGCTCGGCTCAATCTCACTCATGGCACGTTTTATACAAGAACCTACTACTTAAAATACACTTGGCTATCGATCTATCACTCTGAATTCTGGCACAAAGTCAGTTTCAACGAGAAAATTGGTAACTATTTTGAAAATTGAAGTCTATAAATCTGTAATTGTGATCAAGTGTCTGCTCAAGATCTCACCAAGAACCCCAATGTTTCAAAGCCAAGAACTGAACAGCGACTTTGCATGACAAACAGCACACTACAGCAGAGACGGTTGCGTGTCTTATATAAATTCAATCTCCACTGAAGCGTCTTCAGGTGAAGTTGTGCTTAAGAGCACTTGAATATGAACAGTAGAGATTGTTGCCAAACTCCGTGATCACTAACATGCCACGCATATTCAGGTCAGGCCTCTTGCAGAGAACGTGAACTGGATATGTGCGGACAAGTCAACCCACTTCAGCTGACCATGAATGACAGTCTGTTCAGTTTAAGATCAATTACGCTCAGCAATTACTTAACAACACGTAATCAAAGTAGGTATAAGTTACTGAACTCTCTAGAAGGCTTAATGAAACCATCTGGCAAGTACTTCATGGGAGCTGTATGTATGTGACGGGCCACAAAATGTCCATTTTGTCAATAGATTGCAACTGATAGCTTTCAAGCAGGGCTACTCAAACTGTGGACCACAGTCTAAATCCAGACCACTGTGTCTTTTGTTTTGGACCATGCAAAGGTCCCGAAAAATAAGATTTTCCAAGTTTATTACTTACAACCCAACTCGCCTACTGTCTAGTGTTGCCACAGAAAATCTTGCTGGCCTACTTCCAATTTCTCCTCTTGGTGACTGGAGAGCAAGATATTTTTCTGAATCTTCGGCAAATTTGAAATGTAAAAGACTTCTGATATTTGAGAAGGAGGTCAAATAACAAAGACCTTCCACAAAGTGTCAAATTGGAACATCGTTATCGCTCACTATCACCCACTTGTGCCAATATGCCACCAAGTTTATTTTCTTGGTTTCTGTAGAAAACTTATTAAGCGAGATATATTGATCATCTGCATATTTATTTACCAGTTACGGTCGTTCAAAGTCACTTCCAGGAATTGCTAGAATTGGTAAAGCCACATGTAATCAACAGCAACAAGTAAAAACGATTTTTTTTCAAGAAAAATCAGTGCAAGCAACATGGCAGCTCAAGAATGCTATTTTAAAAACTGTGAACTCCACAGACAATAAAAAAAAATTACAGAAATTATTTATTCTGGATTTAAAATATCAGGTACTGCTATAAACATATAATCCTTGAATAAACATATACTTCAGGCAGCAATTTTGACAAAAAAACTGTGTAACTCATACAGATGAACTGAGTTTGGGGGTATGAATGACTTTATGTATCTTTAGGAATCAAATGAATGACTCCTAAAATAAAAGATGACAGATCAAAATCAATGACAATTAGAATCAGATTATTAAGAAGTAAAGTATCAGTGAACTACTCTGATTTTGCCCCAATGCAGTGTGGTGGTGTATTATGCCGTGTTGAACAGTAACAAAGTGAAAGTAGCTTGTTATTATGCTCAAGCATAATAATTAGTAGTTTTACTGGTACACATGTAAACAAGCATTAAAAATCATAAACACTTTAACTTCGAATGAACTAATAATTCACCAATTTCCAGTACTTTTACTTTGTTAGAACTTATGTTACACATTTGTTACAAAGTACCCCTTAATTTTATTAAAGTAAGATCACTGGGACTGAGTGGTGACTGCCTAACAGGTGGAATTTTCACCACTGTGACGTTTAAAGACCTTTGTAAAAATAACGAAAAGTAATAACAGGGGGTTTCAGTTAAGTTTCAGACCAACAGGGTTCATTGGAATGGGGTGGGCCAATTACACCATTCACAATGTGGAACATATGGAACAGTGTCTTTCAAAACATGAAGTACAGTTGTAAAGTATTTACCATTACGGTATACTACCTGAAAGATGGATTAATTTAATATACCAATATAGATGATGTTCACTGTACCAAAGTATCTTTCCTGGTACATGTACTTTGGTAAACATGAAGTATATGTATTAAGTGTATTATTGCTAGTCATATACAGCACATAAGAGACTTTATTTTCTGCTGTTATAGATTGGCCATATGACATCACATTATTATTTATTATTAATAATTACAAATCACATCACATAATTATTATTAATAATTACAAATTAATAATATCTAGACAGATATTAATAATTTGTTGCTAACATTATTCCTGTCACCTCTGTTCATAGGTGACACAATAAAAGTTCAGATCTCTGAGGTCAAGTACTAGAAGTCATGGGTGAAAGGTCATAACAAGGAAGTTCAAAATAAGAATTTCATACCACACTGTTAGAAGTTGGATACTGGAACTCACAAATAAGACATATGGAATGACACAAGTATCACTGCCAACAAATTTTTCTTCAAGAGTAACGAGTTGCCTCGGAAAGCTGTTGCTAATGTCAGTCGAATCTGTGCACGTGCGCGCGCACGCATGTGTGTGTGCATGTGATTAAAAACAGAAAACAGCTGAAGGTTTGACCAAGGCAACATGCTGTATTAACTGGCTTGACACATACGTGCATATGTACACACTCATACATACATACTGTACACAGACACTGTACATATCTGATTGCAAATATCCATATATTCTACTGTATGCATCATAAATCTAAAAAATAATGAAAACATCAGAGCAGAGAACTCATTTACAACAGCGTCAACTGAATGGTACAGACATCAATGGTCTAAACATTTGCATACAATTCATTCTTCAAAATACTGCATAATGCACTGCAGTGTTTACAGTGTGAAACGGGTCCTCATTTGTGATTTCCCTAATGTTTGCTTAGCAACACTTCCGATTCTGAAAAGTTTCCGATATTTTTATCTTTCCCATGTACACTTCTGTTTACTTCCACTAAGAGCCAAGAACTTCCTACGAAAGCCGTGTCCCACACGTAAATGCCACTTCGGTCCCTAAACCAGTGGCTTCAAACTCTTGGCCTCTGCCCTAAACCTAATATGAAGACCCAAACAATGTAAGATTACTCATGCCTTGTTGCCCAAAACTGCAGCAAGATTGTATTGATGGGTAAAATGATATCACCATATTTTGTTAATCACTAAGTGCAACCGTTGTCATTTGAAATGTGGTTTTCAATCACACACTGAAGAAACTTTACAGAAATGTTTGCACCATAAAAGAATCTAGAAACGAAACTTATTATGATAGGATGAAAAGTTGTGACTAGTAACAGATTATCTGTTCAACTTCCTAACCAACAGCCCTCTTAATACTCGAAATGGCCAAAAAAGCATGCTTGCTAACTTAACGATCAGAATGCCGTTTTGGCTTTTCAGTGACAAGACAAAACCTGTGTTATCCAGACTGTGCTTCCCCTTCAAACCGTTTCCATAAGTCCTTGGATTGTTTTAAGACTGACCCTAGATTGGGGCTTGCCTGCTGCGAGGCCGACTCCACTGCTACTGTGGCTCTATTCAAGGTCTTTAGATCAGATAAATGCAATGCAAACATTGTAATCTTTGTAATCGTAATCGTAAGCTCGAGATTTCTACAGCACTCAACAAAAGCTAAGTTGTGGGAACCAGCTTATTCACAGTTGCTCAGTCAAAACAAAATCGATAGGCAGGAAGGGTTCAGCTCCAGGTCAAGATCCAAGAGTCAGACGGCTACGGTGGACGGTGTTAGGAACTGAACCAGAAAGTGAGACAAGGGGAAGAGGAAGAATCAGCAGAGGATCTGTGGAAGACGATTGTTTTCAGTCCTGAGTGAAAGACCTGCACAGAAACTGCAAGAGGTGAAGTGTTGGTGAGCACATATGATGGGTCGGCCAACTGAAGCTACGTACTAACTCAGTTAAGAGCTTTGCCAGATTATTCAACAAAGGCATAGAATTGCAGCTGAACGATATTTCTGGCTAGTTATTGCCAACACAGCACTGATCCATACAGCAACGGCTCCAGCATTGCTTTTGTGGGGGGACAAGAGCATTTCCCAAGAGGCCCACATTCTGGCAGTCCACCATGCATGGGTCTGGTCGGAGAGGCACTGGCATATAACCAAGAGAGGCACGGGGAACCGCCCCTAAGCCTATAGCTAAATCCTCCCCGGGATCCATCCAACTCGTCACCCGTACAATATTTCAAACTTACAATCAGGTTTACATCCTGAACAGAAATCGTCACCTGATATACATGATTCAATCCCTACACCCAGCACAGTGAGAGGAATAAATCCATACTGACATTCCTACCACTTGCCAAGTAATCCAATACAACCTCAGAAAACAAAGAGTATTTACAAAATTTTCTATGTTCAACTAAAAAGTTAAATACATATTTTCTGCACATGAAAGAAGCGTGAAATGCTCCAGAAATGGTTCAGCTTTTCATCAACTGCGCACAACGCAACTGAAAGGAACATCTAAATAAACGTTGCCTGAGTTGAGAGACACTGAAAATAATTTTTCAAGCTGTGGCTTGTATTTCAACCTTTCGACACAGAACTCAGTCCAGTGAAACGTTACCATTACCTGTGAAAAGTTAAAGCTTAGAAGAGCCGACAGAGACAACTGGAGGCATCCAGTCACACCAACTGCCGAAAGAAACCTGGATGAAACTGTCTCTCAGACAGACAAAAACTACAGAGAAGCCGAAGAGGTGACTGGGTTCGGCTGACAAGACTCGAGAACCTTCAGAATATGATGAAACGTCTTGCTGCCACTTGCACCGGTCAAATTCTGACATAACAGACAATAGATTTTGTCTTGAGAACTACTTTCATAGATGCCAAGCCAACTTTTCAATCTACACATGACAAGATGATTGAACATCAGTCCAGCATTCCATATTATTATAATAACAATTATCATTAATATTATTATTTTGCATTTATTACTGCTCATAAGGTCAGTAAATCTGAATCTGAGGAGTGAAGCAGGTGTGAGTGAAGGACTTGCTCAAGGTCCCGACACAGTAACCGTCTAAGGGGAGGCTCAAACCCGTACTCTCCACGTTACAAGCTGAGTGCCCTATCCAATCAGATACCATGCCCGCAATCGGCTACAGTGCCCCTGGTATGGTTGTGTATGTATATATGTAATGATGAAGACACTTAACTTTTAAGCAAATAATTGAGTAAGTACTGCATTTGTTAACACGCCATATAGCCATCAGTTCAGCGAGGAAATGTAGGCACAGTTGGCTCATAGCGGTCAGACAACAAAAGCAAGATGGCTCAGCCATTTGGTGTTGTTCTGCTGGCATGTTCAGTGAAGTTAAGACAAATGAAGCCGGGTTAGTATTTGGATGGGTAACTGTGTGTGGTATGATACATCATCTGAGAGCCATCCACTCATCCTTCCACCAGTTACTGGTCACAAATGACCAGCACTAAATGCCGGAAGGTTAAAAAGGAGTCATATCTTGTTGGATTGGTGTGGTTTTATTTGTGTCCCAGTGAAATGCTCCTTTGACCATAGGACCATACTTCTGACGAGGTGCTAAAGAGCGTGTAAAAACCTCAATGTTGCTTACCTTCACCTCTCAGAAGCAATAGCTATCAGAATTGCAACAAATGCTGAGATGGATCAGCTTATAAATGTAAATGTACATGGTTTTATATAGCGACCGTATGGCCTTGACCCTGCTCATTTGCAATGAATTGATCAGGTGAGCTACTTCACCACCACTGCCCATTTGAGTGGGCGCCACGACGTTTAACGTCCCCATGCATGGACCGATTATGTTCAGGTTAGGATCTGACAGACTGTCAGCATCACTGTGCCTCATATGACTACATACTGCATTCTTCACATACACATAAACACTCAGATTCAGGTGTACTGACATTGCGCGCATTACAAGTGCTTTAAATAAAAAAATAAATAAAATTAAATCAACACATAAAGCTATAAGAGACAAACACTAAGTACAGAGATGATGGTACTGCAGTCATCTACAATTCCATCAGTCAAGTAAACATACTTTCTACACAAACACTCCAACTCAAACACAACTGAATAAACTGAACAAAAGTAAGTCCGGCCAAATGGTTCAACTGAACCTTACAACACACAGCTATGTTATTTACACTGGTACAGCAGTGGTGAAGGATCTCACAAAATTAATTCACTGAAAAATGAGCAGGGTCAAGGCCATACGGTCAATACAGAAAAACGTACACATTTACATTTACAGCCAAGCTATGCTGCTGTGACGAAGCAATCGTACAACGTAGGATATCAGTCTCTTACTGTAAAGTTCATGAAGCCAAGGAACTTGCGAAGCATTCGGACCAACGGAGTGAAGCTGAATTCAGGCAGAGTTCCACGAACCGTCTCTGCCAGTTCCTGCCACCAAAACAACCATCAAACAACACCGTACTAGACTTGTAGAGTTGGTGGTCACTGAATGAGGTATAAGCCAGGGGTGAGTGCCTCTGGGTATACAACTTGATGAGGTGCTATATAAATGCTCTGAATGAATGAATAAATAAAGCAACCTTGGTGACAAAATCAGCAGACTGCTCATCTTTTGGCCGTATGATTGGATACCTGAGCATTTTGCTTAGAACAACTTGAAGTTGCGGGTTCCATTCCATGTAACGACCCTGGGCAAGTTGTTTGTGCACACTCTGCCTCTGTCACCAAGCAGTAGAATTTGCAATGCACTGGTCCTGTATCCAGAACCTTGGGATTCGTCCACTGCCGGTGCATGGGCCTATAGAAAAGGCAATGAGCGCCTCCCGTACATCTCACTTGTGGGATATAGGATACTGTACATACATAATTATAGAAGAATCTCACAAAGATACTAAAACACATTTAAAACATATAGAAAGTCCAATTTTTGATGTGAGTTGCATAAAAACATGGCAAGCGCAGGAAATACTTTACAATAAGAGCAGAAAGAATTGATAAGCTATTCCATTCCTTCTACTCTAAACGATACGACTGTATTTGATATTGCCCTCCTTCAAAAGTTTGGAAGTCCACACAAAACCCCCTTGCTCTGCGTCACAGGCCGAGCGCTTTAACCAATTGGGTGACATGAGTATGAAATATGCTTGCATACTAACGAGGTCATGTTGAATGATGGATCCAATGAGTACAGCAATATATGCAGCCACTATGCTGTCCTCCATGTGTTGACCAGCTGTATGAAGATCTAGAACGAAACACATCTAACCACATCAAGAAACACACTCACATGCAACCATGTCTTAAAACATGTACAGCTGTATGTATGTATTTATGTATGAATGTATGTATGTATGAATGTATGTATGCACGAATGTATATTTGCATGTCTGTATGTCTATATGTATGTATGTATGAATGAATATATGTACGTATTTATGTATGTATGCATGATGTATGTGTGTATGAATGTATGTATGCATTTATGTATGAATGTATGCATTTATGTATGAATGTATGTATGTATGAATGTAAGTATGCATGCAAGTATGTATGTATGAATGTAGGTATGTACGTCTGTATGTATGAATGCATGTATGAATGAATATATTGTCTCACTGATTATACCACAGACAAGGACAGCCTTCATTATAATTATAATTATTAATATGGAATTCAAGCTACGAGTGGATGTGGAGATAAAACTTTGATATGCTCTGGTTGCATGCTTCATGGCATCCGCTTATAAGCAATTATCACCAACGTTTGTTTTGCTTCCATGGAGACAAGAGAAACTTATCTGCCCTCAGTGTTATCTGTTACTTGTAAAATACAGATTTCGTGTTACGACCCACAAATAAAGAAATTTGCACACCTCTTGTATAATTGTCAGTGTCATCCTGGGAAGATGAAGGAGTTTCTTGGGAATCCAGGTGATTGGGGGATGCTTTGAACTGATCCTCCTCATCCTCATCATCTTTGGCAACCCACTGAAGCCCAGCCTCTGATTCCACCCACTGCCCACTTTGGTCAATTCCGTCTGCAGACGAATGGTGTGTGGACCATGAGCCAAGTGAAGAGTTTGCTGCCAACTTCTGTCGTTTTTCAGCCGCCTCTATCTTTGCATCATGCGCCTCTTCAATCAACTGAGCTGCCTTGAAACTCTGGCTGAACAGCTACGCAAACAAGGCAATTACAATCACAAAGCTGACAGCCTCAAAGCTCTCTAACTCTTTCCTTGCCTCTACATCTGTTAATCGTAATCATAAACTCGAGATTTCTACAGCATCCAAGGAAAGCCAAGTCGCGGGAACCAGCTGACTCATAGGCATTTAGTCGAAACAAAATCGATATGCAATCACAAGGCAACAGTGGGTGGTGTTTGGAATTGGATCTGTGGGAGAGATAAGGGGAAGAACAGAAATCTGGATAGGATCCGTGGAACAGGAGTGAAGAACTTCACTGTTTAAGACTGAATTTTACAGGAGAATTTGGCAGAGGATGGAAAAAGTTGGATGGATGGTGCACATAAGAAATGAGGAGCTGCTGAAAAGAGCTGGGGAAGAAAGATCTATGATAACTATGCCAAGGAGCCAACAGAGAAAATGGATTGCCACATACTGAGAGGGGACTCACTCTTGAGAACCATCATTGAGGGCAGAATAGAGGGAGGAAAACAAGAGGAAGATCCAGACAGATGCTGCTGGACTGGATGATGGTGGATGTATACAGCAGGCTGAAAGAAGAAGCTCAGCACCGAGAGGAGTGGCGTCATCGGATGTTTGAACCCGTCTGAGGGCAGAGAATCTGAAGAAGGAAGAAATTAGAGGTATATTGCATATACAAATGACACATGCAAAACAGCAAATAAGAAGTTCCAATACTCAGGTCTAAACTTAAGACTCACCATTTTCAACTTGCTTGCTAAGCTGTAGCCTAACTTCTGGTTTCTCTAACCTAGGGAAATTCGACCCGGCTTCTCCAATCAATAATGATTTTGATTACAAATTTTTCACTTGAAGCAACCATTGATTGATCCCTATGGCATTATGATAACGGCGCTATAGAAGTCATTAGATTAGATCCTGGTCACCTACACCAGAAGACAAGTTTGGAAAGTATTGTAGTTGTTGTCGATACAGCACCAGGAAAGGACATACAAGTCTGAGAGTTAACTACAGTGGCAAATACATGGTGATCAAGATAAATAACAAATAAAACAAGTAACTTACGAAATCAAAATCTGAACAATAAAAATTGCAACATACCATGCCCAGAGATTCAAGAGCTGATATTTCATCTGCTGAGTCCGCGTTGTTTGCAAAACGAGTCTTCAAGCTAATAAACTGCTTCCTGTTTGCCTCACAATTCTCAACCAAATTCATCAGCAGACTAAGACCCTATCAAGCAACAAAATTCAATTATATGCAGACAAAATTCGGGACATGCACACACATGCGTGCATGCACACACACACACACTTGCAGACTAACCTGCCATCAACACAGACTAATACCTTTTCCATAGATCCTATCCTGATTCTTCCTCTTTCCCTTATCTTACTTTCCAGTTCAGTTCCAAACACTACCAACCATAGTCATCTGACTATCTGCCTGCCTGACTTGGATCTTGACCTGAAACTGAACCTTCCTGCTTATTGATTTTGTTTTGACTGAGCGCCAGTGAACCAGCTGGTTCCCGTGACTTAGCTTTCATTGGATGCTGTAGAAATCTCGAGCTTACGACTTACAACTTCACCTCCAAGGCAAATCTGAACACACACACACACATACACACAAACACAAAAGAAATGCATGCCCATTCGGACATACATCACAAAGGCACAAAGAGAAACAGAGATAAACACCCTTCATGTAGGCAGACCCTTAAATTTAAAGGAACACAAGGAAGATATTGACAATTGCTTACAAAATGCAAATCTTAGGCCATCACATGAGACTAATAAGTCATTATTATTTATTATATCTGCATTCATTAAGCACCACTATCTAATGACTAAGCATCAGTTGATGGTGCTGAGCAGCTGTGAGTGAAGGACTTGATCAACGTCCCTACACAGTAACCGTCTTACTGTATTACAAGCTGAACACGTTATGCAATCGACTCCCATGCCCCACAATAATGGCTACCACGCTATAGAGCAATGTGACCTATAAAGAGTGGCATTCTGAGGACTGACTTTGAAAGAGATGTGTAATAAATCCTTCTTTCCTTCCTTTCTTCCTTCCTTCCTTCTTTCTTTCCTTCCTTCCATCCATTGCTAATTGTCTGATTGTCAACCCTCTGGATGTTATCCATCCTGCTTATGTGTCCTTCTCATGGGCATTGCGGGTTCAACTCCGTGTAACGACCCTGGGCAAGTTGTTTGCCCACACCATGCCTCTGTCACCCAGCAGTATAATTTGGTAAGGCATTAGCCGGGAAGTAAATGGCAAGTCCTGCGATGCAATGGCCCTGTGTCCAGGACCTTGGAAATTGTGCAATGCCAGCTCAAGGGCCTAAAGAAAAGGAAATCAGCACCTCGTCTACGTCTCACTTTTGGGATATGGGATACTTTATCTACTTACATGAGCAACTATCTGATGTAATTTATCTAGCCTGAGGACCTGCATGTGTCATCATCAATCCACTGAAGTTTTTGGATAAATATGGATTAAGACTCACTTTGTCAGAACAGGTCGTATACAGAGATAAGGAGTAAGAGAACAATAGTAAGAAGAGAAGAACTAACCAGAATGCTGAGGTCAAACTGATGCATGGTGCAGACGGTGGTAGATGAACTCAGGACTCTGCTGAGGAAGCTAAACAGGAGCTTTTGCTGTTGACCAATCACACAGCAGCCACGCTCTGGCAAGAGAGAAAAGAACAAAGCATATTTTATAAATTAATATCAGTGGCAGATTTCATTTCAGACATCTCAGATAACTCAAGCCTGGATAAAGGAGGAGGGTGACGTCAATGCCCTTTGATGCCATAAGATGTCGTCAAACATTGGAACTACTACATAACTATTATTTCAGACATCAGTGACGTTTCTCGTTAATCTTAAAATGCGTGTATCTGAAAAAGCTACAAGAGAAGTTTAAATGAAATGGAGCTACTTAAGAATGAACATCAGTAATAATATTTATAATGTCTTTTAAGCCTGAAGTCTTTCAGTAGAGGCATTGTTATCTGCATACAAAAACTATTAGGATGTTATTCAGTTTGGATACTGTTTAGCGGACATGGATACACCACACCCTCTAGATTCCAAATTGTGGCAATGCTTATCCAAAAACATTTTTACATTTATGAAATTCTTGGTTTGCAGGTAGACTTTGCTTGCCGAATATCCTTATGAATGGGATAAAAGGAAAATACGTGGCAATCATAAATAAGGAACTCACAACACGCAGAAGCTAACAGAAACCAAGAAATTATCGGGATGTCAGCAGGATGTAAGGCTATCACTAATCAATCAATACATACCATTTTCATGTGTGATGTTCAGCAGAAGCCTGAGCAAAGCCAACAAACAGGTTGACACGTGAAACCGAGGATAGTCTCTGCTGACCTTCTCTCCTCTGCAGCTCTGATCAGCAGCCACTTCCCCTTCGCTTGCTATGTCTCTGATGCAAGCTCTCAACAAACTGAAAGCATGAATTCAGTCTCAAAGCAATGGTACGTTGAACCATATTTGATACGATTATGTTCTGCCTCAGTTCATATTGCTCAGTATGTATTATTTATGCATAATCACTGCGTGGAAATTCTCTCCTGATGACTGATTGAAGGAAAAATAGAGGGAAAGAAGGTTCCAGGAAAACCAAGGAATATGCTGTTGGACTGGATGATGGATAACACAGGAAGATGGGGCTACAAAGAAGTTAAGGAAAGGGCAGAGAACAGAGAAGAGTGGAGTCGTTGGATTCTTGGACCTGCGTAACGGCAGAACACTGAAGACATAACCATCTTGCTCTGATTCCAGCCCCATTTTCATGCAAACATATTCTGGCTTGCATGAAGGAATATCTTAGAGCCATATTATGCAGTGAGACCTGTTGCCAAAGCGTAATGTGGAATGAACATCGTCTGATTTGGAAACAACAGAAACAGAAGTTGCAAAAAGATACGCCAGAGACCTTCCAAAGTTGTCATTCAATCAAGCTTCAAATCATAAATGTGCCCAATTTGTAGCGAAAGACACACAGTCTTCCAATTTTCTGTTGTATTAAATTTAATCAAAAGTTCAAACATTAAATTTGTTGCCAGTATTACAAATTCTACATGGATGAATCTATAAATTGCTATCATCAGCAGCAATCAATGAAGAAGGATTTTTGGAAAGTGAAGCTGCAAGTTATGTATCAGTTGCATTAATCATGGTTGCGACAGCTTACCTGCCAAGAGCTGTAATGAACATAGATGACCTATATTCTACGAGGAATGACTGATTTTCTGTACACATATATGTCACCTAAAATACATGTTAAAAATGACATTTAAGCTATCACAACTCCATAAGCAGACCAGTAACCTAAGAAACTAAGGAATTTTTACTCAAGTACAAATCTCTTGACTGCGTGGCTTTGTGCTGCGAATAAAACGTTCACCGATGCAGCGCCCACTGAACTTCGGGTTACATCCGGCCTGGAGATGAACCCAGAGTAGAGACGGCTGGTTACACATTTAGGAAATGGCAACGCTCCAGACAGGAGCATGACACAGATGATGATGATGATGATAATGATGAGATGCAGTGAAGTTAAGCAATGGAAGTACAGTATTTGGTAGTGATTTTAAAAAATGCTTCAGAATTGTTTATAGATGAACTTGCTGTTGTTAATGAAGTCTCAAATCTTTGAGAGATATTTGAAAGCAATACAGAAATGTTTATTAGAAGTCAAGACAAATAGAGTCCAGCTTTTTATGACACTGTCTTTCGAAGTCATATCACGAATCACCTTAAAACAAAGTTGCATTCTAAGATTTTCAACAGCTGAACTAAAAACCTGTCTGTGACCATATTTTATCAGAATTCGTGTTTGAAAAAAGCTGATAATAAAACTCTGGTACAATCTTTTGTTTTTAACAGAGATAAACTCTCATTTTGGCTGTAATTAATCCCTCCTAGGGAAGATAAACACAGATGATCTATTAGCAGTTGCAAATCATTCTAAACAGTTTTCACTGCAACAAGTCTGTTGTAAGAATTTTAAGAGACATTTTCTGGTGTTAGAGTAACAAGCAACAATTAAAACAACAAAAATCATCTTCATCACATGTTACTGATGCCAAACAGCAATTTGACAACGATCAGTATGAACAAATGACTTCCCAAATGTTGTCAATTGCGAAATCTAGTGCTTCTTTCATGTTTAGTGAAAGTCGAAAACACCAAAACACTCCTAATTACAAGAAAAGCAGGAGCTGATTCCTTTAAGGGCAGTACCAATAACATTCTGCTAGCAGGATCATGCCCTACTGGGGTTTGTGCAGCAGGGTCATTTTTTCCTGGGTGTTTCTGGTTTAATATCCCTGTACTGTGACTCTGGCTCAACATGTTTTCTCATCCATTGCACAATTCTCCTGGAGCAACATCCCAATGAAAACCTGAAATCTTTTTTTTACTGCAAAAAATATTTATATCTCATTTACCATTGGATCATCTTCGATCTGCTGGTTAGAAGTGGCTTATTTGTACCTAAAGGTCTTATGATGAATTAAAATCAAAACTGAGATTTGAATATCAACAAGTGACTCACGTTATCCAGAACTCTGAGACATTTCTCAGAACGTGCATAGAGATCAAGATTACCAGGTAAAGCATCTGGACAGAGCTTCACTATTTTGTCAATACAGTGGCAAGCTAAAGAAACAGAATTACAGCCATTTAATTCATTATTATTATTAAACAGCAACTTCTGTAGTGCCTTCACCACTTACATGTGTAAGACAGTGCTTCTTAACATCAAGGATAACTTCAAATAAAACGACTGAATTATAAACAGCATTTTCACTGGAGGAAATTAGACATAGAGTGTGGATCCTTTAGAGCGCTGTTCTCAGGAGCCAAGGCTTAAGGTATACGTGTAAAGTGGACTGAGTTATTTGGCTTCTATAATCATGTAGCCACGACAGCAGTCTTCAACTGTCAAAGACACATCAGCAAGTGAAATCTAATCTAATCTAAGAACTTCTACAGCACCACTGTAAAAACAAGGCATCAGTCAATGGTCGATGCTAAGCAAAATCATTGTGCAAGCAAAATTCCATGGTAATTTATAAAGCTTCAGATGTTTAGCTAATATTAAAGTTGGAACCCCTGGGGGGTGGAGTAATATTATTAGGTCCAAGGCAGTTTTATAATGAAGGATAAAGCGAAATTTAATAATTGAAGGGGAGGAAGAATTGGGTAAAGTTTATAATTTTATATAGGATTTATATTTATAATTCTGGGAAATCGAGAACACACAGAGACAGAATACGAAGAAAACGAGTCCAGGAAGAGGTGAGTTTTTAGTCAAGAGCTGAAGGCCAAAACAGACTTTGCGAGTGAACATTTACCGGAAGAGAGTTCAAAAGTCTAGGGTCAGTGACAGAAAAGATAATAATGAAATAACAATAATAACAATGCAATAATGAAAGGCAAGATTTCTATCATTAATCAATAACTTCATTAGCCCTGTTGGAAGTCAGTCGAGTACTGACTGCTCATCTGATAGGGAATTTCTGAATTATTTCTCTGACATTTTTGTACATTGTCATCTGCAATTATCTCTGACTTATAATAAACAAATGGCATCCATAAAAACACATACATTGTGCACTGACAAGAAATTCTACGACTGCAAAACATGAACAAAGAACACCTGTTTGCTTGCAATATTTACAACCATTTAAAATTTGTCTTTTATTATTCTGAGTGAACCTAACTTGGGCCGAATTGCTTCATTTAGCTGAGAAGTTAGCATGAATCATTTTATGCCAATCAGCTTTTTTCTTAGGCTCACTTAACTGGATGCACTTAATGAAACTAAGTTACAAAGGAACTATGTACCAGCATTCATGATGTGACTGAGGCCACCGGAGGATCTCAAAGATTCCTTGAACCAGTCTGCTGTCTGTTTTGCTGTCAAACTCAGCAGAAGCTCCAAGCCAAGGTAACCAGTCTAAGAAAGAAAGGTCAAGAAATCAAGCAACTAATATCGTTTCAAACACAAGTACAGTACATACGACCAATAAACAGTAGTGGTTCTGTGCATTTTGTGAATATAATGCATTATTAGTTTATGATTATTTTTAATCACTATTCTGAAAATTATTTTTTAAATATTAGTTTTATTCATATTTATTCATTATTCTGAACATTATTTTACCCCACATCGGAATAATCCCCACGAAAGACAGAATGAGGTTAGAATATGAAACATCAGAATGAAGTCAGAAGTTATCTTGCACCCATCTAGGAAAGTGAGAGCAGAATCGTATTCCAGACACAGAGACAGAAGTTTGAGAAGAGTCCCTTCTGGACTCTGCTCAGGACTGTTGGGCCCTCAGGCATCCTTTTGGGGCCAGTCCAAAGCTCTGGAATTCACCACCTCATTCTGTTAGTTCCAAAATGTCATTCAGGTCTACACAGAACATTCAGTTAAGACTCGTATGTTTGACCTCGTTTCCCTGACCTACAGATATGGAATGAAATTATTGGATCAAAATTTGTGACGGCAGTTTCACTGGAAAAGTCCAACTACAGAAGTCTTGTGCACTATGATAACAGCACCACTGAAGTCATTAGATCAGAGAAGATCAGATTACGGCTTATACAATACTACTGTAATATGATAATGCCCTTCTTTTATAAGGATTGCACAATGAAGTGCTTAATAAGGCTGGGAAACAGAACAGACTAGAACAATAACGTTTGAGTTCAGAGCAAAAGATAGTTTTGGTTAAGAGCATTGTGAAGATGAAGAGGTAGAGAGTTCCAGATGGACGGACCAGCAAACTGTGAATGAATATTGGCCAAAGCAAGACGTGTCCAGAGCAGAACAAAACATGAAGCAAGAAAGAAATAGGTGTTGCAAAAAGCTGGAGGCAGAGTTGAACTGAGTGAAAAAAGGTTAAAAAACCATTAATACTCTGTTGGAAAGATGAGACAAACAGCTGGCAAGCATTCACTGGTTTTTAGACTTCCAAGGACAAGGATGCTATATTAATAATCCTTTATACGAAGAGAGAAGCAAATGTCATTATTAATATTTCTGCATTTATTAGGCGCCACTATCTAATAACTAAGCATCAATCTATGGTGCTGAGCAACTGTGAGTGAAGGACTTGCTCAAGGTCCCTACACTGTAACCATCTCAGATGATGTTCGAACCCATACTCTCTGCATTAAAAGTCAAGCGCTCTATTCGTCTGGCTACGAAGCCACCAGGTGATCACTTGTCTGATCTCGAAGATTAAGAATGAGAAAACTGAAGTTAATGCTAAGCTTACGTGAAGTTAGATCTGTAACACAGGTTTTTATAAGGCATTGTACAAACTATATACAGACAGTCAGACAGACAGACAGACACACAGACAGACAGACACACAGACAGACAGACAGACAGACAGACACACAGACAGTGAAACTGAAAAAGTACACACCGTGACATCAGACAGCTTTATTTTTACATGAGGACTTTTGCTCGACTGAATCGTAGCGACGCAGATATCAAACACCTTGAGCTGAATGCGTTCCAGTTCATCCGAGCTGCGACTCGTTGAGCCACAGTCACGAGAATCAGAATCAAGGAGCCGCAGAATGAGTCGCAGGCTGAAGTCATCAAGTTCAATGGCAAGGCGATCACATGACATTGTAAACAAAACGGCTGAGAGGCAAAGCGACAGCGACTGGAAACATCGGAACATGAATATCATCAACAACACCTTTGCGCAAAAGTATATAACAGAAATTAATAAGTGCAAACCTATCATCATCGTCATCATTATCCAAGTTGTTATTATCATCACCATGCTTTTTATGCAATATGCAAACAAATAGATCGATAGACAGCTTTTTTCTTTTCATAAGCAAAATCATTTGCATGCTCTGCATGCACTAGAAAACTCTGGATTATTTCATGGTCAAAAAGATAAGTGAAGAAGATTTCTGCAGAATATATATATATATATATATATATATATATATATATATATATATATATATATATATATATATATATATATATATATATATATATATATATATATATATATATATATATATATATTCTATTTGTACTGTATGTCTCATTATTTGCCACCAGAGCACCAGCATTTCTGTGAATGTGCCGCTAGCCCAAACTGTCTAATTAGCATCATTTAACTCGGCATGAAATGGCGCCAGTGGAACCTGTATTCTTACACGCGCCTAAGCAAACTATTATTTCTTCTTCAGTGTTCTGCCCTTAGGCAGGTCCAGGAATTCAACAATGCCGCTCTTCTCTGTTCTGTGCCCTTTCCTCAACTTATTTGTAGCTCCAGTTTCTTCCTTTATCCATCACCCAGTCCAACAGCATATTCCTTGGTCTTCCTGGAACCTTCTTTCCCTCAATTCTTCCTTCAATCACTGTCCTCAGGAGAGAATTTCCACATGTCCAATCCAGTTCATTTGTCTCCTTATTGTATTAAGCAGTGTTCTTTCTTTCCTTACCAAGAGCAACACATCCTCATTTGTTTTAGAATGCTTCCAACTGATTTTGGCCAGTCTTCTCCAAATCCACATTTCAAAAGCCTTGATTTTTTTTATTTCTGCCTTTCCAATAGACTATTATATAGATGCTAATTAGCAACAAAAGCAGTGCAGCCAATCAGAAATTGTACTTGGTGAAGACATGAAAAGAAAGCCCTGAAATGCACCAGCATTTTTATGTCAAATGGAATAAGCTGAGATTTACCGCAAAATCTGGTGCATCGTGAAGTGCCTCCAATATCTTTGTCAGGATTCCATGCGCACGAAGATGCATCCGAAACGCAGGAACCATGCATTTTGAGGCGAGACTGAGTGTACTAACAAAAATCCATCAAGTGAAGAAGAGTTTTAGGACTTGTTAGAAGGCTGTTAAAGTCTCAAGTCCAAATTAAGATAGTAAAATAGTAAACCAATAGAAATGAAGGCTAGGGCTAGCACGGTCCGTGCCTGGGGACCTCAAATGCCATGATGCCCATTCAAACAGAAATTAAATTAAGATATTAAACCAAAAAATAGATAGAAATTCAGTTCATATAACAGGACAGTGCGCTAGTTTGTAGCGTCCTAGTGACTAAAGAACCTTGTTACTTCATGTGCTTCAGGGTGGTCACATGTGCGGTACGGTGGGCTACGAGTGGTGTTTGGCCAATGATCATGCGGTTATGGGTTCGACCCCGTGTAACGACCCTGGGCAAGCTGTTTGCCCACACCGTGCCTCTGTCACCAAGCAGTATAATTTGGTACCGGCTTATGCTGGGAATTAAATACACTGGTCCCATGTCCAGGACCTTGGGATTCGTCCATTGCCGGCTCAAGGGCCAAGGCAAAAGGAAATGAGTGCCTCCCCTACATCTTACTTGTGCGATACGGGAAACTTCACTTCACTGACCGGGAACTGTCGACTGGAGCTTGATACCTCCCACCACAAGGCTTCACAGATGACAGCCAAGAGTGCATCGACAAGCCGTTAGCTATGACTAAAACATCGAGTTGCTCAACAGAACCATACTTCCCTGGCTTGGTTTCAGGTATGAAATCACTGCAAATGTACACGTTTTTCTATAGCCACCATATGGCCTCGACCCTGCTCATTTTTCTGTGAATTTATCGGGTGAGATCCTTCACCACAGCTGCCTGTTTGAACGGGTGCCATGCCATTTAAGGTCCCCTTGCATGGACCTTGCTAACCCTAACCTTCAATGGTTAAAGGACAAGTTAAGAAATGTGTGTATTACCTAAGGCAACGTGTAGCAAGCGGCTGTGAACACTGTAGACCATCAAGTATATAGTCAACATCATCCTGGAACTCCTGAGTCTCTCCATATTCCTGACATTCGTGAGCTCCCTTTACGTTATGCACGACGGTAAACAACTGAAACACAGACGAAATAAATACACACTGGAGAATTGTTATAACACGCTTCATCATAATACGAATTCCGATATAACACGGAACCCTAACTTAATGTCTTCTTCTTCTTTAAATCCATGGGCGTTGATTGGACTCTTCACTGTAGGTCCCCACTGTCCCCTGTTCTGTGCCAACAGACACAGCCTCTCCATGTCCATCCCGAACTAGTCCTTGACGTCATCCAACAATTCTCTGCCCGGTCTACCTCTGATCCATATATGCCATCCATTATTCCACACACAACCTGTTTGACCATCTGGGTGTTATCCATTCTGGAGATGTATCCAAAGAGATTTACTGTCCTTTCCATTTATTTGTTGCATGATGTCTAGAAAATGAACTTGCTACAACTCAACCTTGTTAGAAAGCAGTTCTTGAAATGTCTTATAACAAGTCTCTGGCGTAATGAGGAATTGATTTGGGGTGAAATGGTGACGATGCCTTCAGTCACAAGTTCTTATGAACAGCCGCATAAGAAACATATAAGTTTAGCGAAGAAGTTTAGCACCTGGAATGAACTGATTTGAGAGGAAAAACGTAGAGCTGAGCCAGGTTGTTAAGGATGAAGCCTGACACACAAAGAATTGGGTCAGACTGTCAAAGTAATCCTACTTTCTGTACAGTGACACATTATGTAATGACCAGCAAAGGTGGTGGGGTACAGGTTAAAATACAATAGCTAAAATGCATTGGTTATCAGGATAGCACGAAAGCCTTGCAATACTGGTTTCGGAAATACAGAATAAAAGCAGTGACAATGTGCTGACACAGACGACATAACTGACAGCAATGGCACTGTTTCTCCAAGTTCTGTGGTCATAATCTCTGTGTGGAGATTGTATTGCCACATATTGTTCCTAGCCTCATTCTATCAATTGCAAACATTCAATTCAACCCAGCAGACGATGTTTTGGATTTTTTAGCCATTAACTCATATATGAGATCAGCTTACAGGTGGTCACATACAATAAATTTCAAAAGTAAAGTATTTTGGACAAATTCGTTAGGACCAACATAATTTTTCTCAAGTGTCTGACTAAGTAATTTGATTAAAAGTACTTTGTCAACTGTTTTTGCTTGAATTTCTACAAAATAAACACCCGCAGCTCTGGGTCTCTTACCCGTGATATGGGTATTCTGGTATTTTAACGCATGTAACTTTATTTATTGCTAGTTTCAAAGGGAAATGCAGTTTACAATTAATATAAAAATCTAATGTAAACCATGAATGAAATGAAATATGAACACGTACTGGTTTTTGTTCTTTGGAGACTTGGACTTTGACTACGTCGTTGCCTTGAAGTCGCTTTGGCCATGACGACACCCTAGACAAGACTGGAGGAGAGTCATCACAAGTCGAGAATTCATAGGATTCAAGTGCACTTGCAGCCTTTGCCAAATGGCCTTTTGTACAACCTGCAAAAACCTACCACAGAAACGAAACTATACGTCAACAGAACTCCACATGTATGCTTTCAAAAGTTTTGTATCAGACGATATTTTTACAATAAGAAGTTTCCAGGCATCAACCACATTTAATTTAAAGTCCTTTCTAGCAGACTGTCATATCACGGAAAGCAGTTTGAAAGTTTTAGTTGATGGTAATGTTCAATGTAAGTGATTGAAACAAACGTTACCCAAATCAACATTAAAGAATTTAAAACTTAGATTGCATATGAAATGATAATTGAAATGTTCCAACTGGAAGTGTAATCTAATTGTAAAACCTACACATAAAAGCCTGTAAAGATTGAAACCATGGCTGAAACATTTACCCTTAAAGACATTCCATATGCCTAAAAAGGAACAAGCATTTTAAAAATCAGTTAAAACTCCATGTACCTCATCTTTTTTAGGGTCATGCCACTGCCGTGGGTTGTAGACAGCTTTAGCCTTACTGGTCGACTGCAAGTAATAAGAAACAAGCATTAATACGCAGTTCGGATGCACTGCTTTTGAATTCATCATTTCACAGAAATACAAGTAACTAAAAAAGTTGAAGTAATTTATAATCAACCTGAGAACAGCAAGTTTTACATTACGCTCATTGCTATATAATCACAGGCTTTTACTAGATGCTCACTACACGTACTACAGAATCACAGGGTGATACAAAATGCAGGTCATTGTTAAAGGGTAGCATGCGTTCAGCACATAAAATTGCACAACAGGAATTTCTAAGCTGACTGAAATCCGTTACAGATGTCCAGCTGAATTCCAAAAGGTCAGAGAAACCAGAAGTCGGGCTAAGGTGGGCAAGCAAGTTGGAACAGATGAGTCTTACGTTAGACGTGAATAACATCAAAGAACTGATAGAATGAACAGAACTGGGGAGAGAATTCCAAAGCTTTGTACAAGCTACCAAGAATGCTCAAGAACCCAACAGCATCCTCATCGTAGGGTAAAGTACCAGTAGTCAGGCTTATCTGACTATGACATTGCTACTGTAATGTAAAAAATTATTCACATAATACAGCAAAGCAATTACAAAGTTAAATTGCTTGACAGCGGTGAGGTGCAGCAGTTTGGACATAGGATAAAGTAGTACTTAATTAATTAATTAAGTATTAATAAGTATTATTATGAGAGGGTAAAGTTCTGGCATTTGTAGAAAAGTCTGATGTCAATTGGTTGTAGTATGTATCAATAAAGTGGACAAATATAATATTTACTATTTTTTTACAAATTTTGATAATAAATATTTACCAGTTTTAAGCAAAACATGTTATTCGTATGAGAAGGAAACTTCTGTGCAATGGAGTAAAATTCTGTTTAATGGTGTAATGTTATCTTTATCATTTATTTATCTATCTTAATATCTATTTATTTATTTACTTTTTTATTGTTTATTATATTTATCTTAATCCTACCTTATGTGGACTCTTTAAAAGTCGGCGTACACTATTCTGATGTGTGGACTCGGAGTCCAACTTCAGCATCGAGACTTCATCAGATGATTTCTGCTGTTTAACACAAGTGTCTGTTAGTAAGACATCCCTGCCACAAGTTCTTTTGGACAATGCTTCTACCGTGCCCACATGGCCTTCGTTACGATCGCAATGACCACGCATTTTAAAGATATGGTCCGATGCAATGCGACTTTTCAACTGCTCACTGTTGTCTGGCATGGCACAACTGGGAGTCCTGTTCCTGAGTTTAAATAAAGTGTCATCTCCACGTATGACTTGGCGCTTACTAGTTCCAGTCCTTTTGCTGCTGTGCTCAGTAGCACGATGGCCAATGTGAATTTTTGGTCTTGTCCGGCTTCCTAATGCTGGATATTCAACTTCTTTCGTTAAACGTGGATCTTGACTGATATTAGTGTTTACATCACAGCAATTTGCAGTACTACGAGTTCTTTGTTCAGCTGCACGTTTGATGCATTTGTTGTGGAACTTAGTGGAATTTCTAGTAGTACCTCTACCTTCTAATGTCCGATCCTTACTTACTGTTTTGCACAGGTCAACGGGATCTTGATTGTCATAGTTGCCTAGGGTCACAGCATCGCTTTTATTAGACTCTGGAAAGGGCTCAAACGTTTCTGTAGAATTTTTAGGACTCAACATGGGAAGAGAAGTGAACTCTTCAACTTGTAAATTGAACTGTTTTGTGTTACCTTCTGTCAATGTTTCGTCTGCTGTTTCCATTGCTAGAACATGATCATCTTGAACTGGGTCAGTTTTACCACAAGTCAAAGCTCTTTTACTACTTTCCAAGCAGCTGTCACCTAATGTTTCACAGAATTTATCCTGCAAATCTTCTAAAGTTAATGAATTCCTCAGATCAGTATGTTTCACGTGTGTCTTCGGTGACTTTTGCTTCAACACAATCTTATCCTTCAATTTTTTAGTTCTTCTCCTTTCTCTGCTACAGGGACGAACCTTCTGTATGTTCTTGGAATTACAGTTGCTCCTATCTGGATGGAGTGGACTACTTTCAGTTGATATGTTTTCAGTAAGCTCTTCATGCGGTAAAGGACTCTGAACAGGAGTTTCAGGCAGAGGTGACAGTAACAAAACAGAGGAAGTTTCGTCCATATCAGAATCTTCATGAAGGTTGAAACTGTAATGCCGTTTTGATAAAGATTTTGTCTCTTCATAGCTTTGGTTGTTAGTTGGAACGTTAAGTGGTTGAATGCCAACAGAAGTAATAGAATCACCTGATTTCTGTAACAGTTGGTCAGAAGAGTCCACTGGAAATGCAACTGTACCTCCAGGGGTCATGAACTTTCCTTGCGATGACAGTAACGAATAGCTGTGGTCCTCTTTTAGTTCGTCGTCATGCTCCAGGCCACAGAAGTAGTCATGTTCTTGTAAAACAGAAGGCAAGGCAAAACGCTGAAGGTCTCTGACAGAACATCCATGAGGAGAATTGTCAAGTGGAAGCGTCTGAGAATTGTCATTGTTGACACTGAAATCATCAGAGGACATTGTGAAATGCACAGAAGGAGCTGGCCTGTTTTCTGGGAAGCCATGCGGAAAGTTGATGGAATCTTTAATTTCTGGTTCCAGAGTTATATCAAGCACCGACAATGACTTGTGTGATGTGACTCCGGGTTCAGAAGATCCCACTGAGATGGAAGAAGCCTGAGGTGCAGTGGGTGCAATGCATGAAAAAGCTTCATTAACTAGTGATTTCTTTCCAGAAAATAATTTGCTCAACTTATCAACGAAAGTCTTTGCCTGTAGCTTATGTTCTTCTGGGCTCTTTCTTTTGTTATCTGATGATTTGTTACAATTCCTGCTTGTATTACAAATGTCTGAATCATTCAGGTGTTGATATATCGCTGTTGCCTCCTGTGCAACGTTGTCTGCGGCTTTTGATACACCTTGGGTAACAGGTACCGGTGCATTGCTTTTCGTGAAATCTGCAAAAGAATTGGAATTGCAGTTTGAAGTTCGTTCTTTGTCTTCACTTGCCGTATTTGTTTTCAAACAAAGCCCTGGTTTCTTGTGCACAGAAGTTACTTTTGCATCACATTCGTACTGCTGGATTTTGACCGGAGGTATTTCTTCTGACTGTGGTTCACAAATACGACGTCTCTCCGTTTTGTCAATAACCCCCTCTTTAGGCAACACCTCGTGCTTTCCACAGATTTGCTGGATTTGTTCACTGTGTTGTTTATTCAATGAAATTTCCTTAAAAGAAACTGTACAGTCCGACTTTATTTCAATTTCTTTTTGCAGAAGATCCTGTTCTGTAACACTTTGGCATATTGCGTTGTCATCAGGTCGAAAAGACACTTCAGTCTGTTCGTGAAGGGAAGTGACGTCACAAGAGATTTCAAGCTGGTGACTATTTGGAGATATCAGTTGTTGTTCCTCAGTCATATCAGATGTGGTAATATGCAATTCTTCATGCTTTTCAACAACTTCTGAATCTCCATCTTTAAGCAAACTCTGCCCAGTAGAGAAACATGGTTTGAGAAAGCATTTATTTTTTAATTCTTGCGAGGATTGTCTGAGCGACACTTTTTGCTTTACCTTTGACTGGAAATCTCCAATTTTCTTTGTTTTTCTGTGTGAGTTTGTACCTCTGCCTCGCTTAGGTTTTGATGACTGGTCCTCTTCGGAACTAAATAAAAAGAGATCTTCGTCCGATCTGTTTCTCTTTTCCCTAGGCTTGCCTTTCAAATTGCTACTTTTAAAATTACCACTAGTAGGCAGAAATGATGAGTGGCTGCGTGTAATCAAGATATGGGAAGAGCGGTCATCTTGAATGAGATTATCAAAAGCTGTTGTTGCAGTGAGGTCCTTGTGTCTCGTTTTGCTGTAGGTCTTAATATGGTGTATATTATTAAACAAAGGCATCTTCAACACTAATCCACTCAGCTATCTAAACAAAGTAACAGCAATTCCAATCACAGGAAAATTAGAAAAAAGTTGAAGTATCTCTATGCCATAAGTAAGTAAGTAAAGTAAGCAAGTAACACACCTGTTAACATGCCATATGTATATCAGGCATGTGAGGAATAATAGGCATAAAGGTGTAAGCACAATGACTAATGATTGCTGCATGCTTCTAATCAATCTGTTTGGAAACACACACATATGCCTACCTAGCTGAAGACTTAAAGTAAGACAAGTCTGCCACATTTTGACGTGGCATGTAGCAAAGTCACCACTTGCTGTTCTTGGGCCGTTGAGCCAGAAAGAACAAACCGGAGTGTCCAGGACCCAGCTAGTGCACCACAGGACCACCTGTGCGCTTCTCAGTTAGCTAGCTAGCTAGTTAATTAGTTAGTTATCTAGATACTTAGCATAGCCCCATTTACGTATCTCATTAAAATACTCCCTAAGCTGCATTAAGTTCATTTATAACAAAATATTTATCAGTAAGCAAACAGTGCAGAGATAACTATAAAAGTTACCACTGCGTTAAGATCCCAGGTGACAGCGATATTCAATATCGCTGTCACCTGGGATCTCACCATGTTCCTTGTTCACAAAGACAAGAGTAGTATAAACATCCACTGTAGAAGTTACAAGTAAATGAATAAACTGACTGTGATTTCGGGACGATAAAGATTCTATAAGTTTATGGAATCGATGAGAAGAGCTTGCCCAGATATGAACGATAGTATGAAACTGGATGTGACACCAACTTCATCAAGCATGCAACATATGCTACAAAGTTCGCCGAATATATGAAGCCGTCAAAAGCATGACACTGGTGTTCACTACTAAATGCAGATATCATCGCTGCATAGTCTCGAATTTTCGGAATTTTAAATGAGGTTTATTAAGGTTATTTAGATCGTTCTTTACGTAAAATGTAAACAACTTGAACCAACGCCCTTCTTCTGAATTCGTATTCTAACTTGATTTCCGAAATGTGCATGCCCTCTTCTGGAAGAAGAAAAGCCCAATAAAACGTTTCGAACACTCTACCACTGTCAGAATAAGCCTCTTGTGAAAAACGAACATCCTAAAGAAAAGAAGGTAGCCTTTCTGTATTGGAATTCGTACGATCTGTAACTCGCGAACGTGATTGCCTATTTTTTAAAGAAAGGCAGTGGAAAGAGGAAATGGTAGTATTATCCGGAAGAAGGATATACGTACAAATATGTTGCAAATCAAAGAAAATAACGATGTTGTAACTGTGTTTATGTTGAAATCTAATAATTATTGAACTCAAGACGCCATACATGCAAACACAGATGACAGATCACGCAAAAGGCAAGGTACAATACGTCATGTAATATGCTTGCAGCGCCAGGGTGGGTAGATAAGAATCATCCGTTCGCAGTCTTTTTTAAAATCTAACCTAATCGCATAAGCCATGAATCTTCAAGATAGGTAGCAATTGAAGGGAAACAAGTATCTGAAGAGTTTTGGAGAGAAAAGACAGCTTGGAAATACAATCATTCGCATCCCACAAATCTGAGGTAACCATTTTTAGCCTAAAGAAGCATTTGTCCTCGGCCTTACCTGAAATGGTGTGTTAAGATGAAGCCTGGAACGAAGTGGTACTTGAGGCGGAAGCAAAAAAGGCAGGAAATACCATTGAACATGCACGTCATATACCTAGATTGCCATCTTAATAGGAAGTGAAGCCTTTAAGTCATGGCAGGTCTGATTGGGCCGTCCGAGTGTTCGTAAGACTTCTGCACAAAGTAAGATCAAACCATTCAGGTCAGTCAAAACAAAATCGATAGGCAAAAGGGTCAAGATCCAGGAGTCAGGCACTCAGACAGTCGGACGGCTACGGTGGATGCTGTTTGAAACTGAAGCGAGAAGAGAGACAAGAGGAAGAGGAAGAATCAGGATAAGATTTCTGGAAAAGAAGTGTTTTCAGTCTTGAGTGAAAGACCTGTGCAGAAACTGAAAGAGGTGAAGTGTTGGTGAGTTCGTATGATTGACCAGACAACTGTCTCAATTCTGGCGGGAGTTTATTCCAAAGGGGTGGGGCAGCTATGGCTATGGAGCGATTTCCAAATTTTAAGGATGAGGTGACGGGAGGGCGAAGAAGTGTTAGGACAGATGAGGAGCGGGTTGAACGGAGTGGTTGGATAGTAAATAATTGACGAAGATAGGAGGGTTGGGAGGATTGAAGTGTGTTGTAGGTGAGGGATAAGACTTTGTACTCTATTCGTTCTGGTATTTTAAGCCAGTGCAGTGATTTGAGAACAGGGGTGATGTGATGGTATTTGGGGGTTTTGGTGACAGCACGTGCGAGAGCATTCTGGATAGCTTGTAGGCGATTTATCTGGGTTGTATCAATATTGAGGAAAAGTGAATTGCAGTAGTCAAGTTTTGCATGGACTATGGATGTGGCAATGATAGATGCGGTTTTGAAGTCAAGCATAGGACGGATTCTGCGAAGGTCGCGAATATGCATAAAGCAAGAGCGGGAAAGATGGCTGATATGATCAGAAAAAGTAAGGTTCTGGTCGAAAATTACACCTAAATTACGGACAGAAGAGTTAGTATTAAAGGTGTGGGTGGAGGCAGAGTCCAGGCTGAGGGAGATAGAGGGGTCAGGAATTTTCTTGAGCTGGTCACGTAGGCCGATAAGTATGAATTCAGTTTTAGATGGGTTCAGGCATAAGAGATTAGATGTCATCCAAGAGGAGATTTGTTTAACCACACAAAGAAGATGATCTGTAGATTCATTGAAACAATTTGGAGAGAAAGAGATGAATAGTTGGGTGTCATCAGCATAGAGGTGATGGTCAACGGAGGATGCTTTAATGAGTGAACTGAGTGGGGTAGTGTAGAGGATAAATAGAAGAGGTCCAAGAACGGAGCCTTGTGGAACTCCGCAAGTAAGAGGGCATGACTTAGAAGAGGCTTCCGAAGTTTTAATAGAGAAAGAGCGGGAGGAGAGATAAGACTGTATCCATAGGAGAGCAGTGTCAGCAAAACCAAACCAGGTTGAAAGTCGGTGGAGTAAGATATTGTGATCTATGGTGTCGAAGGCTGCAGAGATATCGAGGAGACAGAGGCAAGAAACCTGTTGATGAGAAATGGCAGAAACAAGCTTGTTGTAGAGAGATGTCAGCAGAGTTTCGGTTGAGTGGCGTTTAGTAAAACCAGACTGGTGTGGGTTAATGAGTGAGTTAGAAGCTAAATAGTTATTGATTCGAGAGAGGACAATCCGTTCAGTTAATTTGGAGATGAAAGTCAGGTTAGAAACAGGCCGGTAGTTAGAAAGGATTTCCTTGTCGAGAGATGATTTCTTGAGAAGAGGGGTAACAAGAGAGTGTTTAAAAAGAAGGGGAAAATTTCCAGTAGAGAGGGAGAGGTTAACTATTTTGGTAATAATTGGAACAAGGACAGATGCACAGTCTTTCAATAAGGAGGTAGGTATAGGGTCAAGTTCACACTGTTTGTTTGGGAGAGATTTTAGCAGATTTAGTATTTCGGTCTCTGATGTAGGTTGAAAAGCAGAAAATGAGGATCGAGGTGGGGAAGGTGGGCTGTCATAGGTGGAAGAGGGAGCATCAGCAGCTGGATTGTTGGAGGTTTTGGAAAGTAGAGATTGAAGAGAGAGACGGAGGGTACTAATTTTGTTCGAAAAGAAAGAACAGAACGAGTCGGCTATTGAAGAAGACGGAAGAGAATTTGGAAGTGGGCTAGATGAGTTCCGATGGAGGAGCTGGTTAATGGTTTTCCAGAGAAGGCGAGGGCTAGAGGATCGAGAACGAACTAGTGAGGAGTAAAATCTTTGTTTAGCTGCAGTAAGAAGGCGATGGTATTTATTTGTGGCAGATTTAAGGGCAGAGAGAAGTTGAGGATCCCTGGTGCGTTTATAGGCACGCTCAAGGCGTCGCCGGAAAGATTTGAAGGCCTGGAGATAGGAATTGAACCAAGGATTGTTAGAGTGAGAACGGGATTTGGTAATAATAGGAGCATGCTTGTCAAGGATAGTGGAAAGAGTGGTGTTATAGGAAGAGAGAAGGTCATTCATGGAGGAGGGTGGATTTAGCACGAGGTCAGAACAGGAAATATCTTGTGTGAAGGCTTCAATATTTATTGAACTGATGCGACGAAAAGAATGAAAGACAGGATCAGGACGTGGTGTCGGAAGAATGTTAAGATAGGTAAAGATGGGGTAATGATTAGATGGCGTGTCAAAAGAGAAAGATATATCAGGTGATAGAGTGGAGAATGATGATGTGATAATAAGGTCAAGTGTATGATTGTGAATGTGGGTGGGGAATTTGACATGTTGAACCAGATTAGTTGAGGACAATAGGGTGAGGAATTCAGAAGCAAATGTGTCAGAGGGGTTATCGACATGTATATTGAAGTCACCTGTAATCAGAAATTCATGAGGTGTAGTGGCGGCAGTAGAGAGGAGGGTGGTAAATTCTTTCAGGAAGACCGATGGAGGACTTGAATATGAAGAGGAGGATGGAGGGCGATATACATTAAAGATAGTCAGATTTGTGTGAGGAAGTTTAAGCGTAACTGATGCACATTCAAAAGAGTGGAAACAGTAACCAGGTGAGTCTAAAACTGTGGCAGGTTCTCGGGTGAGAAAGGCAATACCACCGCCAGTTGGGTTTTTATGAGAAGGGCTAGATGGTTTGCAAGGACGAGGTGTACTGTAAAGATGGTAGCCAGGAGGAATACAGTCTTCATATTGAGCAAGAGTGGTGTTTAAATTAAACCAGGTTTCAGATAAGGCAAATATGTCAGGCGGGTGAGAAGAGAGGGCTATATCACTGATTTCTTGTGAATGTGCAGGATGTAGTAATGATCGAATATTTAGCGTGCAAAGTAAGAAGCGGTTGTTGTCAGTATTTTGAGCATTGTCGAGGATGTTGGAGGAAGAAATTCTGGAAGGAGGAGGACAGGTAGGAGGTGAGGGAGGAGGACATGAATAAAAATCCAGTGGGCCAGGATTTGGGTGGATGTCCCCGGAAAGCAGGATTAGTATGTTGAAGATGGTATGGCGGGTGAGGTGCTGTGGTGGTCGCCTGAGAGATGAAGTTAGGAAGAACGATAAAGGAATAAAATACATACGTCCATACTGCATAGTCGCAGTGCCAAATTGGGCGCAGTAAGAATGTTTGGCTGTAGGAACAATGTAGGGCAAGCGGGTGTGGAAGGGTTGGCAACTAATATGGAAGGCGATCATGAAACGTAGACCGAAAATAAGAAGAATGATTGAACTGTACATTATGTGATCTAAGATGACGTGGCAGTTTGATGAAGCTAAAATGGCGGAAGGTAAAGACGCAGGCGAACGAGTGCAAAAAGGACAAAAATTAGGCGAATCTTAAGTTGATTAAATGTTGAAACAAATAGGAACGAACTCACCAAAGACAGAGCATAAATCCGGTAAGAAAGAAAAATTAAAAAATCAGAAAAGACGTCGAAAAGTTAGAAAATATAGAATTGAGAAATAAAGCGCAGACGCCGCGACGCTGGTTCCCTACTCTCAGGTAGGCTGGGTTGACCGACCATGGGCGATCGAGGACAATATTTTTTCTTTTGATTGAGAACTTGCAATATTTCTTACCACGAAGACCACGAATTTATGGAGAAGTCTGAAGAGCTATAGCAGAGATATGAGTGTTTGTTACAGATATTATGGACTGCCGCACAATGAAAATGCAATAGGCTTCAATTTGAATATTACCTATTGTATTCTACAAAAATTTATTTCAATAAAAACTTTAATTTCTAGAAGTTTGACAACAGAGATTTCTAAATAAGTTAACAGAACTGTTACTTGCTATCGCTTGAAGAAAATCATTCAAAGAAAACGCTTAAGTAACAATAGTTACTGTGCAATATCAACGGACCAAATACAGAGGTTACATGTTTGCATAAACAAAACTCAGGCATTATCTGATAAATCTCCAGTATCTGGACAATAAAACATTCTCCTACAGATATCTGAACTGGGATAAAACTGGCAGCAAAACAATGTTAAAGTTACATGGACACTGCAATATTTTTAGTTTACATTCAGGGTTTGAACATTGTAAAATTATAGTAACTAATCAAGCTTAAGTCACCTGATGTCAGTACAGAAAACCATTAAATATACGAAATTGAAAGCAACAACTGAATGCAATTCACTTACGAATGAAGGTGATATTCTTTGATAAAAGAGAATCAGTTGCCGTTCAGATGGCTATTTTGTACTTCAACTGAAATTGACCAATGACAACCTATGCAACAGTTATGCAACCACAACTGACCAATCATCATCTTTCACTATTTACATCCTTACTGAAACTAATAAACCAAAATCAGTTCTTTAGATACAGTAAACATAACCTTCATTAAGAAAAGCAAATCAAGAGAGCCTACTGGAACAGCTAAATCTGATATACAGCAATTACTGCCCAATAACAGAGCTACAATGCATTACTCATTCCCAGCTTTAAACACTTTAGTGAACTGATTGGACCGGGAAGTGAAGGTAAGCTCATCAATAAATGAGCAGCATTGATTTGGGATCTTTATTACATACCCCTATCAACGTTAGTCCTCTTTCTTCCTGGGATTAAAAGATCTCTACTTTCAAGCAGAGCATACATCAACCAAAGCCACAGTGCTCAAACTGCAACCTAGCGATCCTTAATTAGGAACCACCGCATGGAACAGTCTTCCTGACCACGTGAAGAATGCACCATCTCTGGACACATTCAAGTAACGTCTCAAGACCCACCTGTTTAAAATATATGACTCAATGATTTCTGAACTCGTGCACATCGCCCTTTCTTCAGCCTCAGCCTTGCTACGGTGCTATATAAATCATCATATTATTATTACTAATATATACATACAGTATATACACAGGGTAATATGGAAACAGATTGGTACCCAACATGCTATACTTCTGCTAAACTAAATAAAGAGATACTGCAGAGCGACCAAAAGTCCAAATAAACTACCACAGGACATTTAATATTGCTGAGCATAAAACACAGGTACACAAGAAACTTCCTTGGCAAATACAAATCTACTGTTACATCTGTTGCAACAAAGATTAGCAGCTACAGCAATTAACAACGTTTCAAAACACATAGTATCCTGCTCAGTCTAACTCAAGCCGCATCATTAGTGACTAATGGGCCGGTGACAAGGACGGGCAGAAGTACAAAATGATAACTTTTTAAGTTCTTCTTGAGTTGTCAATATACACTTTTTAAAATAAACTAACTTTCAACTCTCAAGAAAAGAAAGGACGGCCACAAGTACAAATAACTTTTAAATTTTTCTTGAATCGTTAACAGACAAATAACTTTCAACTCTCAAGAAAACAGGCCGAGCGTTTTCCTTGTAAGGTGTTATACTTTGATGTAATGTTGTCCAGTGCTGGAAAACGTGAGGTCACCTAGTAAGATAATATACTCTCCTGGAAGATGCAAGACTATTCACAAGAAAAGGTTTCATACATTAGTTTCCCATTATCTTCTTATGCCATAGCAAGTACTGTAATACAATTAGGCTGTTTCAATGGCTTGAAAACAAAGTGCAACAAGAATTGAACCCCAGTCACACAAATGCAAATGGTTTCATACATTGTATGGCCTTGACCCTGTTCATTTTCCAAATGAATTAATAGGGTGAGATCCTTCACTACCGCTGCCCATCTGAATGGATGCCATGCCATTTTAGGTCTCGTTGTACAGACCATGCCAGCCCGAGATATGTGAACCAGCACCCTCATGCACAGAGGCGCCTTGACGTATGCCTTATAACCATAGAGCTAACCAGGGCAGTATAAACAGAGGTGAAAGACTGGCAATCTGCCAGACAACAGAATAATTCGCTAACAGAAATAGCAAAGGCTTCGACGACATAAAACGACTAATGTAAAGCTGGAAACAAGCAGACATTTAACAGGAACGTTCTTCTGAAGACATCACAGAAACACCAATAAAATTGGACAAAAGCAGACAACTTGGTAAACGTAAATAAATGTAAATGCACACATTTTTATATAGCAACCGCACGGCCTCGACCCTCTTCATTTTGCAATTAACTGATCGGGTGAGATCCTTCACCACCGCTGGCTGCCCTTTGGAATGGGTGAACTCTGAATGCCAGCATTACTGGCAAGGGTCACTCAACATGTGGAACTTACTCTTCGTAATAACGACAGTAAATTCATAACCCAGCTCAACCAATTGCTAGACTGTCCATTTGAAAACAGTCAACTTATCGTCTTAACATTATCCAGGTTCTATGTACCTAAAGAAAACACGTTTGCTACAGTTTAAAAAAGCTGTTCAACATAATTGTGAATGGTTAATGGCAACAATGTTGCTATGAAAATGTCTAATTCTCTTAAACGTAGCATACATTTCTTCCAGTACATTCTGCAGACCGTGCAACTACAGCAACTGTTCATAAATAGTCAGAAGTTAGAGGCACAGCATACTTTCAAGTCTGTACCGTGATCAGATTAAATTTCAACCTGAAGCAAAAATCTACTTTCACAAAAATCTGTGTTGTAGACATGATTTAAACAAATAAATTCTTCAGATTACATATCACTTTTCAGCCGCATTCTACCATTGGTGTAAGATTACGTGTCTGTTGCCTTGTGCTAGATGTAGCAAGTACAAGCAATTTCCCCAGGAAGCCTAGGTCCATTTGACACCAAATGCTTCAGGTTACTGAATTTGTAGAAGCTTCAAAACCAGAAAGTAACTCCAAAGACCATCTTCCTGGATTTGGGGAAGATGATTGGCAAAGGCTGCACAAAGGGGGCATCACTGATAAGTGTCCGTATCAACACATAAGACTGATTGCTTTTTAAAATACAGATCAGCAGGAAACTAAAATAAGTTTAAGAACTTCCTCTTACATTTAACAGATTCCTCCAACAGATTCTCTAATGATAAAAACGAATTTAACAACAGAACAGCCAGACTGAGTTGTGGATACAAATCTTACAGTCATAACCGTTCTAATTCGGCTAGACTACAGTAAATAATATCGCAGTAATTATGCAAATATCGTATTCTAACAAACGATAGCAGCTGCTTAGCAACATGACATTGTGTCTTTCAGGTAGAGCACAAGAAAAGAAGAGGCAGACAGAAAGACTCATTATACAGCTCTCCAACTGGGCTGCCTTCATAGCTGTCTAACAAATCAAGAAACTACTGTAGAGCGTCCGTTAAGCATATCTGGTCAATGATTGTGCGGTTGCAGGTTCAACTCCAAGTAACAACCCTGGGCAAGTTGTTTGTGCACAGTGCCTCTGTCACCAAGCAGTATAATTTGGCAGCCATGTAAGCTGGGAAGTAATCGGCAAGTCCTGCAACGCACTGGCCCCATGTCCAGGACCTTGGGAGTCGTCCACTGCCGGCTTGCGGGTCTAAAGAAAGGAAAATAGCGCCTCCCCTACATCTCACTTATGGGATATGGGTACTTAAACTTTTTTACAATAAGTAAATGCAGAAAGATGGCCATTTGCATAAAATAGCATGAGATTTAAATTAGCACAGAAGCCATGTGTATTACATCGAGGACAAAACTTCATTACGGCTGCATACAGACATCTTTCACATACAGCAAATGACTAAACTTTGCACAGCAACAGAAACTGGTTTGCTGCAAGTCAGAACCAGTTGGCCAACCAGCATTCTAGACCACATTAAGTACAATATCTGTACATGAAAAGACCTGCGAAAGAGCAAAAGAAAGGACAATGGATACGACTGGACCACAGGTAAACTGGCTCAGGATCACTATGCTCACAAAAGCTGCCACAAAGATATGAAAAATGTCTATGTTCACACAAGAAATACACTTCGCTTTTACATCACACCACACAGCTGCTCCCCAAACATCTTCAAAAAACACGTAATAAAGGGAATGGAAAGTAAACTGCGATACGTTCCATGGAATTTATTTCAGAAAACGGTCTTTCCCGTTCAAAATCCCTAAACACCATTCAGCTCAATTTTACAAACTAAACCTCCAAACGAAATCCACTGCTATACTCTTCAACAGACGAAAATCAAACAGTAAGGAAGACTAATAGGAGCTCAGACAACGTCACTCAGTATCGACCATTGATAGATTCCATTTTCCTAGAGTAAAACTCGACAGTCCAGAAACAGCTCGAGCTGCATTGAACAGGCTAAAATCGACGATCAAAACAAATGTTTTTGCTAAGTGGACCACTACTATAAATTAATTCTTTCATCGTCGCACGACATTATGTACAAATGTCCTTTGACTCTCTTTCTGATTTGCTCAGTCGCTCGGCCGTGTCTTTGTCGTGCTTCTATACTTCAGTTGAGCTCTTTGGCCGATCTCTTCCTCGCCGTTGAGCCAACCGAGACGCTCCGACAGGTGCAAGCAGTGGAGCAACAGGACTGTTGTTGTTTATGGCTTTAAATGTCGCTTTCATTGCTCCCTGTTAGAAAAATATCTATGCAAATGAGTGCGAGGCTGCTAAGGCTCAAAAACAGGTATTGCCGTTAACACTTCATGGCTCCAAATTCAAAAATATGTATGCAAATGAGTGCCAGGTTGCGAAGCCTCAAAAACAAGCATCATTATTAACATTTCACGGCTCCCAATTAAAAATATTCATGTGAAGAACATGAAGCGCACAAATGAGCATCAAAATAAGCCTCATGTTAGGACCACGGGCAAGTTGTTGTGGCCCACACTGTGCCTCTGTCACCAAGTAGTACAATTTGGTACAGGCATAAGCTGGGAAGTAAATGGTGTCCTGTGATGCACTGTCCAGGACATTGGGATTCATCCATAGCTGGCCCAAGGGCCTAAAGAAAAGGAAATGTGCGCCTCCCCTACGTCTCATTTGTGGGATACGGGTTACTTTACTTTTACAAACAAAATGCATAAAATCATTTCAAATGTGCAACTACTTTTGTTTTTTCTACTACATAATTAATTTAAGCTACATAAAATTAACAGACGTCTGATAAACTTCCAAGGTCTCAACTAAAAACACTCTGGATCGCATGGGCTACATTTACTTGAGGAAATGTCTCACCTTAACCAGCTGTGCATCTTGCAAGCAAAGC
Source organism: Norana najaformis (assembly GCA_964023275.1). Classification (NCBI taxonomy): domain Eukaryota; kingdom Metazoa; phylum Annelida; class Clitellata; order Crassiclitellata; family Hormogastridae; genus Norana; species Norana najaformis. The sequence continues at coordinate 2,026,117 of OZ029924.1, read as the reverse complement.
CTCAGCTGCGGAAGCTGTTCACGACTGGCAACCCATCGGTGAGTGAGAACCTGCTGAAGGGTGATGCGATGATGAGGGTCGACGTGCAACATCCTTGCGACAAGGTCTTTGGCCAGAGGTGAAACCGAGTCCCAGTTGCCCCCAGTCAACGGGAACTTACCCTCCCCAATGCGAACGAGAATATCGCCTGGGGTGTCGTTTGGACCGTTTGCAAATGGTGTGTGGCTAAACAAACACAAATGCTTATTGTAATCTCGAGATTTCTACAGAGCCCAGAGAAAGCTAAGTCATCAGAACCAGCTTATTCACAGTCAAAAGAAAATTGTCAGGCGGGGTTTGGCTCCAGGTCAAGATCCAAGAGTCAGGCAGGCGGTCAGATGGCTGTGGTAGATGGTGTTTGGAATTGAACTGGAAAGCAAGATAAGGGAAAGAGGAAGAATCAGGATAGGATCTGTGGAAGAGGCATGTTTTGAGTTTTCAGCAAAAGACCTGATCAGAGCCTGCAAGAAGTGAGGTGTTGGTGAGTTCATATGATGGGTCAGATAACTGTCATAATTCTGAGTTTATTCCTCAGGGGTGGGACAGAAAAATCCAAGGATTGGTATAGTAACATAAACAGATACTTATCCAAAGCCTCTGTTGTTCATATAGCACTGGTATCTAATAACAAGGCATCAGTCAAAGGGGCTATGCACGTGTGTGTGTATGTGTATGAATGTGTGTGTGTGTGCACGCATTTGTGTAGGATTTGCTTAAGACTCCTAAACAGTCCCTGTCTTATGCTGAGGCAAGAACCCATACACCCCAACCAGCATTACTTCCAATCAAATGGAATGACAATCTGTCAATATAGTCGAAAAAAATCAGTTGATAGCAGTTAAATAGGCTTATCTAGTGTCAAATCATTTCCTTCAGCTGCCAATGATCGCTTGCTCTGCTGTTTAGCTCACTAGACCTGCATTGGCCAATAAACAGCTTCTTGTTGAGACAGACTATAAACATCCTTCAGTTGACATTCACAGCTGGAATGCATCAAGCATAAACTGGTCTGATTTAATAGTGCAGCCCGACATAATGGTACTCTGCTCTGCAGTGGACGTTTAACTGCAGCACACACACCAACACACCCACCCACTTACACACACACACACACTACGACTGATTTAAGAACAACATAAATCAGTACAGTAGAATAATACACAACACTCTGATATTGCCCTCTTTCCAAAGTTCAGAAGCACACTCACGACCATACACCTGAGCAATGATGGAGCTCAACAAATGCACGTAAAGGTCCCTACACAATGACCACTGTGGCAAAGACTAGTCTCGTTGGCTCTGCTCCATCATATCTTAAGGACTTCTGCATTTCGGTCTCCTTGGTTCCAGGCCGTAGCACTCTCCGGTCGGCCTCCCTTGGACTTCTCACTGTCCCTCGTATGCACACTGCTACAGCGCAGTCTAGAAGCTTTGCCTATGTTGGACCCAATAGCTGGAATCGCCTTTCCCGAGAGCTCCGGCTAGTATTCCTCAGTTTGTCTCTTCCGCAGTTTCGCAAGCGCCTGAAGTCTGTATTATTTGCCAGTGGTTTCACTGGTTCGGGTCGGGAGCGCTTCTGATGAGTCTATTCTTGAAGTGGCGCTTTATAAATGTCAGATTACAATTACAATTACAATCCACATTACAGGCCAAGCACTCTAACCAGTCAGCTGCTATATTATATTGACATGACTGTTTTCGGGCTAAACAAAGGCCTTCTGCTGAACTCAGCTTTGAAGCAAAACAGATACCCTGCAAGCATTGTGTAGAGCAGAACTCCTAAACTCCAGACATCACATGCCTCGTCGTATCCCTGCTTCTTCAAAACCTGCAACAACAATCCCATAACTTCCGACGTCAGCGCATCATGTCTTCTCATGCTGCCGTCTATTTCTTCTACAAGAAATTCCCAATGCAACACAAGATACATTTCAATCCAAATCTGCAGCCGTTACCTGCAGTTCAGTAAGATACAAAATGCTCCACAAAAAACATTCAGACCTTAAACAATCTTTTGCGACAGCTTATCTGAACATATTTCAACAGGTTAATTAAACTTCAATTTAATTTTACTTATGTAAATAAGTAAATACTGGTAAGTATTTAAAAAGCTATAATTTGTTAACATGCCATATATCCATCAGCTCAGCAAGGAATTGTAAGCATGGGTGGGTCAAAGCGGCCATAGAGCAAATGAAAGACAGTACAAATAGATTAAATTGTAATTGTAATTGTAATCTGACATTTATAAAGCGCCACTTCAAGAATAGACTCATCAGAAGCGCTCCCGACCCGAACCACTGACCCTGTCTTTAATATCGATCTCTGAGAAAGGTTCCAGGGTACAAAAGACATGATTTTAGAGCAATTACAAAATGCCTCAGGCACAAAATACAGGGCAAGAGAGCCACTGTCAAATATTATCATATTTACAGTACTAAAAAGGCCACTGGAAGGACAGCATAATAACAATAACAATAATGAATATTATTATTATAATTTTTTTGGCCCTAAGGTACTAATGATGCCTCAGGAAGTAAAAAAATTATCTGGATGAAAAGTTATAATAATAATAATAATAACAGAAATAATAAAAACAATAACAACCTAATGACTTCCATAGCACCATTATCACAATGGACAAGGCATCAATCGATGGTTGAACCATAGAAAAAACTGTAATCCATTGGCCAAGCCCAGTTGAAATGTGAAAGGTCAGGGACAAGTGTCGCTAGAGTACAAACCTCAGGGGCCACAAAGTTGGCCGTGTAGCAGGGAGTCATGAGAAGTCCATTCTCCGCACGCAGCTGCTTTGCAAACCCAAAATCACAGATACGCAGACTTCCTGGTGAGCCACTGTCATCGGCGTAGAGTATATTGGACGGTTTCAGATCTCTGTGTACCACCTATAACCACAGATTCAACTGAATAACACTCGTGCTGAACCAAACTAAAGTCACTGGCATTTATATGCAGGAATTCCACTGTCTGTGGAATACCATGACACCTGATGCCCACTCAGCCCTCCATCCTTTTTTGGCCAGCAAATCATAAAATGATTGCCACTAGGCAATTTTACACCTACCATGGCTAAACGCAAGTAGTGAGGCTAGAAATGGTGTCCTGTCATTGAATTTGCTGCAGTCATGCTTATGCCTCATTTCTGACATGCTTCCACAAATTTCTGAAAATAAGTGGGTTTCACTTTTACCCTGTACTACCCACTGAGCCATGTATGATGTTCCTCTAACGATTATGGCTGTCCTTCTGACTATTTCAGAGATTTGAATATCAGGCTAACACGTTCAAAACACAAGGACCTTAAATGGCGTGGTGCCCAGTCAAACGGGCAGCGGCAAAGAAGGATCTTGCCCAAAAACATTTGATGAAAAAAATTAGCAGGGTTGAGGCCATACAGTCACAATATGGTGCCCATTCAAACGGGCAGTGGTAGTGAAGGATCACACCTGATAAATTCAATGAAAAACAAGCAGAGACGAGGCCATACGGTTGCTATAGAAAAACGTGTACATTTACATTTACTGCTGCTGAAAACTTTCACCTTCTAGGTGGAGATAGTGAATGCTCCTAGCCAACTCAGCTACGACTACACTGACCATACTCTGATCAGGCTATAGAAAAACTGCCGCTGAAGACTTACTCCTTTGGTGTGGAGATAGTGAACGGTTTTTGCCAGCGTCTCGAGCACAGCACTCGCCTCTCGCTCCGAAAAGAACTTCTGCCGAAGGATCTTGTCAAGTAGTTCGCCCCCGTGCAGCAACTCTGTTACGATGTACACTTTATCCTTTGTATCGTATACCTACCAAAGTCAGAAGGTAACAAGGTAAGGTAATAATATTAGTTATATAATACTTATATTATACTTATTTAGTAATATAATGAACAGAATTCTAGCAGATTATAATCTTATATAAGAAAATACTTGGAAAACACTAAAAGCAACAGAAAAAGCCAATACAACAAAATCAACTGGGTGGGTTTATTGCATATCAGTAGAAAAACCGGTTGAAAAATTGTTGTACAGTGCCACAACCACATTTTAAAATAAATTAGGTTAACATATTATAACACTAAATAATAGTAAAAAATTATAAAATAATAATAATCCCATTTATATGTTTAACAAACATTGCTAGAAGATGACAACTTTAGAAGAACTGAGTTTAGAACATTACTACATCCAATGAAATGGTCAATATTTAAATGTTCATATTCTGTTGTAAAGTTGCATTTCTTTAAACCACTAAAGAAAATATAACAAAATCAAAATTCCACTTACATCTTGCAAGGAAACGATGTTTGGATGTTCACTATACCTAAGCAGCAGCTCAACTTCTTCAAATGGATCGTGTTTTGATTTGTCAATGATCTTCGTGCAAAACAAAGAAAAACAAAACACTTCGATCATCAGAGAATGATCATCAGAGAATGATCATTACAGAATTCTATTCAAATAAATTACAGCAAATGATGGCAGGTCAAACTACATGGGACCTGCTTGACAAATAACTACTAAGTCTGGTTTCTAATCTAATCTAATGACTTCTATAGTGCCGTTGTCATAATGCTCAAGGCATCAATCAATGGTCACTTCAAGTGAAATCCTAGTCAAAATCACAAACTTTTGGAGAAGCCCAGATGAATTCCTATAGGTCAGAGATACCAGAAGCTAGACTACGGAAGGTAAACAAGTTGAAACAGATGAGTTTTATGTTTAGATAGTAAAACAATAAAAATAAAAAAATTAGGAAAGAAAAGAAATATATATTAGGATAGCAAAAATCTAGGACGGAAAACTTAAATTAGGATAGGAAACAATAAATTAGGATCAAAAAGAAAGAAATTAGTATATTAAAAACAATAGGAGAAAAAAATAGGATAGCAAAAAAATAAAATAAGAAATATATTAGGATAGTAAAAATAAATTAGGATAGTAAAAATAAATTAGGATAGTCAAAAATAAATAAATTAGAATAGTAAAAAAGATTTTAGCATGGAAACACAAAGTATAAACAAAACAAAACAAGTGTTGAGACATTCAATAAATAGGTCAAAGACCATCCAGTTCAAGCCCTGTCTTTCAAGACAGCAGGTTTAATATATCAGCTGATCAGACTTTATAAGACTACCTGCAACAGAGCCTAGTCACAGCAAAGTCCAGCTGCAACAAATCTCAACTGCATTGTTATCAATTCTGCACAGATGCCATAGCTGGAACATCTGTAACTCTCGTTTCAGAGAGTTGAATTTCAGGCTAGAGCACGGTCCGTGCATGGGGACCTGACGTGGTATGGCACCCATTCAAATGGGCAGCAGAGGTGAAGGATCTCACCTGATAAATTTATTGCAAAATGAGCAGGGTCGAGGCCATATGGTCACTATAGAAAAACGTGTACATTTACATCTACCTTGACGGCGAATTCATGGCCAGTGGCCCTGTGGGTGCACTTTCGACAGATCGAATAGGAACCAGATCCCAGTTCCTGTACAGATTCAAAACGCCAAATCAGTCACCTGACGGCACTGTACTATTTACATATGTATTAAAGTATGCCAGAAATTTGTGAAGCCTCCAGGAATGTTCAGTTTAATTTTTAAAACTCCAGCCATGAGCATTAATCCAGGAAGAACAGGCCACTGCAAACAGCTCAGATGATAGGCAACTAACCAGCTCAGTCGCTTCTGTCATTTCGTTCTCAACTTAAAACTTACCTTTTTCAAATTACTTATCCACCATAGGCTGCTTCTCTGTCTTGTGGACTGACTTTCTGGATACTGATCTGATTGTGGCTTAGTTTTGGTAGTCATTGGCTGATGCCTTGTGCATTAGACATTGGCACATTAGAAGTTACTAATTATTATTATTATTATTATTAATTATTGTTAACTCTAAACTAACATTTTACAAAATTCAGAAGCACCAACCTCATTCAGCTCATAGTCATCTGTAAGTGCCTTGATTTTTACACCAGGCAGCTAAAACAAAGAACAGAAATTTCTCAAACGGGGAGCAGTGAACAGCAGCACAAGCAATTTCGAATTTTTAAAGTTCCTGTCATTATTTGCTGATGATCCTCAAGGTTTATCAATGTAAATACCATTTGAGAAACTTTTCTTTGGCTTCCACAGATTCCAAAAATTCTGTCCAAAACAATTCTGTTTAGCAGTGAAAAATTCTGTCTCCTTCAAACGCATTCTGTTATGACAATAACAACTTTCATAGAAATAATATTCTAACAAATTCTGACATTAACTGATTCGACGGTGTGTGATAGTCTAGTGGTAGGCATGCTGGACTGTCAACCGAGAGGTCGGGAGTTCAAATCCCCACTAGGACAGAAACTTAATGTTGCCAGATTTTGGCTCCACTTGTCCCATGGCCAACTATAACAAATATGCTGACCATACACTGTTAGTTAGAAGATCAGACAGTGAAGAAGAGGACAGGTCACCCGCCCTCATATGCCAAGGCTAGGACAAATGAAGTCACCAACACTTCATTCATTCATTCATTCAGAGCACCTATACAGCGCCCCTTCAAGTAGTATATCCAGAGGCGCTCCCAGCCCAACACTGGAGAAAGGTAACAGTCTTCAACTGCTGGTGAAAGGTGCGTCTAGCATGCTTCGCCAGAAGGACATGTAGATCAAAAGGGAGGCCATTCTACATAAAGTGGCCAATCACTGAGAAGGCGTGACATTGCATCATTGCAGTGTGCGCGAAAGGAACAACAATTTCACTTTGGGCCATGGAACAAAGATTTCCGCGTCCAGGCAGACTTTATACCCATGGCTACCTCTTAGGCAAGTTTAGAGGACTGTTCTCCTTCTTAATTGATCCTGTCTGGTGGAATACGTACATTGGCAATGCTGCGACCGTCAGCTGCCATTCGAGCAGATGAAAGAGCATCGTGGGAGATGATTGGAGCAATGTAACTGAAACCACGAAATAGTTCATGTGCCGTTGCACTAGGTGGCGCTCCAGGAGAATCTATTAACAGCACGGAAATAAGAAATACCAGAAATACAATCAGATCTTCTTCTTAAGGAAAGAAATAAATGCGTCATGTGTTGCATGTAACACATTTTTAAGATTGGTTTTCTAAAAATGATTTTTACTAAAAATATTCACCCTAAATCTGTAATTTTAACAAATTATTTAGCCCCAAAAGAGCTAATTAAGGACTACATGCCAAAACCTCTTCCTGGGTTGGGCAAACTATAAGTAAAGTGTGACCCGTCTCACATATGAGATACAGGGGAAGCACTCATCTTTTCTAGGCCCTTAAGCCGCCAATGAATGAATCCCAAGGTCCTGGACACTGGGCCAGCGCATCGCAGGGCTTACCGTTTACCTCCCAGCTTACAACAGTTACAATTACGCCGGCACCAAATTTTATGGCAAGCGGACTGAACAGTATACTGAAGTGCATAGTGAGAAGATAAAGCTAGGAGAAACATATAAAACATATAAGAAAACATATAAAATAGACAAGAATCTGAAATGATGAAAAAATGTTCAAACGTTTGGAGGTGTGTTGCACCAGATGATACAGGGTGAAGCTTCTTGGAGTACAGCATCATCAGTACAACAGGGAACAAACAGAGAGACAAGACTTAAAAAGCAACCATCTCATAACTGAAATAGTTTCCTTAAAGCCAAAGTCAGACCCTGAATGCAACCAAAGAAGCTTCCACAGAACCCTCAAACAGAACCGCAATCCAGCAACATAATGACTTCTATCGTTTGCTATTTTCTCACAGCACTTTCGAATGCCATGCATTTCAGGTGCCTACCTCGTGGCGTTCTCGACGTGAACTCTGTGTCGAAGTAGAATGCATCATCGACTCGGTTGACGACCGGTTTGAACGGAGGCATTATCTGCCGTGCATACAACTTCTCCCAGTTGATCGTGGAGAAGAACGGATGTGACTTAATGTCTTCAACACCATTCGGCCCAGTCCCTGCAACAGACATATACCAAACAGAATGAAATGTCGTCTAAAACAAACAGTTAGCTCTGCTACTTTTGCAGTAGCTACTGCTTTGCTATGTTTCAGTTTGTTTTTATTATGCTAACTTTCCTATTACTGCTATGCACATTTTGTAGGAAAATTCATGCAGGAAAAATTAATACAACTCATCTTCAGAAGTACTGAGCAGATGTCTTGAGCAGACGTCAAGCGGTTCTTGATATCACGGTCTGAATAAGAAAACCAGCATCAGAACAAGATGGCTGGACAGACAGTTAAAGCATCTGAACTCACCAAGCCGATTGAGAGGATTTCGTTTGAACAATGCACGAAGCAAAGACTGAGCCTCTGGACTTAGGAACTGTGGCATTCCGAGCTTAGCTCTAGTTAACATAAAAAAACATGATATCAATACATACATGACTGAACTGAGTACGCCTACTATCACCAACATTACTACTAACACTCAAACACTATTCACAGCTGCTGATATGACTACTGATTAGGTGCTAGCTAGGCATTACCGATATGATCCTGGGAGATAGCAGAGTTAAGTAATACTAAGCCAGTCAGTACTAGGATGTCTAATCTAAAGACTTCTGCAGGTCTGTTACAATAATCCCGAATGCATCAGTAGATGGTCACTTCAAGTCAAAATCACAATCCAAGAAATCTGACCATCCATCGAATGCTACAATGCCTGGCCCCCACTCAGCCTTCCATCCTTTTGCAGTCAGTAAATCAAAGGTCAGAAAGGGTGTCCTGCTGTAGTGTAATGCTCTAATGTAGTTGGTGCTTCAGCCAACTGATATTTCAACCTCAGAACCATATAAATGAAGAGTTTTTCGACACATGTAAACAACTTTTTTCTAGACACATGCAAACAAGTTTTTAGACACATGTAAGCAACTGTTACAGTAAGACCCTTCACTTGATCGAGGATAAGAGGGAATCGAGAACAAAAGACCCACATTGATACAAGGAGTTAAAAGCAGAAGTGCGGAGGAGGCTTAGAGATGATAGGCAGAGGCAGATAGATGAAATGTGTGCAGACTTAAGAAGATGTTAATAAAAGAGGTGGTACAAGGGGACGTTTCAAAGCAGACTTTCTTTGCAATGCACAGAGATGCATGAACCCAATGTGATAATTGTTTATTGTTAGCAGGGAAGGGCAGCTTATGGTTGTAAGGGATTGGCACCAACGCTGTTGGAAGGAACACACGGGCAGCAGGTGCAACTGCTCGAGGTATGTAGGAGTGTTTTGTGTAAACATGCAGTGCAGTCAAACTTAACCTGCATCAAAGATACATCTCAGATATTTCTTGGATAGCTTGTGAAAAACATCTTGTAAATTTTTTTATATATATCTGCAAAAAGCACACACCTTGTGTTATCGTTTACAGCTCGGCCATGTTTCCAGTTACCTTTACCTTTTAACAGTTACCTTTACCTTTTAACAGCTACCTTTACCTTTTACCAGCAGTACTTTCACTAGCATGAACTACAGCCATATGAAGTTGGAAAAAGTGGTTTCTGTTGAGCAAGAGTGAGATTTAGCTGCATTACTTCAGAATACAGGAGTTCAGAATGCCAGGTACTGTAGGTTGCAAACAAGATGGTTCAATTGCTTGGGTGCTCAGCATATTACACAGGGTATGTAGGCCTGAGCCTCAGCTGATACGGTCTTCACGTAGGGACTTTCATCAAGTCCTTAACACATAACTGCTTGCCACCACTGATAGAAGCCCTGTTGTTAAACGGCTTCGATCAGTGATTGAAGCCTTGTTGTTAAAAGGCTTCGATCAGTGTTGTAGTTATTTAAATATAACCAAACATGTTGTATCAAATGCATCCAAAGGTACTGAATCACTGATATTAATTTAGGATCTGAGTAATTTAGGACTTACTTTAGTATCATAGTCATCGTTTCTTTACGATTTTGACCTTGAAAGGGCAGTGCACCAGTCAACATTTCAAACTAGAATCACAACAATTCAAAGTCAACTGAACTGCTGCGTATAATACAAAGTTTTTTCTCTCTGACTGAACTTCAAACATCCTTTGATTACCAACACAGTGGCTTTAAAAATTTCACATAATTCATCCTTTTCTCAAACCTCTTGAACAAGTGCTGCTCTAGATTGACACATCACTTTCATTAGGGTTTCCTTCAGATAGAATACAAATGCCCCACTGGTCTCGAAGAGTCCAACAGAATGTACAAAGAGTCCAACAGAATGTACAAAGAGTCCAACAGAATGTACCAAGAGTCAAACAGAATGTACAAAGAGTCCAACAGAATGTACAAAGAGTCCAACAGAATGTACAGAGTCCAACAGAATGTACAAAGAGTCCAACAGAATGTACAAAGAGTCCAACAGAATGTACAAAGAGCCCAACAGAATGTACAAAGAGTCCAACAGAATGTACAAAGAGTCCAACAGAAAGTACAAAGAGTCCAACAGAATGTACAAAATCCTGAACTCACATAATGACTGCAACAGTAGAAATACACTTAACCTACCACAAAATATTTACAACCAGATCCAAGAAACTTTACTCAACCTCCATTTGGTGGAAACACCAATCAACAGTTTGAAAATCAACAGAACACCTGAACAACACAGATCTATAGACAAATAAAGATTCAGCTGAGGGTTCAGTTCACTCTACGGCCACCATACAAAGCTAATCTTATTCACATCTATGAAAAAGCTTATCTCTACGTTGAACACTTTTTGACAAATGAGGATTAAATTAGATTTCATGTAGTTACTCACACTTATTATTTTTTAAAATTATGTCTGTATTGACTTTAATTAATGACATTTATTAAAGACTAGTGACTAGGCATCAACTGAAGGCACTGAGCAATGCCCCAGCAGAGTAATCATCTCAACACCATACTCTTAGTTTAACAAGCACAGCACTCTACCCAGCTGGCAACCGTGTTACTGTAAAACTTCACGAATCTAGTCTGGTTGATTCTTATATACAAGGAATTTCACCAGACTTATTGAACTCTATAGCCTAAAGATCCTAAAAGAAACAGGTTATGACAGTTGACAGAGTTTGTCAAATTTATCTTGCAGTTAAAACCCAGCCTTTCCAGATTGTATTTCTCAAACAGCAGGTAGACCATCCCTGTGGAATCATTGGATTCAGATCCAACCAGAATGTCCCTACGTGAGACTATGCAGATATGCATCACTACCTGATGCATTTCTGCAGTAGCCTGTAAGAAGCTTTTGTATTAAATAACGCAAAAGATTTCTACAATTCAACACATATTCATGAAAGTTGCGCTCTTATTCTGTATGAATGCCAAAGTCAAGTTGTAAAGAATTTCTGCAGAATCTTTCGCTTATGATTTAGAACTGGACAGAAAATGTCCCAGCATTTCTACCTGCACAGCCAAGTTCTATTCGTTCTGTCAGTTCTGTGATGTCATTCAGGTCTAAACTTAAGACTCATCTGTTTCAACTTGCTTACCCACCATATCCTAGCTTCTTGTTTCTCTGACCTATCAAAATTTGACACAGCTTCTCCAATGGATCATGATTTTGGATTGCAATTCTGATTTGAAGCGACCATTGACTGATGCCTTGGGCATTATGATAACGGCGCTATAGAAGTCATTATATTAGATTAGATCATAAAGTCATGTAAAAGTAATGTAATCCAGAAGACTGACCATGAGGACACCATACGACCACCAGTCGGCTGCCGTTCCGTGTCCCTTGCGGTTGACTACCTCAGGAGCCATGTATTCAACGGTTCCACAGAAAGAGAAAGTCTTCTTCTCCTCAAATATCGACTCTTTGCTCAGACCGAAATCCGTCAGTTTCACATGACCTTCTGTGTCCAGCAGGATACTGAAATATTCAGTTCAGAGAGAGATTTTTTTATTGCTCACCATAATAAATAACAATTACAATTACAGTTTGTCACATAAATTGGCGCCAATGGGTTGACCTAAAAAGAACAAAAAGTTCTGCTACAAAAGTCACCTGTTTATATCATGGATTACAAATAGGTGACGATGCCAGTGCGTAAATGCAAACAAAAACTTAACTAAGTGCATCGTGTAGATGAGATTTTAGACCTGTTTTGAACTTATATAAAGTTGGTAATCTCATAAGTACAGTTGGCAGAGAATTCCAGAGTGACATTCCAAAAATTACAATACTAAACTGTCTACTAGCAGTGCAACACATCTAACTCACACACGTGTCACTGCGACAGATTGCAACCATGGACCAGGAACCCTGAACAAGAAGTCACCTGTCAACTCTGAATGAAACTCCCCTGGTTTGGCTCTGCACATGTGTACATGACAGTCGCCATTGGTGACTTTTCTAGTAACCTGAGCATAACTTGCTTACAAATAACACTCCTCTTCCACAGATCCTACCCTTCTTCCCCTTCTTCCTCTTATCTGTCCTGTGAATCCAATTCCAAACACCACACACCATAGCCATCTGACTGCCTGCCAGCCTCTTGGATCTTGACCTGGAATCGAACTTGCCCATTGATATTCCCACTACTTAGCTTTCGATGGATGATGTAGAAATCTTGAGCTTATGATTACAATTACTAACATACATATGGGAGACATTATTAAGAACCACATAATGACGTTCTTATGTTCTTATCAAGGCCACATTATAAAATGTAAATCCGTTGTTCCTGACTGTTTTGCAACAAACTTTGTAGTCTAATGAGGTTGCAGTTCACTTATTTGTAAGAAAAAGTTAAGTAATCTCATCTAATCTTAGAACTTTTATAGTGCCTTAATAATAACATAGTAGGTATCAACTGATGGCACTCCAAACCATTACACGACTTGTGAGGAACATTACGTTAGGAGCACTACACAACTTGTGAGGAACACTACATGACTTGTGAGGAACATTACACAACTTCTGAGGAACACTATACGACTTTTGAGGAACATTACATGACTTTTAGGACCAGCCTTGCAAAACTGAGACAGCTGAGTTTTATCTCAAGATCTCCTGCTGAAACAAAACCATCTTGAGTCAAGAATCGAAAGGTGGTGTGAACAGATTGTGGCAAGGGCTTCTAGAACCTTGGCCCAGCATCAGAAAAAGCACTTCTGCCAAGAGCAACAGCAGGTAAAGATAAACAAGCATTGCTCTGATGATACACACCAGGAACAAGGTTCCGTAGTCCAGTGGCAAAGTGCAGCTTCTCACATAGCAGAGGTCAGAGTTCGAATTTCAGTTCATCAGGTCAAGTTAACAAATCAGTGTCCAGCCATTGTGCAATCCACATGGAAGTCTGTCCTGTTGTGGGAAAGTTGCTCAAACTTCAGCAGAAAGATTATTCCCCCAAAGACCACACTTCAGGGAAGACAGCAAAAAAACAAAAACCAGGAAATTGTATTCGTAATCATAAACCCAAGATTTCTACAGCACCCAACTAAAGCTAAAGTTCTGGAAGCCAGCTTTTTCACAGGCGCTCAGTCTCAACAAAATCGATAGGAAAGAAGGGTCCGGTTCTAGTCAAGACGCAAGAGTCAGGCAGGCAGACAGTCGGACGACTATGGTGGCTGTTGTTTGGAAGTGGATCTGCAGGATCGATAAGGCGAAGAAGAGGGATCAGGACGGGATCTGTGGAAGAGGCGTGTTTTTGGTTTTGAGTAGAAGACCTGCACAGAGATCGCAAAGACAGTAAAATAACAATGACCATACCAGGATAAACGACATTCTTCTGGTTGTGAATGGCGGCCATCGCTTACTTTTCTGGTTTAAGATCTCTGTAGACGATTCCGAGACTGTGGAGGTGGTCAAGTGCCAGCGCTAACTCAGCCAGGTAGAACTTCACGTCTTCTTCTGTAAACATCACCTGTAATCATTCACACAACAACAATTTACTCATTCACTTGTTACTGAGTCACATGTTGTTGGTTCCATAGAATTTGAATGTAATTCAAGACCCGTTTTTTAGATTAAGTTAATGAGTTCCAGCCTGTGCTTGTACACTGAAAAGTTTGCCCTGCTTGTAACACTAAGAGTACAGTTTCGAGCCTTCCTGAGATGTTTACTGTGCTGGAGCATTGCTCAGTAATGTAATGTAATTGAAAATTTATAAAGCACCACTTCAAGATAGATTCCTCAAATGCGCTCCTGGCCTGACAACCCAGAAGCACTGGGAAATAAGAAGGTCTTCAAGAGCTTGTGGAAAAGAGGGGGAGAGGGACTAAGAAGTTCCTGACGTAGGTCATTAGGAAGCCATCAATTGATGCTTAGTCAGTAGACAGTGTCATTAATAAATGTCATTAATTAATAAAAGTCAATGCAGATATAATTATTGCAAATAATAATAAGCCTGTCCCACCTCCTTTGAGAGTCGAGTGAAAAGATCGCCCCCACGAAGGAATTCGAGAATCAGGTAGAGTTTTCCCTCAGTCTGAAATGCTGAAATAATTCACCACTCACTTTAAATCATAATTCGTAATTGTGAGCTCAAGATTTCTACAGTGTCCAACAAAAGCTAAATAGCAGGAAGCAGCTTATTCACAGGTGCTCAGTCAAAACAAAATTGAGAGGCAGGAAGGGTTCAGTTCCAAGTCAAGGTCCAAGAGTCAGGCAGGGAGACAGTAAAATGGCTATGGTGGATGGTGTTTGGAATTGACCCGGAAAGTAAGATAGGGGGAAGAGGAACAATCAGGAGATAATCTGTGGAAGAGGAATGTTTTCAGTTACGAGCGAAAGACGTGTGCAGATATTGCAAGAGGTTAAGTGCATGGCAGCTGCAACACTTCATTTTCAGTTCAGAATCAGACAATGGTAAAGCGCTAATCTGATACTAGTTCAACAACAAAGAAAGAATCATAACAGCATTTATTAGGTTCATGCCTCAGGACACACAGAATAATCCAAAATTCCGATTGGTATCGGTTGACTTTGCGATGTTCATTTGGCAAACTGTGATTCATAAGCCCAGTGGGTTAAAGACAAAAATTATTCCATAGTTTTTATTTACATTCTTCCTCTCTGCTCGTTTGCTTTCAGCTCCATTTCTGTAGATTTTTCTTTTTAACTAACAAGAGCTATTTGGACCCAGATTGCATATGTCATCCAGGCTGCAGATGAAACCACTTCCTACCCAGTCAGACCAATACACTGAACTACATCTTCACACGAAATAAGAACTGCATTGCACAGACTCTGACATGACTTCGCCTTCTTGTCCAATCAAATTTATTAGACACTATCAGTCTGAATTCTCCAGACGTGGATTCAGCAATTCTGCACCAGTCACCTGGAATAGTATCCTGTTCAAATTACTCACAACATCATCTTGCTAGACATATCTGTAAAGCGGGTCACGATCTATCTGTACTGTCTTGCTTTTTGTTGTCTGACTACTGTGGCTCATCCATGCCTACGATTCCTCTCTCAGTCGATGGACTCATGACATGTTAACAAAAGTCTTCTTTGTTTACTTATGTCTACCCCCATCCCGTGTACCTTCTTCCCTCCCTCCCTCCAGCTCTCTCACCCCATTCAACAAGAACTATGTTGACTCCCAACTACCAACTCCTAAACAGGGTTCTTCAGTCATATAGGGAGTCATAGTATGTCTTCATCAATCTACATAGTCGGACTTCTGCTATGTTAGAGTACCTGAATATCTTATCTCCCTACAGATAACTACATATTGCTATACTTGCTAAACACTGACGTCCCTTGTCTGGTCATCTGTGACCACTCATATATCACTGTGCATAACAAAGCCTAATTATGACAATAAAGCTTAATTGTGCACATTGTTGTCTTATCTATACTGCTGTAAACTCTCACACCACTCAACATTCATCTGCAGGCCAGTCCTTTGCCAGGAATGTCACTAACGACATGTAGAATCACCTATGGCAGGTGAGGAAGTGACACGGACCTCAAAGAAATAGGGGCTGTTATGAATGGGTTCAGGGGAGTGAAAATAAGTTATCTGTCTTGGCTGCTGTTCATCTATCAAGGGTCTCTAAGAACCACACTTCGGATGCCCATGCTCCCTGAAACCGAGACCAAGGCCTGGTCAAATAAACAAATAGGGTCCGTCCACAATACTTTTCCTGATTAGACTGACAACTGCAACTTGCTGGTCTAACAATATCAGTAGACCACAGAGGAAAAACAATGCAAAAGTCAGCAACACAAAAATCAGATGTTTTCTTAAAGCTTCAGTGGCCCAACAGCAAATCCCCAATTCTAATTAGGATCTGGCGCAATCAAAAGAGCAGAAAGCCAAAACATTAACATTTCGCCTAGACACCATTTTACGACTCAAACTGAAGCTACTTTACGAAAACTTACCATAGTGTAACCTTACGATGAACGGATGATCGACTTCAGCTAAGATGTCTCGCTCCATTTTCGTACGGACCCTGTCCCGAACTAAGACAAACCGTCAACAGACTGCTAAGAAATGCTTTAAGTGTGCTTCCCAGTTTAGGGGCAGGGCAGACGACTGGGGAGAGCACTTGGCTTGCGGAGAGCACTGGCTTGAGCCTCCCTTGAGATGGTTATCTTGTAGGGAGCTTGCGTTCCTCAGTCACGACTGCTCAGCACCATGATAGAAGCTTAGTTGTTAGATACCAGCACTTAATAAATGCAGAAATAATAAAAGTAATAATAATAGTTTAGGCAGTTTCCTGTATGTTGGTTGTTGAATGCATCATTCCAAGGTGAAGATCAGCCCTGCCTGAAGTTTTTCAAATAAGTGAAAACACATCAGTGATTGCCATACCTTAACTTAGCAGCAATCAATACCTTGCAATCAGTTACAATCAATATCATGCCTTGCCACAGTAGCACTACTGATATGCTGTGTAACTACCCTATCTCTTAAACTGTACTTTAACCAACCCCCTATCATGCCCCATGGAAGTTGATGGCTACAGCAATTCTAGTGCCTTGCTTGGAATACAGTTACATTATCTGAACCAACTTACTGATAATTATAAAGAGCTGAGTATAAAGGGATTTGCTCAAGGTCCATAAACAGTGACAGTCCTACATAAAGCCTGAATCCAAAATTTCCATATTAAAAGGCAAGCAATCCCCCAATCTGCCACTTTTAAGCACAGCTGCACAGATTCAAGTACGTTAGGTACTTAGCAGTGAGGCAAAAACCCAAAAACCAGCATAGCACAGACCAGAGACCACTGTACCTTTGAGAGTAGCTTTCTTGAGGACCTTCATTGCGTACATTGTGCCTGCATCGGTTCCCTTCGTCTTTCGTACCAAAAACACCTGGAATCAAGAAGTTTTACAACTAAGGCAATTCCTTGTCAGGTTCTGTAAAGCATTAAAGCCCCATTGACGTCCAGTTTATCTACTTCACAATAACTTCTAAACCAATCATTTATTCATTCCACTTAATTACCTTCTTCTAGAAAGCATGCAAAGAAGATTTGTTCAACTTCTTAAGCACAAAACCTTTGGTTGTCACAGCTGTGTGTGCAGTACTCATTATTTGCACGAAAATACAGCAGCTGAAGAGCAAAAATTCATTATTTGCACGAAAATACAGCAGCTGAAGAGCAAAAATTCAGCTGTTATTCAACAGTAGTTGAATGCACTAACCTTGCCAAATGACCCCTGACCCAGAACCTTAAGAAGTTCAAAGTGTGAAGGGTCGGCTCGTTGCCCTTGGCGACTGATGCAGGTGACCTCGATTTCAGACTCCATTCCATCACTTGCTTCATTCTAAACACATAAAACATTGCAGCTTAATCACAGCAACAACTCAAAGCAATATTTTAAGATTTTCACTACAGCATCACAACATTACACAAGCACCAAGAGATAAAGAAAACAAATGTTAGAACCCTGTACACACAGAAGGATGCAAAAGGGTGCAGAAAGCCAAAAACACGAGAAAAATGCACCAAGTAGGCTCCAGTTATTCATCATTTCAATGGTAATGTTTTGTTTCAAAATCTGGGCAACATCCGGCAAGGATGAAGAGAATTTCCACCTTTTGACTTATTACAGCAGCACTGTATTGTGTACATCAATTATTATAGTTGTATGTGTGTTTTTATTTATTGTGTCAGTCATCTTTTACGAATCCCACAAATGCACTACGAACTGAGTCTAAATCCCTGCCAAACCGGCCTCTCTTATACAAAACCAACAGAGTTATGAGGAATTTTTCATTCAAATTCCTCAGTCGTTCTCTGGATGCACGTAAACACATTTGATCTTGTCTTGTCTTCAACTGTCCTTGAGCCGAGGACTGGCTGCACCATGGACAATTTTGAGCCACCTGGTTCTGTCCCTCGTCTCTTGTAATAACCGGCCAAACAATAATTCAGTTCACGACTTGATGTTATCGATTCATTTCATCTTGGGTCTTCCCCAAGCTCATGATCCAGGAATTGCTCCTTGGATGATATCTTTCTCCACTCTTTCATAGCACATGCAAGAAATATGAAAGCTTCCCTTCCCCATTTACGACTATACGGCTAGTGTTAACCAATTGTTCTCACAACCAAAATAAGGAAGACAACTACATACATGTGCCCCTTCATCTAGGCTGACATTCTCCATGACATCCCTGCCTTAAGCTCTGATCTTGATAATTCTTCTTCCCCTTTTCTGACCTGCAGATCCAATTTCAATCACCAACCACCAAGCCATTTGACTGACTGTCTGACTCTTGGATCTTGACCTGGAACCAAACCTTTCTAGCCTATCGATTTTGTTCTGACTGAGCGCCTGTGAATAAGCTGGTTCCCACAACTTAGCTTTCATTGGGCGCTGTAGAAATCTCGAGTTTACGATTATGATTACGATATGGTGAAATCGCAGACTTCTCAAAATGACAGGAAGTCACGTCTTAAGTGATGTCAGACCAAGATCACATTTTAGAACCGACAATAATTTTGGAAGGATTTGAAAGATGAATAATAAAATAAATAAAATTAAAAATAAAATATTTAATAAATATAAATAAAAGAATAGATTCTGACTTACTTCGCTAACATCGATCACCATATCTTCAGCCAGCTGGGCCCGAGGCTGTAACATGCAACAACACAGAACAAAACTACATTATTTTGAAATTGCTTTGTGTTTGGGTCAAATTATTAGATGATAATAATAATGAGACAATTTATATAGCGCCGAAGCACAGCCGAGGCAGAAGAAAAGGGTGCTGTACATGAGTTCAAAAATCACCAACATTCATAAGATATCTTGAAAAGGTATGTCTTGATCCATGACTTGAATGTGTCCAGGGATGGGACAAACCTCGTCGAAGACAAAAATATGATAAATTTGCTATTTCACATAAAACTAATCGATGGAAAATATTGGCAAATTTATTTTAAAATAAAATCCATAAAGTTTCCAAGTTTGTGTATATTCAATGATACATTTGTAGATGTAAGCAGCATTAATTCTGAGATGTAACACCACTTGGGCCCACATGATGTTCACCTAAGCAAAGCAAGTTTAAAATTTAACAGCATGTGTGATTTATCATGTCTTATCCAAGAGTAAAGAACGGAATAGAACAAAGACAAAAGTGTTGAAAGAACGAAGTAGAACCTCGAATAAAGCGTCAGAAAACACTTGGATGGGATAGATCTGCAAACGTAAGTAGGGAAAATTAGGTGTCCATGTTCTGTGGGAAAATTAGGTGTCCATGTTCTGTATTCACTACGGTACCAATCAAAAAAATTCGATAGTAGCCGGCTTAAGCCACGCTAAATCACCGTATCATCAACCTGATAAGACTTCTTTCCAACCATACAAACCACTTCGTAATTTATTGAGGTCAGCGTAATGCAATTAAATGCAACTTTGCCTGCCAGCATCTTCATATTAAGTTTATATAGCGCCTGATTGGCGCTATACGAACAGACTGCATGTCAAAACAAGTTGAAGACGGGTTTGTTTCTACCACGTAAACCAACATATGCTTACCTCAAATTTTTCTTGTACCTCGACCCTCTGCCAAGGGTTGGCCAGCGGTCCCAGCGGCATAGTAGGGGTGTGTAGCGGTATTTTACCGACTTTAGTTAATAAACTCCAAGAATGTAAACAGAACTTGTCTTATGTCTAAGATGGCGCCGGTAATTGCCTACAGCGCCACCTGGTCAACGTTTACGAAACAATTGTGCTATCTGTCGAATAACTGAATTTGCAGCGTTTCAAGCACTAGTATCGACCAGTGGGTGTAATTATCCTTTATATGCCCGGTTTATGTAAAAGGTAATGTACAAATTTTCTCTAGCGCCCGTATGGCCTCAACCATAGCTCTGTATTTCCTTTATTCCAATAAATGCGTGTCACAAACGATCGAGACACTGGCAGACAGCCAAATTTTTGAGCCCATATCGGGACGGCTGGTGGCAGCTGTTGGTCACCCAGCTATGGGCCCAATGTGAGGCAAAAAAACGTGGCTGTCATGCTAACCTTGAAATTTGAATGGCCGAATTTCGAGCATTTAGAATATCTTTCTGCCCCTTTCTCGTCCCTATTATTCCAAACAATATCCATCGCAATCGTTTGTCTGCCTGCCTGTCTGCCTGCCTACTTGCTTGCTTGTCTGTCTGCCTGTCTAACCTTTGTACCTCGACTCGGAGCCGTGCCTGATCTTGCCAGCAGAGTGGTAGCGATCAGACTTTTTCTATAGCACTCTTCTTTGTTTCAAAAGGATCAGTGCTTTTTTCTCAGGAGCCGATTTCATTTACTGTGGTCCTTGACAGGCCTTTTTTGCTCTGTAGGAACTCCAAGTCAAACCACGGAGTTAGATGTTTGTATCTGATGCGGAGCAGAACGCGACGAAAGCAGGCGGTTGATTATAAAACCAAGCATACTTGTACAGAAGGAACAGCACTGAACAAAACGTTTAAAGTTATCCCATCATGACCAGCTGGCTACCTTAAATGGCATAGCACCCATTCAAACGGGCAGCTATGGTGAAGGATCTCACCCGATCAATTCCTTTGATCCTCCCTTTGTCCTCATTTCAGAAAGGGTACAAGCCTAGTTCCAGATGTTTTGAAAAGCTGTCTATCCCCCCTAGAATTCATTTAGTCGCGAGATGTCAGGAATGATTGTGAGTTACGTTTCCGGTTGATCGACGCACGTGAAGTGTGGGATTAAGCGGTCTTTGATCGGAGTGCGTTTCCGATGTTAATTTAATTTGTTCAGTTAGAGAACTTTCACAAAATGTCGTGGTTATTCGGTTTAAACAGGGGCCAGCAAACTCAGCCGGACTTCTCTCAGCTCGGTCTACCTGCTCCGCCGGGTGACGGAGGCTCCGATGACAAGGGGGGATCAAAGAAGGACAGTCAAGGGCAATCCATGGATGCCTATCGCTTCGATTCAGCTGCCCTCGAGAGAGCCGCCAAGGCCGCCAAAGACCTAGAAAAATCTCGTAGGTTTTCCACAACTAATATTTCTTATTAGGAGTATTATGAGACTTTACAAAGACTTCAGGCAGCATATCCCTTTCCCGGGTGAATTGTTTCTGAATCTTATCATCTGACGAAAGCACGCAATCGAAATTACATTAGAAGGCAACTAAATTAATGTAGGGAATAAAGAACAGAAATACAATTGTCAAGACAGAATGAAAAAAGTGGATAGGGTGATGTGATGCAATAATGATGAATGGCAAAGAGCCTGTTGCATCAGAGATCCGATGCATCCGTTTGCTTTCATTTGCCAATGCAACTACTCATCAGATAAATAATTAACAAGACATCAAATCAAATCCCCTCCACTATGCTGAAAATCAGTCCTTAATCTTGAGATTCGCTGCCATTCAAGCGAAGTTGGAGATCAGTTCTCGCAACAGTGAAACCATAGTTGTGATGCATCTCTAGCTAGCTGTTACCCTGTGCAATACGTATGGTCATTGCAGATGTTATTGCATTAAGATGTGTGATGTGAATGTATAGTTTCTTAATGCACAGCCAACCTTAGCATGCAACATCAGCCAACAGCTGGGTTGCATCGTGCAGACGAACTCCTGTCCAAATGATTTCCATATTCATTCTGTTATGAAGAAAGAAGAAATTCACCCAACCCTAACATTCTTTTAAGAGGCACTACAAAGATGTGTGTCTCGATTAAGTGTCTCAATATAGTCATACATGAATACTGGTACATGTCAGTACATATGTATGGTGATCCTCAAGAAACTGCTGCTTGCAAAGCGCCCTTCTTTTAAACAATATGGCCTCCCCAGGCTGTATTAGTAAAAATAGGGTAACAATTGTAAGATCGTAATTGTAATCATTATCGGTAACTCAAGATTTCTACAGCGCTCAATGAAAGCTAAGTTGTGGGATCATATGATGCTGATTCCTCTTCTTCCCCTTCTCTAACCTGCAGATCCAATTCCAAACACCACCCACTGTGGCTGTCTGACTGCCAGGCGGGCAGGCAGATGGCTATAGTGGGTGGTGTTCGGAATTGGATAGATAAGGGGAAGAAAAGAATCGGGATACAATTTGTGGAAGAGGAGTGTTTTCAGCTTCGAGTGGAAGACCTGCACAGAGATTGCAAGGGGTGAAGTGATGGTGAGTTCGTATCATGGTTCAGATAAATGGGTGTCTTATGTTTGAATTCAAACAAGTGCAAAAAATGTGTGTTTGCCTTTTTCTATTTTTTCCTTTAACGATGGTAATTGTAAAGAGGTCTACCTGTGTGTTTTGAATTCAGCTCATGCCAGAGAGTCACTGGAGGTGATCAAACAGCAAGAGATTGCAAAGCAGATGGAGTCCCAGAAACAAATGAAGGTGAGACGATTTAGTTTCAGTTAAGGCTACAACATTTTAACGGCATGATGATGTAAGATCAACGTTTAGCTACTGCTTACCTTTATCAACAACAGCCCTCCAAGCTTGACCGAAGACACTCTTTTTTATTATTATTTTTATTATATTTGTTGTTGTTGTTGTTGTTGTTTGGCATTTATTGTGCACACAAGGTCAGTAAATCTGAATCTGAGGCACAAAGCAGTTGTGAGTGAAGGACTTGTTCAACAAGATCCCTAAATAGTAACCGTCTGCGGAGAGGCTCGAACCCGTACTGTCCATGTTACCAGCTGAGCGCTTATCCAATCAGCTACTGTACCCCACTGTTGACAAGAAGGTTGTTTGTTGACACTGTTGACAAGATTCTGGATGATTATACAGCTGTCTTGTCTTGAAATATTCTGCACAGAAATGAAATTCATTTGACCTACTGGTCATTTTATGGTTTTTCATGGAATTCCATTGAGTCTTCTGACTGCCTTCTTTATCCGTAGGGTGAGACAATAAACGACACCCGGTTTTATTTTGTTTTTGGTGGCTTGGACACTGAAAACATTCCTCTATCGCAGATCCTCTCCTTAAACCTCGTATCTCTCTTTCCGCTCCAATCCCAAACATCACCCATCATAGCTGCCATGCTGTCTCTCGTCCTGATTCTTGGATCATGGCCTGGAACATTTGCCTATCGATTTTGTTTTGACTGAGCGCCTGCAAATAAACTGGCCCCTGTGATGTGGCTTTCATTGGGCGCTGTAGAAATCTCAGGATCATGAATACGATTGGAAAGTTTTTGCTAATGGAAATATCAACAAGCATTGATTCGTTTATTAGGAAACTTGCTTAACTTGGATAAACGCTTAATTATGTGACTGGACAAAGTTTTATCCATTGTGTTATTTTGGATTTATGGCAAGTATGATGATTTGATAATGTTTAGGCATATGAAGTGGAATTTGAGAGGGTCAAAGCAGAACAGATACGATTGGCAGCTGAGGAGAAGAGGAAGATGATGAGTGAAGAAACGCGCCAGCATCAACAAAGAGCTGAGTATCAGGACAAGCTGGCACGCAAACGCTACGATGATCAGCTCCTCCAACAGGTAGCTTTTCTTCCCTTCGCTCATTTGTGTTTGTAGGTTGTAAACATGTGTGCCAACTGATGTGATGTGCTGTGACGTGACTGGACAGGACGGGATTGTGAATGTGAATCTGAATACCTGCTGCAAATATTCTGGTTCTTGCACGTAACTGCCTCACTGGATGAGCTCCACTCTATCTAAGGGACCTCCTCTATCCTTGGCCACAGATTGCTCCATTTCACAGTCTAGGTTGACCTGCTTTTCCCACTAGGCTGAACAGCCGTAGCCCAGTGCAGAAGTTTTGCCCTACATCTTGGAATGGTTTGCATGGTGACCTGCGGCACGAGCTTCTTTGCCTTCCCTTTCTTTTCCGCGAGTGCTTGAAGACCATTCTGTCCAGCCAGGAGAGCCTCTGATGAGTTTATCTTGTAGTGGCACTCTATAAATTCTTGATTACGATTACGATTAGCCATCATGCCTAGCTGCTGCAGTCTATACCTGGTGAGGTATTTATCTGTCTGATTCCATAACTTGTCCTCTGTTGCGCCATCTACCTGCAGCTTTACTCAGAGCTCTGTTCTTGTTCCCAAATAGCTGTCTTTCATCTTGACTGCTTGACTGTTTTCTTCGATGCAGTAACACATATCCACTAGATTTTATCCTACTGGGTAGATAGCAATGCAAGGAGAGCTATTGAGAAATTGTTCTAAAGGGGTTATATATAAATAAATCAGATGAAACGACTTTGTCGTTTTTTGTTGTTGTTTTAGCGTTTGTGGCTTGATTATGATGCAAGAAGAGTGTAATTCATGTTCTGGCCTTCAGTTTGAGATTGCTGGTTTTTGTTACTTTGTTTGTTTGTTCTTCTTGTGTTTGATAGACAAGAGTTCAAGAGGATAACCTGAAAAAACAAGAGGAATCTGTTGCGAAGCAGGAAGCCATGCGACGCAGTGAGTACTTACATTTCTGGAAATTCTAGCTGATTGCCTCACGAATATGGTCTTGGTTTTAGAGGTCTTTGGTTATATAATTTGTGGCCGTTTTTAAGGAGATAATTTGGCAGTTCATTAAATTATATGATATATTTTCATGTTATCCTGTTAAAGAATTTGCATATTCATGTAATACAGAATTTACATATTTATATAATTAAACAGCTAATACAGCTAATACAGCTGAAATAAATGGACATATGGTGTGTTAACAAATGCATTACTTACTTACTCACTTAAGTCAATGGAAAGTCCTGTAATGCACTGGCCCTGTTTCCAGGACCATAGGATTCATCCATTGAATAAATGTTTAATGTCATTAAAATGATTCCTTGATCCTGTTTTCCATGAAAATTGAAATATTTCTTTGATCTGTCTGGCCTGTGGAATCCGAATATGTTTGATTTTCCTTCAGAGACGATCGAACATGAGGCAGAGCTTCGGCACAAGAACGAAATGTTAAGAGTTGAGGCGGAAACGAAAGCCCGAGCGAAAAGTGAACGGGAGAACAAGGACATCCACCTGGAAAAGATCCGCGTCAAGGCAGCTGAACAACGCAAAACCATCCTAGAATCAATTCAGTATGCGGCTGCATTTTTACCATGTTGAATATTTTTGGTTTTTAATACAAGATAGAAATTATTCCCATTTCCCTTATTTATGTCTGCAAGCATCCCACTGATATTCTTTCTCTAAACAAAACCTGACTGCAACTTTTTGATGCACCTTCTTGTATGATTGTTTTCTAATATAATTGTTCTCTCTCTAGCTACGGCCGAGGCTGAACAATGGGCGCTGTGCTTGAGTTGAAAAATGATATTGGTAGGAGGGATGGGGTGGCAGGGTTGCCTACCTCTTGCGCCCCATCTCAAGCTGTCTTGTGATTTAAATGTTATGAGACCACTGCGTGAAGATGACTGAAGGCAACGCAGGAAGATTGATTTAATGTTGGAATTTGTTTTATGTTAAAATAGAACTGCGGGAAGTGTTTTGGGTGCTGGATTTCAGAGTTTCATATCAGATTGGGACAAAGTTACGGCTTCAGTAAGTTTGCAGTCAACTTCATCTTTTTTATGATAATGCTCCATTATTACAGATTAATTTGGCTTAGATATGTTAACAACGTATGAATTATTTGATGAATTGTTGGGCCTATTTGCCAGCTGTACTTTGACTAAACCATTAAGAATAATGATGTACTCAGTAAAGAGTTTTTTGAAGTTATTCTTTTTAATTTACAGAATGAAATCATATCCTACATAGTTCTCATTGAATACTGAGGAATAACTGTTTATAATAAAGATTAGGTCATTGGTCATTTCTTGTATGCCTCTAAGAATTACGCCTCTCAGTGACATAATCCTTGCCTAATCTAAAGATATTTCTATTGTGCTGTTACCATAATGCCCAAGACATCAGTCGATCATCATTTCAATCAGAATCACAATCCAAAATCATAATCTGTTGGAGAATCCATAGCACACTGCCGAAGGGACCATTTTGGGGCCGATTTTGCCCTACCTGTATCATCATCATTGGTGGCATGCATATCTCTGGACTGTTGCCCTTTTCACGACTCTACCTACTGTCCTGGTTTTGGGCTTGACTTGTGATGATGCTGATATTAGAAATGTGGTTTTATTGAGAATGTTGTTTAGAAATGTTCAAAAGTTTTTGAAAAAATATCTCGATTAAGGTGGCAGCTGAATGGGTGATGTTTGGTTTTAGGCAGCTGGGCTGACGTTGCTTGCCATTGGTGTGTATTCTGCAAAGTTTGGAACTGGTGTTGCAGCTCGGTACATTGAAAACCGTCTCGGCAAACCGTCTCTGATTCGAGAAACATCCCGACTCACATTTTTTGAAGCTGTTAAGCATCCTGTAAAGGTATGGTTTCCAGTTCAATGCTGGGATTCACTGTTTGTAATTTCCATGGTTTCTGTAGCGAGGGTCTATTGTTGTTGCTCAAACTGAAATCAGTGAGGCAGGGCATCTCTTAACGATAATCTGTTGATGTATGGTAAATGAATCTTTTATCTGTGGTATGAATTGAAAAACTATTTGTATTATTACTGGATAACAAATTTTTCAGAGCGGAACATATATTTGTGATCATTTGACCCCTTGAACTGGCAGTTGATGAATCCCATGGTCCTGGAAACAGGGCCATGCATTACAGGACTTTCCACTGACTTAAGTCAGCAAGTAAGTAATGCATTTGTTAACACACCATACGTCCATCGACTGAGCGAGGGAACTTAGGCGTGGGTGGATGGGTCACAGCAGTCTTTTGCTGGTACCAAATTCTGTTTGGTGAAAGAGACATATGTGCAAACAACTTGGCCGAGGTCGTTACATGCAAGCTCAAACCCAAAATCTTTGGATTACAGAACCAGCTCGCTACAGAAATAGACCACTGTGCCGCAATAGACTGTCAGATGTTGTAGTGGGAAGTCGTTTGACTTTTGGCATCATCAATCCCACATGGATTGGTTCCCTTGTCTTGGTTTCTACTAGACTTTGGACTGAGACCTTTTCTCACTTCATAAGGGCAGCAGTTTTTATTTCAACGCTTGGGGCTGTTTCCGCAGCTAGAACAGATAATCAGGAGTTTTAATGAGACATTGTGTTTTGAAATGAAATGCTGTAGTTTTTGTGAATTGCATATTCTGTTGCTTTTCTTGCTTTTCTGTAGACGATAAAACGACTCACATCAAGACCTGAAGATGCTTTGAAAGGCATTGTTCTCAAGGTTAGACTTTGACTTAGAAACCAAAAAGAATCTAGTTTCGTTGCATTTGAGGCCTTTAAAATGTTGTTCTTACAACTGTAATACAAAGAACCTCTGCATTTGGTATGTAGTTCCAAAATAATGTGGTCTAGTAATTTAATTTACGTTAAAATGCTGTCTCATTGTATGTAACCTTTTGGTATTTTCTGAGTAACGTCTCAAGCTATACATAAATTGTAATGCAGTTTCTGTAAGCTGCATTGTTTTATGTGACTGCCACCGTTAATGTTAGAAAGAGGTTGTAGTGTCAGGTGTACAAAAAATTATATAGCACTATTTTGAGGACACATCGGTTGATCTCTGTCCACTGTCAAACTTTGTTAGTCAGATAGGATTTGGTTTATAAATGAGTTTTGGTTTTTCCAGTTGGATGTTGTACCGGTTTTTACCAGTTGTCTTTGTACACAGCTCCTTGGAGAGGCATTTGGATTGCATGTGCTAAAGAAAACTGTCTGGTGACTTGCTTAGTGGTAACATATTTGCAGAAATTTATTTTGTTTGTGGCTTCAAATTCCGGAACAGAATGTTTTTAGGGACTTGGAGAAATTTTCAGGCGTAAATTAAACTTTTTTATTTTACCGTCTGTAGCCAACACTCGAAGAAAGACTTCGTGATATTGCCATAGCAACACGTCACACAAAAGCAAACAAAGGATACTACCGAAACATTCTGTTTTACGGACCACCAGGAACTGGAAAAACTATGTTTGCTAAGGTGAGCTTGTGTGCAGTTGTTCAGAATATCTTGAGATTTTTCATGACTATGAAAATTTAACCATTTTAAAGGTGTATTGGACGAATCTGATTTTTTAAAGCTGTTGCCTTCTTAAGAAATGCTGTTTGACTTCTCATTCTTGTAGAAAACATCAATCAGACCAGTACAGAACACCACTGAAAGGCGCTACATAAATGCAGAGATATACTTACTGTTGTTGGTTTATTTGTTGTTGTTAGAGTTGTTTTGTATTGTCTTTTAGTTTATTGTTGTGTTGTTGTGTGTGATATATTGTTGTCGTGATCTGAGTTTTGTTTTGATGTCATAGAGTTTGGCTCGTCATTCTGGAATGGACTTTGCCATCATGACTGGTGGAGACGTTGCTCCGATGGGTCGCGATGGGGTCACTGCCATGCACCGAGTGTTTGACTGGGCGAAAACCAGCAGACGAGGGTAAGGGTAGTTAGCCAGCCAGCTGTTAGCACCAATTTCAATGTTTGGCAAGATTTTAGAAAGAGAAGGGAATTCTGACTGCAGGGTCCTGTACCAACATCTGCAAAGCTATATCTATGCTGAGCCTAGTTATATACAAGAAGATCCACTCGAATAATCTTGGGTCTAGGACATGAATTTGTGCTGCCATTTGACATTTGGGAAATAGGTTTTACTTGTAATGAAATCATGACTTCAGTTCTGATTTGCAATAATTGTTCTTTTTCTGTTTTCTTCTTTTTCTAGTATTATTTATTAATTTTTTGTAAGTAAACAAAAACGGTTGGTGTTGTTGTCAATTGTGCAGCATGATATTTTTGGGAACATGCGAGACATCACTTGGGTTGGGTTGGGGTGTTGTTAGAATGTCCCTTCCAGTAACAGTGAGAGAGACTGCTTGAGTAATCCAACAATGGACAAATAATCTTGTTGCTAATCTCTTAGTTAATCTTGTTGATAATCTCTTAGGCCAATTAATCTTGTTGCTAATCTCTTCTAAGGCCAATTAATCTTGTAGATAATCTCTTAGGCCAGGTAATCTTGTTGATAATCTCTTAGGTCAATTAATCTTGTAGATAATCTCTTAGGTCAATTAATCTTGTAGATAATCTCTTAGGCCAATTAATCTTGTAGATAATCTCTTGGACTAATTAAGCTCTTAGGGTCTTAAATTCTGTGACTGGATTTGTTGTGATCCATTGTAGAGTGCTGTTGTTTGTTGATGAAGCAGACGCTTTCCTCAGAAAACGAAGCCAGGTTGGCATTCTTATGTTTCATTTGGATTTCTTTGGTTTGAACTTATGTCAGCCAAGTGGTAATGTGTCGGTCTTCTGGTGCCAAGTCTATGGTTTGGTTCTTGGTGTATCCTTTCAATCAAAGAACTTGTAAAGATTATTGATAATAATCGTAAAAGTTATTGTAAAAATAAGTTGTGGTTCTAATTTTGGATTTTTGATTGCAATTAGGAAAAAATCAGTGAGGACCTTCGAGCAACTTTGAACGCTTTCTTGTACCGAACTGGTGAGCAGTCAAACAAGTAAGGATTTGTCTTAATGAGTATTTAGTAAATTGCTGATCAATAGCCAAAGAGAAATAATTTTGTTAAGTTCTGTTTAATGCTTTGACATCATTCTTTGCATTGATTAGTTTTAAAATTCCTAGACAAGTTTTAAAAGGAAATTATACGAGTAAGATTTGGAAAGCATGGGCACTGATTAATTATTATTAATCGCTGTTCTATGTGTTTCATTTCAGTGGTGTAGCTGTTAATATTCACTCTTAAGCTGCATGGTTTTTACATTAAATATAGTTAAGTAATTAATTAAGTGATTAATTAGGTACAGTGTAATTTGTAATTGGACATTTATATAGCGCTATTTCGAGAGAAACTAATCGGTGTAATTATAGTTTAAGTTTTATGCTGGCTTTTAAGAAATTTTGAAGCCTTTAAACACCATTTAAATATCAGTCGTCATTTCTCATTTAAGTTTCCCTTTAGTGTTACGTTTACTTTCGAATGACGACACTGCAGCTGACTTGGGTGAATGTTTGAACAGGTAAAATACTTATAAAGTGCACATTGGAGTTTTGGGTCATGGAAATTTCCGTAAATGAAAATTGTAATTGGTTAACAAAGTTGTAATAGCATTAGCTTCTCTGGCCATGTTCCCAAGGCGAGGATGAGAGAGTTTTACATGCAAAAACTGTTGTAACTATGAATGTGTGTTGTTGGTAGGTTTATGTTGGCACTGGCAAGCAACCAACCAGAGCAGTTTGACTGGGCCATCAACGATCGTATAGACGAGATGGTGGAGTTTGGTGTTCCGTCTCGGGAGGAACGAGAGCGAATGGTCCGACTCTATTTTGAAGAATCAGTTCTCAAGCCAGCGACTGAGGGCAAAAAGTAAGAAAACTGATGGTAGCACTGGATGGTATGCCATGGTTTGGTATGATTGTGGTTATGGTTGGTATGGTATGATCATGGTTACAATTGGTGTGATTGTGATAATATAATGAGTGTGGTTTTGCTTGGTATGGCATGATTGTGGTTTTAGTTGGTATGGTGTGATTGTAGTTGGTATGATTTTATGGCTATGATTAGTAGGCTGTGGTATGATTATGTTTATGATTAGTTTGATATGGGATGAATACAGCTGTGGTATGGTGTGATATATCATATATTGGGTATGTAACTCTAAATTAATGGAGCATCTTTTTTATCAAATACTAGATTGCTGTACAAATCCTCAAAGTATGGTAAAGCAGGTTCTAGTAAGATTTTTTGGCTGAAGTATATTCTTAATTTGCAGGGTGATTGGCAATATTGTAAAATTATCGGTTAAACCCAGGGTGTGGAAATCTTGGCATTTGGCTGTGCTTTAGTTGGTAATGTTGCAGCGCTTGACTTCAGCGGTGGTATATCAGTAACACGTTTGGTCAGCGATCTTAATGTTGTGGGTTCGACTCTGTGTAATGACCTTGAGTTGTTTGCGCACACCATGCCTCTTCACCAAGCAGTATAATTTAGTATCACCTTAAGCTGGGAAGTGAACGGCAAGTCGGGTGATGTGCTGGCCCCAATGTCCAGGACATTGGGATTCGTCCATTACCAACTCAAGGGCCAAGAAACGGAGATGAGCACCTACCTTACATTTCATTTGTCAGATATGGGATACTTTACTTTATTGTCTGCAGACATATTCTGCAGTTGTTTCATGTTTTAGTTTAACATCGTGGTCTGTGGTTTGTTTGCAGACGTTTGAAAGTTGCTCAGTTTGACTATGGTGCTAAGTGTTCTGACATTGCGGCCAGAGCAGAAGGACTGTCTGGTCGAGAAATATCAAAGCTCGGAGTTGCCTGGCAGGTGAGTTTCCTTTCATGAAATGCCACGTGGGACTTTCGAAAGAAGCTCTAGCAAACAATGCTTATATTTTGGTAATGTGAATAATAGTTTGATGAGTTTTTGAATGGTTTGCTCCTCTCAAAGAAACAATCTTTCTTTGACATTTAAAAATGTATGAGCAAATTTACGAAGGATAGGTTGAATTGCTGTTATTCGAGGTTTCCCATCAAGCAAGGATCAACTAATTGTTATTCCAATTGTGTTACATAAAGTTCAGTGAAAGTTCAGTAATGAAGGATTTAGGCCAGTTAGGTCATGTTCTTCTCTGATCAGTTTGTGCTGTATAATAGGTGACATTATGATCTAGTAATTTAACAGTTTCTTTTCATCTTTTCTGGTATGGGATGAATATTATTATTATTATGGTTTTGCTACTAGATCTTTAGTGCCTTAACAAGGTTCTTAGAAGGTGCAGAATTAATAGTTGTCTTCCTTAGATCAACTTTCTTGTCTCCTGGAATAACTGTGTTGCAGGGAGGGATAACATACACCCTAGACCCTGGAACTTTCCTTCAGCAAATGTTCGCTTTGCCATCTGTGATGGCCTTCAGATCTCAACTAAAAATTGACCTTTTCCTTGAGTCATTTCCTCCACAGGCTGTCTCTATGACTTCTGGGATTCCCTTGGCTTTTCAACTGCCTCACCATAGAATTTGGCATGGACAGTGATTTTGCTTAACAGCAGCCATTGACTGTTGCCTTGAGCATTATTACAGTGATGCTATAGAAGTTCTTAGATTAGATTAGATACACTATCAACCGATATACCTTGCTTATTTTTACAATGATATGATAGTGTAGCATCAGATTAGTTTACCTACTGCAGGGATGCTTAAACTCGTGAATAACTTAATAAATGCTCGACTGTATCGGAGACGTGCATTGTCAAAATTTTGTATTTTCATTGATGTACAGGCGGCAGCTTATGCGTCTGATGATGGCATCTTAACCGAAAAGATGATTGACGAAAAGGTAGAGGATTCTTTGATCGCTCATGCAAAGAAAGTTGCCTGGCAGAAGGAGCAAGAAACAAGAGCAGATACAGATTCGAGTTACAGATCGAGTAAAGACATCTCGGCCTTCACTCCACCGTCTACTCATATTCCAAGTTAATCACAGCTAGTTAATCACAGCTAGATTACATTGACATTGATTGCGATGAGCAGACAAGTCTTACAGTCACAGCACACCAACTATGGTTGGCACTATATAAATTTCAGTAAATGTGCCATGCTGTCAATGAAAAGGCTTCTAATATCGCAGCCGGTTTTCTTGTATATCGTTAGGGGCGTCGCAGAATTGAGAAATTGGTATTTGTTGGTGATTACTTGTTAGTTTTTAGGGAGGTCATATATGTGTTGCCTCAGAACATGAGCAGCAGAAGTCTTAAACCAAATTTTATTACTTCAGCCAAGCTGCCACACTGAGATTTGTAGCTGAGCCTTTAATGCACAACTTGTGCCAGTTGTCGAGTCTTAGGAATTTTGACTGAAGTTGTTCTTGCGCTTTGCTTATTTGTGCTGTCCAGTCTTTGAGTGGAAGGCACAAACAAGTTGATTAGTCTGGTTTTTGATATGTTAAAGTCGGACAAAAACTTTTCTGTGGCAGTATTTTGTGAATGAGGAATATAAGAATAGGTTATGGTGATTAGAAATTGTCAGACATGAAGCGTTGAGATCATACTTGCTGATTTACATTGTAATTTGAATGTAAATTCCATTTATTTACTGATATCATAGCAAACCATGATTATTGGTGATAGTTATTCCAAGAAGTTGATGGACATTAGATTGTGTGATTGGGATCACTTATTGTGAACACATTCGGATACTGTTTGTTTATTAATTCACTTATTTTGTTCAAACTGTTTCCCCTAACAACTGTTGAGGATAACTGTTTATTATTGGTTTTATATGCAAGATGTAACTTGAAAATGAATGATCATGTTAAAATAAAAATTTTTGCAACAATATGACACAATTAGTAAATATAAGATTCTTTGTGCTCAAGTTTATACAAGTCCCCAATGTTGTGTGCAAAATGGAATTCACGTTATGTGGATGAAACATGGGCAAAAGGATCTTTCCAGCTGATGCAAAAAACATGATTTAGTACTGCAATCAGTCAGCTGGACAGGTTTTCTGTTTTGCTACATGAATGTCCTGTTCAGTTCGATGTGGCATAGTTTAGCTCTCTAGCAGGGATCAAAGTTAACAAATCAACCACAGAACTGTGGGTAGATAGTGCTAACGCATAGCATGGCTGTCTTAGTTCGAAATTTGCGTCTTCAGTTTTCTGGGAGAAAAGACAAATCCTGTTACGAAATTTGACTACTACTAAGTGGTAAACATTTGCTCGTTAAGTCATGCCTTTTTAGATCCGTTAGATACCCATGCTTCATGTACAGTTCCTAAAAGGCCAAGAGACAGAACTGCTGCACTTTGTGTCCAAGCAGAAGCAGCAGACGTTTCTTAAATGTTAGAGATCTTTTTGCTAGTAATTCCTGTTGATAATTGTGGAGAATGTCGACCGTCTTCTAGAAATTAATGTCGTGTATAAAGATGTCGCTGACATTGTTTTTACGTCGGTGACCAGAATGACGAATGTAGAACTTGATTTGCTAGCGAAATGGTGGACTGAAGTGCTCCATCAGTCAATATGAAGTAGACTTCATGCGATGGGAATTCTTATTGAAACACACTTTCATCGATGTATTTAAGGGTCTGATAATACAGTATGTAAGATACATATTGTAATGTATTTAATTGAGTTATGTAGCGCCGTTTTTGCTACTGTAGTGCTAGACGAAGGTTAGGCGCATAGACATCTTGAATATTAATGATGTCAATGGTTAGGCCTCTCCTATGCCGGCCCAGCCGCGTGTCACTTCCTGTCTGTAGCTCTGCAAGAAACGACCGACGCTAGAGTGTTGAAGCGCAGGATTAAGGCACACTTGGGTGGATTGGCTTACAAACTACATAATGTTTATACTTAACGAAGTGCAAGTTTACGACTGTCATGCCTACGATGAAACGCTTCCATAAAAGCATCCGTGTTAATCAGCTCTGCCGGAACAGATTCAGGTGACAGCATTGATAAACTGCTTAAACGAATGCAAAACACAGTGCTTCCAAGACGTTTTCATTAATTTTAGAGCAGAAAATGTTACAAAAGCTACGCCAAGGAAACCTCTGCGTGAAGATCCTCGGTTCGCGTCCCGGTCGTGGCTTATTTTAAAGATTTGAATCTCAAGCGCGAACGGGGACCTTAAATGGCGTGTAGCGGTGGTGAAATATCTCACCCGATAGGGTCGAGGCCATATGGTCGCTATAGATAAACGCGTACAATTTTAAAAAAATGTTCAATAATCTGTATATTTCCTGAAAAGAAAGTTTATATGGTTCGAGAAACCAATCATCATGCGTGATTACGTCATGTAAACAATGAAGGTTCGTATGTAGACCGACTTTTTTGACAACAACTTGGGTTGGGGTGGAAGAACTGGAGAATAGTGAAGAACTGGAAAGGAAGACGCAATGTCGTTGTTGAGCTTGAGCAGAGTGGATTACCTTCAGGTAGGTACTACATCGCGTAAGTCCATGTGCCTCTTACCAGTGACGAAGAAAGAACGGACCAACCGAATTGTGGTCGGAGATCACTGGGGAGATGTGTCGATATTCGCGGTGCATGAGGGGATACTGCAGTCGGTTGCAAAGACGCGATCGGACACCAAGATAACGCGAGTGGAACTCGGAGCTCCCGAAAACCACGTCAGAGATCGAATCTTCTACGCCGCTGGAACCGAAGTCAGAGGCTTGACGAAGAAAGGAAAGGAGTTTCTTCGTTTCAACACGAATCTTTGTGAAGAGATCAGGAGTATGTGCGTCATGGGCGTCGATCTGTTTGTGTGCGGTAATTACACATGTCTTCAATACAGTGACTTAAAAAATGAGAAATTCGCAGCGTTGACGGAGAAAATCCACGATGTCGTCTGTCTCTCGCGAACGGAGCATAGAGACGTCAGATGGGTCGTTGCCTGTGACGACAGAAGCATCCAGGTGATGAAGGACGCCTCTCTGCTGTTCTCTGTCGAGGCCGTTGGTACTGCGCAGGTTCTGAAGTCTTTCAACGGCTGTGGAGTACAGGACGGAGATCAAGTGTTGTATGGCACAGTGGACGGAAAACTAGGTCTCGTCTGTTTGGACGACGCCTCTCGGAAACACCTCTGGGAGCAGATGAACGACAGTCGAGTGGGCGCAGTTACGAGCATCGATTGCTTCGATGTGGCAGGCGACGGAGTTTCTCAGCTGATTCTTGGTCGGGAGGACGGTCTGGTGGAGATTCACGCGTTTACAGAAGACGGGAAACCAGAGAAGCGGTTCAGCTCTCGACTCGGGGAATCGGTCACCACTGTTTGCGGCGGATTTGTGGCGAGGCCAGAGTATGCCGAGGTTGTCTGTTGCACGTACGCCGGATGGGTGTCTGCGCTGACTACTCAGCCACTGAACATCACCCGAAGTCTTGGGGAAACTACAGGTACTCCGATCGACGCTTCCGTCCGGAAGAAGCTGGAAGGCCTCAAGACGGAACTTCTGGAGCTACAAACTCGGATGGCAGCGGAGAAGGAAAAGAAGGAAAAGCCGAGAAAGACATCGTGCAAAGCATTAGTGTCCATTGCAGCACCGTTCAGTGTTAACGATACCTTTCGCCTGGATCCGAATGACGCCACCTACTTGCTAACCATCGAAGTTCCGACGGGCATCGAGTACGCCCTTCTCCACAGCGACGTTTCGATGGACATCGCCGAGAGCGACTATAATTCAAGGGCCATTATCAGCTTCACCCGCAGCTCTGACGTTCCACTCTTGGCCACGTTTCGATGCCACACAACAAGACTCGATATCCGACTAAGCATGACCGAAGGTCTTCACGGCACTCTGCGTGTATACGTCTCCCCCCGACGAGTCTATCCGAAAGCGGCAAGGCTCCTGCAATACGAAATCAAACCACTGTCTCTTCATCAGCGAACAAATACATTTGACGACAAACGACCCCTTAATTTTCTACAGATCACGGGCAACTACAGCCTCGTCGAGCTCCACTCGTGGCTGTCCGTCTGCCTGCCAGGGCTACCAGACCGGACGCCGGCGGACGACAAAGTCGTCTACAGTTTTGTATCTACGCTGTTGAATACCGTTGTCGAATGCACGGGCGTCAGAGGCCAGACATCAATTCGTTCGGACAACTTATCGACGATTATGACACTCTCGGATGTTATCACCAAAGAGGCAACGAAGAAGAAGATCAGTCTCAGCATCCGGTGTACGATCGACGAGAACTCCATTCCTCATACTCTGCGCCTCATTCACCCGATGCTCCTTCAGCAACTGGACCTCGCTAAGAAAGTCCAGTTGGTCGAAGCATTGATGGGTTTAACGGCCGACGATAAAGACGCTTCCTATCTGTCGGAATCCGACCGGGTGCTGCTGAAGGATGCGGATAGACTCGTTGAAGAACACAGGAAGGCATCGCCTCACGTGGCAA
The DNA here is from genome assembly GCA_964023275.1 of Norana najaformis. Classification (NCBI taxonomy): domain Eukaryota; kingdom Metazoa; phylum Annelida; class Clitellata; order Crassiclitellata; family Hormogastridae; genus Norana; species Norana najaformis. The sequence continues at coordinate 1,988,762 of OZ029924.1, read as the reverse complement.
GACTGCATGTTGCCATCGTTAATTTGTTTGTGGACAGCTGCCGATTCAGAGGACGTAACGTCAAGTCTCGCATTAATGCTTTACAGATGATGCTAAGTTCAAGTTCCTACAGCTTGCAAGACGTTGAAGAGTTCTTCGCAAATGCATGCGTAGATTGAACGACGTGAATAAGTATCGAACAGTCACAGAAACCCATTCAAATGCTGTCCCTGGGCACATAATTAGCGATCATAAGACGACGTAACGAATATTAACGGCTTTTATTTTGGCTTCTTGTAAAATGTAATAATGCTCAAGGCATCATGCTCTGCTGGTTAGCTACATTGGTTAACGCCAGTGGCGTCGATCCTGTGGGTGCCCCTGGGGCCCGGGCCCCGGCAATATTTTGAGCCTGGGGGCCCGGCCATTGCTTGGGCCCCGGCAACATTTTAGCTGTAAAATCGGTACAAGGCAGCTCTGTGACTGACTAAAGTTGTCATTCTTCACTTTAAGACTTTAGTAAACAATCCCAGTCCGTAATTTCCGATTGTACGTACCTCTCTAGGTATTGCTGTCTATGCCTACTTTTGCTTAGGTAGACAAACGGACAGACAGAAAGACAGATACATGAATATGTACTACAACAGTACATAATTATATGCAGGTCGACCAAGCGAAGTGAGTCACAAGCAGTTGGACATACAGACTTTAAGCCACACAGGTCGCCGGGGGCACAGATCTATAGCAATGTTTGACACAACCCTGAAAAATTAATGGAATGCAGGTCATACAACTTGCTCTCACATCAAGGCTATCGCCATCTGGATGTCATCTTCGACTAGTCAGGCAGTACAGATGCAAGCCGACCCGCTAAATTAGTCTCTTCAGTTACAAAACCATATACATGTACCTTATGTACATATGGTTTTGTAATTATGGGGTGGATACATATATACTCATATTCGTATAGTCGCCCTTTATAATTATAATCCCCACACAGTCTCTGCATCGCTAGCCGAAGAAAGCGCCCTCTGTTAAGTATATGGATATAAGATTTCGTTAATTTTGAACAAGTCAATATTGATGGTGAAATTGCACTTGTGGAGGTAGGCTCATCAGCTTTTCATCACTGTTTGGTGTAGATGCAATGAGGTGAAATTGAAAGCCAGTTACTTAGTTTCCCAAGGTTCAACTCCAGGTATAGAAAATTTGCCTAGTTCACTCAACTATCCGTCCCATCTGTAGAGGTACAAGAAAAGAATCACGTAAGCGGATTATATAATGTGCTGACATCCGGTTATAAATGAGTAATTAATAAATTTAGAGCGTTTTTGAGAGGTTATGCGAGGCGCTTTACAAATGCTGTATTACAACAATATGAAATGCAAAATGTAAATGAAACGCCCACAGAACGCTCTACACTTTCGCGACCGCTAACTCAGGGTTGCTTCTTCACCACGGCGCTTACAGACAAGATCACGAGATTCGAAGATGCAGCTAGTCGACCTGTTTCCAGCGTGCCAGCCTGGACGCCACAGCAGCTCTAGTTGCTCCAGAAACAATGAAGTCGTTTCATAATTGAAGTGTTACTACATAATAATAATAATAATAATAATAATAATAATAATAATAATAATAATAATAATAATACTACTACTACTACTACTACTACTACTACTACTACTACTACTACTACTACTACTACTACTACTACTACTACTACTACTACTACTACTACTACTACTACTACTACTACTACTACTACTACTACTACTACTACTACTACTACTACTACTACTACTACTACTACTACTACTACTACTACTACTACTACTACTACTACTACTACTACTACTACTAATAATAATAATAATAATACTAATAATACTACTAATACTAATAATAATAATAATAATAATAATAATAATAATAATAATAATAATAATAATAATAATAATAATAATAATAATAATAATAATAATAATATAATAATAATAATAATAATAATAATAATAATAATAATAATAATAATAATAATAATAATAATAATAATAATAATAATAATAATAATAATAATAATAATAATAATAATAATAATAACAACAACAACAATAACAAACAATAATTATAATAATAAAATTTATATAGCGCCATAGCACAGCCGAGGCCGAAGAAAAGGGCGCTGTTCAGGCTTTTCCCATTTAATAAGGGATCGGTGACCAGCCAGATCCGAGAAAGGGCGGCAAAACTATTTTAAGTAGGCAGGTGTATTACGTATGGATCTGGCAACGCCACACTCACAGCGAAACCTTTAAAAGCAGGTGCTCAGCGGGATGGGCAGGAAATAACATACATGACTAATTATATGCAAACAAAGAAATCAAGCGTCCGAAATGTAGTAATAACGTCAACAATCCTTCTCGTATCTGCAGGCAGCACACTTTGCAGCTGCCTAATCCGCCATAAACACAGACAGGCCGACAGACAAGCACAGGGACAGCCAAACGTACAGTCCGAAGGAATGTGAAGGAGTGGTCAACACGTGCATAGGATTCGTGTAACCAGCGCGCGATTTGATCTAATGGTCTTTTTCAAAACCGTGCTGTCACCTAGCGAATATAACTGACATTAATGAACCTGTACTGCCATCTTGCTAATGCAATTAAAACATTTTTGAAAAGAATTATGGTTTTACTTTTGTCTATGCTCAAAGAATTGTCTTTAGGTCCAATCCAAGGAATCTATATGGGTCTAATCCAGTCTTTATTAACGAAAAATTTGGGATCTAGAATTAAATAAGTAATTTTATTAGAGGAAGTAGAAAGGAAAAATGTGTTCACTAAATGTGGCCTATAGTTCGACACCTCTATTTGGGAAGCAGTTACGCTGGTCTTTCTGATGCAAATTATTTTCTTGCGGTGCTACTTCACAGATTTACATTGACACCAATGTTCCCAGAGGCGTCAATCATATGGGAACCCGGGCTCAGGCAATATTTTGAGCATGAGAGCTCGGCCATTGGTTGGCCAGCAATATTTTACCTGTAAAATCAGTAAAAGGCAGCTATGTACTGATAAAGTTCTCATTCTTCCTGTATTAGGCCTATTCTTGACCCCCGTACTAAGGGCTTTGCCTCTGGAACCCGACAGGGGCTATGCGCCCAGACCCCCACTTTAGGCCCGGGCCCCTCCAATGTTTACTACGGATCGACGCCTCTGGTTAACGCGTACATCAAAGCACATCTGAGGTAAGGATGCCGGTTCGCATCCCGGTCGCGGCTTATTTCAGAGATTCGAATCTCGGGCTAGCACAGTCCGTACACGGGGACCTTAAATGACGTGGCGCACATTCAAACGGGCAACGGTGATTAAGGATCTCACCCGATAAATTCACTGCAAAATGAGCAGGGTCGATGCCATACATTCGCTATAGAAAAACCTGTACATTTACATCAGTTGATGATCGCTACTAAACAAAATCGTTTTGCAAGCCAAATTCTAGGGTGAGTCTTAATGAGTGAACTTCCACTACAGAATCTCCTTTAGGAATACGCCTTGTATTTATCGGATGCGGTGGATCCACGCAACACAGAATGGTTTATGATTAAATCCCGCGGTTGGAAACGACCACTGATGCTTACACAAACATCTGAAACATCATATTGCCCGATATAAATTCCGTCAATCACAGCAAGACGTTAAAGCAAAGATCTTAGAGTCTAAGACTCTAATATCTTTGGTTAAAGCTCCTATTGAGAAGGCCGTGGTTAAAGTAGCAACTTAATTTATATTCGTACGTCTTGGAGTCTAGTGCTAACCGTAGATCCGTAATCTGTTTTGGCGACTGCTTCGGCTTTTGGCGGTTGCTAGTGACGCTTTGGTGAAATTTGTCAAAGTTAATATTTTATGAACTAAGCTTCGCTGAAAAATTCAAGACTTCGTTAAATCGTTGCACGAGTTACACATACGTACAGGTACTACAAGACAAATGGGGTATTGTATTTTCGTGGACCGGTTATATACGTTTTCAAGTGACCCACCCTGTAGATTTGTAGGATTTATATTATCGCTCAAAGACAGACTGAGATTAGCTATCGTGAAACTTGATAGGCCCTTAGGTAAAATGACGGATTCGACCGGTTAAATCCGCGTAAGTATAAATAGTATGCCTACCCAGGACTTCAAGAGAAATAGAGCGTTGCGCTTTCAGTGCCAATTATTATGCAATAAGAATGAGCTAGTAAAAAAGTAATATCAGAGTTGTTTTGAATTGCTTTTATTAATTTAATTTATTTAAAGTACTTATAACTTGCGCAATGTCAGTTCACCTGAATCTGAGGTGCAGATGTTCACTAGGAGCCAAGATGGAATCATGCAAAAGCCAGGGTGAAGTAGTTAGTTTTAAGAAGTGATTTAAAAGATGATGCCTAGTTTGCAAGTCAGGCCTTTTGTGGTAGACGATTCCAAATGCAAGGAGCACAGCAGCTAAAGGCAGGTGATCCTACAATTGGCCTGAACCTAGGTTCTTGCAACAAACCAGTTTTCTAGGAGGGCGATATGCAATCAGCAAAGTATTAAGATGTGATGGAAGGCCAGCTATCAGAAGAGATGCTTGCCAGAATCCGTCTGACTGTCTGCCTACCTGACTCTTGGATCTTGACCTGGAACCAAACCCTTCCTTCCTGTCGATTTTGTTTTGACTGAGCGCCTGTGAATAAGCTGGTTCCCACTACTTAGCTTTCATTGGGCACTCTAGAAATCTTGAGCTTATGATTACAATTACAACAAGTGGTAAAATTGAAAAAAAATCCCATTGTTTATTTGGGTTTCAGATAATAACAGAAATAACTGAAACATAAGATGATAGTATTATGAATGTTGTGTTTGTTACTTTGTTATGTGGTAGATGGCTTTGTGTCATGAGCGCAGCATAAAGAGTCTGAAGTCTCTGTCGCATACTCAGATCGCCTGTTATGCTGATTACCTAGCATTACCAAGATCGGGACATTCACTTGAAGTCTGGATCTTAAACGACACAGCACGCGAGGTATCCGCTGATCTCTTGCTCAGGGCCATCTTATCCATTAGGCACAGTAGCACTGTGCCTAGGGCCTACGAACTTTATAGGGGCTTATGAAAGTCAAAAATGAGATATTGAAAAAAATAAATTTATTGATTGACCCAAAATAGAAAAAGGAAATACAAGTTTAATAGCCTTAAAGTTTGTACTGAAACAGGTTAAGTTAAGTTGTGCTACATTATGTTAACTTTGTGGCATTAGCAAAATCACATAATGTCCTCAAATGTCATTTCTCGCATTAAGTTGTTTTCAATTAAAAGTAGTGCAAGGGAAGATAGTCGTTCTTGTCCCATCGTTGACCGCAAATAATTTTTGATAAGAATGTGTTTAGCTCAGATATAGAGTTTGCAGTTGGGCCTACGAATGCGAGAGTGCCTAGGGCCTACGACGACCTTAAAACGACCCTGCCCTTGCTTTCTGTGTCTTAAACAAATCGCCTTGCAGCGACAGTTGTCCTACTCTTTTGCAGATTTGAGCCTTTCTAACCTATTCTTGGTATTCTAATCTTGTTTTTGTATTCATATTCTAATCTCGTTTTTGTATTCCTATTTGAGTATTCTAATCTATTCTTAGTATTCTTATTTGAGTATTCTAATCTATTCTTAGTATTCTTATTTGAGTATTCTAATCTATTCTTAGTATTCTAACCTTAGCATTCTAACCTATTCTTAGTATTATAATCTCTTCTTAGTATTCTTATTTGAGTATTCTAATCTATTCTTAGTATTCTAACCTTAGCATTCAAATCTATTCTTAGTATTCTAACCTTAGCATTCTAACCTATTCTTAGTATTCTAATCTATTCTTAGTATTCTAATCTCGTCTTTGTATTCCTATTTGAGTATTCTAATCTATTCTTAGTATTCTTATTTGAGTATTCTAATCTATTCTTAGTATTCTTATTTGAGTATTCTAATCTATTCTTAGTATTCTAACCCTAGCAGTCTAACCTATTCTTAGTATTCTAATCTATTCTTTGCATTTTTAACCTTTCTTTCAGCATCAGGGGCCAGTCTGAAAAAGACGAGACTTCAATGCTGCCTGACATCCAAGAACACTCACAGAGCAGACAAAAACTAATCTAATCTAATCTAATCTATGAACTTCTGTATTATAATGGAAAAGGTTTCAATGATTGGTTGGTTCTAAGCAAAACCATCTGAAATCACAATTTATTGGACAGAAACTGTTGAAATCCACAAGGCTCCTGATACCAAAAGAAAGGCTACAGAGAATAACTGATGGGATTTTCTGGTCTTTTGTGCAGCCTTTTGTCCTGGATGGACATCGCCGACCTGTGACTGGACTCAGTTTCGGCACCAGAGGTGACTCGGTGATGCTGTGCTCAGGTGCTGAGGATTACATCATTCTGTGGAGTGTGGAGGCTGCAAAGATCGCTTCAGAAGCTGGTTAGATGAAGTCATCGGCATGAATTCTCTGCATAGTACACATGTATTCCATACAATTCTTGTTGTTTTGTGCATTTTTCAGATATTAGGCTTTATTGTTACTTCTGCATTTATTAAGAAGTGTTTCTGTTCTGAACAGTTGTCAGTGAAGTAATCGTAATCTTGAGATTTCTACAGCACCCAACGAAAGCCACGTCACGGGAACCAGCTTATTCACAGGCGCTTGGTCAAACAAAATCAATAGGTGAAAAGGGTCTGGTTCTAGGTCAAGATCCAAAAGTCAGGCAGCTACAGTGGGTGTTGTTTGGGATTGGAGTGGAGATAGAGATAAGAGGAAGAAGGAGAGTACTTTCCCTACATAGCTTAAGACCTATTTGTATTGCCTTGCTTATGTTGTCTGACTGCTGTGACCGACCCATGCCTATGATTCCTCGCACAGTCGATGACATATGGTGTGTTAATTACTTATGGTAACTTTGAATCAGCTGGTTCCCACGACTTAGCTTTCCTTGGGTGCTGTACAAATCTTGAGTTTTTACAATTAACTGTCTTGGGAGGTTGAACCCGTACTCTCCACATTACCAGTGGGCTACCATACCCCATTCATATTAGGCATCTTCCTGTAGTCTTTGTCATCTTGCGAATACCAATCAGAGGCATAAAATATGTTGTTAATAACAGGTATCTTAATTGAAGTGACAGGTGTTGGTTTTTGATTGACAGGTGAGAAATGTCGTGGCAAGGTGGTCTGTCAGTCACCTGGATCAATACAGCATCTGAGTGTAGCTGAGGAATGTAGATTGGTTGCTGTCTGTGTTGCTAAGGATGTCCATGTGGTCAACGTCAAGGTGCAACTTTAGTTAACAGTTATTCTTGTGGTGCTGATCAATCATCAAAGCTCCCGCCGATAATAATCATAATAGCCATTCTTAATATACTGTATTATGTGTGGTCTTGTACTTGCAAATGGTGACTTAAGCACATCTTGTGTTCTTGTGTACTGGACCTTCTTCCAGGAAATATCATCAGAAATCAAACAGTACTAATATAAACAGCTCATGACATATTTTCAGCTTATATTTCATTTTTAAATTCATTTATTGTGCTTAATAGGCATGCAGGGTCAGCAAATCTGAATTGGAGACTGTGTTAGACAAATCGGCATTAGCAACATGTCAAAGGTCATTGGCCATCTATGTCCACTCAGCAGGCACGGACCAGCAGTCGTTGGATTACAGAACCAGCATATGCTACTAAATGGAGCACCATGATGCACACTAAGTCACACCTCTTGAGATCGATTGCTCAGTTGTGCTTAAGTGCCTTTCAGAAGTTTGTTAAAGGTGCTAAATAAATGAATAAATAAATAAGTGAGGTGCTAAATATAGCGCTAAGTATAGATAACTAGATATATGCACTGATACACATTCATTCTGACATATGTCCAGACCCCTCTATCTGTTACTGCTCAGATGTTCCATTCAAAACTGAAGTCTCACCTTTTCAAGAAATCCAACTCTGATCTATCGAATTCGCTGCGTTTCCATTTCTCTCAGCTTAAACACAACCCACCCTAACAGCTCCTTTTCCCCTTCTCTCTCTCGTCTTCTGGCAACCGGACTTAGTTCTTGACATAGCATCTTTGGGCAACCCAACTGACTTGACGCAGCGCTCGTGAATAAGCTGGTACCCTGCGCTTAGCTTTTATGTAGCACTTTAGAAACTTGGAGATTACGATTATGAGATATACAAGCATACATACACACATGCATATGTACATACAGCCATACATACATACATGCAAAGGCTTATTTACTTACTTGCCTATGTCTGACATTGTCTTTGGCCTTTGTTGCCTGTAGGAGGGTCAGACAGAAGCCGTTCTTGAGGGCCACAGTGGTCCAGTCAATGCAGCGGAGTTCTGTCCATACTACACATCGACACTCGTCACCATCTCCAATGACCGAACATTCAAGGCAGGTCTTGAATCTTTCTACTTTACCACCTTCACTTATTAGAAATTCGATCCATCCTTCAATCAATCAATCCACGCATCTATACATCCTTCTACTCACCCACCCATCCACCCACCCATCCATCCATCCATCCATCCATCCATCCATCCATCCATCCAGTGCAAAGAACTTGTCGATGGTCGTTACACAGAGCCCACTCAGCAGACTAGAACCCACAATCGTCAGATTACAGACCCATTGCACTACCGCAAAGACCGCTGTACAATGCCACAGTTGTGCATTACACCGAGAATGCCTAAGAAGTTTAAGATGAGATCAGATTAGACTGATGAGATAAAAACAGCAAATTTCTTTATATTTCTTTATGAGACAAAAACAGCAAATTTATTTAATTTAATTTTATTTAAAGCACTTGTAACATGTGCAGTGTCAGTAGTTTTACGAGTACTATTTTATATTTTCATGTGTTGTAGATTTGGGGTCTTTCGTCTTTTACGTTGATCTATCAGTCGACTATCGTCTCTTCATCTTCATTTATCAGTCTTGCGATGAATCCGCTGCAGAACACTTTTGTCACAGGAACAGTCGATGGACAGGTCTGGTGGCTGTTTATAAGTTTTGGCTTTCGTTTAAACATTTATTTGACTGTCTATGTCATTGTGTGGCATGGTGGTCTGTGGGTAACGCATTTGGCCAATGATCGTGCGGTTGCAGGTTCGATTCTGTATGAAGACCCTGGGCAAGTTGTTTGTGCACACCATGCCTCTATCACCCAGCAGTATAATTTCGTACCGGCATAAGCTGGGAAGTAAACGGCAAGTCCTGTGATGCACTGGCCCCATGTCCAGGACCTTGGGATTCGCCCATTGCCACCTGAAGGGCCTATAAAGAAAAGGAAATGAGTGCCTCCTCTATGTCTCACTTGTGGGATATAGGATAGTTTACTTTTCTATGTCCTTTTGTTTGTGAGTTTCTGAGCAAGTCCAAATGTCTGTCTGCATGTGTTTCTTTGTGTTTCAGTGTCTTTGTCTATGTTTGTGTGTATCTTTATGTCTGTATGTGTATTCCTTGGTGTCTGTCTATCTTTGCTGTTGTATGTACCCTATGTGTGTATCTGTTACATCAGTGGCTCCATTGGTTGGCTGTGGCCCAGCATGCATAAGGTAGCTGTTTGTGCCGGTTTTAGCCTGTCAGGGTACTAAATACTGCCCCTGGAGATCTTCTGGTCCCTCGCTTCCATACATCAACATGAGCACAGCATGCACTCTCATGTTTTGGTCCACCATATTTGGAACAGTCTTCCTCTTAACCTGCTCGACCAAAGCTACTTCAATCTCTTTGCCAGTAATATTCACAACACTTTTAAGAGGCCTCCAAAGGCACTATATAAAGGCTCGACTACATGCACAATTGTGTGTCTGGACATTTATTTAGCACATTTCAACAATCTTTCAAAGGTGCAATGTGTATTTGTCTATGTCACATTGCATCCTTTTGCATTTATGTTTTGGTGTAGATTCGAATCTATGATTTGTCTGAAGGAAAAGACTTTCGTTGTCTTCATCATGTGGACGTTAGCAAAGTTCTGAGCAAAGTACAGTCGGAAAAATCCAAAGAAATAGCACAACAGACTTACAGCAGCAAAGGTTATTATTACTAATACTGTTATTCTAAATCTAAATGTAATTGTACATGTGTTTCTATGTCGACTGTATGGCCTTGACCCTACTTATTTTTCAGTGAATTAATTGGGTGAGATCCTTTACCATTAATGCCTGTTTGAATTGGTGCCATACCAGTTAAGGTCCCCATGTACAGACCGTGCTAACCCAAGATTCAAATCTCTGAAATTTACTATTATTATTATTATTATTATTATTAGTGTTGTCATAAATAATAATAATAATAACAATATTAATATAAATTACTTTGAAAGTGTTTTTTGCTATGGTTGATGTTTTAGGTCCGGTTACGATCAGCAGTCGACCGATTTGGCAGAGATCTGGATTGAGTGGAGATTCTCAGGTCACGTCAGATGATCCTTCTTCTTCAGAGGCCTCGGAAATCAGTTCGTCAGTTCTTGCGATGCACTACGCTCGAAGAAATTTGGACAAGATGCCTCATGAGAAGAATTCATTTCTGTCAAAAGATGACAGCATCGTCAGGTTTACCATTCTGCTTAGTAACGTAAGGTGTATTGTAAAATATTGTATTGCCCCTCAATAAAATGCATTGCAAAATATATGTGCGGTTAAAATAATAATAATAACAAGACATAGGATGGCCGAGACAGAAAAAAGGGCGCTGTGCATGTACAGTTATTTGCTGACTGCACCCACATGCAGTGCAAGTATGTCCAGTCTGTTCAACTCAGACATGCTTGGGTCAATGTGTCTTGTGGTGTTAGTATGTTAGGCAGCTTGGTATAGTGTTGGCTGAGAGAGAGGCAAAGAGGTAAAGGCAGAGAGAAAGAATGAGAGTCATCATCTACCTCTACTACATCTGTTCAGTATGTATGCTAATATTACATCTACGGAATATTGGAGTGTGTATATATGTATGTATGGATATATGTATGTATATATGTATGTATATATTTATGCATATATGTTTGCATATATGTATGTATGTATGTATGTTTATATGTATGTATATATGTATGTATGTACGTGAGATGTATGCATGTATCATAATTGTAAGCTCGAGATTTCTTCTGCGCCTAAAGGAGGCAAAGTCATGGGAACCAGCTTCATGATAGACACGCAGTCAAAACAAAATCGATAACCAGGAGGGTTCAGTTCCAGATCAAGATCCAAGTCAGGCAGGCAGACAGTCAGATGACGTATGTATATGTTGGTATATGTGTGTTTATGTATCACTATTATTAGACTATATATAGTGTCAAAATAATAAAATAAAATACTATAACATATTGTATAATTTTAACTAGCTAGAAGTATCTTCTAAGGTTCTTACATTACGTTACATACAATGTCAGCCCATCAATTTCATCATTATTCTTAACAACATCGAGTGCAGCAATAAGAATTTTAAGCAACTGAATTAAATTTCTTAACAATTAAATTAAATATGATGGCAGTACTCCTTTCTGTGTGTTGTAGTGAACTGTTGGATGCAGCACCCGTTCTCATCATTGCCACAACTGGAGCCATAGTTGAACTGAATGCACAGACCCTTGATCTTCTCTCGTGCACAAGTCTACTTGGTTGGTAAATACAAGTCAACAACCCTGGATGTCAGTGTTGTGTGATGTTACAAATTTCTCTATAAAGGGACCTTGAAAGTGCTGTACTGTTGGAAATTGTGTTCTTTGCATTACATTACAGAAATAAAATTAATAAAATAATAATAAAATAATAAAAACTAATGAGCAGATGGAGAGTTGGATTTTGACCAGGCTTTTCCAATGGATTACAAGTTTTGACTACGGTTTCACTTAAAACGACCATTGATTGATGTCTTGTTTGTAAAAGTAACAGCACTATTGAAGTGATTAGATTAGATTGGAGTAGATAGATTAGATGTTTCAAGCTGTAAGGAATGATGCCCTTTATGCTGTTAAAAATTACTTGATGGAGAAATGTTAAGGCCGTGAGATGTGACCGTTGTTCTTGCTTGTGCAGTGTGAAACATTAAGCTGACATCTAACATTCATGGAAGTGCGGCAGGATGGAGTGCAATTCATAGATACACAAAATATTTTGCAAAATATAGACAAACCTATTTCAGTAATATTTGAGGCAACATCTACATCTCAGGTATATCATAAAAATAATTGAATCATAGGAAAAATTACATAATTAATTATAAATAAATAATAAATAATGCATCTGTCGTGAGGTGTCACACCTAATTTCATACACATTGAGTGAGTACTTCAATGAACTGGATCATGCTTCTAAGGACTGATGTTGATTGAGGCATTTAAGACATGAGTAGACTCTATGTTACATTATGTTAGTCTCTGTGTTACCTTATGTTACCTTACCTTTGCCATGTGCTCACGAACTTAGAAGAGGAGCTGTTGTTAAGCAGAGACCTATAATTGTGGACTTCAAGAAAAATAATCTGTATATCAACGTTGTTGTTTTAGATCCCATTCCGTCACATGGCACAGCAGCTAGTAAATCGGTCTCAATGGCTGGAAATGTAGTAATGGCACGTAGTCGAGTTAATCCTGACAAGGTAGGGTCGAAATTCTGCTCTTTTCTTTGTGAGGAACTGCAGGGTTTCCTGTTGATAATTAACGTGACATCTAAGCTATAGCATTTTATGTAATAACTATGAAGTTCTAGTGTTTGATGAGCTAATCTGAATATGTATGTTTTACTGTGGTGCTAAGGTGTGATATTTTTCTCTGCCCAGGTTTGGTGTGTTGTTGCCAAGTTGTTTGATGCTGAGCTGGATGTGTTGTCTTTGTGGCCGAGCGAGTGTGACCCGTACAGTAGAGGGAGGTGTGATTCAATGGCAACAGATGGAACTGCTGAGGCTCAATGGTGGAATGATGGAATGGCTGAAGCCAGCAGCTCTTCTTTTGTCTCTGTCTTATCCAGGTCAGGCTAAGAAACTGACCTCATTCATTCATTCATTCATTCATTTAATTTATGTAGCATCTTTTCAAGATATGACTGCTGAGATGATCCAGTTTTGTGTAATAATGTAACATAATGTAACCAAATTCCTGAGCTGCTCAAAAGCACTAGTAATAGTGGTTGTTAAAAGTTTAAAAGAAACAGAGAAATTATTAACAATAATAATAATCCTAGAACGTCCAGAGTGCCAATGTACTAATACTCGAGGCATCAGTCAATGGTCGCCACTAAGCAAAGTCATGTGAACCAAATTCCAAGATGAGTCCGGTCAGAAGCCAAGAGGAAAATTGGAGAAGACAACTAAATGCTGACTGTGGATTTTTCAGTGCACCACTTTTACCGAATTCCATCCTGAAGGCAGAACTTGTTCCTAAATCAAAAGAGCCGCCGCCAAAATCTAAACAGAACAAAGTTACAGGTTTGTTGAATCGTAAAAACTGTTTGTGTTCTAGTACTATTAATTTTTGTACCAAACTTAATGATTGTTATATAAGTTTAATTTCTTTTTTCTGAACAGTTATATATTGTACTTGTCTGAGAGATTCTTTAGAGGCATTGCTTTGCAAATGTTATGTTCAATAGTGTGCTTCTCTGACGGATTCTCTAACCAATTACAGTTTTTGATTATAGTTTCACTCGAAGCGACCATCTATTCATGCCTTGTGCATTATGATAATGGCGCTATAGAAGTCATTAGATTTGATTCAGTTAAGGTTTTGAGGTACACAGTGATTATCTCACTCATCAGTGCTTACAGAATGAGTAAGCAGCAAATTGATTGCCTCCATCTAAGTCATAGAACTGTGTTGTTCTGATATTATGTCATGTCATGGAGATTACCTGTGTAAGTAAGTGAGGAAGTAGGTACAAGACTTTTTATAGCTCGATAAAGTCATTCAGGTCTCGTTTGTAGGAATGAAATAAATCTGAGCCTAAGTCCCAATAAGCTGCTAAGTTGATCTTTCGTTGGATGTTGATACAAAAGTTCATTTGTATTATGCCTTGCATCGCTATGATAGATTTTGAATTTCAATGGACACTCGAGGATTAAAATGTCAGATGGAGGCTTGAAAGAGTCCTGTATAAATTCATAATTGCACTTGCCGTGTTTTGGTCCGTGTTTACAGTGAAACCTGGTTCCATTGACAAGAAAGGACGAATTGTTGACAACCAGCCACTTACATTCCATATGAAAATCAAGTCATCTGGCTACACTGCTGGTCCTAGGTCAGTCTCCACTCTCATTTAACCACTGGCTAATAACCATCTGCTGTGCATTTCAGCCAACCTTAGTATCTTCCCTCAGTTCTCACTCCCAAGAATTGTCACTACATGACTAGGTCCTCTGATTTTTAGCGAACTTTTAGCTTTTCAAGCTCAGCAAAATAAGTTTCTCTTTGTTTTTAGGAAGTCAATGTTTCAGCCAAAGATACCAAGCAGTCTATCGACCAAGAGGACTGTTTCTGCAAGCACTCCAGATCTTTCAAGGTTCTAATATTACATCAAATCTATTCTAATCAAATCAGATACATGCAATATTAGTTTTATAGCATCATCTATGGATACTCAAGGCATCAGTTGGTGATGCACCTGTCTACAAAGCAACTAACTAACAATACAGAACTTTAGAAGTAGGGCCTATTCCTGTACAGCGCCCTTTTCTGCCATGCTATGGAGCTATATAAATCATCTTATTATTATTATTATTTATTATTAAAGTGAGTAAATTCCTGAGGGTCAGTCCAGTGCAACATAGAGGAAGAATGAAGTGGACAGCTTTTAGCTGAAACATCTTTGTAAGTTGGCTGTTTAGCTTAGGTTTAACTAAATTTATGTATGTATGTACAAAATTTATCAAACATTAATTAAAATCTAAGGAAAAGGCACCACTTTATTTATGAGGATTTAGCCAGAAATATCATATGAAGAACAAGCTCTGGTCGCTAGAAGACCAGAGACTGAAGGAAACAGAGGAGCAATTGACCATAACGGTCGATTGCTCAATACAATTAAAAGGTGCATAATAATAATAATAATAAAAATGAAAATAATTAATATAGTAATAATAATAATGAATATAGTAATACATTTTATGTAGTACTATAGCTTAATCAGTGCAGGGGAAATTGTAGATGAGCACCATGCATGTACTGAAATTTAACAGTGTAATGACTTTACAAGTTTGGCAATTAAAGAAAATTATGGTACAAACTGCTAACAAATAATGATGTTAATTTTTAAATAGATAAATAAATTGAATAAGCATTGAAACTAAGTAAATATTTGTAACTGTTAAGTAGACTGGAGACTGAAATGAAATTTACAGTTGGTTTACTTTAATTGCAGAATCAATTTTTCATCTAGCAAGAAATCATATCCGGTTTTGGATGGTCCACCAACTTCTCTTGAAGTGTCCATTCAAGTCTTCGATCGACCAGCTTCTATCAGCTGTATTCAGCTGTCAGGTATCTTACTATTATTTCTGCATTTATTAGGTGCCACTATCTAATGGCTTAACATCAATTGATGGCACAGAGCAATTGTGAGTGAAGGACTTGCTGAAGGTCCCTACACAGTGACCATCTCAGGGGAGTTTCGAGACCGTATTCTCCGCGTTACAAGCCGAGCACTCTCTCCAATAGGCTACCCTGCTCCACGTATTTCTACCTCTATTGAATCTTTAGCATATCTGGAGTATCTCTAGTGAATCCATCGTAAGCCATTTATTTCTATTCTAACTATACAGAACCTTAGAAGTATTCTATTCTAAGTAAAACAAGAAATGTTGCTTTCCAAAATTAATTTTTTCACTCCTGAGGGATCCTTGCTACCTCAGATAAAAAATTACTTATTCAAAGACCTAACTTTCATGCTTTGAGGTATTTTGAGACAGTGCTTTAGACAGTTTTATGTAAATATACTTGTTTTTCTATAGCAACCATATGGCCTTGACCCTGCTCATTTTTCAATGAATTTATCAGGTGAGATCTTTGCCACCACTGTCCGTTTGAATGGGCGCCACGCCATTTAAGGTGTAGCCTTGCACTGCTCTTAAACTCAATCCTACTATGTTAGCTTGTAGATTAAAACATTAGTAATAATAGAGATAGTGAAGATCATTTGAAATGCTGAGGCCAAATTGATAGTGTTGCCAAAAATGATATTTTTCTTTTGTAGTTTTCCTGTCTAAAAATTTATGATGACGAGTAACTGATCAAGTGAGTTAAGAAATGAATGAATGAACAAATGAGTAAAGAAAGAGAGGAATGAATTTATTGATTTATTGGTCGTCTGTAGAAAGAGGTGATCGGTTGGCCTGTGCGTTGTCCAATGCAACTGCGCCTGTCTTTAGTTGTCCACTGAAAGCTACGGACTGCCATGAAATCACTTTTGCAGGTAAATTTATTCAGCTTGGCTTAATAGTTCAGCCTTTTAAACTCTAACTCAATCCAGTTGACTCCCATCTACCAAGGTAATCTAATCTATGCTTATCTGATCTAATGTTATCTAACTCATTTGACACACTTGGTTTCAAACTCAAGAGGCTGCAACGACCCTTATGAATGCATTCATATACACCAGAGTTAACTATGGTGTTGCATCTTATGCTGGTCAGCAGGTCTAGCTACAATCTGTTTTAAATGCTGTTTTACAGCTAATCTGTGATTGGACTTATAATAATAATAATAATGTGGTAGGCTCATATGGGAGCAACTTCACTGGTTACCTAATTCCAAAATGTAACTGAAATGCTCTATATTTAAAACACCAATTGATCCCTGCAAAGGTTCCAATGAAAGTATGTGAAGTAATTTTCCTACGATTGTTACATTACAGACCAACCAGTCATTGGACCAGAGTTTTCCTTAATGTGTTTTAGGTCACAGTCAGATGTTGAATCATGTGAGTTGGAGTCATGATGGCCAGTGGCTCATCACATCTAGTGACGACAAATCAGCCAAACTATGGATGTCGTCAAATCCTGATCCGGTTATGACGATGGCTAACGTGAAAGGAAACATAGCAGCAAGCAAGGAAGCTGGCAGCAAAATTG
Source organism: Norana najaformis (assembly GCA_964023275.1). Taxonomy (NCBI): domain Eukaryota; kingdom Metazoa; phylum Annelida; class Clitellata; order Crassiclitellata; family Hormogastridae; genus Norana; species Norana najaformis. The sequence continues at coordinate 1,971,652 of OZ029924.1, read as the reverse complement.
ACAAGGTAAGATATAAATTGACAAGGTAAGATATAAATTGACAAGGTAGGATATAAATTGACATGGTAAGATACAAATTGACAAGGTAAGAATTAAATTGACATGGTAAGATACAAATTGACAAGGTAAGATATAAATTGACATGGTAAGATATAAATTGACAAGGTAAGATATACAATGACAAGGTAAGATATAAATTGACAAGGTAAGATATAAACTGGACAAAACAGAAGATGCTACAAATGGAGACAAAACAATCAGTTTCTGTTAAACTTTCACAGAGATGTCTGGGCTTTAGATTCAAAGCTGAAATGGGCCAATACAACATTGTCTGGATTTTGTGAGGTACCCGGCACTTTTGTGAAGTATTTAAAATGCTATATTATCTTGATAAATAGTTACGTAGACAGTGCATTTGTTCTTCAGTCAAAAGCTACTTCAGCTTGAGTACTGAGTCTCTGTTGGTGATGGAGTTCAAGCAGCTCGTTGTTTAAAGACGTTCTTATTTCCCCGGGGTTCTCATACAGGATGCACCTCTGAGTAACTTGTTCTGTAAGAAGTGCTGTACAAGTTATCAGATACAATACAATACAATACATGTGGTGGAACATAGGTTTGGTGCTTTGACATGTAAACACCCATACCAGTTGGCTCATATATTTCAGATCTCCTGACTAGCCGTGTTCGTAGCACTTTTGAGGAGTTTCTAAAATGCGCTTTATAAAAGTCTGGATACGTACATACGTACTAAATCCTTTGGATCAAGGTGATAGTGAAAAACGAAAGTAAACTGACCTGTACTTCTTAAAGTGTTTATTGTCATTTAGGGTAATCCTGAATATCCAAAGGCCGTTAGATTTGGACAGTTTTTCTATGTTGATCGTTTCTTCCTGCTTTCCTCTGGTAACAGTTTTCACCTCTACAAATATCACTTGGATGCAGCGAAATCTGATCTCAAGAGGTAGGGATTCTGTCTTTAGAAGTGTTGATTGGGGCTTATAGGTAAGAAAATGATGGTCAAGATTATCAAAGGCTTGCAAAGGTAAAGGTAAGATAAGGAGACCGCATATGTCTTGCAGTCTTTACGCTGGTTCCCTAGCCATCAGAGAATCCTGTTTTAAATCTTTCTTACAATTTGTGATTACTTGTGAATGAGGTGACCATGGTCAAGAAGATCAAAAGCACCTGATATGTCAGGAAGAATTTTGTGGTTCTATTCTAAAAGTTATAAATTGAGCTATGAGTCATTGTTTGTTAAGGTACATATGCAATAACCTTACCTTACATCATTTTATATGCTTACTTATTTGATAAAATGACTGTTGATTGTCTGTGTTTTGAGAGGTCTGCTGTTTCATCTTCTGCGTTATTAGGTATGTGTCAAACACGAAATACAAACTGGTGAAGAGCTTTCAGATGAAGTCATCACAGCAGATCACAGCACTGTCCGCCATCAACAGCTTCCACTCCTGTATCCTTTGCAGCAACAGTTCTGGTCTGCTAGTTCTGCTGAAGTGCTTCTGATGATGAACAGGCTTCATTGCATTGATCACTGCAATGATAAGATGAAACAATGACAATGGAGAAAGTGCAACTGGTTCACGTACTTGAGACTGATGCCTTTGTTTGTACTGTATTTATATCTTGCACTTATTGTGTGCATAAGCTCAGGAAAGCTGAATCTGAAGTGCAAGACAGATATGCACAAACAACTTGACCGGGGTTTTTACATGGAGTATGCTCAACAGACTTAAACCTGCACTTGCTGGATAAGGGGCCTGGCACGTTGCCTAATAGACCACTATGCTGCACGTATGTACTGTATGTCACAAGGATGTAGCGTCTTCAAAGACTGCTTGAAGGCTGTCCGTGCTAGCTCAAGTGGTTTTGGATTTGTTAAGAACAAGTTCTTCAGCAGCCAAATAATGCTTGAACAGTTGGCAAATTGCCATTGGCAGGCATTCCACTGACATTCCAACCTTGACAGTTGACACCTTTTCAGAGCTGCTGGTCTGTTTTGCTTTGATGATCATACCTACCTGGTGTGATCAGTGTGGGTAATGGTGGAGCTGGTGAATGTGGTGGTGATGGTAGTTATCATGGTGGTGACAGTGGTGACGATGAATTTCACTCTGAGGATTCGTAATGATTTGTGTTCTGAAGGTGACTTTTGTTGTGTCCTTGACTGGAGGAATTCAGATGTTGTTCTTTGCACGGGATCTGACAAGTCGCTTGATGTCTTCGACCTCAACGTTGGTTCAATCATCCAGACCATTCCAGAAGTCCACAATAAACCCGTTCACTCTTTAGTACAGAATAAGGTATGCAGATTTCTCAGATCTTAGTATTCCTTTCTGCAAACATGGTGGTACTATCGGTAGCGTTCTTGGTCGGTGACATAATGTTTGCGCCAGTTCAAGCTTACTACTACTACTACTACTACTGCTGCTGGTGCTCCTACTACTGCTGCTGCTATTACTTGTACTGCTACTACTACTTCTATTCCTACTATGATGATGACAACTACTACTACTACTTCTACTGTTGCTGCTAATAAATGTACTACTGTTACTACTACTGCTGCTACGTGTACTATTACTATGACGACAACTGCTGTTGCTATTACTACTAGCGATTGGTTAATGTTGTTGGCCTGATGTTGTTTATGTTACTGTTGTGTGTGATTAGGGCTCACCCTTTGCGTCTCAGGCATCGTCTGCTTATGACCTCTTCCTGACGTCTGCAGTGTCTGATGGAATCAAATTATGGGACCTGCGATCTAACAGGTATTAATAATTGTTCATTATTATTATTATTATTATTATTATTATTATTATTATTATTCATTTCTTCTGCTCTTCCTCCCAATTTTTCTGGTCCTAATCCATCTATTTCTCCTCTTCCTCTTCTTTCTCCTGTTCCACCTATTCTTCCGCTTTCTATTCCAAATCCTTTCTCCTCCTCCTCTTCTTCTTTCTATTGATACTAGTAGTAGTAGTAGTATTAGTATACATTTGTATGTCTGGATGTTGGCAGATGTGTTCGAAGGTATGAAGGACACTTGAACCGAGTTCATCCGTGTGGAGCAGCATTCAGTCCGTGTGGCAGATATGTTGCTACTGGGTCCGAAGATAAGTCTGTACGTCACCACCTTTGCTCATCAGCTCGGAATATTTTGTGCATGAAGTACCTCAAGATATGTTGCAGTATCAAACCACATGACAGCGCATTAACATAACAGGGGTTTTAAGTAGTTAAGAAGATATGTAATCTGTGTTAGAACCGCTGCAAATTAACTGGGAATATTTATTTACCAATCTTCCCTAGCTACTTTACATTCGGTTGGATTGATTGCAAGTTTTAGGTGATTATCTAGTTGTTTAATTGCTGGTTGTCTTGATAAGCTGGGGCGTGGTAGCCGATTAGATAGAGTGCTTGGCTTGGAATGCGGACAGCATGGGTTTGAGCCTTCCCTGAGATGGTTACTTTGTAGAGACCTTGAGCAAGTCCTTCACCAGGAATTGCTCAGTGGCATCAAATGATGCTTAGTCAGTAGATAGTGGTGCTTGATAAATGCAGAAATAAAAATATCTTGCCTGTACTTGAGCTGCAAAACGTCTCTCAACTTCTAAACCATTTCTTGCATCATGGGAACATTTTACAAAAGATCAAATGATTTCCTAACCGTAATGTACCCAGTATGTCACTGTTGTAGTGTATGTCACTGTTGTAGTGTATGTCACTGTTGTAGTGTATGTCACTGTTGTAGTGTATGTCACTGTTGTAGTGTATGTCACTGTTGCAGTCCAGTTTCATTTAACAGCAAGACATCAGGATTGTTTGCATGCAGTTCAGGTTATTTGCATTGTGAATCATGATGGATCAACAACTTTATTATTATTATTTCTGCATTTATAAAGCACCACTATCTAGTGACTAAGCATCAGTTGATGTTGCTAAGCAATTGTGAGTGAAGGACTTGCTCAAGGTCCCTACACAGTAACCGTCTCAGGGAGGCTTGAACCCGTAGTCTCCGCGTTACAAGCCAAGCACTCTAACCAGTAGGCTACCGTAACCCCACAACAATTTCTTACATATGACAGAGCATTTAACAATTTGAATTTTATCAGGATGAATTATTGTCATAGTGCTGTGCATTTTAATTATGCAGGCTTACATATACGACATCCGAAGTGGTGGCTACCTGCAGAAGTTGACTGGACATACAGAGACAGTTCTTAATGTCTTATTCCATTCACAGTATCCACAGGTACTTGAGGCCTTTGCTTTGGTAACAACAAGAATATGTAAGTAATTGTAGGAGATTGGAAAATGTGTAAGAACGTGTTGGCACAACTTATTAAAGACCTCTTGGGTGACCTCTGTCAGGACCAAGGGTTGCAGGTCACGTTGCTTTATTATGTATGAGGCAGGAAGACAGTCTCAAAGTGAGTTGAAGTTATGGTGGTTGTAAATACGAGAAGAGAAAATATAAAAAGCTTCTATTTGTGACTTGTTTCAAAAACGTCAACTTTGTTTAGTTTTAATTATTATTGTTTTCTGTGTTAAAATTTTCCAGATGCCGTTGCTTTGAAATAATTTCTTAATTAACATGATTCAGTAATCTGAAAGATAATAGATTTTATTAATGTAATAGGGCTTTCCACATTTTGTTATATATTTTTTGAATTTCATGTTTCTAAACTATTATTTACATTGTTTGCAGCTGATTACTTCAACACTGGATGGATTCTTGAAAGTGTTTTTGGCCAAATAACTTGGATATCTTAGACACAAATTATGGTAAATTGTTTCATGCGGTAGCCTATTGAAAATACTTTTTATATATTTGCTTACATATATTATTTGCATTCGATATGATCTTTCTCTGTTACTTCGTTGGTAACTTGATGACGCCAGTGTCATGTAATATATTGTAGGCCAACATTCATATGATATCTTCTAAGGTGTCTCTTGGTGGTAGTAACATTTGGTAAGGCTGCTTTAAGTAAAGTACTGTGTTGTAAGTATTACTGGTATCCAGGGTGTGATTTGTGGGTCTAGTCAGTGGGGGAAAGGCTGTTGGCAGCCGGTTGCCAGTCCCAGTTGGGACCTGAAGTTGGCGTAAAACCGTTTTTAGAATCTTTTGATGACTTTATTAGCCACACTTGTTTTTATCGCGATTTGTGTGCACAGGTCGGTAAATCTGAATCTCAGGTGTGAGACTAGTTTGTGTGAAGAACTTGTCTAAGGTTGTTACACAGAATCTGCTCAGCAGGCACAAACCCACAATCGTTGGATTACAGACCTAGAGTGCTACCGAAGAGGTAGACCACGGTTTTGCACACGATTTCCCCATTTAGCCTCAAACACCCACTACCAGCAGGTTTTCGCTCATTGGGAAAGACTTCCTGCTCATCCTGTGTCACACCGTCTAGAGTATGGAGTACCCTCCCTGAAATGCTGGACCAGCACAATGGGTCAAGTGGAAGCAGTGACAGGGAAATTATCCCTTCTCTGACTAGAAATTGGACCATGCTAGTAACTTTAGTGCAGTGGTTCTCAAAGTGTGGTCCGAGGACCCAGGGGGGTCACCGAGTTCATGGTACTCTAATAATTAATCTCCTGCAGACACAATTCATATCTTCATATACCTCAGCCAAAACTACATATCACAACAGATTGAATGCAGAAGCAGACATGAGAAGCCAGTTGTCTTCTGTTGAGCCAGACATTAAAGAGATTTGCAAAAATGGGAAACAATGCCACTCTTCAGACTAATTTGTTTTGTTTTGGAAAATACAGTTGCATTTTATAAAAAACGTTATTTATGTTAGCATCTAATGGGTTTATTATTTTTATTCATTATGTAATATATGATGGGTTTCTTCTTGTTATTTTGTTATGAATTAATACGCTAATTTCTCAGTTTTATTTTTGTAATACGGTAAATATCGATACATATAACCCACACGAACAAAAGCTCTTTGGGTCCTCAATCATTTTTAAGAGTGTGTCACAAAATGCGCTATCATATACCTTACGCGGGAAACGTGGACGTCTGGCGCGAAGGTAGGATAGGCGGTTGTACTCGGTGACCGAAAAGGTGGCGGGATGTCTGGAAGGTCTGAAGGCAGTCGCTGGATTTAGTCAGTTGGTGAAGGACAGAGCGAACTTGGGTAGTCGTTGGTCGGAGCGACAAGAGCTAGCGGAAGAGTTCGGGGAATTCGAGGAGGATTCGGTCGAAGGGACCCAAGGAGCGAGGGAACCTGAGAAGCCGAAGTGGTTAACTTCCCAGAGTCTTCGTCTTCGTAAGTTTAGACATGTATATCTATATATCAAGTATTAACATTAGGTTCGGTTGAAATGTATGAATTTAGAGTATATATAGGGGCCTAAACCTGAGCTTGTTGGTGCTTGGTTTAAGAGTTTGATTTAGCCGTATAGTATACATGGTCGCGAATGTTCGTGCAATTTGGTATAAGATACAGTTTGATATATTTAACTAATTTGAAAGGTTGCTTTTGTAAATATTGCAATAGTTCTGTATAGTTTGCTGAATGAGTATTTGTAGTGGAGTTTTGACTGAAAGAATTTAAGCTAACGGAGGCTTTTGCTTATGGACAATTGAATACTTGCTTAAGTTTATGCGGTATGTTGAAGGCTGCTTATTTAAGGTATTTTGAAAAGTTTATTGTATATGTATATTTAGCCCGGCTGGTTGGTTGGGAATGAATCGTGCGTGGTCCAGTCAAGTTCTGGGAGTGGTTATTCGGCTGATGAAGAGGGTGGAACGGAGCTGAGCTAACGCCGAAAGCCTGATTCTCTCTGCTGCTTCCGTTGGACTTTCTGTATTCGATTCGTGACAGATTGTTTTCTGATATTCCTTTTTAATAGAACTTTATGAAATTTGTCGATAATTATGATGAATGAAGGATCGTTGTAAACAGTAAACTGTAAATAGACTTTTGTAAATAGTACGTGTGTGAATATACATTCGGGTTCTGTTATAAATTCCTACTAGGCCTAAACGAATTCGCGACAGAGTGTAATGGGGTCCTCGGACCAAAACGTTTGAGAACTGCTTTGAGTATCGCTCAATTAATATAAATGTTGCTTCTCTTAATGTTGCGTCTGAAAAATTGTGGTACTAGAAGTCACAATCTTAAGTTGTTTTAAACACAGGACCAAAAGAACCTGTGGTTGCGTCTAATCCAGTATACACTGGTACTGATCTACTGCTGTTCGAAACCATTTATCTTTATGATTCCTATGGCCGGCATTAATGTTACAGACAAGAGGGACGAATGCTGCGTCTACGGACGCTAGACACCCGCTCTGCGCCGCAGTTCACTACTAGATGCCGACTGGGTTGATTAGATGCCTGGCGCCGGATTAAGAGTCTGTAGCAGTTGTCCGAGATGAACTCTTCTCTGCAGCTGAACCAGGAGATTACTGTAAGTCATCGCTGTGGCCACTGACCCATCAACCCTCTTCGCGTTACCCCCCGAAGATGTCCCAGGAGCGCCCTGGGCCTCACCTGGTATCAAGAGCCCGTATTCCTTGCTGCTGTTGGGAGTCGGGCACCGGCTGAAGGGACTGAAGTCCGAGGGACGGTCGCATGTGGGGTTCTGCAGGGGTCCGGGCCCTTGGTACCAGCAGCGCAGCAGAGGCAGGGAGCAGTGTCGTCGCAGGAAGGCGAGGGGCATAGGCGGGGCGACGACGCCTGGGTAGAAGAGGGCGTCCTGGTGGGCTTCGAGGGGCGATCTGTCCTGCTGGGCCTTCTTCAGTTTGTATCGATGGTTCTGGAACCAGATCTTGATCTGCATCGGAGTCAGGCGCAGCGCAGTCGCCAGCTGTTCTCTCTCGGGGGCCGACAGATAGCGCTGCTGTCGAAAGCGTCGTTCCAACTCGTAGGTCTGGAGTTTCGAAAACAGAATGCGACGCTTCTTCCGCACAGGCGTCGACTGGCCGCCATCTGACGACGCATCGTTCGAGTCATCGCTCTCAGCGAAATCTCTTCTCAGCGATCGGTCTTCGCTGCAGCACTCTTGGCAAGAGTCTGAATGTCGTTGTCCGTCCTGCCTCTCTTCCTTCTCTCCCTGTTCCTCCTCCTCCTCGTGCTTTTCTTCCGGGTCTTTCGTCGCCAGGTGGTGCTTGTCTTCCAGAAGACAACATCTGCAGACGATCTTCGATGTCTCTACCAATTAATTAACAAAGAGCGATCTACAGTGACTAAGCGTGCTCAGCAGACGTCGCCGAGACTCGCGTGAAGGATATTGGTGAATTACTTGGAAAGCAGTGACATACCTTTTTCGCAATCTTGACAGACTGTAAGCGCCGGCAGGGCTGACAGTCTTCTATGTAGCCATTTCTTTTAAAACCATCAGTTGAATCATTACTTACTTGTTTCGATTATGTGCGATGTGAAAAAAACGAAGTGGCGCTTTAAAATTGCGTGTCATCATCATCGTCACCATCATCGTCGTCGACGTCGTCATTGTCATCGTCATCACCATCACTCTCTCTGTCCATGGGTATGGTTGACTGACTGACTGACTGACTTAATGATTGGCTGGCGTCTGCATTTGAACAACGCAGTGTAAATTTTAAATACGTTGCCTATATCTGAGAATTGTGGGGAATAGCTGTGAATCAGTGATGCGAGGGAAGCAATACCTGTGAAGAAACTGACTGTACCTGTAGTCGTGAGTTGGATAGTTGCGTTGTGTTCGCTTCCGCAGACTGAACTTGTCAGAGGATGAGCGTTCTTCCTCTCGAAATCATCGTTGATCAGAGTGTCTCTGGTATCTTCGTCTGACATGCTGTGCAGTCCATCCTTACCACGTTCTTCGCCAGAGATCATCTCGCAGTCCTTCACCCCTACTGATGATGCTGTTGCTGTTGAGACTCCCTTCGTCGGGTCTCTGCTGTTACCCTCGCAGATTGACCCTACGAGAAGGGCTCTAGACGATTCTGGTCGTCGGTCCCGAGGTTTTGCGTCGCCCATTTCCCACGGACGAACTGGAATGCAAGTCGCACCAACCGACAGGATGTTGTCAATGTCAAACTTCTCCTTTGTCGCATTACTCATGGCGTCCATCAATATTTAATCACTTCAAACCCTTTCTCTTAGATTATGTGACACAGTTCTACTGCGACACAGCTGCAGTATCACTTAATACCATAGGAAGTCACAACTACGGGTAAAACGCAGAGGAAAATTATCTTAGAGCGAATTTTCGTATGTCCCACCAATTATTCGCTCGAAATTTAACTTAGTATTGTTTTAACGGTAACAAATTAAAGCTACGCTTCGTTGGAGGGGTTCCCAAGGATAAACATCTTTCGTAAGAAAAATCTTGCCTTCGTCTTTCCCTTGAACTGGTAAACTCCAGTGGCGTGAGATGTCTTACCAAGATCACTAATCTGTCAACATTACGTGTAAGCGTTTACTGTCTTCTACTTCAAATTTCGTTTCGCGAATAATAAACTGCAATTATTGATATTAATAAGTGAAATGCTGTCTTTTATCGGCCGTTACGGGGTCCAAAACTGCAAGTCATAGGCATCAGTGTTTATAAAACATAACCTGCGTTTAACGGAGTGCATAATGAGTACGTTTGCGTGGGCTTAATATGTGCAGAAACGACCCTATGACTCAATGTATCAATGCTTCATTTGCGACATAACCTAATGAATGAAAGTGAGTGCTGGTTACCGCGCGCTACGGTTAATTAAAGAGACAATTGACTTCTGGTGTGTGCGATTTTTGCCCGCGTCATAGGCGTGACAGACACGCTTCGTCGCCCAAGCGCGGACTTTCACTGTTGCAGTGCTTTGTAAGAGATGTGGCAATAGCACATCAGTGGGCGTGGTCTATCGGAGGTTGTTTAAATAGTCTTTGACTTAATTGGTCTCGGGAAACTCCGCCTCTGATGCAACTGGTCTCGTCAAAAGTCTGTGGTGAAGGCGCTGGATCCCGTTAACACCCAAAACCAAGCTATCGATTTTTTTTGTGCCCGACTGAAAAATAGTGCATGGGAACCTTAAATGGCGTGGCGCCCACTGAAACAGGCAGGGGTAGTGAAGGACCTACCCGATAAATTCATTGCAAAAAGAGCATAGTCGAGGCCGTTCGGTCGCTATATAAAACCGTGTACATATACATTTACATTTTTACAGGGTACATTTAACCATTACCATTCAAACGGGCGTCTGTTTAAAAGCAATGGTATTTATGTCTTATGCTAAAGATAACAAAGTGTAAATTCGCGCAACATATGTTGCGCGAATTTACACTTTGCCTATCATTATGGCAAAGCCAGACGCCATACGAAATTCAGTGTCTCATTTTGGCATACTTTAAGAGGTTCTAGAAGGATATATTGTATAAATAGTTAGATACAGTGACGAATCTATGCATTTCTGGTTTTTAGAAAAGTAAGTTTATGTATAATATGTGGATATTTAGAGAAATTTTATTAGGTGTAATTATGGAGCATACTATACTCACTCACGCTTAATACCACGAGGACAAACTTATGATCAGCTATACCTGGATAGCTGTTTGTCCCAACTTACCAGTCAGCCTTGTGGTCTGTGTTCCTTATCGCACATTGATCCCGATTTATGGAATTCACTACCAACAACTTTGCGGGACCCTTCTTTTTCTATTAATATCTAAGAATCAAGAGAGACGACATAATCTCTTTCAACGCTTAGCATTGACAATTCAGCGCTTCAACGCAGTTGTTTCTCGCAACTCAATCTCTGTGCCAGATATTGAAGAGTAGCCTAGTGGCCATTCCAGCTGCTGTTCCTCTTCTCCAATAAGTTTTTAAATCCCCAAGGATCTGGGCAATATATTAAGTAATAATGGTAAATAAATCAGCAAATATTAATGTAATAAGCACCAATACTTTCCAAACACTACTACAGCGGGTGCAGATGACCAGCAGTAAAGTTTGAAAAGTATTGGCGATTAATATTTTGTAAATAATAATAATAATAATAAATTGATAATAAAATGTTGTTTCACGTGTCAGTTCAGCTGTATTGCCCTTTTTTCACTCGTTCTTTTCTGTGATTTTTTATTGTTACTGTTGTAGCTATTGTTGTCGTTATTTTTTTGTTTTAAGCTTTACTGATATAGGCCCTACGTTTGTTACTGATCCTATTATTAATAAAGCGTTGACCAATGTCTTTACCTTTGTAAATATGCATGCAGACGTTTCGGCATAGAACACCTGCTGTTAGGAGACAGATCAGCCGGAAGCAATTTCTTTTTTCATTTGCTAATTAGCTCAGTTTTCTGTTTCGATTGTTTTCGGCAGGTAACCGAACCTTCATAAGACGCTTTGGTTTTTTCTATAACATGGCGCATCAATTTCTGCTTTTACGGATATGCTTCATATTGTTACGGTGACAGGAAAACTTTTTATCCTTGCAATACGACAGAAAACATAGTTCTAAATTTAAGACGAGTATCCCGCGTGTAACGCATTGTCCCCGTTCGAGGCTATAGACATAGGTCTTTGTCCGTCGGATACACATATCGCACACATGAGTTGTATATGTCATGTCCTGCTGTTCAACAGATCAGCCAGTTGCGTGATGCAACCAACTGTAGCGATCGACTCCTCGGTCCAGCAATCCATCAAACCACTTGCACGTCCAAATTTATTCGGTTTTGGAAACGCATTTTGAATAAGTTAAAAGCAGGCCAAAAAACTTGAAAAGGCAATTAGTCCTGCCATGAAAACGTCTGAATTATATCGTGCTGAGGAACTATGTCGTCTTGATGTAGATGCACGACGAGACGTCTTAATGATCGTCATCACGACATCCCTAATTAATATCATCATCAAAAAGTAACAGAACAAGACTATGTAGTTTTTAAGAGATCAAACCCCTATTACATCCTACTCCAGTCAAAAGAACGCCTAAAAGAAACACAGAGTCAACGGTTTCGATATAAAGTAATATATCTATCAATTGTACCTCAAAGAATAGAAACGATGAGTTTGACTAGAACATGCATTGACTAGAATAACAGAATTACCAGAAAATCCACAGTAGGGCCCACGGGCCCAGGAGCCATGGCGCCAAAGGCGCCGATGCTCACACAAGTTTTGGCTCTGTGACGCCGAGGAAGGAGCATGCTCACACAACTTTTATTAGGAAAGTGGGATATCTACCTATGCAACGGAACAAGCATTAATACTATAAAAATAATATAGTGACATATACTATGATATTTCGTCAAAAATTAATTTTATCCACCTTAGGCCTGTACTTGGCTGAGGTTGGCTCACACAACTTTTAAACACTTCCCGGGCCACTGGTAGGGCCTATCGTATCATGTTGCTTTGTGTTGGTTAACCTTGTATAGTGTCTGTTGCAGAAAATGTCGGAAGCGCCCCCAACGTACAGTAGAAACACAGTGGGAAATGAACATTAATATGTTAAGACTGCTAACTATTTCTTCAGTTATTGAAGTGCCAAAAAGTAGAAGGAAGTTGTGACACCGACAAAATGACAGAGTTGTAAATACACTGCGATGCGCAGTAGAAACTTATCCTATGCTACAAAAATCGGCTCTGTAGATCAAAAATTGTCAGAATAAGGGCGAGCTAAGAAGAAACAACGTCAGAATATCGTACTTGTCGAAAGCACTTCGATGCGCTTGTCACAGTACCGAATGCTTTTGACAGAGCGAAGAACATACCAATGAAAAATTCATTATTAGGAATGGCTTAAGCTATTTGTCTTGCAATTCGGGCAGTGCCGTAATTGTGGTTTGTCCAGAATGAAATCCAAATTTGTTTTGCGACAGAAAGGTATAGAAATTCATTAATATAAAGTCTATGTAATATCATGAGATTTGATAGTTTTACATGTTCTGTAATATTTGTCTTTTACTGTAGGCCTAGCAATAATTTATCACATTTAGTGACTATCCATTCAGGTATAAGTGCAGAACAGGCATTCGTCAGTGGCTGGCGACCGGTTGATCACAGAACCTCACTGTGACTGACAGTCGATGCCACTCGAAAGACCCAGAGTCGTCACAGCATCGCTGAATTCCAGATTTTCTGGTTTTTGGTCTAAGTCTTGGGCTTGACAATATCCGAACGGGAACCAGACTGTCTGTTACAGATAGACCGGTTCAAAATGGCGGTTTTGCTTTGGTAATATTGAACCGTTAAACGTAAACAAAGTCCCTCTGACATACATGCTAGGCCTATTCTATCTCAAGGATCCTGTTCACGCTGTTCATTGGTTCCTCTGACCAGGACTACATACTATGTACTAACGATACAGGCCTCAGCAGTTCATGGTGGACGTAAATACAGCTGTTACGCTGTTGTAGCACTAGACTCGCGAACTCTTTTATGGTATCTGTGTCTTAACTGCCTGAATGCCAAGTTGTAATTGTCACGTCTATATATCTTTAGTTGTTTCGATGTATAATTATGTAGAGGCTTACGTTATACAATTATGTCCTTTGTTTAGCATGAAACGGAGACAGTTCGTAGTAGTTGTCCAATATATATCACTCCACTGGATGGCTCGTCTATCTGTAGGCAGACACAAAAGCGTCTTGTTGCGTAGAAGGCGATTGTCATTTTGCCTTGTGCTGTTCTGCATAAGCCTGTCATTCATGGTGCGCCATGCACAGATTTCACATTGTACGGAGTTCAGACGACGCTGTATCAATGCGTCGCTTGAATCGGCGAGCGACAGGAACCCAGTCTTAACAAGAGGAGCGACAATGGAGAAAAAGTCTCGAAATAATAGGCAGCGAACAACCGCAACTAGATTCATAATCGCAGACGAACACATCTACGCAGTATCTGCGAACGCCTGTCTTTTTTCGGCCTTTGTGTAGCCCCAGCGGCCGCCGCCATATTTACCGGGACAAGCATTTGTTGTGGGCAGAGAATTACCGGCTCTGTTGAGACGTCAAATTTTCTCGTGTTCTCGGTTTTTCAGTGTCTCGTGTTTGTGAAATTCTTGTCCGGCCTTTGCTGTTCTCGAATAAATCGTGCTATTGTCTGGCTTTCCGAGCGGCGCTGAATGGCAGTTTGCGATCGCTCCCCGAATTCATATAGCGCATGATTTATCTGCGGCGCTTTACAAAGACACTCGTGAGCGTTAATCAAAGGAAGAGACAAGCGCCGCCGGTTCTATGGCGAAGCACGCGTCTTCGCTGTTTGGTCCATTCAACCTCCGAAGAAAAATGTCTTTCAGAAGAAAAACGTCTTAATTTTTCAAGAAAAATCACTGAGCTTGTGCCGAGAGAGAATTTTTCAGTCCCACTGCTTGCTGTTTTGAGAATTTTTAAAGCTCGTGGTCCTTTGCTCCGGGTCCAACAGTGTCCGTCCTTTCGATTCAAAGCTCTGGACCGATGGAAGGGGAACAAGGGGCGAACGAGAAAGTCGACCAAAAATGGAATTGTTCGTCGTTGAGACTAATCTTTGCAAATGAATTCTGGTCGCATGTACACAATGAACCGACCGTTCTTGTCTCGTTCTTTGGCAGCAAAATTCGTCTGAACAGAAGCGAACGTGGGCCTCACCGTCTCAATAAGCAAAGCTCTGATGGACTGACTGATAGAGTCCATATATTTTCCCAAGATGACTTTGACGAGGTAATGGTGCAGCTTGTAGCTGGCAGGTATGGCGAAAACACTGAGTATGGCATGAGCGATATGCTTGCGGAAAATGAATCTCCAATGGCAAAAGGCAATGCGAACGAGCATATGATGCTCCACTTCCACCTAAAAATTACACGCTTATGATAAGAACCCGACCGAATAAATTGCCACTCGTATGTTGCCTGGTGTGTTACGTTTACCCAAATGTAAATGTAGACCTACACGTTTTTCTAAACATAGTACACATTTTTCAATATCGACCGTATGATTTCGACTTTGCTCATTTTTCAGTGAATTTATCCGGTGAGATCCTTCACCACAGCTACCTATTCTCTAGACATGGAAGGACGAGAATGGCAGACAAATAGTTACCAAATATGGTGGCGATTAAGAATCTTAAACTTACTAAATAACTTCTTATAATTGCTGCTCAAGCAGACATTGCTCTTAAAACTGCAGCTCAGTATGCATGGTCAAAAACCACACTAGTGTCCAGCATAAGCAGACACGAAGTCGTGTTAATAGTCTTCCGTCTGTTGCTGAATCTGGTGCATCACTTCTCCGCATCCTGTAAGAATTAAGCTAATCACGCATCCACCCATCATCTGATCGACCTAAAACGACGTCGTTTAAAAGAAGCACACGGCGTTCGCTGAGGTTTGATCAAAGCCACCAGAGTCTCGGCTTCATCGTCCACGCAAACCACTTACACGATACAATTCGTCGCTTTTCTGTTTAGTCAGCAAACAGTGAAAGAACTGTAAGATAATAGACCTACTCAACGCTCAGTGGATTACATGTATAATCCTGAGTCAGTCCACTGTTTAAAGTGTTCGTCACCCTCACAATTTAATGCCTGTTAATAACAGTTTCTGGTGTAGCTGTTGTTGAAAGTTCAGAGATATACACAGCCTCATTCAAGGACACAGTTACAAGAGGGTTCATACACACGACCATCGATTGATGCCTTGAACATTATTACAGTAGCGCTATAGAAGCCATCGGTTGATGCCTTGTGCATTAGACACCGGTGTGGCAGGTAAGGTGTACTCTAGGCACAAAATACTCTAGAGTACATCATATCAAGGCACAATGTACTCTACAGTAGGCGATAACTGGTGGTAGCATGCACTCTAGAGTAGGAAATGCCTACCCCACACCCAGGCATAACGTACCTCAGGCATTGTGTAAGTTTACTATAGTTAATTCATAGAAATTGCGTATTCAAAAAATGAAGACTTCAAAATGGTAGCAAAATTAACAGTAGCTATATTTTTAATAATAAATAAATTAGATACTTGATGAATATTTTATAGTTCAATTTATTTGAGGTAAAGCATATTATTCATCGAATCCCCTTAATTTAAAAATTGTATACTCTTAGGTCCAGCTTCTTTTTCACTGAAAGCTTTTATTTTTAATTACTTTTTATTCACTGCAGGTAAGGTAAGTACATTGTACCTAAGTATGATGTATTCTAGAGTCCACAGTGCCTACAGGTATCATGAACTCTAGAGTACAAAATGTGCCTAGAGTACACCCTGCCTCCTACACCGGCGCGATAGAAGTTAAATAAAAAGTTTTTGAATTAAATTTGATATGGCGACGCGTATTTAACAAATATAGATACTTGTGTTTATAACGCATCAGTTCTGTGCTATTTAACTCTTAAATTTAAGCTGATCACAATGCACAAGGCTTAAATTTAAAATGTCTGGCAGCAATACACACTTTTTTGAATGAGCACCAAGCAAGGCAACTCGAGGACATGGGTATAATTTTTAAAGAAACTTAAAGGGTCATTAGTGCAATTATTTTAGCGCAAGAGTCGTAGATTTGTGGAGTGGTTTGGATGATAGTAGGCCTACTGTCTCAGCGGTCTCAGCCTTTAAGAAAAACTGGGAATGATTGGCTATTAAGTGTTTCCGGTTGATATGCAGTGGTCCTAACACAGATTAGTGTCTTACAGTCAAGACCTTTTTCTATTGACTATAAAAGGCAGCGTTTTGCCTAGCTGTTGGCCACATTAAGTATCCCTAATCTTACCAGACAAATATATTGTAAGTCTATGCGTGCTCTAACCGCGCTACTCTCTTTTGATAAGAGGAGCGATCGCAGTGTGCGTGACTGCTAGTGAGTCTTCTGACGTTGACTGGATTCACCTGTAAAGAAGTCTTTAAACGGACTTTATAGTGGCGCTTTATAAATGTCACAGGCAGTGATCTAACCGTCTATAAAAAGGCTTCTTGTGTGTCGTCGCAAGACTCTTAGCACTGCGATTTAAGACAATTCTTTATTCCTCTTTCTATCGCGTCAAGGTAAGCCGATAATGTTCAATAGCATGCTTGTAATTATAATACATGTTTCATTGTTAGGTCTATAATAGCATGCTTTTATTATAATAGCATGCTAATTCCTTATTTGCTACGATATGTATGCGTTTTGTGCGTTTTTTATTAATCAGATATTATATCGCTGTCAGTGGGGTTGTTCAGCCATGCCAAGAACCAAGTCCGGGTGCCAGAAGACTTGAGAGAGAAAGGGGAGGAGATGTTAGGGTGGGTTGTGTTTAAGTTGGAAGAAATGGGAAGGCAGCGAACATGAGAATATGGGTACGAAGTGTTAGCGACTTCATTTTTATAGCTCGGCATATGACGGCAGGTAGCCTACAATACAGCCAGTATACGTATTTTATAGATAATTTCGCTAGGTGAGCAGAAATCTCAAAACATCTATGCCTTGGGGATCTGAAAGTAAAGTATCCATAATCGCACAAGTGAGACGTAGGGGAGGCGCTCATTTTCTTTTCTTTAGACCCTTGAGCCGGCAATGGGCGAATCCCAAGGTCATGGACACGGGGCCAGTGCGTCGCAGGACTTGCCGTTTACTTCCTAGCTTGGTGACAGAAGCACTGTGTGCGCAAGCAACTTACCCAGGGTCGATACACGGAGTAGAACCCACGGCCGCAGGATCATTGACCAAACGCGTTACCGAGAGACCACCGTGCTGAACTGGGCATATGCACTTAATTGAAATCCCTTCGTAAATTCTTGGTTTTATTGTCACTGGCATGACTGATGGGCCGGCATAACAGAGAAGCGTATAAGCTACTATGCCCCCTATGCTTGGCAGTTCATTGCATTAATTAGATTAGATTAGATTAGATCAGACCAAATCAGACTAGACGAGACCAGACCACATTAGATTAGATTAGATTAGCCCCCCTTAACTTCAAATCCCGGATGCAACTCGTCCCCTCGACGAACTAATTTGAAATGCCTGTTCTAGGTGTTTCATTTCCGAAGAGATGCAGCAGCAACTGTCGCTAGGGTGTGTGTTGGTTTTCTTCGCTGCCATATGTGGAGCTGTCGAGAGTCGTCTATGGACAACAGATGGAGCTGTCGTTGTTCCAAGTGGGCCAATGAGACATCATCATAGCCAGACTGCTCTGCGAAGAAAGGACTCCGACGAACGAAATGATGCAGTGACTGTTAAGGTCTGATCTCTGTCTTCTGAAAAACGATCTGTGTAATGAGACATTGAATCCAATCTAATGACCCCCTGGATTCTGACCCAAAAACCTGGATTTTGTGGACTTGATTTCATGTTAGCCATTATTATTATTTTTTTACACAAGGTAGGTACAATCCCTCAGGTGGTGAAAAAATTTGTCCGGAAACAGTAATGAGCATCTATTATTTTATTATTATTATTTTTTTGTTATAATTTTTCTTTATTTGCCGATTTCAACAATTCGAACAGGCGGTAGGTAAATAATAACATCGCAGTAGAGTAAACGAATGCTCAGCAAAATATCGAGCCTGTCCATGGCTAAAATTTGCACAACCTATTGTTTGTTATCAGTTAATGGGACCTATAAAAGTTGCTTAGGCTTGGGCTGCCATCTGTCTCCTAACTGTTCCAAGCCAAGGTATTATTATTATTATTATTATTATTATTATTATTATTATTATTATTATTATTATTATTATTATTATTATTATTATGACAACAAAGTTATGTTCGTTTGTACTGTCTAGAGGCGAGCAGATTCAATTTTTAAAATAGAGGTGTCACTAGGTACGGAAGTTTGAATTTAGACGTCATTCTCCTTTTCACTTTTCCTTCTTATAAAATTACATTAGGCAATTTTATACCCCAGTTTTTATACTAATGAAAATGGGGCTATACTGGAAGAAATTTTTTAGCACATTTACTAGTGAATCTGTTATCATCGTTTTTGGTAAATAGACTCGCGCTTATTGAAACTGTTTCATTTGCATTCGCTTGGTGGTAGCACGGTTTTAAAGAAGCCCGTTAGATCAGATTCTGTCATTTGCTACACGCGTTGACCACTCCTTTCACACGCCTTCTGTCAGGATGACTGCCTGTCTCTGTGTTTGTCTGTCTTTTTGTCTTTGTTTATGACCGATTAGGCAGCTGCCTGCAGTACATAAGGCTTTGATGCTATTTCTAAATTTAGTACGATTAAGTCCGCTGCATATAATTAAGTTGTGTATGTCATTTTTTGACCATCCCACAGAACACCTGCTTTTAAGATTTCAATGTGGATCTGGCAATGCCAGGTGCGATAAGCACTACCTAAGTAAACAGTTTTGCTGCCCTTTCTCAGATCTGGGTGTTTGGCTACCCCTTATTAATTGGGGATCGTAATCGCAAATTTGAGATTTCTACAGCGCCCAGAGAAGGCTAAGTCGCGGGAATCAGCTTATTCACTGGCGCTCAGTCAAAACAATGTCGATGGGCAGAAGAGGTTCTGAACCAATGGGGAAGACCCAATGGCAGAAGCGGAATGAATTGAGAAATTGCATCGTCAGTGGAGAATAGTTCGGACAGTAAGAAAAGACCAATGGATATGAAAAGACCAATGGACAGGAACGATATGTTTGGAGAAAATGGATCCCAGTGAGAGATAGTAAAACTCAATGGGGAGGGAATTTACCTTTGCTCTGTTAAATGATCACCCAACTTATGTAATGGGGGCACCCATCAACACCGATCTTGTTCCTTTAACTCAACACAATTATTCACGCGGTTTGCCATGGTCACGTTTACAAGTACACGTCTTCGTTGTCGTCGTCGTCATCATTATCATCATATCTAGGCCTAATTCTAGGAAAGTTAAATCGCGGAAAGATTTTCAATGGCGGACAAGTTTTAGGTCAAGTTTGACGGAGGTTTGTTTTTTACGGTTTTATTTGAATTGGATGAAGCTAATGTCTTTAGCATTAACCGTTGATTATCTAAAAGAAATTTAAACTATCATAACGTCGCTTACCATGAGTAACTTTGAGAACAATGGCGATTGTTTTTGTTTTCTGGAAAGGCGTCATCAAGTACCTGGCGATGATGACGTTTGGGAAAGTTGAGGGCGCTGACAACTGCAGTTTCGAATAGAAGGGGATTAACGAAGTGCCTTAGGAAGAGGCAGAAGGGCCCAACCTGAACCATTGTTATTATTATTATTATTGTTGTTATTATTATTATTATTATTATTATTATTATTATTATTATTATTATTATTGTTATTATTATTATTATTATTATTATTATTATTATTATTACTCTTACTGCTACCACCACCACCACCACCATTACTACTAATACTGCTGCTGCTGCTACTGCTGCTACTACTATTACTATTTATTATCATTATTGGTTGTTGTTGTTGTTCCTGTTGTTGTTTCTGTTGTTGTTCCTGTTGTTGTTCCTGTTGTTGTTCCTGTTGTTGTTCCTGTTGTTGTTCCTGTTGTTGTTGTTGTTGTTGTTGCTGCTGTTGTTGTTACTCAATCTGTGATATCTGTTCTGTTGAACGGAGGAGGTGAGATGGGGCAAAGAGATGGAGGAACCGTTGGCGATGTTAATGCGATCATCGACTCAACTTCAAGGCACCAACCAACAGCGTCTGCATCATACTCCGATTCGTCATCCTGTTGCAGCATCAGCTGCTGCAGCTGCTGGTGATGATTCCATTAAACAGGATGCGCGTCAATCACCGTCTTACATGAAACTGAACAAGAGTTAGTAACATGTTGATGACCTCGCCGATAATTCTGACGATGAGTGATTGAATGAATAAATGAATGAATGAATGAGTGTACGAGTGAATGATTGAACCAACGAGCAAAGAGCTAACGGAGCAGCGAATGAATGAATGAATGAATGGATGGATGGATGTGACCGTGTATTAAAAAAGCGTTTTCTAAGAACTTCTCAGCAAAGTCGTTCCTTGCTGGGTTTAAAGATGTAGAAATTCGTTAAAAATAAAAAGTTCATACTCGGACGAATAAAGTTCGAACAAATGGAAAAGTCTCCGTTGGCAGGCTCTCGCACACACGTAGACTGCGACAAACGAAGTCTCGTTTACACTTGACACTTGAGGCTTGTTCAGAGTTCCACGCTGAATGAATTGATGGTTAACTCTTTTGCTCATACTCGCTCAATTGCACGCACTGTTACATAGTCACTTACCCTCGTCCCCCACTCGTTTGCCGTTCACCCATCTTCCACACCAAGGCACCGATCCCTGTAATTCTATTCACTGCTTGATCGATCAACCGACTGACTGCGTTGTTGACATTTTCTTGCAGGACATTGCTGGGATGTGTCCGACGTCTGTTGCATGTGGAACGTTTGCTGAATGTCGAACTTCTCGACAAAGACACGGACGAAAGAATCACCTGTTGATGTATCTACGATCTGCATAAGACATTTTGTAATAGATGGGACGTGTTCTTAACTAGTCACAATCATGTTAACAGATATTGATTAGCTTCACAGAACCTGTATTCGATAGTGTTGGAACTTTGGAGTCTTAAAGAAAGAATATCATCATATGTAGTGTTGGTGCTAATGTGATTGGTATTCGGACTTATAGGCTTAAGAGATGTGAGTTCAGCTTCTATTCTGCCTATGAGACTCACATGGACAAGCCAAAGATAGGTTTCTTTATTAACTCTGAAAACGGGTATGAGAGGCACATTTAGAAGATTTATGACAAAGTAATTCCTGAAGTAAAGCGTTACTTTTGTGGAGTTTTCTATGTAATCTATGGGGAAATGTAAGTTGTAAATGTACACGGTTTTCTATGGCGACCGTATGGCCTCGACCAGCTACTTTTTCAATGAATATTGTCTGGAAACGTCTATAGCGCCGATATCATATTGTACAAGGCATCAGTTGATAGTCAGTCACTCATAAGCAAAAGCGCATTCCTAAGTCACAATCCATCCAACTGGACCAGTCGAGATCCACGAGTCCTTAGAGATCGGAGGACAGACCACGAAGAATAAGTAATTCAAAAAACATGATGCTTCAACTCTGAACTAAACGACATCAGGGAACATGTTCGATCGTGCTTTTGTGTTGTCAGGCCGATAACCCCTCTGATGAGTTTCCCTTGAAGAGGTGCTATACATTGAGCGATTTCGAACATGAGAGCGAGATTCAAGGTTAACTCGTCAGCCAACCCTTTCTAATCAGTTCATTACATTCTGCTCTGCGCTAATGATCTGAGGCATTACGTCAATCTTATCAAGATACATAGGACTTCGTACCAAGCCATAGAACACTGCAGACTCGTGGGTTATACACGTAACAAGTAAATGCTCTTTAGTTCCTAAAACAGACTCCAATCGTCATCAGTGTTTCTGGGTTCTTCCGGTTAACGTTTAGCGGGCAACGATCCGACTAATGTAAAAACTGTGTCTATAGAATCTAAACATTCTGCCTCCAACTCTCTTTGCTCCCGACGAAATGCGGTAAATCGCCAAGGGACTAAATCAATATCTTAAGGGACTAAATCAATATCCTAGTCTGCATAACAAGCGATCGACAAAGTTTCAGTTTCTTGTAGCTTTTGACAGCCGTTAAAGTAATGACTGGTGACAGTAGACACCACTCGGTGTGATGGTAGAGCATCATAAGCAAAGAATCATGCCTCCGAGTAAAGAAACCCAGACAGCCAGTTTGGACTTTTAAGGGGAATACTTCGTAACCGTAAGCTCGAGATATCTACAGCGCCCAACGAAATCTGAGTCGCTGGAACCAGCTTATTCACATGCGCTCAGTCAAAACAAAATCGATAAGCAGGAAGGGTTCGGTTCCAGGTCGAGATCCAAGAGTCAGGCAGGCAGACAGTCAGACGGCTATGGTGGATGGTGTTTGGAACTGAAACTGAAAGCGAGATAAGGGTAAGAGGAAGAATCAGGATAGGATTTGTGGAAGAGGAGTGTTTTTAGTTTTGAGTGAAAGACCTGTGCAGAAATTGCAAGAGGTAAAATGTAGGTCTAAAGGATGAAACACAACTGCTAACAAAAACACTACTGCCGCTCGAAAGTCCTTTGGCATAAAGTGTCTTTTAATAAATCACAGACATCGAGGCACCGAACAAGACATCGGGTTCGTGGCCTCTTTAATTAGACACCATTCTCTCCGGTTGTAGATCACAACGAATATTCTTTGCTAGGGATACAATTTACGTAAACGTGCGTTCTCGACACGCTGCTCTTAAAGCACAGTTCCAGGAGTATCGAATTTTCCAGTTAAAATGGAAAATGTGTTAACATGCATGATGGCTGCAAGGCAATGCCGCTCTTACGAGGACTCGGCTTCTTAGTCTGCAATTATAGTTGCAGTGCGCCAGATCCAGGCATTCTGAATAGCACAGCCTTGTGACATCTGATAATTGGGCTAATGTCGTAGTAGATATAAGAGCGTTGTTCAGCCGTGATCTTGTCCAGATGCCTGACTAATGCGGGTCAACGAGTAATGATTCTGAAATGTTACGGGTGGCTAAGCTGAGTATCTGTTGCGACAGTAGGGTCTAATGTCACAGAACACGATTACGTCTTGTGCCGAGTCAAAATGAACACATGCTCTGCATGACAGCAAAGGCAATCCAGGTGAGATCGCTGTACTCTGCTTCTAGCTAGCTATCTGTGTGGCTGTCTTCTTGTTTGTGTCTGTCTGCCTGCCTCTCCGTACGCGCTCCATGTTCTGTATTCTTCGATTTGCATTGTCTTAGTATCAGTGAATGCATTTTCTGTCGCTCTTCGGACGTCTGTGTGCATTTTTGCCAGATATTTTCAGTACAAGTACCACGCCAGTGTCCAGGAAAGTTTGGCCAGAAGATTGATTGTGTTGTTTCATTGGAATGTCTTCGCAGAAACGTGGTTGTCTGACCCGAACCAGTGAGACCACTGCCAAATAATAGACTTCAGGCGCTTGCGAAACTGAGGAAGGGATAAACTGAGGAGCTCGAGCCGCAGCTCTCGGGAAAGGCAATTCCAGCTGGTAGGCAAAGCTTCTAGGCTGATCTGCAGCAGTGCACTTACGAGGGGGAATCAGGAGTCCAAGGGCAGCCGACCGGAGAGTGCTAAGGTCCGGAACCAAGGAGATCGAAATGCAGAATTCATGCATACAGGTAGGCCTATTCAAACCGCACTACGTTTAAATGTGGCTAATGACAAGTCTGAGTTTTACCTAGGTTGCTACTAAATTTGCTGCTAAAGGGGTACAGCACACATTTGCCAATAATATTGCAGATGGAAAGAAGTCGAATCAGGCGCTCTGTGACGAGCGGAATAAAGCTTAAACCACTAAACAATCACGGTGGCTGCACGAACTCCCGGCTGATGGAGCGCGCTGCATCAGTCGACGAAATCGACGGAGGCAGAACGAAGCTCGGGACTCGGCCCCCTCTTCCATTTCCACTCATTTGCAGTCGCAACCCTCCGACCAACGAACCGAGCTCGTCAGGTGCGCAACGTACCAGCCAGACATCCTGTTCCGTCGACGCTAGTGAGTCTGTCGATCAGCTCCGAAACCTGCCTCATATGGACCACCACAAAGATCGCGAGAACAGACCACCGGTGAAGACGACGTCACAGAGCAGACGACCCACTGGCCGTGGACAGACGTTTCCGACGATTTTCGTCAACCAGCAGACGACAATTTCGACCTCAGAGGTCCTAGAGGAACTCATTTCGTCGTCGTCTGCCTTCACCGAAGTACTACACCAGTTCGGCGACGGGAGACAGCTGACCATCACGACGAACATTAATCCAGGCGGCGGACGCCAAAGGAGATGCGCCAGTCAGCCGGCCTGGCAGCCGATCGTCACAGTCAGCCACAGTAGAGTCCTTCGGATCATTCCTCCGATTGCTTTCCCACCCGTCGTCGACGTCGAAGATCTGCAGAGAGAGGGGCAGGAGGAAGCACAAACGTCTTCCCAGTCTGTCAGTAAAGAGGAGAACGACTCACAGAAGCCGACCCCTTCATCCAACGAAGAAGTCCCGAGGTATATGTCGAGCCCGGCTGATACAACTTACAGAAACCCAGAAATAGCCGAAGTCATGGAGTACATCAACAAATTCGATATCTCTTCCAGCGGAACCTCGACCCCGAAAACTACCGTCTCCATACGCTGCATGTCTGGCCAGACCACCGTCGTCGAGTCTTCATTGGTTGATGGCTACGCACCACTTGTCGTCACCCAAGACAGACGACTTTCGACTCAGCATAAGGATGTTCGCGTTGATGGCAAACCGCATAGAATGTCAATCGGAGAAAAAGATGAGGCAACGCGGAAGAAAATGGACGAACTTAAAGGAAAGCAAAGATACTCAGTAGGAGAATGGAACAAACAGAAAGCGACCAATATTCGCCGAGTTCGACACCACACGAGGTCGATCCGATCCGTAGGAGGCGAGTGTCGCCAAGAGACGACAGTCGCCGGATCCTGTCGGGGAGGTCGCCGAATCGCAAAGCAGCAAGTCTACTGCCCAGCGCGGCCTCCGAAAAAAGCTAAACAACCATCGCCAGATAATTTGCCTATGCGAGAGTCTTTCAGGTCGAAGGACAAGTACTCGCCCAAATGTTTGCCTGCGGTGGATGGACTGACATCTGATGACAGGTATGACATCGAGGTTCGCGACGAACCTTCCGTATCTCCGTGGAAGCCAAAATCTTCGTCAGCAAACGATGAACGCCACAACAGATCGACGCCCAGCGACTCAGTCCCACCTGTTCAGTCGCGCCAGGCAACCAGCATAGGAGGCAGCAGCGGCAGGGCATCCTATAAGACTCCACTGGAGACAGAAGACAGTGGACTGGACACTGATCCAAGGATCGATTACCTGGAAAAGGTCGAAACTGACAGAATGTTGCGCAAGTCCATGGAAGACAGCTCGGCGTCGATTGCCACCAATGGCGCACGAATGGAGGACCAGGTGGAAGCAAAGCTAGCGCCGGAAATGGCAGAAAGAAGCGATAAGAAAACGGATGGACACGTCGCAGTGGACGACTGCCATGGCGCCGCAGTAGGGTCGACTGATTATCGCTACGAAAGCAAGACCCCTGGGCGCAGAAGCGACGGAAGTGCAAGGGAGCTCTGTCTGTTGACCGACTCTAAGTCCTCGACGCCTGCCTTTCTAGAACCATCGCAGGACTTGGACTACTTCAGCACATCATCATCGCCCATCGGCGACGAACTGGCCTCTCTGCCTGGAAGTCCTTTCTACCGCCAGGTGCTGCAGCGTCGATCCTCGTCGATCGACTCGAGTTTCAGTCGACCGGGAAGCGACTTCCTCGAGGTTCCGTTGCTTGTCATCCAGCCCAAAGACCGAAGTCCAGGCGTCTGTCTACTAGACGAGCCTCTGACTGAGTCACCGCCGGCCATTTCGCCCCTGAGCGAAGACCCTTTTCACTGCGGAGACCTACAGCAACAGGTCGTCCACCGGCTCAGTGATACAGTCCAGCTGCCGCCAGTCACTCCCTGCCAATCACCTGATGAAGGCGTGGCCAGTGGCGAAAAGGCGGGGCGACCAGAGCCCGGAGGAGGCGGAACCATTTGGAAGCCGACGATGGAGGTTTCTGCTGCGGCGCCTCAGGTTAGCCTGACGACGGAGGACGGAGACGACTTCGCTGTTTGGTTTGGAAGAAGAGGATCGATCTTCATCGAGGAGAAGGGAGCGCCACCTAGGGGCCAGCAACACCAACACAGTCTGCTGTCGCTTACGACAAGAAACGAACAGGGCCAGGTATCACTCGCAGTTCCCAAGTCCAACAACAATTGACTCCAGTGACCTTCGTCTAGCCAGATGTAAATCTCTGGCCGAAAAGCGGAGCTACCGTTCCAGCAGGGGCGGATTTAGCTATGGGCGTTTCTCCACAACCGCCCCTCTTGGTTGTATGCCGGCACACCTCAGACTGTCGCACATGGTGAACTGCCAGAATATGGCGCTCCTCTGGAAATGCTCTTGCCCCCCCCCCCAAACAACCCTGGAGCCGCCACTGCATTCCACTTATTATTATTACTAAACCTGATCTGTTGACGAGCCCCAAAGTGCTTCTCTGAACTGTCTCACGACAACCAACATCACAGAAGACATGTTCTTCCACGGGGCAACTCGATGCATGTGTGACACGGTAGCCAATTGGGTGGGCGCTCGCCTTGCAAGCATGAGTTTTTAATGTCAGTGACAGAAGTAGCTGTCATGACTGATTTAATTAATTATACGATAGAAATCAAAAGAGACTTTGTGCATTTCCTCAAGTTGGAAAAAAGAATGCAAACACTTGGTCTGCCTTTGTAAACTTCTGCTGGACATATCTGGGAAACTGGTCCACTGCCTGTCGACAGGCCACTCCCCAAGCGCCTTACCGAATTGTTTAGGTGGTTGAGGGTCTGATGGAAAGGAACAGTTATAGATGGGACCTTGATTGGCTAAAGGGTTAAGCAGATATATAGAAGTGGTAGTGTTTCCGGTTCTGGATTTAATTCCATGCAGTATGTGTTCAGCAGAATTGTATTAACAAATCTTGTTGATTCATAGGTTTAAAAGATTGCTCTTGCTACATTTTGTCCACAAAGCAATCATGCAGATGACACTTCTGTTGCCTTCAATGCATTGCTCAACAACATTTCACAATTTTACAAGATAATTATTTTTATTATTATTATTATCATGTCCTTATTTTTTATTATTATAAGAAATCTTGTACAGCCAAGAAAATGTAACTAAAATTGCTAAAATATGCAAAAATTTTCCAAATGTCCTAAAATGCACAATCACACACCTGACATCCAAGAAGCAAAGATTTCAGCAACTCTACCACAATATGAAAAAATTCTATTTTACTCTAATCTGTTCTGATGCACATATGCACTTATGTGTGCAAGTATGTATGTAGGTATGTATGCAGACAATTAATTCAGCATACTAGCCTAGACGAGAAGGCAGATGACTGTAAACAAGAAAATTGGAAAAAGCGACTTTTAATTCTGGACCTGAATGTCATCAAAGAGCTGAAAGAGTGGATAGAACTGGACTGCAAATTCCAAAACTAGATATTGTGTCTATGTACAGTTCAGCCACAACAGTTTCTGCTGTGAACAGGCATTACTCCCAAGAATGCAGTTAGCTTTTACAAGCCTCTGTTGCCGTAAATGTATTACTTACTTTCTTAATACTTAATTCAGCAACCGTCTACAAATTATATCATTAAGAAAATTTTAAAATATTCATAAAAACAATTGTAAAATAGTTTAGACAACCAACACCCAAGTACAACAACGACAAATGGTCAAATTGCTAGGCTAACAATACATATGATAATTTATTATATATCAGATAATTTATTATTATAAACTATTATCACACATCTCTTCACAGTTGTCTTCAGAGACGTTGCCCCAGGGCTGAAAGGTGTTTTAGCCAGAGCGGTTGCATGAAGCCAGCAGCCCGGCAACAGAACAGCCAGTCCTTACGAAGCTCAACAAAGTGTGTAAGAAGTGCTGCCTAACCCTAACTGGGACTGAAGCACTGGAAGCAAGAACTGAATCCACGCCAGAAAATAAATAAATCCAACACTTTTTTATAACATACACAAATTAAAAGTACTTCACAAACTAAATTATTAAGAAACTTTCAATTACTCACTAAAACAAAAACAAATGTAAAATAGTTTAAATAGCCACTTAATGAAAAAGACTGCTTTGCAAAATACCTGATATGTATTATTATTATTTCTGCATTTATTACCACTATCTAATTATTAGCCACTATCTAATGACTAGGCATCAGTCGATGGCGTTAAGCAACTGTGACTGACTGTATGATTGCGAGAACAGAGAACATTTTCGGAACAGTCAAGCTTAACAAGTTACTTTGGTTAAAACAAGATAAAACATGACTGATTGACTGACCAACTGATTGGCCAATTTTCAAAGATAAAATAACAGATAACACAATAGCACACTTGCCACATGATACACATCACATCTGCCACAACACTAATTCGTAAGGAAACAACACTTTTGTAACATAACAATTACTAACACATGTTGATTATAATTAAACAATAATTTCAATTATTACGATTACTATTGCTAAGACTACAATCACAAAACATTTGCCAGACTGTGTTCTAAACATTCTGTTGTCAAATATTCCAAAATTAATGGAAAACAACAGTTTGCACATAAAAATTGTGCTAGGAAGCAATATATTTGCTAAGAGCACAATAACAAATTGTGCTAGAAGGAATTTACCTGTTAAAAGCACAACAAATTGTGCTAGAAGGAATTTACCTGTTAAAAGCACAATAACAAATTGTGCTAGAAGGAATTTACCTGTTAAAAGCACAATAACAAATTGTGCTAGAAAGCAATATACCAGTTAAAAGCAAAGTATCTGAATGCACTACTGAAAATTGCACTTAAGATCAATTTGCACAAAATTGAAAACTGCATTTAAAACCAACATTTTCAAATCTGAAAATTAATCTATTGGCACATACACAACTAAAATTGTACTTAAAACCAACTTAGAAAGAACTGGAGTTAAGTTTACCATTTGAATAAACTAAACTCAAAGACACCAAAGCATTTAGTCTACTTGTTAAGAAAACTGATAGCCAGAAACCGAATTGTAACAGCAATTTCTGTCTAATTACCATAAAATTGTAATCATAATTGCAATCTTGAGATTTCTACAGTGCCCAACGAAAGTTAAGTTGTGGGAACCTGCTTATTCAGAAGCACTAAGTCAAAACAAAATTGATGGGCAAGAATGGTTCGGTTCCAGTTCAAGATCCAAGAGTCAGGCAGTCAGACAGTCATGCGGCTACTGTGGGCGGTGTTTGGAATTGGATCTGTAGGATAGATAAGGGGAAGAAGAGGAATCAGAATAGGGTCTGCTGAAGAGGGGTGACAAGAAAAGATCACACTAGTAATTTGCCCAATAACAGACATAAAGAGATAATTAACATAAATTCTTAAAAGATAAAACTTGAAACTTTCTAAATCAGGTGGTTTTCTATTTTACCCCTTTTCACTGAAAAACATTCCAAGCAATACTATATAGTATTGCACCCTTTCAGTAAAGCATGGTCTATACTTTTGTGTGGCCGCTATCAAACACCACTCGAAGTCTGGTCATGGGAACAACTCCTAGTACTACACAGCAATGAGACATATATGTCCAGTGACGATCCTATATATTATTTATTTATTTAAAAGCACTATATTATACACGCAAAGTCCATAAAGCTTCATCTGAGTCACAGGTGTATGTTTGCTGGGGCTAACACTGAGTCAAATGAAGGCCAGAGTAAAACAGTGAGTCTTGAAAAGTGATTTAAATGATGATAGCGAGTTGGCAAGTCGGGCTTTTTTGTGGTAGACGAATCCAAATGCGAGGAACACAGCAGCTGAAAAGACATGATCCTATAACCGTCCTGAACCTAGGCTCTAGCCACACTTCTGCCAGTAGCAGAGATTATTTCTAAGGTATAAATAGCTACAGAACATTCCAAATCAGGTGGTTTTTTTATTTTACCTATTTTCATACATAAAAACTATAACTTTCGAGTAATTATCTTGTTGGGGTGCTATATAAATGTCCTGAATAAATTAACTGAAACTTTCAGTTGCCTGTATAGAATAACAAACTTGAAATGCACAGAAACCAATAGAGCTAAAAAGCAGACCTCCAAAATTAAATGCATACACATACTGTATCAACAAACATTACAAACTGTGAAACAAAGGACTATGTCTGTTCATGGAGAAAATATGCTAAGCATCTTGTAATAGATCAGAATACGAAGAAGAAAAGATAAGAAAAAATCGTAAACACTGCAACAACGATCAAAGCACACAGTCTCAAATCCTCTACGGTTAAACTTGCACAAGCAAAGAATGAAAACGCTTTGCACCATCGATGGAAATGCCCTCTAACACACATTCAAACATAAATACATGCAACCGTCATGAGCCGTGGGGGTTGACAAGAAAATATTTCAATTGCCAAAATTCTTTTACTCTCGCATTTCACCTCTGCACCTAAGTCCTAAACCCAAAGCCACCAAATGTCTCTAAAATTCCACTCAACATCAGAAGGTAAAAAAGAGTGAAACAAGAGACATGTAGAAAAGCCTGTCTGAAATTGAGAATCAGTCTCAAGTTGAGATTAATAATACATTAAAGACTAAGCACAGTGGAACAGAAAACGAAATAAATTACAAAAATTTGTGCAGGTACTGAGAAAGTAGCCAACAAATCACCCTACAATTCCTCGCTCAGTTGATGGACATATGGCATGTTAACAAATGTGCTAGTTACTTACTTACTTACTTACTTAAAGTTCTCTAGCCTAGATCAAGTTTTGCTCAGGTCACAGCAAAAGTAATGCCATCAGACGACATCACTGACCAAGGCTTTGATCAAATCCCACAAAATATCACTTCACAGTGAAATAATCCACGAATCTGCAACACAAGATGGGTTTAATTTTGAATGGCATTCTGTGTCACCTCCAAATTCACCAACTTTTCAAAGAATGAATAAGACAATTATATAAAAGCAAAAATTTACACCAAGACTGTATACAAATCTTACAAGCAAATGTTCAACCAATCTACAACTTTAAGATACAATAAACTAAAACAGACATTGCAAAGAAAATGTTCAGCAAAATAATTGCTTTAAAATGTTCATAGAAACAATTGCTCAACAGATAAAAAGGTAAAGGAAACACAATTGTTTACAAATCTCAGTAGAAACTACTTAGAAGCCTAGCCTTGAGGTTGAAGTATCATTTGGCTGATGCACAGGAATCTCACAACAGGAGACATTCTGACTGTAGCTGCTCAAGCCATATGTGCTCCAGTAAAAGTCAAAAATTTTAAATCTTAAAATTTAAAACTTGGGTATACCTTTTGGAAGTCTGTAAGCACTAAACTTAACTAAATCTAACATCTGAAAAAAATAATCATTCTGATTTCAAAACTTTACATTTGATAATTATTCTGATTTCAAAACTTTATATCTGAGAATATTTTGTCATGAGAACTTTCTGAGAGTCAGTTTAGCATCAATTCCCTGAGAATTTTCCCAAGATGCTGCGAAGGTCAGCTAACGTTGGACAATCGCTTATTTGCGAGACGTTCTTCCAACAGTATCGGTTGTCCTCAGAGAACAAAGCATAGTTTAGTTGTTGCACAAGTTATGACAACACCAACTGGACAACCTTTCTTACGAGCTACACAGTTTGACAAAACAGTGCACCGAGAGAAGATCCCTATATATGAAGGAATCTGCCACTAATCTAATCTAATCTTCTATAGCACTGATATATTTATAATGCACAAGGCATCAATCGATAATTGCTTGAAGCGAAACTGCAGTGCAAATCATAATCTCTTGCAGAATCCTATAAGTCTGGGAAACCTGTTTAAAGCGTGTTTGTGAGGATCTTAAAATGTGCTATATAAATACCCAGATACAAATACAGATACATAAACTCCGCCACTGCCGTCCTTGGGTAGTGCCAGTCCCAAGCCTGGATAAAGGAGGAGGGCGACGTCAATGGCCTTTGATGCCATAAGATGTTGTTAAACATTGGAACTACACAGATACATAAAAACCAAATATGGCGGATGTGCAAGACGGAACAGATGAACCTTGAATTTACAACTGAATGACATCAAAGAACTGACAGAATGCACAGAACTAGACAGCATAAGGCAAAGCTTTGAACCAGCCACCAAGAATGCCCAAGAGCCCAACACTATCCTGGCGTGGGCACTGCAAGAGTTGAAGCATAAATTGATCGAGTGCAATATTTGTCGGTATGAGTGGTGAGCAAGGAGCAGAAATAGGTCGGCTGATTTAAACGTAACGCCTCGTGAACTACAAAACAGATTTCAAACTGGATTCTCTGTTCAACAGGCAACCAGCAGCATTGTTCGAACAGGGAAGACCTCAACCACCAAAAGCTAATCTACCAATCAAATCTTGGAAACAGAAAGTAATATACCGGTAACCATTGTTCATTCATGAAGAGCCTGCAGTTGAACGACCTGCAATTCACTTTCCTTGCACTTTAGAATTGCCAGACACACTGGGATTCGAGCAGTGCATCCATGGACAAAACGCAAACACAATTCCACCACATCACCAATAAAAATAACATTTCAATAAAGACTAGGTTAAAGCAAATACATCTGGTAGAACGTAGCAACTACCAAGTTCTGCAGATAGATTACAGTCTTATAACGTCATCATTACATCTTCTAAAACCAATCTACAATTTTTCTGATACACCACAACAGAGTCGACCATATACACTCGAACAAAAAGCAACACCCACAACAAAATTAGAAGCAAATAAACACAAGAAACTCAACAGGACCGCCACCAACCAAACAAGATATGGCACCAACTACAAAATCTAACATCACAGCATTGTTATCAGACAACCAAAATAAACACAGTAATTGATATATGCAGAAAAGAAATTCACTTCTTAAATAAAATATGGTTACAATACAGTATCATGTTTTTGTTTAGCTCTCTCTCTCACAAAAAAAATCAATACTCTAAATATAAACTCATGGTGCTAAAAATCTGAGCATTCAAGAATCGGTTAAAGTCGCTACACAGTAACCAACTTGGCTCAAAAGCTGTACACTCTGCTTAAAAAATTTGCACATTCAGGAATTGGTTAAGATCGCTACACAGTAACCATCTTGGCTCAAAAGCTGTACACTCTGCTTTAAAAATTTGCACATTCAGGAATTGGTTAAGATCGCTACACAGTAACCATCTTGGCTCAAAAGCTGTACACTCTGCTTTAAAAGTAGAGCACTCAACCACCATATCATATAATACATGCATATAATGCAGCACTTCTTACACACCATTAATCCCTCAAGTAACCAAAAGCACACTGTGTTATCAGTTGTGCAAAGTCAGGGTGAGTTGGCACATTTAATACCAGCACTTGAATGTGTTGAAACTTCTCAGGAACGCAACCACATGCAAAATAAATAAATATACACCATGCTCAAGCACAATCAACCCTGCAATCTGTGGCATAAGATTTTCCAAGTGGATCTCAGGTTCTGAGAAGAGCTCCTGTATTGCAGATTTGAAGCCCATAACTGCAACACAACAGCCCCATAGTTACGCCACTGTCTTCGGGTTTCTTTCAAGTCAAATTAATACGAAGAGCATTGTTCAAATTACACAAACTTTTAGCACACTGGAAATCTAGCTCTTTGGTTCATGCCAAGAATTTATTAAAAAGTATCCTAACTCTGGTCTGTACATTCAGCTTTAACAAAACTGATCAATAATTTAAATATTTAAATTGAAAATATTCAAATAAATAACCGATAAAATAATAATTTGATGGGCCAATGGAAACATTCCATTTAAACAGCTCTCAATCAAAAATGTACGCAATTTTCATTTCTGTAAATTCTGTCCATTTTTGGCATATGTCTGTCTGAGAAACTGCTAGAAAAGCCAGTGGCTTGGACTCATAATCAGAGTCAATTTTTTAATAGTAGGAGTTTTATCATTTTGATTCCAATTTTGTATGCAACGAAGTTTGCAAAATAAGAGAAAATTCTGACAATCATCTTGGCCATCAATTCATTGCAGAAACTCAATCTAGATAGAATCTGTAAGACCACACTTGGATATGTAGTGTTCACCAGCACATTTTATACAAATTATATAAAAAACAGTTTTAATGGATTAATAATTGCATATGCAACTGAATTTCTCACAGAATTAAACTTCATAAACATTATTTCATTTGGGTGAAAGTTGTGATGACTTCATGGCAAAATCAAATTCTTTATTAAACTTCTAACTTAGCCAGATCCAATTTGAATACTTTCGTGAAATTTTCACTTTAAAATCCTCACCTGAACACATATTTCTGACCAGCGCCAAAGACGCTCCAACTCTCACCAACAACAACAGTACACATCGATTACAAAATCAAAAGCATTCACTACACCAAAACTGTGGTAACTTCCATGAGAATCTCACTACAGATACGCAACATCTCACCAGTATCTGTAAATATTCAGATATGCAGATAAAAATGAAACACCAAAAAGAAAGACTTGTAAAAGAATCTTTGCAACTGCCAACTCAGTGATCACCACTGCCACCCATGTCACAAAACACACCATTTTCTTGAGCGTCTGTGCTGAAGACCACATGTGAGACCAGATTAGGTTTTGCAACGTGGTCGTCATCACCACCAACGCATGGTTTAACCTTGAGAAGCTTTTGATGCTCCTCAACAGACGAGAGTTCGTCATCTGCCGAATCACCATCACTGGAAACTGCATGACTTGGTCGTGTGTTGCCATTCTCAATTGTAGCATACGACTTCTTACCTTCATTCGGCAGCTAAAAAAGTAAATGTAAAAGACGAAAAAGTAAAGGTAAAGGCTCAAAAATAAAGGTAAAAGGTAAAAAGTAAATGTAAAAGGTAAAAAAGTAAATGTAAAAGGCAAAAAGTAAAGGTAAAAGGGAAAAAAGTAAAGGTAAAAGGTACAAAAATTACATGTAAAATGTAACCAATTCTGTTAACTTGTCAACAGTCAACTCTGGACGAGACTCCATTGGCTGAGCTCTTACCTGTGTACAGGAGTCTGTCAGTGGTGGTGACTTTTCCAATTATCTGAGTATTTATTTGCTGACAATGAAGATGAACTTTATGCTCTTAATGACCTTTTAACATCTCTTAGGCTAGAGCAAGAACTGCTTTTATCAGGACTTAAGAGTCAAGATGCGTAAATACATACAATAATATGTTTACATGCAGCTCTTCAGAGCAGAGTTCCAAATTCACTGTCAAACTGTGGGAGTGGGCTGGCCATACGCCCTCATAGGCCAAGGTTAAGAAAATGAAGTCGCTAACACTCCAAACCTCAGCTACCTCTTGGGGTTAAATAATTAAGACATTTTAAGTAAGTAAGTAAGTAAGGCATTTATTCACATGCCATGCTGAGGGAGGAATCGTAGGCAAAGGGTTAGCTTAAAGGACTGGTCTTCTATTCTTTACTAAACACCCTCTAAACCAGACTATTATTAGCTCTTCCTTTCTGCTTCTTCTTCTTCTTCTTCTTCTTTACATTATTTGGAAGAATCTCTCAGAAGCCCAGACAGAGGAGGATTGAGAATTCCTAACTAAAAGTCAACAAAACCAACCATGAACCTCCAAGTCACAATTTCATAACTGGTTGTAAAATGGAATCAACAAAACTACAACGAACTAATCTAAAGTAAACTATCAAATCTACACTGGATCTAAACAGCTTCCTCTATACAGCTATTTTTATAATAACAATAACACGCTAGGCAACAACTGATGAAAAAAAAGAAAGCAACAATCCAAAAATTTGTTTATCACTAACTATTGCACCTAAAGTCTGCAGCTTTCACATCAGACTGCAGACGACTTGAGACTCTGCTGTGTGTAGGGGCAACTGAACTTGCAAATCGATTCTAACAGCCACTGTTTAAAAATTCACCTGTACAGTCTGCCTGTGAGTCATACAGATGCTGCTCTCCGACCACACAACTCGCATCAGCTAGTGTGTTTAGTCACACTGGAAAGGCAGTCTCAATGGAACAAAAATTCTATTTTCACCAGAAACCTCCCGGATTTTGGCACAGATTTCATTCAAAAAGACAAATTTAAAACCATTAAAACAACCGCACTATACAAGTTTTTGAACCTGATTAGAAGAGTAACTGCTGTCATTCGACGTTAATTTTACGGTCATATTAGAAATTGAAAGCCAAATCTTGAAACGATACCTTGTTTTCTTGTTTCAGCAGGAAGCGCAGATAATATGTGACATAGATTCCTTCTCCACGCACATACGATCCATCTCTGACGATTCCGTGAAGTCCAACGTTATTGAAGACCTGCAGCAGCATCAAACCGACGGTTCCGATCCAGTGTGATGCCCAGCTGCCGACGTGCGGCTTCGGAAGAAAGTGTCGGATGCAGAGGTTCCATGCACCGCGCCACAGCAGCAGGTTACTCCACATCAGAATTGTGAAGAGAACATCCTCAAATGCGATCTTTGCCCAGGCGTGACCGTCGAGAAGTGCAGACAACCGCGATGTTGGACACTGAAGACTGATGAAGAATCCTGTGACTAGAAGACCACTGAGGAGAGAGATGATATCAGACTGGTCTTCTAAATGGTCCTTGATTTGTGGAAATATGAAAGCGTCGGCTATGTTCCAGATGCTGCGCCAGATGCAAATGCTCGAGGAAACGATGACGAACTGAGTGAAGAGGCAATCAAGGATGAATGGAATCAAACGATTGTGCTGTTTGCAACAGAAAAAAAAAATCAGTCGAATCTCTCCCTTCCTCTCTGTAGCTCTGTCTCTGTGCCTCTCTCTCTGCCTGCCTATCTGTCTCTCTGCCTGCCTGTCTGTCTCTACCCCTCTCTATCTGTCTCTGCCTGCCTGTCTGTCACTATGCCTCTATATCTGCCTGCCTGTCTCTCCACCTGCCTGTCTCTCTGCCTGTCTGTCTCTCTGCCTGCCTGTCTGTCTCTATCCCTCTCTATCCATCTCTATCTCTCTCTGCCTGTCTGCCTCTCTCTCTCTCTGCCTCTCTCTGTTTGCCTGTGGGTCTCTATGCCTCTCTCTCTGCCTGCCTGCCTGCCTGTCTATATGCCTGCCTCTGTCTCTATGCCTCTCTCTCTGCCTGCCAATCTTTCTCTATGCCACTCTGTCTGCCTGCCTGCCTGTCTGTCTCTGTGACTGGTTGCAGACGGATGTGCTCAAGTTGAGCTTATTGGTGCACTAAGGAAGCCAATGCAAAACTATAGTGAGGTTTGTGATGAACACCAAAGGGTGATGAGCCGTGTCTTGTGGCCTGACCTCTGGATGTTGACCTGACTGTGGCCTGGCTTTTGTGCACCATCAGCTGATGGCTTGTGCAATGGACACACTGGCCTGTTCAAAGTTACTAATTACAATTACAGTTATTAAAAGAAGAACACAAATAAAGTCTGAACAAATACCATAACTTTACTTAACAACATCGTAAACAGTTGCTCTGCCCATGTGATTTACGTAAACAGTTGCTCTGCCCGTTTGATTTACGCAAACATTGATCTAAGAGTCCGCCCAACACCAGTCCCAAATCTTAAGTTTCTGGAAACAATCACGCAAATGTTCTATATAGGGCAGACCGGGTAAATAGGCCTCTGCCCACCTGTTACCAGGTTAAAAGGCTGCTAATTATTATGGCTGCCCAAACAACATGGGCAAACAATACAATACACACTATCTTCTGTTATCATTCTAAGAAGGCTCACTTAATTTTTAGTAAACACTCATACCTATACAATAAACTGAGAAAAATAAAATCCAATATAAATTTCTCTTTGCTAAATAATACACCACCCAAAATTTCTGTCAAAATCACAGAATCTGCTGTGAGGAAAAATTTCTACATTACATTAGAAAAAAAATACAGGTCTTTGGTAAGCGCCCAAGTCTTGGCTCCATACACAAGGACAGGCAACAGTAAGCCTTGCAAAAGCATGCCAGTGGTGATGCTGATTAATTATAGATATTACAGTAACAATAGGGCTTTAGTCTTTCAGTTGAGTCACAAACATTCCAAATCGTAATCGTAAACTTGAGACTTCTGCAGTGCCAAAAAGAAAGCCAAGTCGTGGGAACCAGCTTATTCACAGGTGCAACCAGCCTATTCTCAAGCCCAAATAAGTAATTATTAATTAACTAATAACTTCTAATGTGCTGGTGTCTAAATGCACAAGACATCAAATGCTGGCACATCAAAGCCAAGCCATAATGAGGTCAACATCCAGAAGGTCAGTCCACAAGACTGACACTGAGCAAAATTTTGTGAGTGAGGGACTTGCTCAGGGTCCTTGTACAGCAACTGTCTCATGGGAGGTTTGAACCCCTACTCTCATTACAAGCCGAGTGCTCTAGCCAATCGTCTACCATGCCCCGATAAATGCCTTATACCTTGCAATAACGGCGCTATAGAAGCTTCAAAATCAGGTTAGACTATGAGGCTTACCGGTGTTTTGAAGACAATGTCTGGCTCCAGGAGCTCGGGATCTGTGTCCAACTGGATAGCGATAGGAACTCCCACTGGGGTCCTAACCGTCCTAACTACTATCATCGTCAGCTGACACACAACGTAAATGACAACTGAATTAACCCAGGATGTGGTCAGGTAGAGGTCAAGCAGATCCCAGACACCACGCCAGTAACACATGACCGCCCAACCGTGAACATACAGGTGAAGTCGTGAAACGATGACATAGATGCAGTAACTGACGCCCGAGAGATATTCCTTGAGCAACGGCTGCAGGAGGAGTTCGAGGATGCAGACGTTTGCGCCGATCATAAGACTGAGCCATCCGCTGGAGAGGGGATTGTCTGGGATGAAGTACACGTCCTGGAGTTGCCACGTGCCGCGCCAGTGCAACACGGACAGCGGAAATATGACAAAGAAGCAGATCAGGTTGTCAGCAATAGCCAGGCCGCCATCTCTCCATGAACACATTGTCATCCCTGCTTTACAAACACAACACAAATAACACAATCATTATGTCTATTCATTCTGGACTCCACCACAATCTCTTAATTAATATCCATTGACTTCATAACCACCTATGGGTTCTTG
The DNA here is from genome assembly GCA_964023275.1 of Norana najaformis. Classification (NCBI taxonomy): domain Eukaryota; kingdom Metazoa; phylum Annelida; class Clitellata; order Crassiclitellata; family Hormogastridae; genus Norana; species Norana najaformis. The sequence goes on along the minus strand of OZ029924.1, from coordinate 1,931,959 downwards.
GCCCATGGATCATGATGATGACTTCATAACATGAAGTCTCATATAACACAGTCCATTATAAGGATCTCAAACTTCAATCAGCTTTACAGCATGGCCTAATTCAGCATTGGATCTCAACTCATGCAGCTCAGTCTAGAAGCTTTGTCTATGTTGGACCTAATAGCTGGAATCGCCTTTCCCGAAAGCTGCAGCTTGAGCTCCTCAGTTTGTCCCTTCCGCAGTTTTGCAGGCGCCTGAAGTCTGTATTATTTGGTAGTGGTATCACTGGTTTGGGTCAGGAGCGCCTCTGAGGAGTCTATTCTTGAAGTGGCGCTTTATAAATATCAGATTACAATTACAATTACAACTGGAACTTGCTTCCAGTTGTTTTGTACTGTATTAGGTGATTCCAGTGTATATCTGACTCAGCGATGAACAGCACTTATGAATAAATAAGAAAATAACTCCCCAAATCAGAACCTTCTACGTTACTATGAATGTCTATACTAAGTGTAAGTCTTGTGTAACTGAGTCGACATTACTCTAAGTCAAGTACAACTGAAAACACTTAACTCAAAGTCTTGTATAACTGAACACTTAGGTCTCTGTACAACTGAACTTTATATTTGTCTTTATATTTGCCTCTTCATTTTATGATGTATGGAGTTGTTTGTATTTGCACAAACAAAACATTGTTGAGTGACAAGAATTCATTCAAGCTGTGAACTACTTGTTGATAATGCAGCTGACTTTCAGTAAAGAATTCCATAATCCGTTGGACACGTCAAATCATAACTGGCACGACTGATAGAATCCAACGCAGAATCAAATTTAATATAAGCATGATATCGATTGATGATTAATGCAAATTAAATATCTTAACAGCGCCAGTATCAGATGTGGAAATCAGCATGGTTAGTATTGAGCTTTAAAAGCAGTTATATGAGCAAGTCTTATAGGCCCTAAAGACAACCATTAATTAGTTAATAACACAGCGCTACAAAAATGATAAACTTGGAATCCTACCTGCACACATTCAGGCAGAGACGCCAATCACAGAATCGCCACAGAAACCTTAAACGTGAAGATCAAGTGACAGCCATTTCTCTATAATTTCGCTTAAACCAAACAGAATAAAATTAATGAACAAAGAAACGGCGACGTTTGGCGAGAGAAAACACGTCTACGCATAAACACGTAAACGTTGAAGATAAACTAGGTCATGAAACTTACGCGAGATCTCGTGTTTTTCTAGGTCAGAAATTAGAGAATAGCAGGTCCGTACACGAGGACCATAAATGGCGTGGTAGTTATTCAAACGGGCAACAGAGGTAAAGGACCTCATTCGATCAATTCATTGAAAAATGAGCAGCGCCTAGACCACACGATCGCTACAGATAAACACGTATATGTGGGCCTACATTTCGGCTATAGGCTGGACCGTTTGTCACAGCTAGCTGCGTCAATCGTTGACTGCGTGGGAATGTGGTAGAAAGGTGCAATAATGTGAACAGCTGTCCTAATAGTTTTTCGATTCATTTCTGATCTCTTTATCGAGTTTTCCATTGATTCTTATGTCGTCATTACTCAATTCTCCGCCAACAAGAAATTAGTAGTGTTGACTTGAAAGCAGGTAGGCCTACGTATGTAGGCGATATCTTCTAACCTTACAATAGTAGGCCTAAATACAACGTCATCTTTCTAGCTTTCTTAAAGGGGCTTTGAGGATGGGTCCGTTTAAGCCAAGCGTAAAAACTGCCAGACAATAGGCCTAAATAGCAAGACCAGACGGAAATCATGGGAAGTGCATGCTTCCCAGCCGCCAACCGTAACCGTAAGCTCGAAATTTCTGCAGCGCCCAACAAAAGCCAAGGGTTAGGGTTAGGGTTAACTCTAACCCAGAATGGAATTAGTACAGAAAAGACGCCAAAAATTTGAAAAAAAAACAGATAATTAACAGACAGCGCATAGACGCCTGACTCTGGTTCCCTGATCCCTCGTGAAATCATAATTCTGTCTGCGCCATATCCTAAGTCCAATCTTCGTCTAACCGCTTTTTCTTGATTCTGTGCTTGAAATAAGCTGTTTATCGCTACCTGACTTTTCTGGATATCGACCTGATTGTGGCTTGGTTTTGGTGTGCCATCGGTTGATGCCTTGTGCATTAGACACTGGCGCATTAGAAGTTGCTAATTATTATTATTAATATTTTAAAAAGGGAAACTGAAGAAATTATGATTATGAAATGGATAACAAGTACGTTACAGCACGAAGGCGCTATACATACATATAGTTCTCAGCATAAGATCATGAAATGGCGGCGCAAGGTGGTTAGTTCGACCATGTGGTGAACAGTTCATTGGAGTCATTTAGGGAGTTGTTTGAAATCAGTTTCATTTTGCATACATATGAAAAATGCAGGGTGTTGAGGAGCTTATGGAGTTGGACGAAGCTGCGCTTGTTGCACCGATTAAAGAAATCGAGGTATGAACTGTGAATGTTAACGTTGTTGCGCTGATGAAATCTAGATGGTTTGTCCGATTACCAAAATCACTTCAAGCTTCACAAATAACTAGAAAATTAAACCCCTTTGGTAGTTAGCAATGTATATTCAGCTTGTTGTAATTTTGCAATTTAGAGTCTCAGATTATTTCCAACTTTGTATATAAGGGTCCCTAATTATATTAGTAAATTGCTAATATTTTTGTGTCACAAATGAAAACGCCAAGCGAATGATTAACAGTTGAATGGGAAAATTTATATTTTTACCGATTCAAGTTATATGGCTTAAACTGTTGAAGTTAAAAAGGAAATTTGTCATGTCGTGTGATTTGGTCACATGTAATTACTGCAATTGTAATCGCAGATTTATATAGTACCCCTGAAAGAGATATTCATCTTTGTAATCGTAATTCCGAGATTTCTACAGCGCCCAACGAAAGCCGCGCCGCGGGGACCAGCTTATTCACAGGCGCTGAGTCAAAACAAAATCGATGGGCAGAAGGGTCTGGTTCCAGGTCAAGATCCATCAGAGTATCTGTTGAGTATAGATTTCGACTGGCTGCTTTAAACACTTTATTAAGGCAGCCAAGACAGAAAGGTATTTCAAAATTTCTGCTTCACTAGTGCCTTCATGTAAACTTGGCAATAAAATGAGTACACTAGCCTGTGCACTGTTGGTGGGAAGATGAGGATATGAGGGAGAGGACTGCCACTTAAGCTGACGCTTTATGACAATGGCTTACTTTCGGGGTTAGCTGTTCTTTTTTTCTGTACGTGTTATGTCAGTGTCTTCAGAGATGCCTTTCCACTTGGCATTGGAAAGTTGGACACAACATGGTTTTGCAGGAATTGCCTATTTGTTCAGAAAATTATTATTTCTTGATGGAACAATTCTACCTTGGGTTTAGGAATAACTTGCAGATAAAATGCAATTGGCTGTTTATGTTAAGTACCTAAGTAAATTATGCAAGAAGTTTGGATATTGTGTTGCAGGAAAAATGGCTTCTCTTGCCAGCTTTCCTGGAGGTTCGAGGCCTCATGAAGGAGCACATTCTTTCCTACAACTATTTTGTCACGACTGAGGTTTGTTTTACTGTACAATTATTAAACACAGCCCATCCTAACAGCTCCTTCCCCCCTTCTCTCTCTCTCTCTGGTCTTCTGGCAACCGGACTTGGTTACTGACATGACATGATGCAGTGCTCGTGAATAAGCTGGTGTCCTGTGCTTAGCATGCCGAACAAACTGTCAAGGAAGACTGTAGAGAGTCATTCTCTAATTCTCAGAATGTCTTGTTCAGACGCACACAACAGCATCGTTTAAACTCTTCACAGGTGGGGTAGTTAATCTGGAAATGTAATTTAATACCCAGCTGATAGATCAATCAACCAATCAATCAATCAGTCGTTTAGTGAATCACCAATGACCGATAGTAACAGGAGATTTTTTTGCAGAAAAAACACATGTTACTGTTGAGATGTCAAGGGGACGAACCTTAAGGGTTGTTTGACCCGTTGAACAAGGTAGTCCCTATAACATCGAATACTATTAAGTGTCTGGATATAAATATTTATACATGCTTACAAACATACATACTTACATATGTACATACATACTTACATGCATACATATATAAATATATACATACATGCGTACAATTACATACATTGCATACATACATACATACATACATACTTGCATACATGCATATATGGGAATTGTGTTTACTTTACTACTTTTTCATGGTTATTGGCACATGTTATCATTTTCGGATTTGTAGAAATAGTAATGATAATTTTTGTTTTTTTCTTCTTGTTACAGTTAAAGAAAATCATGGAAGCAAACGATAAAGTTGTGAGCGACGTTGACCCAAAAGTATATTTCAGGTGAGCTTCTATTGTTCTAAACAGATTTTTGGGGTGTTTTCCTTGTGTGCATCTAAAGCATACTGTCTACAGAAACACTTTTTGGAATAAATTGGAAAGTATAGCCAAGTAAACCTTAGAATTATTGGTTCCAAAACTGAGGAGAGGAGCATAGAAAATGGCATGACACAGGTTGGTTATTTTGCTTGTACACGTAGCAAGTTACCAATGCTTTTGCTTGAAGTGCTATATAAATGCTCTGAATGAGTGAATGACTGAGAGCAGGGTTCAGGTTTAGTGCTGGGGTAATTGTTTTTCCTTAAATATTATATTATGTGTGTTTAATAGGGATTTATATAGGGATATTTGGTGTTTTTCTGTTTTCGTATCCAGGTACCTGGATATATACGTTGGAAGCCCAGAGCTGGTGGATGACAACATAACAAAGGCTGATCCTCCTTTCAATACTCCACACACGGTCAGTACTTAGATGAATAGTTTCTTTGCTATTCCATCGTTTACAACCTTTCTATGTTACTGTTAGTTTTTCATTTTGGTTTTTTATTTGTATTTTATAATATAATTGAATATGAGTATTATTTTATAAGAATATTATATTGTATTTAATTGAATATATCCATAAAAACAAACTAGTGAAGCATTTCAAGCAGAATTATTGTCTATGAGTTCAGGTACCGATTATTTTGGATAAAATGTTTATGGTTTATTAGTAATTTCTTCGGTATAATGATAGTCCGCAGATGCATGCTTGCATGGTCTGGCTGTATGTGTGTGATGATGAACACTGGTGCTATACCTTTCAAGTAATACGTAGGAGAGTTGTTAAGATGAGGCAGTATTTTGGGGTAGTTTTCTGAAAATTTGGAACAGTTTTGGCAATGCCTTTCATGGCTTGTATCTACTAGGGAACAACAGGGAATTTTCCCCAGAAGGGCATTTTGTCACTGTATTTCTAATTATAATAATATAATAATAATAAGACAATTTATATAACACTGTAGCATGGTCAAGGCCAAAAAGAGTGCTGTACGTGAGTTCAAAAATCAACGACAGTCATATGATATTTTAGGGATCCATGAAAAATGAATCATATATTTAAGTCTTGTTCATTCTTTCTGAAATATGCAATACTCCTTGGTAGTCTTTTACAATATCAGTGCAGCATTTTCCTAAATTATCTCCAAAGTCGAGGAATTTGTGGAAGTTTTGAATAACTGAACAGGTGGCTCAGCTTGTCATCTTTGCATCAGGAGTTCGAATACTGGTCTGTAACGTGAAATTGGCAGTTTGTTTTCTATTTAATCTTTGATGAGAGTGTTTCTGGTTGATGGATTGCTGTTTTCGTGTTTGTACTTGAGTTGTAAGGTAATTGTAATTGTTATCACTACAGTTTATGTGAAGGATGGTAGCGTGCCTTCACATATACGACAGTGTGGCGGATCGGCCACATTTATACAGCATCATCAGAAGCAAGCCACTTCAAGGGTGCTTTACAATGTCAAATGTCGGTGTGCACAAGAATCCAGCAATAAATGATAAATTTATTTTTATTTATTTATTTAATTTATTTATTTATTTATACAGAACACTTATATAGCGCCCCTTCAAGAAAACTACTCAGAAGCACTCCCAAACCAACCTCAGCGAAAGAGAACAGTGAATGATGTACAAAATCAAAATCAAATGCTGATAATGGAGATAGATGGTAAAGAGAAAATTTTAACTGTCAGATAATAGATGGGGGTCTCAACCGTCTCTTAAAAACAAAAATGTACTCCAACCCAAAGACCATCTGCTACTGTAGTAAGTAGTTTCTTTACCTCACCTTATCTTGTGGACTTCTGAGAGGGTTTTAATCAAAAGTAATTTGGTTGGATTTACAGTGTCGACTGCGTGATCGTACGTACGCTGCTCCCATATACGTTGACATAGAGCAGGTGAAGAATGGCCAGCGCTATACACGAAAGAGACTCCAGATCGGCCAGTTAGTGTCTCTCATTTATTTTAATTTTTGTATATTTATTAATTTTCCTGTATTTATTTAAGATCAGCGTAAACCAGAAGATGCCTTTCTTGTGCCTGGAAAGTGTTCTGAGTGTCGCCTTTTGGTAGTTGAGCATTTGAATGCATACAATCTGTGTTTTTTATGCTGTGGATGCTCAGGAGATATTTTTCTTTTAAAAATTCCACTTTCAGGGCATCTACATGTTAGGGGTGTTATGAATGTTTCACCAGCTGCTCTTTCTTGCCCACTGTCACCTTTGTTGTTATTTCTGCACTAATGATAATTTACATAACATCGCAAAGTAGCAAGCTACTACTAAATTGGATGAGCTATTATTATGTGTGCATTTTATGGTATAAAGTGGCCTAGAAATAGTTTGCTTTATAAATCTTTCTCTATGGGTAGCTATTTGTAAAGAAAGCTTGTCTTAATTTATGTGAATAAAATTAATTGGCATGAACATGAATGAATGAATAAATTAATGGGAATGAATCTGAATGAATTAATAAATTAATGGAAATGAATTTGAATCAATGATACTGAATAAATGCTTCATTACATCGCACGACTTCTAAAAGGAGTGACATAATTGTTGAGGTTCATACTTGGACTCATTTTTTGCAGAATGCCCGTCATGTTGCGAAGTGCAATCTGTGTCCTGCATGACAAGACGCCGGCCGAGTTGCTTCGGCTGAAGGAGTGTCCGCTCGATCCAGGCGGATATTTCATCATCCGTGGAACGGAGAAGGTCATCCTCATCCAGGAACAGCTCTCCAAAAACCGAATCATCGTTGAGACGGATGCAAAGGGCCTTCCGTCATGCTCGGTTACGAGGTTAGAATATATTGAGATATTACGCTTTATGATGTAATGTAAGCACAAACACATTATGTAGCACTTTTGTGAAGTTCTTAAATGGCATAAATGATCAGATATGTAGAAACCCAGACCTGTGTGACATGGGAGCCAATTTGTTCAACGTGGCGAGTGCGGGTTCAGACCTTCCCTGAGATGGCTCAGGTTCAACCATCCTCCTTATTTGAGATGGCTCAGGTTCAAGCCTCCTCCCCTGAGATGGCTCAGGTTCAAGCCTCCTCCCCTGAGATGGCTCGGGTTCAGGCCTCCTCCCCTGAGATGGCTCGGGTTCAGGCCTCCTCCCCTGAGATGGCTCAGGTTCAGGCCTCCTCCCCTGAGATGGCTCAGGTTCAAGCCTCCTTCCCTGAGATGGCTTGGGTTCAAGCCTCACATGGTCTGAGGCTCATTTCTTGCTATCTCATTTTCTTGTTTTTTTGTAGGTGAATCTCAGGCGGCTAATCTTTTATAATTTTGCAAATATTAGTGCATTCATGCTAATGCTTATCATTCTAGGACTTATGCCATGAATGATGAGTAATTAAAAAATTTGGATAGCATTTGTCTAGATTTTATTGATGATGATGTTGGTGATGGTGATGGTGTTCATTATTAGTAACGTGATTATGCCCTCCAGTGATGATGTTAGTGTTAATACTGATGATGATTTGATTATGAGAAAAATTATGGTTATGCTGTGTGATGATGTTGGAGACAATGTAAGTATCCCACTTTGTGACCTTTTTCTGCATTTTAGTTCAACTCACGAAGTGAAGAGTAAGACAAACATCTGCGTCAAACAGACGAAGTATTACCTCAAACACAATTCGCTGAAGGAGGTAAAGAAATAACAGTCTTTTGTTACATCTTTCTCTGTCTTTTTGTTTCTCTGTGTAAATTATTGTAATGTAAATCTCAGTGCCACACATAAGCTGCATCAGGGAGACTTGCTTATTTACTGGCACTTAAATCAAATGCTCAGATGTCTGAATCTTACCTTTTGTCTGTCTGTCTGTCTGTCTGTCTGTATGTGAATGTAAATGTACACATTTTTCTACAGCGACCATATGGCCTTGACCCTTCTCATTTTACAATGAATTAATTGGGTGGGATCCTTCACCATTGCTGCCATTGAATGGGCGCCATGCCATTTGAGGTCCCTGTGTACGAACCATGCCAGTCCAGGGACCTCAGTCTGTTTGTCTGTGTCTGTCTGTCCTTCTACCTGTATTTTAATCATCATTTGAGTGTGTAACTTGAAGGGTGATTGCTTCAGTATTCATCTTGTAACATGGAGTCCACAGTTTGAGATTTGCCTGATATGAGCTACTGAAATGCTTTGCTTCATCGACTGATGCCTTGTCTCTGTCATTATGCTATTTATGTAAGAAATAACGATAGAATGATTATACCGTCACTATTGATAATAATGTGGAGGATGATATTGATGAATATGATATGGGGATATCGTCCATATTATCTTCATTAGTAAAGAAAAGTTCCGGGCCGTAGACTACTTCGATCGGCGGTACGGGGTGACTTGCTTGCCCCATCGGTTCGAACAGCTACGGCCCAGCGCAGAAGTTTTGCTGTGGTTGGTCCCGCTTTTTAGAATGGGCTTCCTAATGACCTACCCCAGGAACTTCTTAGTCTATCTCCCCCTCTTTTCCGCAAGCGCTTGAAGACCTTCTTATTTCCCAGTTCTTCTGGGTTGCAGGGCCGGGAGCGCCTCTGAGGAGTTTACCTCGAAGTGGCGCTTTATACATTTTTGATTAAAAAAAGGTTCTACATTTGTTAAAAATGTTCGACTGTGGTTTTGTGATGTCAGGTCAGAACCACCTCTGTATTTGATGAGTCTCTCTTGAAGAGGTGCTACATAAATCTGTGGTTTACAATTTAGCCATTTTGTTGCAGTTTACACACTGAAGTTTTAACACTTTGAACTGAAAAAAGAACGTGACATATAAAATATATAGTTGCTTGACTACCGAATAAAGTTTTTCCTAATTGCTACTTGTTTGAGGTGTTGAATGTGTGGAATTATTCAACCTGTTTTATCCAGGAAAGCATTTTTGAAATGGTTAAATGTAGGACTTTGTGGCTGTGATGATGTTAATGGTGCGTTCTTTAAATATTTAACTGTAGGAGGTTCCAATCGTCGTAGTGTTCAAAGCGATGGGATTTATTACGGACCAGGAGATCTGCCAGATGGTGGGGAGTGACATTGCAACCGCTCTCTCACCTTGCTTCGAAGAATCCAGGAAAGTGCAGGTTTTCACACAAGAACAGGTAGTTGTTAGGATTGGGTTGTAGTGAAGGTAGTTAAAAGCTGCTCAATAATTCTAATGGTTTAGTGTTTCTGGCTGTCAACTAAAGGTCAGGAATTCAAATCCCTGCAATGGGAGAAAGGTGTTTTGAGATTTACGCCTCCTAGATGTAGTGATTCTCCTTTATCCTTCGCATTAATTCTTGTTGAGGCATATAGTTCAGTATAGTTCAGTTGAGAATGTATTAATATTAAGATGTTATGTACAGTGTTGATTGGTGACTAGCATAGATAAGCTTGTATATATATATGTATATATATGTATATATATACACATATATATATATCAGTGTAGATCAACCAGCATGTAGTTAAAGTAATACATGTTAGAAACTCTAGTGGTTAGTGTGGTTGGCTGTCAACTTAGACGTCAGGAGTTCAAATCCCTGCAATGGAGGAAAGGTGTTTTGAGATTTATGCCCCATAGCAAACTTGACTGTGGAATGAGTATGCTGACCTTAAGTGTTTGGTTGGAAAATCAGATGGCGAGGGAGAGGACTGGTCTCTGAGGCAAAGAAAATTGAAGTCGCTAACATCCTAAGACTTCAGGAAATAGGTTAACACGGACAAAATCCTCCTTGTGGTAAAGATCTGTAACCTGCAAGAGGAAATATAATTGTAACGATCCCACAGTTACATCCAAACGCTTAATGGCAAATTTTAAACTTAATTATTCTGTAATTAATGAATGAATGAATTATTCCGTAATTAAGCCAGTGCTATTTTTCCCATTTGAATAGTGAATTAGTGTTGATTGGTGTGATGTTTCTGTAGGCGTTACATTACATGGGTGACAAACTGCGTCAGCGTAAGGTCTGGGGAGGAATGAAGGAGGTGAAGAAGTCGAAAGTGGATGAGGCAAGGAACATCCTTCAGGCCACGATTCTCGCTCATGTGCCGGTAAGTTTGAGGTGTTTTATTTAAAAGGAAATTTTTATTATTAAGAATGTAAACGAGTGGATATGAATGAGTGATTGAATTAATTAACTTATTTGAATATACAAATATGAATGAAGAAATGATTATGAATGAATGAATAAATTAATGAGGATGAATACGAATGAATGAATAATTTATTGGGAATGAATATGAATGAATAAATTAATGGGAGTGGATATGAATGAATAATGGGAAAGAATAAGAATGAGAATAAATTACTGGAAATGAATAAGAATGAGGGAATAAATTAATTGGAAGGAATATGAATGAATAAATAAATTAATGGGAATTTATAGGAATATATTAATGGGAATGAATGTGAATGAATAAATAAATTAATGGGAATGGATATGAATGAATGAATAAATTAATGGGAATGGATATGAATGAATGAATGGGAATGGATATGAATGAATGAGTAAACTAATGGGAATGGATATGAATGAATGAATTCTAGCAACTAAAAACAATTGAATTTTCCAAGAAGCTCTGTTTGCCATCACCAGGTGGAGAACTGGAACTTCAAGGTGAAGGCCATCTTCCTAGCGCAGATGGTACGTCGTGTCATTCTGGCACAGATGGGCGAATCACATGTAGACAACCGTGACTTCTATGGCAACAAACGACTGGAGCTTTCGGGACAACTGTTGTCTCTGCTTTTTGAAGATCTCTTTAAGACGTTCAACCAGGCGGTCAGTGGATTTGAACATTCTGATTGCTACATAAAATTTCTAAACTGCAGCTCATTTTTGCTTTACAGAATTTTCCTCATTTGTCCCTATCTAACTTCCCTGATAAACGTTTTAAAGTTGTTATGATTTCGTTATTATTATTGCAATTTTTTAAAATCATGCTATAGTGTCAACAGTCAGAAACATTAAATGAAGTACAACAATCCCATTTGCTGGAAGAACTGTACACATTTAGCTAAGAGGCCCTAAGACAGTCAGTTAGGCTGGTGGTGTCATAAAACAGTCATTTAAGCTGGCGATGTCTCCTTCTTTCTTGACTAGTGGGTGTAAAATGTTCAAAACAACTCAGTGGGAGTTTTCAGAGTGAATGGCAATGGACAGAATGAAGCAGATGCTTGGTTTCATTGTTTTATTCATTCAGAGTTTCCATAAGCTACTCTTTTGAAAAGAGCTTTGCTCAAAATAGCTGCCATTCTGGCTTTGAAGCAAGTGGCTTCCCTGGCCAGAAGCCGATGTAGATCCAGAAGAAGGTTCTTTCAGGTTGATTTGCCAACCACAATTGCATTGAACAGACTGTAGGCCACAAGGCAGCCATCCCAGTCACTGATGCACTTGCCTTGAGATCCTTGTGAGTTTGAGCTTGCTATGTGGACTGTGTGTAACGGCCTTAGGCAAGTTTTTCGCACATGTCTGTCTCTCTTAACAAGTTGTAGAATTGATACTGGGAGGTAAAAAGGTCCTTATGCAGGCTCCAGGGCATTGGAAACAAAGTGGCTGTAGCAGCTAATGACTAGTCTGCCTGGTTAAAAGCTGCAGTAGCACTCTTATTTTAATGTTATTCTACCACCATTGTACAGAAGTTGGTGGTCATTACAAAGTTTTATCATTGCTACAGAAAATGAGGATGACTTTGACTTTGCTAAGTAACTTTTGGGTGATGCAATTCAGCGTTGTGCAGGTTGTCAAACCCGTGGCATCTGAAGGTAACCGTCTGGAATGTCTGTGTTTTTCTGTTTTCTGTTTTCTGCAGCTGAAGAATATTGCTGACAAAACGATTCCGAAGCAGAAGACTTCTCCATTTGATTTTGTCACCTACATGGAGCGTTCGTCTATGATCACTGACGGATTGAATTATGCAATCTCTACTGTGAGTAAATTTGACAAAAACTTGCTTATTCCGTGATGCCCAAAGCATCAATCGATTGTCGCTTCAAGTGAATGGGACATGTTGGTGTAGTGGTATGGTTGGTGCCTCGTAACTGGAGGGTCTTGGGTTCCAATCTTCCTCAAGCCACTGCACAGCGACCCTGAACAAGTTGCTCACCCACAATTGTCTGTGAGGAAGTCAACAGGAAACCCTCACTCATCTCATCGCTGGGTAGCATAAAGCCAGTGGACCCGCCTTGGAGCAGAGAACTCATCATCATCATCAGTCCGTGTTATCAGATTTGATAAAGTTAGATATGTCTTGGTGACGTTGCCTTTTAGCAAGCTCTAAAGTTATGTTTGTGCAATTTTCTAAATCGTTGCCTGTATACAAATGTTTTCTTGATATCAGTGCTCTGCCACAGGAATGTTTGTTTACGCACTTTCGATATAGGCAACCAAACAAGCATGTTACTTTTACATTTTGATTACATTCTGACATCCTGTTATGTTGCTAGTCGTCTTAATCACGAAATTATATAGCGCCGCTTAATTAAAGAGAAGCTACTCAGAGGTGGTCCTGACTTGACAAAACAAGACCAAAATCAAACAAAATCATCATCAAGCGAATAAAGAGAAAGCTGGCAGAGACGAAGACACAGCTTCCCAGGATATGATAGAGCACGGCATGCTAGACAATTATGCATGAGCATTAAAATCTTAAACTCTGTACTGTTTGGTGACATTGTATTCTTTGACTAACTTTGTATTAAATTGTTAATTATTTATCAGATATTTACGTCATGCTAATTTATGAATTCAATTCAAAAGCGCGGGTAGCTGGGAAAAAGATTGTTTGCAAAATGAAATAAGAATGAGAAGGGTCCTTCAAAGTTATTGAACGTGTCATAAGTAGTAATATTAATATGTTCTACATTTTACTGCATACTGTATGCACTGTTTGTTTTAATAAAAATTACATACTTGAAATGAGTTGAATTGTAGCTGTTGTGTTTTCTTAACGCAGGGCAACTGGCACATCAAGCGTTTTCGGATGAATCGAGCCGGAGTGACGCAGGCTTTGTCTCGACTCTCTTTCATCTCAGCCTTGGGTCACATGACCAGGATAACAAGTCAGGTTTGTTGTTTCCAATGCAGAGGGTGCTTTATTTTCTGAATTTACCACACATTATTGCTACTCCATTATTGATTACATTGATGTAGTGCCTTTAAAGTACCTCTCAAAGATGCTGCATACTGTAACGATTACAAGTGGCAGCTGGTCCAGTTGATGACTGTCTCAATGCCATGCATATTTATTGTGAATTAAGGTAATGGCTGACTGTCTCCATGAATTCGTAAATTGCCTTTCTGGTTTTAAGCTGGAGTCACAATTTTCCAAGCAATGATCCTCTGCTGATGCCTTTTGCGTTCTCCTGTACAGCGCTGCTATAGAAATTCTTGGATTATTTTAATATATCGGAAGTTGTTTCTGTTTATAGTCTTAACAGTCGGATTTCTGTGTTGCATTTGCAGTTTGAGAAGACGAGGAAAGTCAGTGGTCCGAGGTCACTCAATACGTCACAATGGGGTATGGTCTGTCCGGCAGATACGCCTGAAGGAGAGGTAGCAACAAGTATTATTATATTTATTATTATTAATAGTCAGTGCCAAGGGGTGGGCAGGTCCCACTTACTTACGTTATTGATTATATTTGGGGCAGGATGACAGTCTAGGGAGAGGCAAAGGGGTGGTATGAAAAGCCTGTTGAAAAGACACAACGAGAGAAGAAACTCATGAAATTTTATTTAAGTCTTGTTTCGGAGCTTTGACTTTGCGACTAGCTCGCAACATTTATATTATTATTTTATAATAATAATAGTTAGAATATTATTATTATACACCTACTAGGTTCGATGGCGGCCTACGGGCCCTGCACGAAGCCGAGGAGGATGCTATTGCATGGCTGAGGACTTCGGCGATTACAGCATTCGCGAAATAAATAAATTATACACCTGAGGGAGAGGTGGTGACGTCAGCCTTATTTCAATCTCTTTAGTGGTCTTAACATATGGCTGAATTGAGTTTAACGTTTTCATCTTAAGATGGCGTTGTCTTGTATTTCACCATGTTGCACCGGAAACTCCTGATAATGCTGCCTCTTGTGTTGTGATGAAGTGCTTAAAGAGTGAATTCTGTACTCTACGGTAAATTCATGTGTTGTGTTTGATATTTGAAGCATTGAGCTGTGAGAAAGAACTTTTTGCTCTTTCTAAAGTTAGATAATTTTTAAGTAACTGCTCACCCATGTCTTTCCATTCTTCACCCAAGGCACCTTTGTTTCTGTGTGCTTATCCTCATTGGGCTGACTTTCCTTTTCATCAGACTGAACCTTGGAATTGACCAGGTTGTAAATCTGTTTGGAGATTGCATTATATTGCATCGTTTTGTGTTGTAAGGGTTGTGGTCTGGTGAAGAACCTGGCTCTGATGGCCCACGCAACTTCAGACGTTCCCGAGAAGCCAATCATCCGATATCTGTACAACATGGGAGTCGAAGACGTTCGACTTCTGAGCGGAGATGAAATCAACTCGCAGTCAAGCTACCTCGTTTATCTCAACGGTCGGTCAGACTACAATCCTGGATTAATTACTCATTTGAACTTAAGTTGGCATTTCTAATTAAAGCATTTAGTCATTTGTATCCAAGCACTTGTATAGCGTCTTGTAAGAACATTGCAAAAGGCTGCATTTAAATGGCTGTTTGTTACTGTTGTTGTCGTTATTATTATTGTTATTGTTCTTATTATTTTTATTATGATTATTATTGTTACTATTAATAATAATAATAATATTATTATTACTATTTTGTCTTAGGTATATATGATCCCTAAGGAAATAAAAAATTCTCTGTAGAATGAAAAATTCTAGGTTTGCTAATTATTATTATTATTAATATAATTATTATTTATTATTATTGTTCATATAATAAAAATTATTTATTATTATTTTATTATTATTATTTCTTATAGTAATCATTATTAATTAGTAACTTCTATAGTAATCATGCCTAATGCCCAAGGCATCAGCTGATGGCGCCCCAAAACCAAGCTGCAATCAGGTCACATCCAGAAGGTCAGTCCACTGAGATAGAGTCAGCCTATGTTGGATAAGTTAGACATTTGCTAGTTAAGTGATTGCAACTTTTGCCATTAAAATTCGGTCATTTTGTCATATAAATGATTGGTCGTTTTAGTCATTAAACTTTGGTCATGTCATTATATAAATGATAGTTTAGTCCTTTAACTTTGGTTGTGTAATGACTGGTCTTAAAGGCATGAGCAGATGTGTTGCATCTTAGGATTGTATTGGCAGTGGTTTTGTTCGGGTTGTGTAGGTAACATCTTGGGAATAACGCGCGATGGTGAGAAACTGATACGAAGGTTTCGTAAGACACGTCGTCTGGGTTACATCCACAGCACTGTCTCCATCAGCCTTAAGGAGTCACTGAGGGCCATTCACATCTCATCCGATGGCGGTCGCATCTGCCGGTAGGCTAAACGTATCTAGAATAGTTTTGCTATCAGCTTTTGCTTTTACCCTGCCGCCCCCTGGAGATTCTCTTACAGAGCATTTGCAATCCCAAACTTTAAACTCCACTTAAAACAAAACTTTTTTGTGAGTCATTTCAGCATTATCGTTTTTAGATCACAATGTGTATTTTGTCAGGATTTGCTATTAGTAGTCTATCCTTATCTGAAAAATGTTGTAGTGTTACTTTAGGGATGCACAGTTGGGATCATGCGAGTAGGAGTGGCATTGTAGTTGTCAAGCACAGTAGTAGTCAGAGATGCCAGTGCAGAAAGCTGGCATGGTGCCTATTCCTGTGAATATTCATGACGTACTGGTTGGTACGAAAATAATGCGGTCAGTGATAGATAAACTGGAGATATCAAATATTTGTGTTGCCTGATTGTGAACAAAGCTTGTCATTGTACTGTGATGTGAACAAATGGGCTTATGTGTGATTAGTGCATGTTTTTGATAAGATGTATTGTTTTACCTGACTAGTGATTGGTGCATGTTTTTGATAAGATGTATTGTTTTACCTGACTAGTGATTGGTACAGGTTTGTGATAAGCTAGATTGAAAGTGAACTTTTATTTAGTTTATGGTTACCACTCTGATTTTGATAAGTTATATTGGCTCTTATTTGTATCTGGTTTATGATTGCCACTTTATTCAGGTCTGAACCTAAGATCCATCTGTTTCAACTTGCTTTTCCCACTGTAGCCTGACATGTGGTTTCCCTGACCCATCAGGATTTAAATGGGCTTCTCCAATGGATTTGCAAGTTTAGACTATGGTTTATCTTGAAGCAACCACTGTTGTGCATTGTCTTATAGGGGCTATATAAGAGCCATTAGATTAGACTACCAATGGATGATTGCCACAGACATTGGTAGATTGCTGCAGACTGCCAGATTGCCACAGACTTTTCAGATTGCCACAAACGTTGCCAAATTGCCACATGCATTGCCAGATTGTCACTGACATTGCCACATTGGCACAGACATTGCCAAATTGCCACAGACATTGCCAGATTGCCACAGACATTGCCAGATTGCCACAGACATTGCCGTAGACACTGATATCTTTGTAACTGTTGCTTATTTTTCATCTGTGCAGGCCATACATCATTGTGGAAAACGGAAAACCAAAAGTGATGCAGACTCATATAGAGGACCTTAAAGCAGGAGTCAGGTCTTGTTCTTACTCATTCTCTGTCTGTCTGTGTCTGTCTGTCTGTCTGTCTCTATCTCTCCCTCTCTCTCGCTCTCTGTTTGTCTCTCTGTCTCTCTCTGTCTCTCTCTCTCTTGTTACTCTGTTAATTAACTGAATGCACGGCTGGTGATGACTTGCTGGCTGAAGGTAATTGGGGAGATACGGTGTATTAGGGTAGGTTAGGTAGGTGTTCTTGAATAAAGTGTTGGTCACTCATTTGAAACGAAGATAGACTGGCTGTAGTTTGTGTTGTGAAGTTGTTCATATGCTCAGTATGTTGTTTAGGTTTTGCTTCCATAGAGATTTTATGCTGCACTAGCTCTGTGAAATTTTAAGCCTGTGTAATCCAATAATTTTATCATTTGAAAGTAATACAGCTGTTCAACAAAATATAAACTGCAACTGTTGAGTGGACTTCGTGCAACATCCCGGGGCAAATGTTTGGACACTTGTGTCTGTTACCAAGCAGTCGAATTTGGTAAAGGTGTCGGCTGGGAGGTAAACACCAAGCAATGTTATAATGCACTGATCTTGCATCTGGGACATTGGAGTTCATCCCATTGCTGGCTCAAGGGCCTAAGAGTAGGAAACGAACACCTTGCTTAAGTCCCCTTGAGGAATGTAGAACACTTAACCTTTAAGGGGATAATAGTTCTGTAAAGGGCTCAGACCATTCCCACTGTGATCCTTTTTTCTCATTCATTGTGCTGCTGTCTTGTGGTCTTTACGCTGAATGCTTTTGCACTCGCAAGTCACATCCTGCCATCTTTACTGAGAGGATGATGTAGTATGACATTTGTTTAACTTTTTTCTTATTCTGCATTTATTAAATGCCACTATCTAATCAGTCATCTAAGCATCAATCAGTGACATTTTCAATCAGTGGCGTTGAGTAAATGTGAGTGAAGGACTTGCTCGTGGTCCCTGCACAGTAACTGTTTAATGGGAGGCTTGAACTTGTACTCTTGGGTGCTACAAAGCTGAGTGTGCTCTAACCAATTGGCTAGTGTTCCCCTTAACATTTCTAGCATGATTTGCGTGGCATATTATATTTACTATATGATCATTTTTATGGAGTGTATTAGGGAGGGAACATGTTTTATTCTGAGTATTTTACTTTCAATAGTTTTCAAGTGGGTTGTAGGTTGATATATTAATGCTATCTGAAGTATGTTTTATATTAGATTACTGCTTCTATTTCTGTGTCTGTAGGACGTTTGATGACTTCCTGAAGGGAGGTTTGGTGGAATTTCTTGATGTGAATGAGGAAGATGACGGTCTCTTTGCAATGTACGAAAAAGATATCACGATGTAAGTGTTCAGGTCATCTGCTGTGTGGTATAACACAGCTTTCATATTATTTGTGGATGTTAAAAGTGGCATATAAGGCACTGCTATGGAACCTTCTCAGAATCACCACACAGCTTTGATATTATTTGTGGATCTTAGATTGGTATAGGGCACTGCTACGGAACCTCTGAGAATCAGTTGCGGCTCACGGACTGCTGGCAGATGTGAGCTGTGAGGTGATGAAAGTGTTACTATCCGTTCCACAGAAAGAGAAAAGAGATTTGAGGAGGAGGAAGATAACGAGGTGGAGAAAGGTGAGGAGGAGTGGGAAAAGGAGGAGGATGAGTAAAGAGATTTCTTAGGTAAGGCAAGGTATTTGCTGATTTCTCCTCAGAAGTCCTTTGAGATGTGAATGGTCCGGGGGTTGAAAAACGAACACATCTGCAGCAGTCAATCAAGTTTGTTTGTTGATCACTACTGCTGCTGTCATAATTTGCAACAGCAGTTTTCCTGTCTAGTCACAGCAAAGCCCTGGTGAATTAGACGGTCTTTTAGATGCAGCTTTGTTTGGCACTGAGAAATTTTGGAGATTTATGTTAGGTTATGTTAATGTAGCTTCCCCCCGAACTGAAAATCCAAAATTCGTTGCTGTGTTGTCGTGTGATATAACTATAGAGTTAACGGTTGATGGCCGTTTGTGCAGCTTCGAGCATTTTTTGCAGAGCAATCATTTTCCTGTTTTGTCTGTAAAATTGCAGGAAGCACACACATCTTGAGATTGAACCGTTTTCAATATTTGGCATTTGTGCTGGGCTGGTACCTTACCTCAATCACAACCAGTCTCCTCGAAACACCTACCAGTGTGCTATGGGTAAACAGGCCATGGGTAAGTGACGCTTGGGGGATTCACTGGAGCAACATGGCTGCATTCGCATGTCTCAGTTTGGGTGTTTAAGTTCATCTTTTGCACGTCTTGTTAAAGAGGGCGTCTAAGAGTTCATCTTTAGCAAAGTTTGCTTAATTCTACGTCCAAATCTCCATTTTAGAGTTATTATTCAATTGTTTTACAGATTATTTTGTGTAGTTTTGAAGGGTGTGTGGACACTCTACCCTTCAAGTCTTACATATTTTGATAATTATCATCACATTGATCACCTTAGACCAATGTTTTAATGAAACCTGAGCCCTTCAGCCATTTGCTTAGCAGTCTCAATGACCTGTACACAGTTATAGACTGCTGTTTAGTGCTGTAGTTATTTTCACTTGCTAACTACGTTTCATGATATATTTTTGTTGTTTTCTGCTGTTGTTGTGAAAATAAGATGTTTATTCATTTTGGAAATAGGTTGGTTAGGGTGATGTTGGTTGGTTTAAATAGAAAACGTCGTTGCTTATGTCTTTCCAGGTATCATTGGCTTGAACTACAACATTCGAGTTGATAGTCTGATGTATGCACTCGTCTATCCACAAAAGCCGCTTGTCAAGACGAAGGTAATTTTTCGTCTGCTCTGACCTGAAGACATTCTGTAATGCATTAGCAATTGATGGACACTTCTGATTGAAATTAAAGTCTACGGTTGTATTCCATTCGGATGGGCAGGCTAAGGTATGTAAGAAAGAAAGGCTAAGGTATGTAAGAAAGAAAGGCTAAGGTATGTAAGAAAGAAAGGCTAAGGTATGTAAGAAAGAAAGGCTAAGGTATGTAAGAAAGAAAGGCTAAGGTATGTAAGAAAGAAAGGCTAAGGTATGTAAGAAAGAAAGGCTAAGGTATGTAAGAAAGAAAGGCTAAGGTATGTAAGAAAGAAAGGCTAAGGTATGTAAGAAAGAAAGGCTAAGGTATGTAAGAAAGAAAGGCTAAGGTATGTAAGAAAGAAAGGCTAAGGTATGTAAGAAAGAAAGGCTAAGGTATGTAAGAAAGAAAGGCTAAGGTATGTAAGAAAGAAAGGCTAAGGTATGTAAGAAAGAAAGGCTAAGGTATGTAAGAAAGAAAGGCTAAGGTATGTAAGAAAGAAAGGCTAAGGTATGTAAGAAAGAAAGGCTAAGGTATGTAAGAAAGAAAGGCTAAGGTATGTAAGAAAGAAAGGCTAAGGTATGTAAGAAAGAAAGGCTAAGGTATGTAAGAAAGAAAGGCTAAGGTATGTAAGAAAGAAAGGCTAAGGTATGTAAGAAAGAAAGTGATGCATTTGTTAGCATGCCATATGTCCATCTGCTGAGCAAGGAATCGTAGGCGTGAATGGGTCACAGCAGTCAGACAACAAAAGCAGAACGGTATAAATGGATCGTGAGCTGTTTTACAAATGTATGTGCAGCAGAAGACTGTTAGAAATCATCTACAATGATGCCATGTGAGTTTTTAAAGAAATTAAATGAATGCAATTACATCTGATGGTATTTTGATTCGCAGACGCTTGACATGATTGGTTTCAATCAAATTCCAGCTGGTCAGAACGCAATCGTTGCCATAATGAGCTGCACTGGGTTCGACATAGAAGACGCTCTTGTCCTCAACAAAGCGTCTCTTGACAGAGGTCTACATTTATTTGCTCTTTCTAGCATTATTCCTTATATTTGCTTCTTGCTCCTTCTGTATCATTTTCATTTGTAATGGGGCATGGTAGGCGAGCCGTTGGTTAGAGTGCTCAGCTTGTAATGCAGGGTATAGGTTCGAGCCTTCCCATAGCGTTTACTGTGTCGGGACCTTGAGCAAGTCTTTCACTCGCAGTTGCTTCACACTTCAGATTCAGATTTACTAACCTTGTGAGCAGTAATAAATGCATTTAAGCAATAACATCAAAAGTGTCAATTTAGTATATTATTTATTAAAAAAGCAGGTTATTACACTCATAGCTTAGTATTTCTGTTATTAAATTGGGTTATTGTTACTTCAGACAACAAGCAAGTACTGAGATTAATCCAAGTCTAAGAAAATTAAGGCACTAATATTTCTTCAGTAGGGACTGATTTTCTTCTAATTTACATTGTAACAATGAACATCAATTGGGCTTTTTAAGTACGGATAGAATCTTGAAATGAACTTTGACGATGTGGTCTTAGGTTTCGGTCGTTGTATTGTCTACAAAAGTCAGAAGACAGAGCGGCGAAAGTACGCAAACAACGCCGGCGATATACTGCGTGGTCCTGGAATGGATGAGAAGACAGGCAAAGTGCCCTATCAGCACTCGACTCTTGATAACGATGGCATCGTTCATGCAGGTAAAATGGGGTGCAGATCCTGTAAACAAAATTTCATTTGTGAGATTCATCAACTCTGAGCTGTTTGGACATATTCTAGTCTGACTACCAGTATTCTGATCGAGTGTTGTTTAATCTAATTTGGATTGTTCTCACTTAATCTCTTCTGTTCTGATTTAATCTGGTCTATTCACAATTTAATTTTACACTGATGATATTATCAGATTTCATTGATCCATATTGATCTGAATGATGTGTTTGGAAATGCCAGCTAATCTAATCTAAAGACTTCTATGGCGCCCGTTATCATAATGCACAAGGCATCAATCGATGCCTTTAAAGTGTGATCGATGTCACTTCAAAGAAATCGTAATCATAATTCTTTAGAGAAGCCGGGTCAAATTGCAGTAGGTCAGAGAAACCAGAAGTTAGGCTACTGTGGGTAAGCGAGTTGAAAGAGACGAGTCTTAAGTTTAAAGCAACGAGTGAATAACATTCAAGAACTGGTCTAAATGGTGTTTTTCCTATGTGCTAATAATGTTCATAGGAGACCAGTGATGTTTGGAGGCTGTTATGTTTATCTTTGCAGGTGATCGAGTGAGCGATGGTCAGTATCTTGTCAACAAACATGTTCCTGTGATAACCAACTCAATTCAGACGGGAGCCGTCAGACCAGAAGAAATCGAGTATAAGGAATTCCCGCTTCGGTAAGCTTATTGGGACTCGTAAGCAATTACATCCATCAAGGGCCAAACTTAAGCCAAGGTAGAGAAAAGTACTATTTGGTAGGAAAGAAAAGAAATAACTAAAGAAATAAGTAGCCTTGACTTCTGACTATAAGCACTTGCATTACTTGCCCCTGGAACTGGGTGTTTATGGCTGTTTGAGTATTTCCTCAAGGCCCAAACACAACTTACTGTTTCACAAGAGGCATTTTCAGAGCGAGCCAGACATCTTTCTAAGCTTATTAAAGTGGCATTGACGCACCACGCTGTCTTGCAGACAGCATCTGATGGCCCCAACCAACTGCGACTGTGATCATCAAAGTCTGCCAATGTATTTGCACTGGCAACTAAGACTGGAATGGGTGATCGGGCCTTTCGGGTTGCTGGCCCACGTGCCGGGAACAGTCTTCCAGCATCCGTTCAGGAGTCCAAAAGTCTCAACCTCTTTAAAAACAGCTGAAATTCTATTTACTGCATAACTCTTAGTACTTGGGCTGCCTTTTGACTTTGTAAAGCACCCTAGAAGTAGCCTGCTACTTACGATGCTGTGTAAATTGTTGTCATTACTTTCCATTACATTACATTACTTTCTATTTGGCGTTTTTTATTCGCGACAGCTACAAGGGAATTGAGCCGGTATATGCGGACAAGGTGATTCTGACGGAGAACGGAGAAGACATGCTCATCAAGATCCTACTGCGTCAGACCAGACGTCCGGAAATTGGAGACAAGTTCAGCAGCAGACACGGACAGAAGGGGTAAACAGCTCTTGCCATTTATTTTATTTTTATTTTTGAACAATATTTTGTATTTATATAGTGTTAAGTATTGTTAAGCCAAAGGGTCACACTCCAGTTGGTTGTTGCATGTGATATAAATGGTCAGTTACACACACACACACATACATACATACATACATACATACATACATACATAAATACCAACATACATACTTAAATACCAACATACATACATAAATACCTACATACATACATACATACATAAATACCTATATACATACATAAATACATACATACATACATAAATACCAACATACATACATAAATACCTACATACATACATACATACATAAATACCAACATACATACTTAAATACCAACATACATACATAAATACCTACATACATACATACATAAATACCTATATACATACATAAATACCAACATACATACATAAATATCTACATACATACATACATACATAAATATCTACATACATACATACATACATAAATACCTACATACTTACATGAATACCTACATACATACATAAACACCTACATACATACATACATACATAAATACCTACATACTTACATGAATACCTACATACATACATAAACACCTACATACATAGCATGCGGCACGGTGCTGTTGGTAACGAGTTTGATCAATGATCATGTAGTTGCAGGCTCAACTCTGTGTAGAAACCCTGAGCATGTTTCCACACTGTCACCTAGCAGTATAATTTGTTACCAGCGTAAGCTGGGAAGTAAACAGCATGTCCTGTGGTGCACTGGCCCAGTGTCCAGTGCCTTGGAGTTCATCCATTGCCGGCTGAAGAGCCTAAAGAAAGGGAAATGAGTGTCTCTCCTACATCTCACTTTTGGTTTATGAATACACACACATACATACATACATGCATGCATGCATACGTACATAAATACATACATACATAGGTATGTATAAATACCTACTTACTGGCATACATACATGCATGCATACCTCTGCATGCTATTGTCCAGTTCATTTACAAGTGGTGAGCTGAAGATTGGCATTTGCTAACTACTACATGGGCATGCAGCCATGTTAAATCGATTGACGTGGTTAATGCATGATAACTGTTTCATATTGTAGAGTTTGTGGCATTATTGTTCCTCAGGAGGATATGCCGTTCAGTCTCACTGGCGTTTGTCCAGATGTTGTAAGTTTCAGAATGCATATATGTAGTAGTAGTAGTAATTTTTTACTTTCTTGAAACATATGTAATGGTTTATTCCAGTGTTGAAGAGGGTGTAAACATAGGCAACTGGAAATGTGGCCCAAACATTGGCCAAGTTTTTAACCTCTGGGCCAAAAGGATGGAGGTGGGCATGACCCAACTGTAACATTTTAAACCTAGAGGGTGGAGGTAGGCAGTGATCTAACTGGTACCCAACCGAACCTAGGATACTACTTACTGTATGATGGTCCATTAACAGAAGGTATAGGCTGCTATAAGGTTCAGATAAAAATTAAGCAGATGGATTTTACATTTTAAATCCTCTTCTATTTTATGTTTATTCATGTTTAGACTCAGATGGTTTGGGCATGTGATCAGAATGACGCAACATAGACTACCAAACGCTGCATTGCACGGACACATAGAAGGAAAGAGAAGCAGAGGAAGACAACGAAAGACCTGGATAGATAATGTCAAAGAAGATCTGAGAGAAAGAGGCACAAGCTTGATTGGAGTTAGAGAAACAATCAGGAACAGAGAAGTTTGGAGAAGTTTCATAAAGGCCTCATCGCCATAAATGGCGGAAGAGAAGACAGAAGAAGAAGATGTTTAGCCTATTTTTGGCAGATAACTTTATAATGCTCTTACTTTTTGTGTACCTGTTTAGCACCTTTATGGGGACTATTTAAAGTGTCTTCGTACATAGGTGCATATGTTTCATATGAAATTGATTTTTTACAGATAATGAATCCCCATGGTTTTCCCTCTCGTATGACGGTTGGTAAAATGATTGAGTTGTTGGCCAGCAAGTCAGCAGTTCTTGATGGGAAATTCCGCAATGGTACAGGTGAGTCTCAGTCTTAAAGCAAACCTTTTGTCATGGACAACTCAGAAATTTTTTGAGCAGTACTATGTTTTGCGGGTGCTTCCCCAGTGAGGTTTTTCTAAACCTGTGGTGTGACTACTTGCCAATAATAGATAATGAATGTGCAATATCTATTACTGATATTATTATTATTATGAGACTTTGTAACGCAATTTCTCTGTGAGCTACAGAGCAGTTTTTTTGACAATTGAGTTGTGCTGCACAGTTTTAGTCTGACATATTGATGAGGGACTTGCTGGATACATGGAATGTCTGTAATCTATCTGGATGTACTTCCTGTAGTGCTTTCTTAGAATGTGCTAGAATAAACGACAAGTGGTTTGTGGTCATTTGACGTTATGCAGAAGTGCATTTTAAATTTTTGAGACATGTGCCTGTGTAGTAGCCTTATCTATATTTAGTTTTGGATGTACTTTGCACAAATGGAAATCCTCTGTTCATCTGGGAGAGTAGTTTGCTAATTTTCTTTCTTTTTTTAGCATTTAATAACGACAGAGTGGAATCCTTGCAACAGGCTTTGGTTGACTGCAACTTTAACTATGAGGGCAAAGATGTTTTCATCAATGGAATCACAGGGTACTTCAGTCATGCATCAGCTCTGCTTTCTCGCAGATTTAAAAAGCATAATTGTTATTATAATAGGTTATCATTATTAATTTTTTATCCAAGTTAGAAATGATCCCTCAGAAAGTAAAAAATTATTACTACTACTACTACAACATCTACAACAACTACTACTACTATTACTCTTACTACTGTTATGATCATTATCGTGAAACAAGTGAACAATTCATCATCAGTCTTTGACTGAGGTCTGCTATCATCATCATCATCATCAAAGACATAATGGTAGTAGCTGTGATAATAATGATGTTACCAATAAATCATCTTAGTATTATTATTAATAACCAGTGGTTATGATGGTAATAATGTTAGTTTTAGTAAAGGTGTTCGAGTGTTTGGATTGCAGAATGCCAGAAGAAGCGTTCATCTACAGTGGTCCAGTCTTTTACCAGAAGCTGAAGCATATGGTCATGGATAAGGTGCACGCTCGAGCTCAGGGACCACGCACCATTCTGACACGCCAGCCGACAGAGGGCAAAGCAAGGGATGGAGGTCTCAGGGTCGGAGAGATGGAACGCGACTGTCTCATTGGCTACGGAGCCAGGTAATAGCTCCTTCTTCTATTGTAGTAAAGCAGCATCTTCAGCAGTAACATTATTCAGTCTAATATAATGACTTCTGTAGTGATGTTATCAAAATGCTCAAGGCAAATTGATGGTCCCTTCAAGTGAAATAGTAATCAAAAATCATAATCCATTGGAGAAGCCAGGTTGAACTCCAGTGGGTCAGAGAAACCAGAAGTTTGGCTGAGGGGGTGGGTGGATAAGCCAGTTGAAAGAGACAAGCCTTAAGTTTAGACCTGAAGTACATCAAAGAATTGACAGAACGAACTGGACAGCAAATTCCAAGGCTCAGGACCAGCTATTGAGAACATCCAAGAACCACGCTGAGAACCCAACACTGAGAACCCAACATGTGAGCTTAAAGCTGAGCTTAAACGCTTGTTCTCTGGGCTAAGACTCTCGTGGCTCACCTTTTGCAGTGGTGGGTTCATCATTTTGGAATAATCTTCATATTCAGATGGCTACTGGGGGACCGGACTGTAGCTACTTGCTGTCTTGTGACATTCCCCATTCCTTGGGACTGTCATGCCAAGAGTGCTCCCAAGTAGTTCATTCTATGAGCGGCACTACATAAATCGACCAATACATCACAACGAATGTGAAGGCAGAGTAGATATTTATCATTTTATTAAAAGCACTTAAAAGTGCACAGTCAGCAAATCTGAATCTGAGGCATGGAGTAAATCTGAGTCTGAGGCATGGAGTAAATCTGAATCTGAGGCATGGAGTAAATCTGAATCTGAGGCATGGAGTAAATCTGAATCTGAGGCATGGAGTAAATCTGAGTCTGAGGCATGGAGTAAATCTGAATCTGAGGCATGGAGTAAATCTGAGTCTGAGGCATGGAGTAAATCTGAATCTGAGGCATGGAGTAAATCTGAGTCTGAGGCATGGAGTAAATCTGAATCTGAGGCATGGAGTAAATCTGAGTCTGAGGCATGGAGTAAATCTGAATCTGAGGCATGGAGTAAATCTGAGTCTGAGGCATGGAGTAAATCTGAATCTGAGGCATGGAGTAAATCTGAGTCTGAGGCATGGAGTAAATCTGAATCTGAGGCATGGAGTAAATCTGAATCTGAGGCATGGAGTAAATCTGAATCTGAGGCATGGAGTAAATCTGAGTCTGAGGCATGGAGTAAATCTGAATCTGAGGCATGGAGTAAATCTGAGTCTGAGGCATGGAGTAAATCTGAGTCTGAGGCATGGAGTAAATCTGAATCTGAGGCATGGAGTAAATCTGAATCTGAGGCATGGAGTAAATCTGAATCTGAGGCATGGAGTAAATCTGAATCTGAGGCATGGAGTAAATCTGAATCTGAGGCATGGAGTAAATCTGAGTCTGAGGCATGGAGTAAATCTGAGTCTGAGGCATGGAGTAAATCTGAATCTGAGGCATGGAGTAAATCTGAATCTGAGGCATGGAGTAAATCTGAATCTGAGGCATGGAGTAAATCTGAATCTGAGGCATGGAGTAAATCTGAATCTGAGGCATGGAATAAATCTGAATCTGAGGCATGGAATAAATCTGAATCTGAGGCTGTACGACCAATCGTCTTGCTACCAGTGCATGTCTGAAACTGCCTTTATGGTTGGCACTTGGCACACCTGCGATTCTGCATTCCTAAAAACATGCCTAGTCTAACAGTGATTTCATTGTACAAGACAAGATTTGTTGTTCTTTTGTAGTATGTTGATGTATGAGCGACTGATGTTGTCAAGTGATGCCTTTGAAATTGACGTCTGCAACACGTGTGGACTCATTGGTTATTCGGGATGGTTAGTTAGTTTTTCCTTAAGAGTCAAAGATGTCGAGATTGGCAACAATGTGGAGAGGGTTCTGTCTGTGCTGTACACACTGTGCTTGTGATGCCAGCTTTGGGTGTCACAGCTGTTCGTGCTGGTTAATTTTAGTGGTGCTGTACCAACATGGGCAAGCTCTTAGTACACAGTTCTCTATCACAAATCAGTATGCCCTCTGTTGATTATGGGATTTGGGAGATTGACAAAATCTAATCGTTTCTGATATCTTAATAGCATTGTTAGCATAATATACTGGGTATCACTATGAAGTGATTTCACTGTTTGTAATTATAATCCACTAAAAATGCTCAGTCAAGATGTGGAAAGTCAGGGAGACAAGGCATGCATCTACATTACTCTGGCTCATAAATGCCAAACTGACAACACAAGTTGTTTTCCATATCCTATTTATCAAATGTTGAAACTTTTATATAAATTATCTAACATAATTTACATTAAATCCCTCATCTCACTGTCTCACTCTACCTGTAGTCTCTGTGTAGTCTGCTTTCATTCCTATATCCTTCTATTTATAGCCTTGTACATTTACAGTACATTCCCTCAGTGCTGAACCTCTCTGAGTAACACAATGTTCACAGTTACGTGACTTGGAGACAACCGTTTGTAACGGTCGCGTCACGTGTTTGTGCGTGTGTTTGTGCATATGTTTGTGCATATGTTTGCAGGTGTCATAGTTGTCAGTCGTCCACAAACGTTTCTTCGATCAAGGTCCCATACGCCTGTAAGCTACTCTTCCAAGAACTACAGTCGATGAACATTGTGCCACGTCTTGCACTCAAGAACTACAATGAATTGTAGAAAGCGGATCAGTTAATGTTTTGAAATAAATAAGTTTGCTTGCTTCCCAGTTGCTGGATGCAGCAAACCTCATTTTGCTGTTTTGTTTCGTTTTGCTGTTTACAGATAAACTGAATGGAACTGAACTGAAAAACACATTAGGGTACACAAACTTTCTTGCACATTAAATGCAGAACTATTACTGTTAAGGTGCCAAGGGAAAAACAGTGCCACCTTGTTTCTTAATATACTTAATGCACTTATTTTTCACACAAAGTGAGGGCGTCATAGGCATCTGTCACCTATTGTAAGACAGGCATTATCAAGATTGCAGTAGCACTGTAGCACCTTGGGCTAGTTCTTACTACACAGTGCAGTCTGTGTACCGAAAATTGTGGCAATAAACGACTAAGAAGTATCAGAATCTGGGCATGGATGAATGTTTGCTAGGGGCCAAGCAAAGGTGGGAGTAAAATTGGGTTTTAACAAGTGATTTAAATGAAGTTAGGGGGTTCACAAGTCTTGTGGTAGACGATTCCAAACGTGACGGGCACAGCGACTGAAACCTTGAGCCGCCAGTTGTCCTGAACTTAGGCTCTTGCAAGAAGTTAGCTTCAGAACACAACAGTCTGGTTGTAACTGGTGCAAAATTGGTAAGTTTGTTGTCAGTAGTTGGTCCTGTAGTTTTAATGGAGCTGTATGTAGTGTTGGTGCACACACGGTCCTTACACAGTTTTCTTGATGAACAAGCAGTGATCATCGAGATTTGATGGATAACACAAGAGAAACCCTGAAAAACTTATGGAATTAAATCATCTATCCAGTGACAATGAACTTCTGTGCTTCTGAATAGTTGTTTTCGACTCGTCGACTGCTTACGAACTACAGCACTCTAATCTCTACATTATTATTATTATGAACAAACTGAGCTGCAATTTGACAACGCAAAGCAAGGCTAAACTACATAAGGTGTGGAAAGCAGTTGGTACAAATGGCGCATATTTGTAGCATTTCTAAATGTTGTAATTGTATGTGATCGCTGGAAGGTCAGGATAGTTATGTTGGTGAGTAGTACAGGGAGGTTAGTACATTTTGCCATAAAACGTGACTGACATGAAATGCTGGGAACACTTTGCATTTCAGAAAGATTTCAGAACACGACTTATTTTATTGTTTCTTTTTAAACATGTAATAAAGTTCTAATTCCACACATCAACCCCAATTGTTACGCAACTAACCTGATGTATAGCCAAGCTGCAAACTTATAATAACCCTTTATGTAGACACAACCACGTTTCAAATGCCCATAGGCACAAATTCTCTGGCAATGATGTTCAGTCGTCGTTCTTGATGCAGGCGGCTTCTGACTGTTACGAACTACAAGTTGTAGTCTTTCAAGAAAAAAAAACAGTGTAAGCTGAGAGGCAGGGATGGGTATGAAGTTTTGGCTAAATGTTTTACCCTTCTGATCTTGGACAAGTCTTCAAGGCGTTTTATTGCACCTTCCGCTGTGGCAATAGAAGGTAAATACTCTTGTGAAATGAAATCAGAAGAACACTTTAAAAGGCACAGTTTATAACCACTAACAGGTTTAAAAGGCACAGTTTATAAGCTACGTTTTAAAAACGGTCATCATAAATCCGTAAAAAATGGTAAAACTTATTCACTGACGATTTTAAATCCAACAGTGAATGACTAACTGATTACAAGGGCAAATTACGTAGTAGGTGAATGTTGTTCTGTACCCTACCGACATCACATCCCGATTCCCTTCCTCGAACTGCAGCTCCAACTTGTCTCAACTCTTCCAGCCATATAACTGGACACATCTCTTCGGAATATCAAGTAGAACTTCTAATTTTGGAACAGTCACATCGTATAACTGCAATAGCTTCATCTTCATACCACTGGCATATGAGGACATACGTTGTCTGTCTTCTCTTTCGTTTGTCCTCTCTTTCTCCTCTGAACACTACAACAGATAGACTGCCAACCCAGTTTTCTCACAAGGCTAATTCATAAATACTAGGCAACCTGCATTTAAAAAAATATAACACATTGTAAAATCCATGGACTTCGTCTCTGATGGGTTTTGAAATTTTATTTGTAGCTGGTTCTTTATGAGAAGTCTCTATTGAGCTTCAACCTCGTTCTCTGACAGAAACCCCTTTCCACGATGGCTGCCGGGATTAACGAGGATTTCGTCGTTTTCTTCGCCCTCAATAAACCTGAACAGTGCTGATCCAAAGGGCGTTTCCTTCTTCTTACGCAGAAGATTTTGTGCTTCCTCTTTCTCCTTTTCCGCCTGCTGTAGTTTCTTCAGTGCCTCCTGAAACAGAATTCAAAAGTTGCCATGAAGAACTGTCATTCTTAACATGCAACTGGTTATGATGTAATTTTTCCGCTGCTCCTAACGTCAGAATTCAAAAGTCCCTAATAAACAAGTGCTCATTCATTATTCAAATGCAACTTATAATGGTATAGTTGGCCTAGTTTATAAGACCTAACATGCCTTGGAAGTAACGCCACAGTTTCTGTAAACTGACTTCTAACCGGCATCACAAAGACAAATTTGCACAAATTACAAATGCTTCAGAACTCACTGGCTAATGAAAACACCCAATTTTCAGCCAAACTTGTACTGCAATCACTGCACTAGCTTAAAACATCCCTTGTAGGTTACAAAGTACAGTAATACACACATCCAGGCAACTACTTTAACTCCTGAACAGCAATGAGTTCCAATAACATTCTACCCCTTAACGCAATTGTTTCATTTCTGACAGATCATTCTTATCTCAGGTAAAACAAATAATAAATAATTAATAATGCAATTAAAAGAGGTTTCATGGAGGAAATCCGCCCTTAAATATGTCAATGTCCCACTTGACCACGATTTGCCCCATGCCCACAGAACCTATCCCAGGCTCCACTCTCAAAACCATGGCAGTTCTCTTGGTGCTAAGTTCCATGTCTTGTTGCTTTATCTCCTATTGAGTGTAGATCTAATGAACTAATGTTCATTGCAGATTTCAATAAAGACTGTTAGAGGAACAGCACATTTCCAACTATTCTTCTCTCCTAGGCACTAGGCAAGGTCTTACATAATGGTCTATTCAGTAACTTGCTTTGTTTGTAGTAATCCAGTGATTACTATTATTATTACAAGCGGAATCTGTGTAACGACCTATGGAAAGTTGTTTGGTGACATGTATCTGTCACCAAGCAGTACAATTTGGAACATATGTCAAACAGCAAGTCCAATGATGCACCAGGACCTGAGGATTTGTCCACTGCTGGCTCAAGGGCTTCCAAAGGGGAGCTGACCTTATCCCCTGTGTTTGGGATGCGGGAGACTTCCTTTTTCACTTTAAATGACTTACTTGATATTCGAGATCTCTCTGCTTGCGTTCCATTTCCAGTTTTTCCAGTCGCAATTTCTCCTGTTGAAGCAGAGTCTCTTGTTGTTGTTTGGCCTTTTCGAGGTCCTCTCTTTTCTGCTTCTCATCCGATAATAACACCTCAAGATTCGCTTGGATCTCCTCCAACTCCTTCTTCTTCAGCATCTCTTCCCTTGTAATTCTTCAACACAGAAAATAACAAATGAAAACAATAACTAAATTATTAAGTCACAAGCTGTCTAAATAGCGGGTTTTAAAAAATTGAGGTAGAAATGATCATGCAGGATCAAAAAAATCTGGTCATTTGCCATAAATTGTGGAAAATCCAAGAATGGTTCAAAGTTGTAACCTCCACTCGGAAGAGTTACAGAAAACACATTTATATGGCTTACATATAATTTATTTCTTGTTTCTTAAACCATAAAGTGTGAAGAACCAAAATCTGACTCTTATTGTTTATTATTTTATTCTTGAGATACTGTAGAAATGATCACTCAAACAAAACTACAGTATTATTATATTATTATTATTATTATTATTATTATAATTATTATTACATTATTATAATAACTATTATTATTATTATTATTATTACTAGTACTAGTACTATTACTATCATTACTGGTAGCAGTGTTGGTGGTAGTACAGTAGTAGTACATAGTAACATTTAGTGCCAAGCGCGACAGGGCAATTTAAAAGGAACACATATCTGGAACAGCCATAATACCAGCATTTAATATTTATCCTGTTAAAAATAAAAACAACTTTAAACGGGCCCTTTAGTCAGTGACCAAACTGGAAAATTGTTTTTTAATTTGAATTTTCATTTTGTCTCTTGGTGTCTGCTTTCCTGTCAGCTAATTGTTTTGTTTTGGTTTTCCCTCTAAGCCCTACTTCCCTCATCTGCTGCTTATTTTCCATTAGAATTTAAACTACGATGGTTTTGGAAGCTCATGAAAGACATCATGGAATGATGTCAAATTATCTTAGATTACAAGTTACTTCACTCAAACTATGAAACTGGATCACAGTAAGAATAACATCAACCACATATATATACCAGTAAAGACTGCTGCTTGCTCATAGAGCCAAGCTGCAGTCTGCATAAATGGCTGATCAGTGGCACTCCTAGGTTTGGGCATATGTCCAGCTTCATGCAGGAGGAATTGCATTATCTATGCAAAAACATATCGAATTTAAGATCTTATGCTTATGTGTGATTGTCTTACAAGCTGTGCTCAATCTTATCTATGTCGCTGTGTGTCTTGCTTCTGTCCATTCCTGGCCTAAGATCCTTTCGTTCTGCTGAGAAAAATGACTTGGTTGCCCCGCTGGCCAGAACTTGCAAGTTGTTGCCGTGGTTGGTCCAACTTTCTAGAATAAGTTGCCTAGTAACCTACAACATGAACTTCTTGGTCTTTTTTTACCTCTTTTCTATCAGCATTTGAAAACCATTTGATCATCGTTTTCATTTGTCCGGTTGGGTGGGGGGCATCTCTGAGGAGTTCCTCCTGAAGACATGCTGTGCAAAAATTTGTGATTACGATTACAATTACAATGCTGGCTTTACGACATAGTTTCCAGAAGTGGCTTTGTGAGAGTGATCTATTTTCTTTTTATGCTTAGTCCTGGGTCTTACTCTTCTTGCAGCTTTCGGCTGATTTCTTCCTGCTCTCTTGCACGTCGCTCTTTCTCGAGTTGCAGTTCGAGTTGTCTGTGTAGTTCTTGTAGCTCCCTGAGATGTTCCTTCTCCAGCTCATGCTGGGCAGCCTCCAAAGCCCAACGTGCCTCTGCCATGGCTCTTGCCTACAGCAATGACAGATACAGTTTGAAGTTTGTGTAACTTTTGTGCTTCATAAAAGGGTATTAAAACCCTCTTGGCTAAAATTATGAAGTGTATTAAAACAATTGTGTGTGTGTGGATACAAAATGCTAATCGTGTCAAAACTCTGGGCTGTTGGCCCAAAGGCCAGAGTGGTAAAACTATCTCACATTTTAAAGTCTTTTGCACTGGTAACAGTTTAGGTATAACAGCCTTGTTTAATTATATGTATGTAGCCAAACCTTTATACAACACCTTTCAGAAGAATGATTGCAAATGGGACAACTGCGAAATATTAGGCCTGTATATGATCTGAAGCCTACCTTACTGACTGCTTCCAGTTCTTCCTTAGTTTTTGCCATCAGTTCTTGATCACGAAGTCGCTTTTCCTCCTCTTCTCTCATTTTCTTCTCCATCTCTGATCTTTTCTGCAATTACACGAAAGCAGTTGTGAATGTAATGCACACCATGGAAAATATCTTGAAAAGTTGTACAGTACATGTAGGAAACCTCTGCAAACGACTATAAAGTAAGAAAAGTAAGTAATGGATTTGTTAACATACCATATGCCCATCAGCTGATTGAGGAATCATAGGCATAGAATGGTACAGATAGTATGTAAGCATGTATGTATGTATGTGTGTGTGTATGTATGTATGAATGTATGTATGTATGTATGTCTGAAGACACTTAATATTAGCACTTTCAAGTATCTCTAAGAAAAGAGCAGTCAGTCAGAGTGCATGAGTTTGTTACCAGCATTTCCTGTTCCAGTTGTTGTTGCGTCAGTTCCATCAGTTCTTTCTGCCTCAACTTCTGCTTCTGTTCCTCTGTCAGTTTAGCTCTTCTTGCCAATCGCGATATCCTCCGCTGTCGGATCTCCGCCTTAGTCAGATCGGTTTTTCCAGAGCTTTTGTGGAAATTGATGGCTGTGGTAAATGCTATAGAAACACCAAGATCTTCTATAACAACCCCACTACCTGCTGAAATTCAGTCAGAATTTGCATAAAAACTTATGATATATCAATTGTGACCCATCTTATTTCAATAACGAAGCCAAAGATTGCATAAACACTGACTATATTTCAATTGTGAAGCCAAAGATTGCATAAAACTGATCATATAATTATAATTTTCATAGGTAAGATTTAAAATGTACATATAACAACGTCACCATTGATAGTTCATATTAATTGGTGGCCCTAATTAAGCAGAACTATGGTCCCTTCTGGGTCTACTGCTTGTTCTCTAACAATTAAACTTGTATACTGGTTGTTGTCAATTTTTTTGGATAAATAAATGAAGAATAATAATAATATTTCAATTGTGAAGCCAAAGAGTGCATAAAAACTGATCATATTCCAATTGTGAAGCCATCATATTTCAACTGTGAACCCAAAGAGTGCCTAGAAACTGATCATATTTCAATTGTGAAGCCATCATATTTCAATTGTGAAGCCATCATATTTCAATAGTAAGGCAAAAAGATTGCATAAAAAACCAATCATATTTCAATAGTGAAGCCAAAGGTTGCACAAAAAACTGATCATATTTGTTGCATGAGGATATATTGATGATTGTGAAGCCATCATATTTCAGTAGTGAAGCCAACTATGGCATAAAATTAAAAAAAACTGACCATACTTCACGCATCAGGATGTCCTGCTGTTTTGCACCCCAAAAGCTATGGTGATAGGCAACACACTGACATGTGTGTTAACACCAAGTGCTACATGACTGATTCTCAGATAGCACATTAACAAGTGACTGCCAAGCCATTTGATATGAAACCAAGTGCTACATGACTGATTCTCAGATAGCACCTGATAGACTGACTACCTGCCATCCATTCGGTCTTTGTAATTGGATCTGGTGCACAGATTTCACAGTCTTTGCCTTCACTCTTCAGAAGAAATCGATTCTGTTTGGATCCCATTCTGTCACTTAGATTCTGCCATTCACAACACAATGCAGTCAGTTTAGCATGCACCACTAACTAAAGTCAATCTCATCTCATCTAATCTAATGAATTCTATAGCTCCATTATCAAAATGTAGATGACATAGGGGGCATTCCAAAGTATGGCCACATCTCGTCTTATATTCGTGACACTCTTCACTGGCTCCCCGTCCAGCAGCGTGTCCACTTTAAGATCCTCTCCCTCATGCGCAATTGTGTTCTTGGCTCTGCTCCCCTTTACCTTATTGACTTCTGCACTTTGGTCTCCTCGTTGCCGGGCCGAAGCAACCTTCGCTCGGCCACTCAAGATCTCCTGTTTGTTCCTCGCATGCGTACCGCTGCAGCCCAGTCCAGAAGCTTTGCCTACGTTGGTCCCACTTGCTGGAATCGTCTCCCTCTAGAATTGCGACTTGAGCTCCTTTCTCTCCCCCTCTCAGTGTTTCGCAGGCGCCTGAAGACTGTACTGTTCAACAGTGATTTTACTTTTACAGGTCGGAAGCACCTCTGTTGAGTCTATCCTCTAAGAGGCGCTTTAAAAATCTCAAATTACAATTACAATTACAGTTGCTTTGAGCAAAACCTTAGTCAAAAACCGTATCCCTTGGAGAAGCCCATTCAAAATCTGGCAGGTGAGGGAAACAAGAAGTCAGGTTACAGTGGGAAAGCAAGTTGAAACGTGAGTCTTAAGTTTGGACCTGAAAGATATTAAAGAACTGGCACATTTAACAGAACAGGGAAGTGAATTCCAACGCTTCAGACCAACGATTTAGACCATCCACTGCAACACTCGAGAGTCCAACTCTGTTCTGATGCGACACAAAACAAGAGTCAAAGCTGTTTAACTTTTCTCACAGTTATCAACTTGGGTATTGCCTGACTGTGACTTGATTTTGGTGTGCCTTCGGTTGATGCCTTGCACACTAGACGCTGGCACCACAGAAGCTGCTAATAAATTAATAATAGGGTGTTTTGTTGACTAGATGTAAACAAAAGATGGTGATCAATGCCTAGTAAATACAGAGTAGCACTATTTTTTATTTATTTTTGCACATTCTTATAGCACCACTATATAAAACAAGGCATCATTTGCTGGTATGGTTATTATATGAGTAACAACAAATCAAGGATCTACTCAAACAGTCTGTGCAGAGACCATTTGTGGTGAGGCTTAAACTGGCAAATTCTGCATTTGAACTAATTTGGAGACCATAAAGCAACCTAACATGACTCGTCAACAAATTGTCAGTTTCACTTGACTGTTTTATAAATATGGACGACTACACGAATATCCTGTTACAGAATTACTGTCATGTTGGCGCCTGAAGCAGGATCCAACAAACCTCGAACAGGACTTTGTTTGAGGGCTAACAGAGTAGATGAAGAAGAGTAGATGAAGCTGCATAATACCAAGACTTGAAACTACTCAACAAGGTCCTCTGTCTCACTCTGACTATACCGAGGACAAGAACAGCTCTTGGTGGGAACACTCTCTCTCTGTTGCTGGCCCCAGACTCTGGAACTCTCTTCCAGCAAATGTTCGCTCAGAAGAGTCGGTGTTTGGCTTTAGATCTAGACTAAAAACCCATCTTTTTGTGGACTCATTTCCTCCAGAGGCAGTTTTTGTGTCTTCTCGGATTTTTCTCTTGCCTTTTAACTGGACTCACTCCGGAAATGGGTGTGCAAAACCACTCTGCTTAGTAGCAACCATTGGCTGATGCCGTTTGCATTATAACAGTGGTGCCACAAAAGTTCTTGGATTATGGTCTGACCACCCTACCCTGGATTCTGGCCTGGTGCCAAGACATACCAAACCATCTGGCTCTTGTGGACTGCTCTGATATAATGCCAGGAATAAACTGGTTTCCTCGACGCAGCTTCATGCCATGCTGAGAAATATCGGAGACTTACACTGATGCACATTTACATTATTATTATCA
Organism: Norana najaformis; assembly: GCA_964023275.1. NCBI lineage: Eukaryota > Metazoa > Annelida > Clitellata > Crassiclitellata > Hormogastridae > Norana > Norana najaformis. The sequence goes on along the minus strand of OZ029924.1, from coordinate 1,893,889 downwards.
CTATTATTCGTAATAAATGTTCTGTCACATCCCCTTACTCCCCGTCCTGTCCCCTTTCCTTCCCTGCCTTGCCAAAGTTAGTGCTAAAAGCAGCAGTTTATTGCATGAATGCATAGTCAATGATTATATGCATAATTGCGTGAACTTCACGTTGTCAAAGTGCAGAATCAATGGATACAAATTTCAACAGAAATTTCAACTATCTCAAAGCGTGCAAAGTCAATGACTGTTTGAGGTTACCTCGACAGTACATTTGGCCGTGATTCGCAGTTCTCCTCTGAGCTCCTTCTCATCTCGACAGACGAAGTAGCGAAGACAATTCGGTGTCAGTATACACCAACGTTCTTTCCAGTTTGTTATGAAGTGACCTTTCTTCGTCAGGTATCCCTAGCAATCACAACGAACAGGAATGGATGGAAAAATTCCGCTACCCTTTCCTACCTTCCTTTGTTTGCATCTCTCATCTCTCTTGCTGTCTGTCTGTCTGTCTCTGTTTCTGCCTGTTTATGTGTTTCTCTGCCCCAATGTTTATATAAGTGTTCTTCTACTCTGTCTTTATCTCTCTCTCTCTCTCACACACACGCACACGCACATACACATACACTGTGAAATCACATTTTTATGATATTGGTGACTCCGTCTGTTTGTGTGTCTGTCTTGTCTGTCTGATTATCTGTAGGTCTATCAGTCTGTACTTGAACTCTGACCTCAGATACACTGCAGCTTGAGCCCACAAAGACCCACTGACCCATCTGCATAATTCATTAGTTTATATTACTGCCTGATCCGGGATGTCAACGATAAGACGACTTGACTTTAATACACAGCAAGCAAACATTGGGTCCAAATCAAAACCAACAAAGCAGAAGAAACACTGATAGTCCTGTTTGATTAAACATGAAAATCACGTCCGATGGTTATGAATATGAATATGTATGCATATATGTACACACAGATATAGCACCTTGTAAGTACCAGTACTTTGCAAAAGCACTGCCTATGCTAGCCTATGCTGTGCTAAAGTTAATTAAGAGCACAAGAAAAAAGAGAAGCCAAATAATGACCATCTTGACCCCAGATGTGCATCGATTGCTAATATTCAGCTGTCACAAAATTATGTTTAATTGTGGGCAAAGGCAGCATTATTAATTGTCAGGCTATAGGCCACAACTAATGTGCTTATTAGCAGACAATTAATTAAGCCTGTGTCTGATAGCAGCTTGGATTAATTAGATCTGATTTTATAATAATACAATTTTACAATAAAACTAATAATAATAAAAATAATTTTATAACAACAACAATAATAATAATAGTAATTTTATATTAATAATAATAATAATAATAATAATAATAATTTATTAAACTACTACTACTGCTACTACTACTACCACCAACACCACCACCACCACTAATAATAATGACAATAATAATGGTAAAGTATGGCTAGAACAACTGTTACAATTATGACTGTTACAAGAACTATAAAAGTGCAATCCAGCCATTCAAAATGCAACTTATGTGCTCTTCTGAGAATGCTGTCTGTCCAATTTCAACTGAAGACTTATTCCTGCTTTGATCCCCTTAAGGCATCGTCTCTGTCACATAAAAACTCGCCTGGAATGAACTGGACCGACAGACAGTCATTGCTGCACTATCGACTGATGCCTTGTGCAGCATTAGAAAACTGTACTACAGCAGTTCTGAGATTAGATGACAGTATACTGAAAGAATATACCAGACCTACTTTGGGATGTCCATACTTCAAACAGTATCTTATTTCTGCCGTGGTTCATTGCTCACCCGTAAAAAGTAAAGTATCCCATAACCCACAAGTGAGACATAGGGGAGGCACTCATTCCTTTTCTTTAGGCCCTTGAGATGGAAATGGACGAATCCCAAGGTCCTGGACATAGGGCCAGAGCATCGCAGGGCTTCCTGTTTACTTCCCAGCTTACGCTGGTACCAAAATTATGCTGCTTGGTGACAGAGGCATGGTTGTGCAAACAACTTGCCCAGGGTCGTTACATTGAGTTGAACCCACAACCGCATGATCACTGACCATATGACCAACAGACCACTATGCTACTATCATCAGTAGTTCCAGAAATTTCAAGTGCTGAGATAATTAAAACTTTAGGACTGGCTAAACCAGTAAGACGAACCTTTTTTAAGACACCGAGAACAAACTCTTCGTGCAACTCCGACACGACGCAGGAGACGACCTTCAAATCGACACCAAACAGATATTTCTCCACCAACTTCAGCAGCTGAGGAAAGCCATACATTTGACCATTGGCTGAAACCTGTTGCTGGAAAGGTTCTTTGTTGAACACAATTCCTAACAGACGGTGGATCCTCTGTAGGAGAATCTCAACTTCTTCATAGTCCATTTCGACTGGGCAAAGGGGTTCGTCATCTGCCTCCGCGTGTGCAAGAATGTTGAAGATGCACCACAGTTTGAAGCAGCTGTTCTCATCCAGCAGTCTACCGCACTGGTTAACGTACGATTTAGAGCAGATGAACCAACAAACGGTGTCCACTTTATCCATGATAACAGATGCCTCGTCCATCAGGGCATTTTGCCGAATCGCTTTGGATAGAATTTCGTCGATGAATCTCATGTAGTCGCTGAATGAGAGTGAAACGGCTGATGGCATGAAAGCCTCGATTGCATTGTCTGCTTCTGTTATGCCAAGAGCTGTCATCAGATTGTGTGATAGTACCTACAACAAAAGCATAAAAATTATAAGCCATGCAATCTAATCTAATCTAAGCTTTTAACTCTGCTAGTAATGTGATCATAAAGTAATCTAATCTAATCAATCTTATAGCTCTTCTAGTGATGTGATAATAACATATCTAGGGATCTTATGTACTTCAGTGTCATCTGTACTTGGTCACATATCTCTGCTCCGCAGTTCAAGATGACCTGGTTGTTCCCTGAGTTCATAGTTGAATCAAGGCTGGTCCTACATTTTGGAACAGGCTTCCACGCAGGCGGTGCGACGTGATAGCCGAATGGTTTGAGCACTTGCTCTGTAACATGAATTATACAGGTTTGAAGCTCCCTAGATCATGCATAATTGCTCAGTGCCATCAGCTGATGCTTTGTTACCTAATTTCATTCAGCACCATTAGCTGATGCTTTATTACCTTGCAAGAAACAGCAGATACATTTGACAGACAAATAAAAGAAGCTATATCCATACAAACACACACGGCTGTTGCACATGTATCTGAACATTTATATAGCACCTATCAATAACCTATCGATGGCCTTGCAAAGGTACCTATATATCTAATGGAAAGGGTACCTGATGCTAAAGTATTAGAGTGTATGCAAAAATACAATGCAAAGGAACACAGAATGCCATACTTCACAAGCATTTCTACCTGTCATAGGTGGGCCTACATACCTTGAGTTGTGACTTGAGGACCTCTCCTTTCTTCTGTTCATCCAGCACATTGAATGCATGCCAGATCTGCGCACGTCTCCCAAACGCCGACGGACCTACGGCTGAAGTCATTTTTCTCGGACTTTTTCTTTCCTCTCAAGACGTCGAGGGACAATTGAAACTATCCGGAAATCTTAACGACGCCAAATTAAAGTCAAACCGATCAGACAAACTGACAATTTTTCCGAGTGATGCCTGCTAAGAGCAGACATTTATGTTGCTACAACAATTACAGACACCCTTTTGAGGCAAATTCGTAATCAGCGTGATATAAGTATCTGAATAATAACAACAACAAGAATGACAGCCTATGGTGGACTTCCAGATACTCCTACAGATGAGCTGAAAACGCTGTCTGCTGTAAGACAGTTTATGTCCAAGACTGTGCAAGCCACACTACTTTCTCAACTGTGCTGTTTCATGCTCTAAATATGGTTTCGCTTTGGTAGCTTCTTATGAATGTCAGCCGTGACGTTTTGTGCTGTTTTTGGCTCAATCGTTGTCAACTTCCTACTCCATACTGTGCTGACAAATAGGCCAAGACCCAACTGCAAAACATCTCTACAAAGTAGAAGAAGTAATCCACGCATGCACACACACATACAGATAACATCATACAGGCCAACAGGCAGTCAGAACAACAAAGACACACACACACACACACACACGCAGATCAATACAATGGTTGACTTGGCCACTTAGCAAAAATACCTTGCCCTATAACAAATAAATCTTTACTTCAGTCGCGGACAAAGTCCTAACAAGTCATACAGTGAATCATCAAACAATTATATGTGCACAGATTAAAACAGGCAAGCAGACAGGCAGGCAGATAATAACCTGCCCTGTGAGGGATGTGGGGGATAGTAGGAGGGGATAGTAGGACTTAGGAGGCACTCATTCCTTCACTCGACCCTTGCTTGATTCGGCAATGGACAAGGGTCCTGGACATGGGGCCAGCGCACCGCAGGACTTGCCGTTTACTTCCCAGCTTACGCCGGCACCAAAGTGTACTGCTTGATGACAGAAGCACTGTGTGCGCAAACAACTTGCCACGTTACAAGGAGTCAAACCTGCAACCACACGTCCAAGTGTGTTCCCGATATACCACCACAGACGTTTCAATTATTAATACTGCTGCACTAAGTGTACTCAGTACTGCATTTGGTGCTAAAGACCACAGCGACAGCAATTATACTTTACCAGCACCTCACAGTAGATATCAGAGTAGATATCTAGGAACGGTGCTATATAAATTCTCGGAATGAATGAATAACTGAATGAATGAATGTATGACTGAGTAAGCAAACAGGAAGGAACTTCCTTGTTTGAAATTTCTTACTGAACATTGGCTTCCGAATTCGTCATAACAATTATCGAGGAAACAATGCAATGACTGCAGCATATCACGATATCACAGCTCACAATCTGGCTGCTACCCCACCAAGGCTTCTGAAACCGATGTCTGCAAACACTAGACACCAGTATGGTCAGAAAATTCATGTCTGGTAAAGGATGCTGAGATCTGCAGCAAGGCATTGTGAAAACTCAGATCCACAAGTGTCTGCACCTAAGCCACAATGAGCTATCAAAGTGACACATTAACTGCCACATTAACTGTCAGCTGTCTTTCACAGCTGCAAACTGAACCAACAGGATCTCCAGTGGCATTAAATGCAGGATATGCTAGAACTTCACTCTCCAAATCTAGGTTGCATCCTGATCACAACAAGTAATCAGAAATGGTGAGATATTATGCTACCCCTAATCAGTAGCTTAGAAGCCCCACCTATTAAGCTTCTAACACAGTTTCTCAGAACTATGGGAATTTGACCTGGCTTCTCCAGTGGATTCTGATTCTGATTTCACTTGAAGCGATCATCGACTGAATGCCTTGGGGCAGCTGTTTTAAACAGTCTACTATCCTCTAGTTTAGAGGTAGTGGGTAGAAGACACCACTTAAATTAATGTCTGCTGATCAAAATCAACATTACAATATGCATAGTTTGGCCATATGTAAAGTATTTCTTTGGCTTTAATTACATTCTCAACTTCGAGTGTGGCCAGAAAACTAATGGATCTAATCTGTCTGATAATGAAGCCAAGTCACTGTGGTCCACAGCCAAACACTTTCTGTCAATTTACCATGGAATCTATTCTAATAACTTCTATTTAATACCATCGAGCATCAGTCAATGCTACTTGTTTCCTTAGGAATGCCAATATACTTGTTTCCTTGGGAATGCCAATATAACTTCAACATCCGAACAGTTGGTCGTATATCCACAGGCAGATTCCAAAGGGGCCAAGTGTGGCAATGCTATGATTCTTGATTATCGTTCTTTTAGTTTCCAAATTTTGTGTGACATTTACCCGGATTTATTTGGCTCCAAGCCTTTTTATATCAGCATATTTTAGTTTCCCAGTTTTCTAAAAATCTTTCAAGTTTAAGCAACCTTCATTTGACCTGTTGGAATTCGACCTGGCTTCTCCAACATAACTTAAAATAATAAGAGCTCTCTAAGTGGTTCAGAGGATATGTCGTCTATGTTAGAACCACTGCAATGGATTACGATTTTTGATTACAATTTCACTTGAAGCGACCATCGATTAAGTCCTTGGACAAATGTGATAACAGGGCTTTAAGTCATTAGATTAGATAAATATTCAGTTTATGGGCCAATTCAATAACTTGGCTGCCAACCTTTTTTGAGGAACAACTTGAATGCTCCTCTGTCTGGAAGACAAATTAGTTGCATAGCATATTGAGTTGCAAACGACCGAGTTCACCGGACCGTCATGCACAAGGTAGGCTACGTCGTAAGATTATACCTTCCGTCAAATGCTCATTGTACTTAGTAACTGTGTTTGGCTCTGTTACCCTAAGAGTCATCCTTTTTGCATTTCTCACCCTTTGACACCTCGTCATATGACTGACGATGTAAATACCTTCACTGGTGTTCAGTTAAAGCTATTCAGTCGAGTTGGATTTAATGCCACTTAAGAAATCCGCTCAGACGTGCTTCCCGTTTTCTGGCTAGCAGTCAAAGGAATTGCCCCATATTTATAAGAGAATTCAGCAATAAATGTAAATGTACACGTTTCTCTATAGTGCCCATATGGCTTTGACCATGCTCATATTTTTCAATGAATTTCAATGATCCTTCACCATCGCTGCCCATTTGAATGAGTGCCACGCCATTTATGGTCCTCGTGTACGGACCATGCTAGCACGAGATTCAAATCTCTGAAATATAGCCATGATTAGTATGCGAACTGGCAGAGTAAGCTGACAAGCATTTGCGTTTAAATGCCACAGAATGTTGTCACGATGTATGCATACATAAATTACTGACTTTTTCTATAGTGTATAAAAATGGTCAATAACAATGTTACGTTGAAGCCCCTGTCGCTGAGGAGAATGGCAACTGAATGCCAACGTATGGTTCTTAATACTCTGCATAACCTGGCTTCAAGTGAACTTCTGAACTTTGTAAGGAGGGCATTAACAAATTTTAGTTGTATTTTATTGTATAACGTACCACACGGTCGCAAACAGTGACTTTCCAAGCAGTCGCAACTGAATTTGTAGCAGAGCAGAAGAGCGTTTCAAAGCCGTAACCTCAATGAGCAGTGGACTGTGAAGCAAGTTGTTCTGTAGTTCACTTACATCTGGGGCGGCTTCAAAACATTCCATCCAGGGTTTCACTTAGAAATACAAATTTCCCCTACTCTGTATTCAACTTACCCACAATCCCCACCATAAAAATAGATCACATTACTTATTGACATCAATGATAATATCTGTGCGTTTGATCACCGAGTGATAAGACCAGAGCTTTTTAGACCCTTCTTTATCTGAACATGAACCTACTTCAAACAGCAAATATCATTTCTCTTGCATACATTTTGCTGTTTACAGTACTTCAGAGATTAGAATCTCGGGCTAGCACGGTCCGTACATGAGGACCTTAAACGGCATGGCGCCCATTCAAACAGGCAGTGGTGGTGACGGATCTCACGCGTTAAATTCATTGAAAAATAAGCAGGGTCGAGACCATATGGACTCCATAGAAAAACATGTACATTTACAATATTACTCACAACAGTTCAATGCACGTGGCATCCCAGACAACCACATTTACTGAGCCAACAGCTGGTCTGCATTGTGTGACGGATGACAAGCAGTGAACCCAATGTGGGCCAAACAAACATGGCTCTTAGGATTTTCTATTTACAGAGTACTTTGAACAACTTCACAATTTACATACACATTAACGATTCAATAAAGCTCAACAGAACAAATAACTTATGCTAGAACTCAACAAAAAGTAGCAAATAACGTTATATAGTTCAATGATTAACTAAATAATCTTTACAACACGAAAATCAAAGTAGCACTTACTACACAGTTCTTATTAAGCACTACTTAACATGATTACTGAACTACTTCACATGACAGCGTAGTACTTACCTAACTGTTGCAATTAAACATAAGGCGACTCAGCCATGTCTGAAGGAAACAAGTGGCCCACGGATAAAACACAGTGAAGTATAATGTTTACATAATAAACAACCACATGATCTCGGATGAAGTACAAATATAAATCAGACACAACCATCTAGTTTTGTAAGTCACGAATTAGCTGACTGCCTGACCAGTCTTCTGACAAATACATTATAACACAAGGATCAAACAGAAACATTCATATACAAATATACTGCTGTGAAATTCAGTGTAACTGACCAGCTTTCATTGCTTTTTAGATTTTGTCACCCAAGGACTATGTAAAATCAATCTGCAGAGAAAAGATTATTATTATTGTTATTATTATTATTAGTAGTAGTATTACTGTAACATCGTCATGGATCATCTGATTGTTCTTACATCCTGACACTTTACACAGGACCTCACTGAAGCCCTGGCGAAGAGTGATATCGGTCAGGTTCAGTACACACTCTATGAACTGTTTCAGTTGAAACTGGCAGGGGCTGTTCTGGTTCTGTGTGTTTTGGGGTTGACTGTACGCCTGTTCTGCATGGGGGTAGGAGCAAGGTCTGAATGCCCACCACTGCCTGTCACCACAGCACCAGCTGTGTGAGCAACAGCTGATCCAGCAGTTGCGGTCATTTGTGAGAACAGATCCAGCTGCCTTGGTTGGCCAAAAGCAGATCGTGCTGGTGGCAGTGCAACTGGAGCTGCTGGTTATTATTATTATTATTATTATTACTACTACTACTATTATTGTTATTATTGTTGTTGTTGTAACATGAATTGCCAATTTACATAGAACGTTGCCACGAGAAACTCCAGATCTGACTACACAAAACCATTAGATCATAATTGCTATGAATATAATCATCATAATTATTTCTACATTCATACAGAGCCACTAAAATATCGTAATACACAGCTGTGTCTAGAAGGAACTTGCTCAAGTTTCCTACACATCAACCAGTTTAGGGGCAGTCCAAACGCACTCTAAAGGTCAGTGGACAACCACTTTGCTGTTGTGTTGCTTTGAAAGGTAAGGCAAAGTAAGAGATGGTAAGGTAGCAAGGTAAAGTAAGTTGGACAGGTAGAGAAAGGTAAAGAAAGGTAAAGTAGATGAGTCTCTTATGCCAACCACGAGAAGCAGTTCTGTGGATCAAGTGTGATTTTCTGGTCATTAACTGGGTACACTGACCATAATAATATGCTGCAGCACTTATAATAGATTACTTAAAGGTGCTGTGTCAAGTCCAACTACATACACACAATGGCGGATTTAGCTACAAGCATGGAGGCGGTTTGCTCCACCACACCCCTCTTGGTTACATGACGGCTCCCCACAGACTAGACTCGTGCATAAATAATGTGGTGTCTCTCTTGGAAATGCCCTTGCCTTCCATCCCCACTCTAGCAATCCTGGATCAGCCACTGCATACTTGCAAAGAAAAAGCACTGAAACCAAAGTAAAGAACATTTTAAGCGTTCATTTAAAACACAAAGTGCCTTGAAAAGCATCTGCAGAACAAGATTCAGAAGTCACAGCAAGCACATGAAAAATATTTCTTAAACCAATTACCAACCAGCAAACACGAATGAGACAGAACTGAAGCACTTGACTGCTCAATGTACTTTGCATCTCAATTAACCTGAAGACTTCTAAAGTATCATTACTAGATTACATGTTGTGCTCTGCTGCCCATGGGGATATGCAGGAGCTGCATTTCTGCACATCAGCTTCAGCCTGTTGTGCCTTTTTCAGTGTTGGACCTTCCTCTTAGAACAGTCTTCCATCATACATAACTACCGTTGCAATTAGCTTTGATCTGCATACTTTTTAACTACCTTAAAATGCATTTATTAAAATCACTTAGATAGTCATGTGTGAAGAACTTTCGAAAAGTACTTTACGGGTGCTATATCAAGTGTCTTGATACATACATACATGCACACGTACAAAAATACATACATACATGCATAAATACATACAGACACACATACATGCAAACTTACATAAATACATACACATACTGCTACAAACATTTATACTTACACAAGGCAAATAATGGTTGCCTTAAAATGAACCACAAATAGACCACAAGGCACAATCACCTGATTATTCTGTTCGCAGCATACTTCCAAAGTCCTGCATACTATTTGTGTTCAAGTTAAATAAAACATTGTAACTCTAAAAAAGCTTCTTCTACCACAAGATTTCTTAGAAATAAATTACTAATGAAGAATCCAATTAGTTAACTGATTAATATATGGTAATTAACCAATTAGTTAATCGATTAATGCCTAGTAATTAATCAATTAATAGATTAATCTCTAATAACTGATGGTAAAAAATGATGAAATAACAAAGAATTCAATCAAATCTTATCTACATTCAGTAATATAATATAATTTTGAAACATAAATTGATTGACACTAAGTTCTGAGTAAAACCGAGATAAAAGCCATGGCCGACTAGGAAAAATCCAGCCATTCAGCCGACTGAGAGAGGGAAGAAGCCTATGAGGCCGATGCGAACTGGGAAAGCAACGCTTCTGGCCAATCTCTGAAAACCAAAACGGACCCACCAAACGATTAAGCTCAGAAGGGTTTCCAAAGCAACCAAGACGATAAGCATATAACGACTCCTGATATTCTGTGCACAAAGTCAGTATTACGAATCTGCAGCAGAGATTAATAACTCCACGGACCAAGTCAAAGATATGTGATGCAATGCAAAGAGTTTCTATGACAACATCACAGGCATCAACAATGTTCTGAGTAATATTTGTGGCAGAGTGCACTGGGTCTGCAATCTGACGATTGTGGGTTCGTGCCTTCAGAGCTGACTCTGTAACAACCCTGGACAAGTCATTTGTATGCACTTTTCTAATCTAGTAATCTAATCTAAAGACTTCTATAGCACCGTTATCATAATGCCTAAGGCATCAATCGATGGCAGTTTCAAGCAAAATCACAATCCAAAATCATAATCCATAGAAGTCAGGTCGAATTCCGATAGGATTTCTCATGCCTACGATTCAAATTTACTGACCTCGCATGTTTAATAAGTGCAATAAATACCAAATAAAAAAACTGTTAACCAAAACTGACTGTGACTCTTTCCTAAGAAATTTTCAGCTTTCAACAGAACGTACCAGACATCTCTAAACGCAGCCCTTTAAAATTCTCTCAAATACCAGCAAAGACCTACACGTAGAAAATGAGTATTGTAGATTGCAGAAGCACTTTCTTTGGCTGAGGTTTTGGCAAAATGAAGACTTTGGCATTAGTCCGGATATTCCGGATAGTCCTTCTGACTTTCCAGCTTGGCTTTATGCTGTGCCATTTCATCTGGCTTCTTTCGCTTGAAGAATCCACACTACACAGGTACAGGAAATACAACTATTGTTACTATGCAGTAGAATTGGTATCAGCTTCATAGGTTGGTCTGGTTAGCTACTTTGGTAAAAGTGTACGTCAAATCACCTCTTTGTGGATGTGGAAGACAGTTAGTATACCGATAATGGCTACATTTAAGAGATTTTAAGCTCAGGCTAGCACAGTTCGTACACAAGGACCTTAAATGGTGTGGCACCCATTCAAACAGGCAGTGTTAGTAAAGGATTTCACCCAAGGGTCAAAGAGTCCTTGTGTAGCTCCATGAGCACTGGAAAAGCGGTTGTAGCAGCTGATATTGAGTCTGGTTAATTACCACATGGTTGCAACAGTCCTCTCGTTCTTGCATTAACCTGTATGTATTCTGTCATCATTGTATTTGATAACTTATATAGCACTTCTTTCTGAACAAACTACTCAGAGGCGCATCTAGCATGAGAACCCTAGGGAAGTAAGAACGTCTTTAAACAACGAGCTGACTGGACTCTATCACCAACAGTGACCCTTGCACGAAACGATAGCGGAAGTTCATTCCATAGAGATGGGCTAACAACAGCAAAAGCCCTCTGCTGAGCAAGTGAGGACTTAACACGAGATACAAATAGATCCAGACGATCTAGAGAATGTAAAGGACGGGATGAGATACTAGAGTGTGGGGGCCGAACAAGATCACAAAGATCATTTTATAGCGCATGCAAGATATAGGTATGCCTATAGGAAAAAGGTTTGACCAAGTACTGTAGTGAAGGTTCTGTAACCATGACTCAGCTTCTAGCGATTCCACTAACACTTAATTCGTATCTGAACACTGATAGAGCGCATTTTCAGGACCTCACAAGAGCGAATTTATGCAAACGAATACACTTGGTTTAGACCCTACCTTCCAGAGAAGAACAATGAGCAGAATGAGAAGGATGATCCCAATGCAGACAGATACAATGATAATCCAGAGATCGACTCCTGGCGCCACCTGCACCTCTTGGCTCGGCTGAACAATCGTCACAGCCTGCAACAAACAGCACAGAACAATACTTAATATAACATATGAGGAAGTTTGGTCTGTTACCATGGTACCATGGAATGGTAAAATGGTACCAAGGCATGGTATCATGGCAACATTGCATGGTATCATGGTACCATGGCAAAGTAAAATGGTACCATTACTTGGTATCATGGTACCATGGAATGGTAAACTTGTACCACAACATGGAATCATGGAACCACGGCAGGGTATTATGGCATATTGTCAGGTACTTTGTATGTACCTTGTATGTTTCCCGCATTTCTTGTAAATCTTATAATGTTTCCAAAGTGCAACTCATCCCTTCCTTAAATCCGTCAGAGGCTGTTTGATGGCGGATTATTGATGCTGCTGCAGAGTTTCTGTGAAGTGGTGATATATTAACACCTGTTTTGCATTGCATTGTATTACATTAAAATGCCGCTAGCTGCTGCCTGACTAAATTGTCTCTAGACTGAGACCAGCTCCAGATTTAAGGAAGGTATGTTCCTATCATGAGTTGCTCGTTGCAAACATTACAAGATTTACAAGAAATACAGAAAATATACAAAGTACATATAAGGTACCTGACAACAACATACCGTTATACCATACCATGGTACCATTTTACCATCCATTCGTAAGGAACTCACCTTATGGATGTCGTTTCTTGTGTTTGTCTGGTGTACGTTCAAACTCGGATCGATTTTAACAACAGCTTTGGATGACAGTTCCACTCGGCTGACGTCTGCATAGTCCTGCAACCAAAGAGATCATCTTTTACAGTAAGGTAAGGTAATCATAAGCATAAATATATATTTATATAGCACCTCTTCAAGAAAACTCCTCAGAAGTGCTCCTGATCTGACAACATCCTCTATCAACACTATTCCTCAGAGATGCTGTCCTTGGGATAAAGAATGGTTCAACTCAAGTGCAAATATAACAAAAGTATAATAGAAGACCACAATTCTCTCTCATGAGATGCTCGGCTTGAAAATGAATTAACTTCATATGGTGCCCAGTTGCAAGCCACCTACTTGGACTCAACCAGATTCTGCTTGGTTTGACTAGCTTTGATCATGCTGGATTGGGTTTGATTCATCTAGGTTTGACTGTAGAATTCATACTTGACTGGGCTGAATTCTATTACCGGTAAATTTGAATGGATTTGATAATTTTTAGACCTGTACAGGATTCATCTAGCTTTAACTGGATTTAATAAATGGTACTGGAGTGGATTCTGCTGGGTTGGACTGCATATGATCCCCTGGACGAGGTTCGTCTAATTGACTGGATTTATTTGTATCAGACCAGACTAAGTTCAGTTAGGTTCTACTAGATTGATTGGGTTTGGTTCGACTTGCTAGATTCATACTGAATTGGATAAGGTTTGGTTAGGTTTGACTGGCTTGGATTACTGGACCATATTATATGGGATTAGGTTGTGTTTGGTTGGATTGAATTGGATCAGATTATGTTAGAATAGCTGATGGTGCAGTTACCTCTAAGAATGTTCCGTGCCACAGTCTAAATCGCAACTTAATCACAACACTCTGCCCTGCGTGTAGTTCTCCAATGCTGCATGTTATCTCGCGGCATTTAACCTTGGTTCCATCGCAGTCCTAAACAAAGTTAAAGAGAAAATCCACAAAACAATCATCAAACTGTTGAATATAAAAAAGAAACCATTCACAAATCATTTTCCTTTCTTTATTGATCGAGAACAAATAATTTTGACATAAAATTACAAAGATTTAATTCCTGAATTCAATCAATCATTTCTGCTTCACTGTTAGATAAAATATCCAACGACAAGACAACTATTAGCGGCATTAAGTGATTCCGGTTAAAATATGAAATAAGCTTACGTTAACTAACACTCAGAGTTGGACTGTAATAAACATTTGCTCAATTTACCAAAACAGTGACCACTAGTAACAGGAGTTGAATCTGCCTGCTCTGTCTCACAAGACGCGGTACCCAACCAACCAACCATCTTATCTGCAAGTCTGAGTGAATAAAGGTTTAGTCCAACAGTAGTAAGTGATACTTGGGGATTATTATAAATTACTGTTGATTACTCTACGTCTTTGACACTGCTCAGTCCTGGAATGTGAACGTGGTGCCATCCGTCAACTGTAAACGAAAAACCAGATGGGTGGGTTCAGTGTGTGTGCAAGGGTCTGCAACAGGTGATATTTCTAGTTACTTGAACATAGCTTGGTAACTGATGAACATTTTGTTCTTCATGACAATTAACACCATTTCGGCTAGCGTAGTGAAGCGGCGCTATATAAATGTCCAAGTACAATTACAATTATAAAAGCAGCACTTTGGAGAGGCTCTTAAAAGGTGACTCATTAAGAGTCTGGATAGACACACAAATATGTCTGCTAAGTATGTATACTACTGTCACAATGCGACCATCGGCCGTACTTACCATGTCCCCATCATCTCTTGATCTTTTAACAAGTCTTTTGCGTAACAACCTATTGTTCTCTGATTCCTGTACGCGACCCGTTTTCAGAAGAGTGCTCTACAACAAACACCGGCCGCAGACTCTACTACACTTTCCTAGGTATGTATGTTCCTTACTATTTTTACAGTGTAATCACAATCTGATCAATCGAGATAACGATTACAAGAATGAGTTATCATAATCTCAAATAGTCATTAAACTTTCTTTCATTAGCATTGTTAAATTGATGGGAGGAAGATGTGTGGTAAAGGTTATTAAAGCAAGGTAAGCAAAGTTGTCAAGTTACATGTATGCCTCTTTCAACAGTAGCCCTAACAGGTGCGGTCCTCAGGTGGGACAACATTTTGGCTGTGATAGTGGGCAATAGTGACTGTGGTATAACTAACAGTGTTATCGGTGATAGTTACAGTTACAGGTAATAGGCTAAGTAAGCTAGATTGGCTTTCAGTGCCTATATCTCTCCATTCAACTGTTAAGATTATTTCTGAAACTGTTCAAACTTGGTGCAGATATTACTTCTTCGGGTAGTCGGTTCCAGTGCTCTACAATTCTCTGGTTGAAGAAGAATTTTCTAATGTCCAATCGTACCCCCTTACAATAAAGTTTCAAACTGTGTCCTCTTAAATGATAATGAAAACGACAGCTAAATGCTAAATTTAACTTTCATTAATTCTGATAAAAGTTACCGGTCTCAGTAAGACATTCAAGCGATTGACGTATCTTTTATCGACAAAACACTCAGCTTGACCTTCAACCTACAGTACAAAGACATACTGCCAAACGACCATATTCACATTATAATTATCACAAGCACCATGTATGTACGTATGTATATGTGTATGTATCTGAACACTAATACAAAACACTCCTCTTCCACAGATCCTATCCTGATTCCTCTTCTTCCTCTTGTATATCCTGCAGATCCAATTCCAAACACTACCCACTGTAGCTGTCTGACTGCCTGCCAACCCGACCGCTGGATCTCGACCAGGAACCGAATCCTTCTTGCCTATCGATTTTGTTCTGACTGAGCGTCTGAATAAGCTGGTTCCTGCAACTTAGCCTCCACTGGGTACTTTAGAAATCTCGAGTTTACAATTACGATTACAGATAAGTTTAAGAATCTCTAAAATGCATAGAAACATCGTTATCTAGCAGTTCTAAAAGGCATGACAAAAGATGAGCTAAGAATGTTTCTTGAGTGGTCGGTGGCAGAAGAGTTTGAATTTTCAGGTGGAGACTGTGAGCACAAATGCAACAAATAGGTCCACAACTATAATTATTAATTCTGCATTTATTAAGCACCACTATCTAATGGCTAAGCATCAATCAATAGCACTGAGTAATTGTGAGTGAAGGACTTGCTTAAGGTCCCTACACAGTGACCGTCTCGGGTGAGGCTTAAATCCATACTATGAGCACTACAAGCTGAATCTCTACCCAATCAGCTACCATGCCCCACAAATAAATAAATATATGCAATCAGCCTACCACCATGCCACCTAAGAAGTGCGTTGATTTATATGACATATTTGTTGATTATTTTTGATCAATACCTGTGGATACTCCATAAGATAGAGCAAATGCTTTCCCTGCGGCTGGCCACGTTCTGTCTCAAAAGGCCAACTGATCAGCAATGTTGAATTTGCAACACGTCCTCCAATGAGGTTTTTCACCTGAAGCAAACAAGGCATATCTTACCTACAATAATAACTGTTTAATTATACAAACTGTCCCAAAGCAAGGTCATTTTTCAGTGAATTTATTGGGTGATATCCTTCACCACTGCTGCCCGTTGGAATGGGGGCCATGTCATTTAAGGTCCCTGTGTATGGACCATGCTAGCCCAAAATTAAATATCTGTAATAAGCTGCAATCGATATGCAAATCGGCATTTTCACGCCCAGATATAGCATGTGTCACTCATTCACACTTTAAATAAGTTACAATTTCACCAGGACTGGTCCCCATTAAGCACTAAGAATCTGTTTAATTTAC
This sequence comes from Norana najaformis, assembly GCA_964023275.1. Taxonomy (NCBI): domain Eukaryota; kingdom Metazoa; phylum Annelida; class Clitellata; order Crassiclitellata; family Hormogastridae; genus Norana; species Norana najaformis. The sequence continues at coordinate 1,877,066 of OZ029924.1, read as the reverse complement.
TGGGCAGTTTTTTGAACACCAAGTGACATTACCATATTACACCAGATTATATCACCAAGTGACATTACCATATTACACCAGATTATATCACCAAGTGACATTACAATATTACACTGGATCAAGTTACCAAGTGACATTACAATATTACACTGGATCAAGTTACCAAGTGACATTACCATATTACACTTGATTATGTCATCAACTTGCGTTACTGTATTACAGCTAAGTATTAGCTCACTGTAGTTGGCAGCCGAGAGTGACTGAAAAGGAAGCAACTGCTACACTGAAAGCCCAGAGTTTCCTCTAGCAATTTACAGATACCCATATTTGTTAGACTGCCCAAAGGTGTCTACCAGAGGCCAAGGGAGGGCCATTTGGACCAGTGAATGTGGCGTCTGGGACAGCGGTGACAGGTCCACAAAGCAGCAATTTGTCTAATATGTTGCATCTTGTGGTGATCTTAAAACTACAGAATAGTATTTAGATCAGAGCGATCAATTACCTCGTAACTGTGCATGATCTCAGCTCCAATTTGGTCTTCGCTCTTAATGGCGCTCTCTCCAAGAACAACTCCACTGAAGAACACTTCATGGGGTGTTGACCTCCTGCAACATAACACACAACATTGTATTACACAACCAGAGATTTATGCTGTACCTTTGAAGAGCCTCTTAGTAAAAGCACCAGTTGATGTCTGAGTTAGCTGTATCATCTTGCACAGCAGAAGACGGCACTGTGCTATGAAGACAATGCAAGTAAGGATTGTCCAATTGCTATTAGTACAATAGGGTTCAATCTTGAACTTTTGACAAAGGATCCTAATTGTAATTACATGTGTAAGCTCGAGATTTCTAAAGTGCCCAGCAATAGCTAAGTCGCAGGAACCAGCTTATTTAAAATAAAATCAAGAGGCAGGAAAGGTTCAGTTCCAGGTCAAGATCCAAGGGTCAGGCAGGCAGATAGTCAGACGGCTACGGTGGGTGTATTTGGAATTAAATCGGAAAGTGAGGCAAAAGGAAGAGGAACAATGGATTCAAGCGCACAACAGTGGATCAAACATCGTACGATCTCTGATTTTAAGAAATCACCAGATTAGATAACATGAAGAACTTCCTACAGTAACTGACCCTCGAACTTCAATGTCCGCTTCAATGATGACTTTGACTTTAACGATAGCTACATCATTCAACAGATTTGTTTCTTTGCTTGTCCTGAAATTATCAATTTCAAAATTAATCAGGTAAATGAGAAGACATTTACTTACAAATACAACAGGAATATAGTAATACACAAAGAAAAGAAATTTGATCTTTCAGAAAGTTCACTATGAAAGGCCACAGTAATAATGTCTGGTTATAGTTCCACAGTGCTTCACTGAAAGACAACTTACGTCATAAGAGCATTCTTGCTAAAGTAGTGCTTCTATTTCCAGACTTTTAACAATGCAACTGATAATGTAAGTTAATCTGAGACTTTTTGCTTGACCTATTTAGATAATTTATTACCACAAAAGGAAGACGAGTGGACTGCACAAGAAACACTGTGCAGTTAGTAATGGAAAGGAACTAAATCTCTTTGCACACATCTCCAGAATGGATAACACCAGGATGGTCAAATAAGTGGTGTTTGGAATGATGGAAGGCGGAAGGATTAGTGGTAAACCAAGAAGAGTATGGCTGGATGACGTCAGGGACTAGTGCGGAACGGACGTGCACAGGTTGTGTCTGTTGGCACAGGACAGGGGACAGTGGAAATCTACAGAGCAGGGGCTATGAGCCCAGGGATTTAAAGAAGAGAGAAGATTACCATAAAATTAAAACATTATTAACTACTTTTAAGTTAGCATATGTGATATATGATCTTGTACAAAAGTACCTCTTCAGATCTTACAGAAAAGTAGCCTTTTGAACGGAAGAAAATCCAAACAAGGAAAGCCTCAAAATGAAACTGCTGAATGATTATCCTTTCTTGACACAGTGTCAAATAAATGTGTGATAGCTGCGGTGTTTTTACACTTATTAATTAAATTTCATGACAGACTGGACTTTGGTTTTTGATTATAAACTTTGTTGAGGTACACATTTAAATCAGGAAACAAAAATCCAGAAGAAATCGGTTCAACTGAAACAAGAATGCTGTGTGATAAGAGGTTCTGCTGGGTAGCAATTTTTCTTCTCTGATCACATAAAGTCACATCGTTTTAAGCGGTTCAAAAGACTTCTGTATGTGTTCGAACCAGTACAGTGTCTGCTCACTAAAAGCTGAATTCTATCAGCTTCCTCTTAAACCCACTGGTTTCATCCAAAGAACCGTTATATCATCATAGCAATCCCAAGTGCCCGTGTCTCTTACACTGAATAAAGGTTTACCAAGCACGGACTCCAGGACAAGTTGTTTGCACAAGTAGAATTTGATGACAGAAATCATACACAGCAAGTCATCCCATGCATTGACCCAGGAGCACTCTATGATTCATCCCTTGCCAGCTGGACGATCTAAGAGAAGGAAATAACCATCTCACCTGCATTCCACTAAGCCTGAATATTTGTCTTCTGTGGTCACCCACATCTGTTGGGCCAACCCTTGGCCCTTAACTGGCCACCCACTGACACCAGTGGCACAATGCAGTGGCACAAGTGTAGGTGGGTCCAATGATCATGGCTGTCTGACAATTTAATTGCAGATCCTAAGGTAAGGAGTTCAAAATGTTACCATAATAGATTATAATCTGTCTCTGATGTTTTAATTATTTTTATGGTAAAGAGGTCAGTTGTTACAACACAATTGAGAACATAAATGTAATCATTACAGAAAGTTACCATACAACCAAGAATCAAGATGTTTACTATATGTAACATACGTACGTGTTAACGAGAAGTGAGATGTTCAGCTTGTGAATCGTAGGAGGAACTTTATTTGGGTCAAGTCGAATTGCAAACTTTGCATGATGCCCGGAATGCAGTGGATTTCCCATGGAGCAACTGATGATGTTTTCAGTGCGTATGCAGGAATACTTCTTACCCTGTCAGTGAGAAAATATTGCCAAACATGAGCCCATTGGTTCGGTTGATGCATCACTGGCAGACGCAACGTAGTTAAGACAATTGGGTCTGGTTAGTACTTGGACTGGTGATCATTCACGGAATGCCATGTCACCTGGTGCCCACTCTCACCCCTTCTTTGTTATTGGAAATTAGTAACTTCTATAGCGCCAGTGTCTAATGCACAAGGTATCAATCGATGGTGCACCAAATCCAAGCCACAATCAGGTCAATCTCCAGACTGACCTGATTGTGTCCACCAAAACAGAGGGACAGCCTACAGTGGATAAGCAATTTGAAAAAGCTGAGTTGTAACTAGAGAACGAAATGATACAAGCAACTGAGCAGAATGAACAGAAACAGGGAGGGAGTTCCACAATTCATACTTTATTGGTTGGTAAATGCACCAACACAAAGCTGGGAGATGATAAAGGTGTGGTGTCATTTGTGCTGTTGTGGTCGTGTTTTGACTGAAATCCGAACACTTTATTTGGGTCAAGTCAAAGTCCAAACACAACCTTTGACCTCAGGATCTTGCTTCTGAGGTGTATCTGTATGTGTGCTACCTTTATCTTCTTTTAAAATAGAACTTATCACCAGCACAACATCATTCTTTTTGTGAAGTGCATGACCAAATACCTTTCTACTAAAAAGCATCTGGCTGCTGTCTTTTGACAACTTGACCACTTCAGTCCTTGTCATATCTTCGCTTCATCTTCATCAACCACTGTGCTATGTAGTTTTGTATCATCCACAAACTTAAAAATTTTCAATATGAACATATCATCTACTTCAATAATAAAAATTATGAACAGCAGTGGCCCAAGCACTGACCCTTGCAGCACCCCACTTAAAACCTTTGACCTTCCTGAATACTGTTCTCCTGTACTCACCTTCCAGCTTCTGTCCGACAACCAGCTTTAGATCCGCACAAGCACTATGGCTCCTTTAAAGAAACCCCAAACTATTTGAACCGCCTCTAATCATGTAGATCCTTTATAAGAACCAAGTCAGATTATATAGCTTCATTCTACACAGTTGCAGAATCACTTCTAATTATGTAGCTCCTTTAGTGGAACCCACTCACCTGACGAGTTCCCTTACCCTTTCATCCGTGCCAATATAGACAAGTGATGGGGGAAGAGTGATGTAGAGCATGGTTTCGTGAGCCTCCTCCTCACTGTTTCCGACAAGTACATCGAGCCTCAGTTCGTCCGTCTGTCCGACGCGTAACACATAGTCACCGGAAACATCTCTACAGCAGACAAACCAAACTGCATTCTTCAAACCATCTAACTTTCAGCCTATTAATCTAATCTAGAAACTCTTAAAGAGAGCTGTTATCACACTGCATAATGCATCAACCAAAGGTCACTTCTGAGAAAAACCTCAGTCTGAAATCACAATCCTTTGGACAAAACCAGCCGAGGCTCTCAAGGACCTTCTCATTTCTCTCAGCTTGAACCAACCCACCTCATCGTCTCCTTTACTGTTCTGCTGATCACTCTCCTCTCTAACATCCTCACCAGTGAGTTACATATTCTCAATCATCATACGATTTCCTACTTGACATGTCAACACGATTTCCTACATGACATGTCAACACGATTTCCTACATGACATGTCAACTCGATTTCCTACCTGACATGTCAACACGATTTCCTACATGACATGTCAACACGATTTCCTATCTGACATGCCAATGCGATTTCCTACCTGACATGTCAACACGATTTCCTACCTGACATGTCAACACGATTTCCTACATGACATGCCAATGCGATTTCCTACCTGACATGCCAATGCGATTTCCTACCTGACATGTCAACATGAATTCCTACCTGACATGTCAACACAACAAGTTAAACATAGCCCACCTTAACAGCTCCTCTTCCCCTTCTCTCTCTGGTCTTCTGGCAACTGGATTTGGTTCTTGGCATGGCATCTTTGGACAATCCCACTGACCTGACACACTCTTGTGAATAACTGTTGCCCTGCGCTTAGCTTTTAAGCAGCGCTTTAGAAATTTTGTAATCGTAAACTCAAAATTATATATATATATATATATATATATATATATATATATATATATATATATATATATATATATATATATATATATATATATATATATATATATATATATATATATATATATATATATATATATATATATATATATATATATATATATATATATATATATATATATATATATATATATATATATATATATATATATATATATATATATATATAAGCAGTGCCCAGACAGAAGCTGCTGGATTGGATGATAATGGATGGATACAGCAGATGAAAGACGAAGCTCAGCACTGAGAGGAGTGGCGTCACTGGACGTTTGAACCTGCCTTGAAGGCAGAACCAGAAGAAGAAGAAGATAAGCAACGCCAAACATGCAATGACAAAACATCAGCTAATGTTCCTAAGCAACTGTGTAAGAAGGATTCGCTCAAAGTCTTCACACAGTGACTATATTTGAGGATGATTGAACCCAGCTTTTGTATTATGACAAAACACAGCATGTTAGAAATAAAAAACCTACTTGTCTAGAGAATCAAGACTCGCACTGACGTTCAGATTGCTGAGGCACTCGGAATCATGCAGGCAATTCTTCAAGAAATGTACCTATAACAGAAATGCGTTATGCAAACTAGATGAAATGCTTTGCTGTTTTTATCCCATCTGTTCATTCGAAAAGCAGTGTTGTTGCATCCAAATCTGTAAGATTTCCTTAGACGTTCTTTGCCAATCTCTCAGTGTTGGCTGAAAACTCAGCGAAGTATTCAGTACTAAGCCATGATTCACATAAAGGTCAGGCCAAACATTTGCAACACTGGTTCTCAAGCCTTCAGTTAAATCTTTATACCAAATAACCCTCCTTCAAATTGTAAACAATGTGGACTTCACCAAAAGCAGCGTTACATGATGAACACATGGCGAAAAATTACATTTGCACACGGGATCCATGTGTCCTACATAAGAAGCCGATATGGGAATACTACCATACATATTGTCTCCTTATTTTCCTACAAATGGGCCCATATGTAGTATATACGAAGCACTGGAGGCCATATGGAAATATTGCCATATTTTCACCGTACATTCAACACATTATATGCTGTTGGAGTTTACTGAAACCTTATTTCATTATTAGCCAGCTAATTCACAGTGCATTATATAACACTCCAAAGACAAGCAAAGAAATAATTCATATATTAATATATATATATATATATATATATATATATATATATATATATATATATATATATATATATATATATATAATAAATATTACAATATAATAATTCTACAAAATGCCTGTAAATACAACAAAAGCAAACAAAGAAACTGTTCACCAAATCAGTTACACAGAGCGACAGTTATTGGCTGTGAAGTTGCTAGGAAGAACAGCTTACGGCCAATGGAATTTGAGCTGCAGAATCATCGAGTATTGGGTAGTAGTTTATGTCTGGCAGGGGACGGTCAGCGATCATCACAGGAAGCGGAACTGGCCTCAGATTATAAGTCAGACGAAACTGAATGGCGTTCAGAAAGTCTTGGTTGTTGTTCTACAAAGAATGCACCAGCTACTCTATTATCCCCAGCGCACTTCTATCCACGTACTTAAGTCAATATACTTTTAGAAAGTGATTACATAATTTTAAAAAGTGCTTACATAATTCTGAAACTTCAAAGGCTTCCAACTCAACTGCTTAATTCTCTCTGAAGTACTTTGTAGTTCTTATTTCAAAGTACTTACTTCAAATCACTTCTTTTAAAGCCTTTATTTCAAAGCCCAAACAGAGCAGTGTGCGGCATGGTGGTCAATGATCATGTGGTTGTAGGTTCGACTCCATGCAACAACCCTGGGCAAGTTGTTTGTGCACATCATGCCTCTGTCACCACAAGCAGCACAACTGATACTGGCATAAGCTGGGAAGTAAAAGTCAAGCCCTGTGATGGACTGGCCCTGTGTCCAGGACCTTGGGATTCGTCCACTGCCGGCTCAAGGGCCTAAAGAAAAAGGAAATGAGCACCTCCAATACGTCTCATTTGTGGGATATGGAATACTTTACTTACAAACAGTGAAAAGTGAACCATCAAACACAAAACAAAATCTAATCTAATCCACTGACTTCTGTATCGCAGTTACCATACAGCAGAAGACATCAACTGATGGTCGCTCAAAGCGAAATCCTAGTTAAACAATCACAATCCATCGGATAAGTCTGGTCAAAATCTGACGGCCTTACCTTAACGTAAACCATGTGGCTGCTGCACTGTTGAACATTCTGTTGCCTGAGGGACATACTGCGATTGATGAAGAATCCGTCCTCTTCCGATGTTCCTTTGAAGAAAACCCGGACTACTTTAGCCCCAGTAAATTTCTCTGCCTCAATCTTGTACTCGAGATCAACAGGACCTGAAAAACTGAGAACAGAAACAAATTCAGAACGACGAATGCTCGTTATGTGCGTATGCATGTATGTAGCAAGGCACGAGATCAGTAAACATAAAAATCAACTTGCATATGGAAAGTATGTAACCACAAGTTCAACTAATTAACTTATTAACAAATTGTTTACCGACCACACAACCCATTTAACAAATGCAGCTTGATTTTGTAACATGACAATTCTAAATAGAAGGACCAGCTTGGTTGCTTCCAAGATATTCCCTTTGACATCTAAAATTATGCTAATGTGATTGTATTGTTGTTAAACAGTTTGTGATTAGTTCTTTTGTTCAGTTCAATTTAGTATACTGTGCTTTTATGACCTCTCACATGGCAACCTAACTGACCTAAATAGGTGTGACTTCAATCAGATTGAAAATATGCTAAGCAAAGTCAAAAAAATAACCTATAGATGCTTGACAGCATGCCACCCAAGTAATCGTAATCTCGATATTTCAACAGTGCCCAACGAAAGCTAAGCTGTGGGAACAAGCTTATTCACAGTGAGAGTCAGATGGCTGTGGTGGATGGTGTTTGGAATTGAACTGGAAAGCAAGATAAAAGGAAGAGGAAGAATCAGGAAAAGATTTGAGGAAGAGGAGTGTTCACTCTCTGCTCATACATCATCATCATCATCATCATGATCCATGGGCCGAGAGCCCGTAGGTGTCCACTGCATGCATTGTCACTTGTCTCCACAGTTCCCGATCTTGCGCTGTTCTTATCAAGGCGTGCAAGTCTTGCTTACATCAATCCCTTATATCATCTGTCCACTCCCTGTTAGGTCTTCCTCGTCTCCCATTTCCGTCCATAATTCCCATCATCAAGCTTTTTATTTTTCTACTGTCATCCATCCTGCATATATGTCCAAACAAGCGTAATTTCCTTCTCATTATTACTTGTATTAGATCTTCTTTTATGCTCAGTCTTCTTCGGACCTCCGTATTTTTTACCTTCACTGTCCAATTCAGATGTAATATTCGTCTATAGCAGTACTAATATCTTATCTTTATCCGTGTTGCAAGCCGAGTGATTTAATCAGTTGGCTAGCATGCCCCCAAATCAACACGAAGGATAATTGTAAAAGTTAAGAGAAAAAATAGAAGACCGCTACTGATTCTTACCGTTCTTTTGGTTCAGCAGTGTATTTGAAGCAACTTGTCAACTCAAAGCAGTTGTTCTTCCTGTTGTCTTTAAGACATTTCTTCAAGTTAGGATCAATCTTCATCGGTGCGCTAAGAAACGACGCATTGACGTTAATGATGGGTCGACTCCGAAGAGCCACGATTTTGTTCGAGCCAAAAGCACCGACGACGAGGTCAGGATATCCGTTGAGGTCCAAATCCTCGCCACCAGACAGCGAATAACCAAACGTAGTGAGTGGTCCAGCAGACAGCAAATCAGACGCAGGGATACGTTGCGAGTATTCTTTGACGACTCCTGATGAAGATCCGTGGAATATATAAACCGCACCATTGCCTTCGTAAGGTGCGCCTACGGCCAAATCTGTAAACAACAGACAACAGTTTATGATCTATAGATAATGTATCATCATATATTACTCTTAAAAACAATGTCTACAGACACTAGCATGGTCAGAATGCTTGAAGACAAGCTGTCTGGTGTCAAAGGTCAAACGCTCTTCCTGCAAGAAACTCCTGAAAACTCACTATCTGTCACTGGCTTTCAAACGTCTGGATATGTAACTGTTCTTCACCTGGTTACAGACTAACCTTGCCTCAGATTTGCATTATGTGTGACCTCATGTGTTAAAAATTTTTCGTAATAACAATAATAAAGCACCTTCACTGCCATCAGAGAGTTCAGTTTGGAAGGCCACAGTAATGCAACAGCACTTCAATAAAAGACAACCAACATCATAAAACCATTCTTGCTACAGTGGCTATTGCCAGAATTTTAATAATGTAACTGGCATGGTAAGCTAGTGTCAGGTAAGACAAACTAGCAAAAGTTATAATAGTATGTTATGGATAGTAAAATGTGGTAAAGTGAAGGGATTACCTTGACAGCCACATCCTTTAACAACAACAACAACAACAACAACAACAACAATAACAACAGCAACAGAACAGCAGCAGCAGCAACAACAACTACAACAACAACAATACTCCTAGAGTAATTTTTCAGTTCCTGAGCGATTACACTTACCTTGGGCAAATAATAATTATAATAATAAAAAAATTTTATCCATACATTTTTTTAATCTTCAGGGATCACATACATGTCGGGGAAAAATAATGATAATAACCAGTAACTTGAAGTAAAGGACATGCCTCTTGAGTGGGACCTTCAGCAATTGCACTTGCCCTGTCAAATAATAATAATAATAATAACAATAATAATAATAATAACAACAACAACAACAACAACAAGAAGATGATTTACATAGCACTGCAGATTGGCCAAGACCAAAAGGGTGCTATACATGAGTTCAAAAATCAACAACAGTCATATGATATTTTGAAAAGACAGGTCTTGAGTCGTGACTCTTTAAGCCAGGTTGGCACCAGTGGCAAAACGCATGGGCCAATGAACACAACCATCTAGGTAAGGAACCTAGGACACAGGACATGCATTATCAATAGTCTGCCATTACTTACCTGCATATCCGTCACGATTGATGTCGCCAATGCGTGACAAGGCAAATCCAAACCGAGCGTTGAGACAATTCAGCTCTGCACATTCTGTGTCCTTCATCTTGCGGTTCGTAATCTGCAACGGCTGCGTGTCCTTTGTGATGCCCTGCCAAACAGATTTGGTTGAAAATATCAGCAAAACAAGAAAATTACTTACAGCGAAACTGTAAGAAACACTTTCAGCTAGATGCACCGATAGCTATTTTCCATCGCTTTTAACAGGTACTTAAAAGGCGCTATATAAATATTCAGATATATGCATACATACATGCATACATACCTACAAACATACATACCTACATACCCATATACGTATATACATTCCTTACAAACACAGATACAGTACCTACACACAAAGTGGCCTAGTTAGCTACATCAGTAAGCACGTACGCCAAGGAAGCCTCGGTGCGTGAGGATTCCAGGTCCGCGTCCCGGTCATGGCTTATTTCAGAGATTTGAATCTCGGGCTAGTACGGTCCGTGCGCGGGGACCTTAAATGGCGTGTAGCAGTGGTGAAGGATCTCACCCGTGCGTGGGTGAAGGCCATATGGTCGCTATAGAAAAACGTGTACAATTTACAATTTTTTACATACATATTTACCTACAAGCATACATTCATAACTACATATATACATACCTACATATACACATACCTACATGGATACATAAATACATATACATGTACATACATACCTACAGTCATACCTACATACATACGTACATACACACACACATACATACATACATACATACATACAGGCACACGTTTGTCTTGTAATGTGCTGAGAATTGGTTGGATAAATAGGACTACAAGAGCACAGAAATTATTTAACAAATTATCTTCTGTCTCAGCAGTGAACAAAATGGAGTGAAAGCAATACCTGTGGACTGTTTAGGAATACGTAGATGGCGCCACCCACTCCGACATCGTGGTAAAATGGCGCGCCAACAGCCAGATCATCTCTCCTGAAACACATACACTGTACATCCACATCAAACAGCAAGTATTGTGTTTCAAGGCTCAACTTACTTTTTCTCTAATCTAATCTAATCTAATTGAAGATTTTTATAGAGCTGTTATCCTAATACAACAGTCAATGATCACTTCAAAGTGAAACCAAAGTTTTAAAATTCTTAAAATTCCCAAATTCTGGGACAACTAGAAAGCGTCAAGATCTGGTGGAGCAAAAGTACTGTGGAAGGTACTTGTAGTATTATTATTATGGTTATTATAATTATTACTATTATTGTTATTATTATTATAATTTTATCATATTGTTATTACTATTAATTTTTACCTCAGGTAAGAGTTAGCCCAGTAGCATAACTTCAAATTTCGGGCCACCTGCAAAATCACTCAAATGGGCCCTCTGGGGCCTGCTTGTACTTAACAGGCTTGGAGCAGGTCCTTTCTTTTTAAGTATCAGGCCTTGATGGCCAATAGTTGGAGGATCTGAGTTGGTTGTGATGCACTACTCTAAGCTAAAGACTTTTATAGCACTGTTATCATACTGCTCAACGCGTCACTCAATGGTTGCTTCAAGTCAAAATCGCAGTAAAAAATCATAAACCGTTGGAGAATCAGAGTCAAATTCCGAAAGGTCAGAGAAACCAGAAGCCGGGCTATGATGGGTGAGCAGGCTGAAATAGACAAATAAAAATGTTCAAGACGTACAAGTGCCTCTGTCACCAAGCAGCAGAATGTTGACTTGGTACCGGCTTCAATGGGGGTCAAAGGTCCTTGCACAGCTCTTGAACCGTTGAAAACAATGGTTTAATCAGCTGATGTTGGATTTGTTTAATTGCCAAGTGGCCACAGAAGAACCCTTGCTCTAGCATTAACCTGAATGTCTATCTCAACTCGAAAATGGATATAGGCCATTAAAAGATGTAATTGTTGGATTATTTACCAAACATCCTACTAAATAGATACCCCGAATGATATAAGAGTTGACTGATGGACTCACCCGTCTGAGTTGAAGTCTGCAATGGCAATGTCGTATCCAAAGCAGGAACCAAACTGCTTCCCGGTCAAGTAATGACGCGCTTCAACTTTCAAAGAGTCATCTGTCGGCTGGAACAGCAGCACCTGACCAGAATCTTTTGACCGCGGGGCGCCGGCCACATACGTCTTTCTTCCGTTGAGAATGTTGCCAACCTTCACTGATAATCCTGTTAAAATATGCACACTTGTTATTTTTAACCCAAAGGAGGATTATGTCTCAAAGGTAAGATGAAAAATTACATTAGAGACTTGTTAAATCCAGAATGGGCTACTAGAAGTCTTCATTTCATAATCGTTATCTCGAGATTTCTACAGTGCCCAACGAAAGCCAAGTCGCGGGGAACCAGCTTATTCAGAGGCGCTCAGTCAAAACGCTATCGATACGCAACAAGATCCAGGAGTCAGACAGTTGGATGGCTACGGTGGATTGTATTTGAAATTGGAGCAAGAAGAGAGACAAGAGGTCGAGGAAGAATCAGGATAAGTTTTTGGAAAAGTAATGTTTTCAGTTTTGAGTTAAAGACCTGTGCAGAAATTGCAAGAGGTGAAGTGTTGGTGAGTTTATGTCCAGCTCAATTAAGGTAGCATGTCATTATTGTTATTATTACTGCTATTTATTATTATTACTGCTATTTATTATTATTATTTCTATATTTGCAGTGCTACCACCATGTATTGCATTAAATGAGTGAATGTCCTGACACATATCATCATCTTCTAAGTAATAACACTGTGACATAAAATGGTCAGATCTCAAATTTAATATATTATTAAAAAAGGACCTCCTAGTAACACAATTTCATTAAAAAGTGGCTCTTGATATGGCTCACAAGGCTCCGGTGTATAAAGATGTAGGATGCTTTGCTGTTTTACAAATTTAGCCATTCATCTATACATTACGAGGTAAGTAATGTACTCAGCAGCTGAGTGTAAAGTTAAGTGGTTGCTCTTTTATGATATGCCTTTATCGACAGTAATAGTCCACTGCAGTCCAGCCCAAATGTTGACGGATTTTACTACTTAGGTACAAAGATGAAACATCATTTCAACATCATTTCCTTAGTGTCTGCATAGCTGATCCGCGAATCATCAACTTCATAATGCTTCAGGAATTAAAATACGAACTCAGCAATGAAATGCCAATCCTCTTTTGCCACCTTCTAGCACGCTGATCAAATAAACACAAGAGCCGTTAAACTTCTGTTGAAAAGCATTACTTAAGTCAAACAGAGACCCAAGTAGGAGTAGTATCCAGTTGCTGGTTCCGGTCCAGGTACATTTGCTATGACATCCTCGACAGCACTCCACAGCCACTTCGGCTCTTCGGTAAAAGCGACCTGAAGGCTGTTCTTGATGATGGCACCTCTCCAGTTGAATGGACCAGGAGCTCCGATCAGCAAATCACCATCCTATGCACAACAGAAAACACCAATAAATGTAATCTAATCACGAAATTTCTTGTAACGCTTTATACGTGACAAGCTACTTCTTGAGTTCTTTCACTCTAAGCTTCTATCTTTCACACTAAAATGTTGACAGATTTCCAGAGTGTTTATGGCTGATAACGTTTCCTCTGCCCAGCAACAGAAGCTCCTTACAACATTATCTGCTGTGGAAGTCGTGTCAAATACTGTCACAATGAGATCAGATTTCAGAGGTGATTCTATTTTGGGATCTACATATATAACTGAGCTGCATCAGAATTCATGTTACAATGATTCACGCCATAAGGTTCCAGTATATGTGTGTTGGCTTATGAAATTATGTGCACTGGACATTAACACAGTAACTTACACCCACCTCTGAAAGTACTTTTCCAACAAAGACAGCTCAAGCAACATTTTCAACCTATATTAAATGGCACCTTTTCAGATCTGTTAGAAGCCACATTGTGAGGTTCTAAAAAGGCGCTCTTTAAGTAGCCAGATGCACACATACAAGCACACCCACTAAGGATCTCCCAAAGGTATCACAGAAACTGTCCCTTGGTCTTATATTTTATGCCATACAACAGACAATTTCATTTGGACGGTACAGTTTTCCCATGCAACAAATGTCATTTGTATCGTTTAGCTTTGACACAAAACCGTCTGCCACGAGAGACACTGAAACGACCTTGCTAATTGCTGTGCTGGCGCCGGCCTGGCAGAATCCGTACTGCCCGTGTCCATGGTCCGTTGGTTTTCCATTGCAGGGTTCCCAGTAATCCTCCTCTTCCAGGTCATTTGTCATGGAAATGCAAACACCGACGCCCCACCGGAATGACGCACCGGATCTCTTATATCGGTGGGCACAGGCCTAAAAACAAATACATATCAGCTGCAATAAACGCCAAGACTCTCAACACATATGCAACAGCTGCACCGGGTGACTGTGAATGCTAGACATCACAGTTACAAGCTTATTCTTAATTTCCTAAAAATTTAATCTTAACTGATGTAATAAAGAGATAATAGCATGATTACTTCCGCAAGAGCACATCAACACACATGTCAAAGTCAAATGTTACAGTCATCCCCTTTTCTCTAGCAATGCTTACATCTTGCAATGTCTAGCATCTGCTTTAGAATGGTAGCAGACGTACAAACATACATGCATACATACGGCTGGATCAAGTGTGTTGCTGTGGCCATGTGGCAATTAACCAGACAAAACATCAGCTGCCATAAACAGTTTTCCAATGCTCCTGGAGCCGAGCAAAGACCTATGATCCTCAGCCGAAGCCTGTACCAATTTTACAGCTCAACTGGTGACAAGCAATCATGCACAAACAATTCAGACTAATGACTGTGTAGTTGCTAAAAGCATTTTTCCAGGAGCCGCATTTGACCTTTAGCCCCAACCAAATCCTATACCAATTATGCTACTCAAAGCCAGCAGAAGGGAATTATATATTAACAACTTGCCAAATGTTGTCACACAGTGTGCACAGCAAGCTCAAAGTCCCAATCATTAGATCAAGATGTGAGGGCATTAATGATTGAGATATATAGGATGCTTTCCACTTATGCTACAAGTAAACACCAACTTTCTCAGATCTTATCCCGACTCCCCTTCTTCCTCTTATCTCTCTTTCCGCTCCAATCCCAAACATCACTCACCATAGCAGCCACTCTGTCTCTTTGCTTGACTATTGGATCCTGACCTGGAACCGAACCCTTTTGCCTATCGATTTTGTTTTGACTGAATGCCTGTGAATAAGCTGGTCCACGTGACATGACTTTCGTTGGGCGCTGTAGAAATGTTGGAATTACGATTACGATAAGGTCGCGTAAAGTGCTGCTTGTAAGCCACATCAGGTTGCCTCGTCTCTGTTGCATTTTTCTGGGAGTCCTGACTGACACAAACATTTGCCCATCATATCATGGCAGACAGGCGGCTTAAGTAGGATTGGCAGACTGAAATACCCAGTAGATTTCAACTTGTGACCCATCAGGCCAGAAAAAATTTTGTGCAGCCAAGTTCTGCTGCTCGAAATAGCTTCAAGCCTGATTAACGAGCAAAATACGATAAACAGAGGAAAAAACCTGGTGAGGGACTGCAACAAAACTGTAAACAAACACAGCGCTGAGAACAAATTGGTGAACTTACGACTGCTTTCCCTGAATCTGTAGCCTGGCTGGCAACCGAGACACCCAACCATTGGTCATTTTTATCTGCAAACCGACCCTGAGATTCTAAAAAGAACATGAATTCATTAAGAACTCAGGAACTGTGGGCCCAGGAATTCCACAGATTTATTAATAAGATAACTCACATAAACCTAGGCCTACGCTCAGATACCGCAAATGAGTGTACACTCGCAAACACGAGATCTTTAAGAATCAGATAACGAGCGTAAACAGAAACTCGCAAACAGTCTAAACAGGATAAGATACAATCTGTGGGCGACAAGTGAAAGATTGCTAATGCATCAGCTACTTTGTTGCCGATACAAGTAAAACACTTGACACAAGACACTAATTTGGAAACAATGTTCATGACACAAACTGTCTGGAATCAAAGCACACTGACAGTTCCTTAGAATATCCTCTGGTACCTTTAACAGGTGCTATATTAAAGCTCAGACATATACATGCATAATGAGCATCACTTATTTCTACTACACGATTTTGTATAAATAACACAAAAGCCTGTGCATAAAGATTACTACTACTACCACTACTAGTACTACTACTACCATTACTCCCACTACAACCCCTACCACTACCACTATCACTACCAGTACTACTGATCAAAACTGAAAACATTTCTCTTTCACGGATCCCATTCTGACTCCCTTCAACCTCTTATCTCTCTTTCCTCTCCAATCCCAAACATCACTTACTGCCACGCTGTCTCTCTGCCGACTCTTGGATCTTGACCTGGAACCAAACCCTTTTGCCTATCGATTTTGTTTTGACTGAGCACCTGTGAATAAGCTGGACCTGTGACAAGGCTTTCGTTGGGCGTTGCAGAAATCTCGAGATTACGATTACAATTACTACTACTACTAATAATAATAATTAAAGTCTACCCTTTCAAGACATTGTTTTTAAGAACAAGAATCTAAAAAAGAGGCTAACATCTGAAGCAGCGACAAGTCACTAAAGGTATTTTTCCATTCCTGCTGTGGAATGGCAGACACTTAGAGGCAAATAGTTTCAAAACGTTGTACACCCTGTGCAGCACCAGCAACAGCAGCAGCAGCAGCAGCAGCAACAACAGCAGCAGCAGCAGCAACAGCAACAGCAGCAGCAACAGCAGCAGCAACGCGTTTCAATGCTGCATTCTGTATGGAATGCTATATATTGAAAGAGCCAAATAGCATTCATACTAGGCATTTGTACCGAACACTTTCAAAGTGTCAACTGCAAGGCCTCGTGGCATAAGAGAAAAGTCAGTGAGGCTGTTATGTTGATCGGAATATTTATTTCTGCATTTATTAGGCGTCACTATCTAACGACTAAGCATCAATTGATGACACTGAACAATTGTCAGTGAAGGACTAGCACAAGGTTCTTATACAGTAACCATCTCTAGGAAGGCTTGAACTCATACTCTCCGTGTTACAAGCCAAGTTCTCTGACCAGTAGGCTACCGTGCCCCACACAACAGTACCTGAATAGTGTTTGACTAAGCTACAGCAACTCTGTTTATGAAAATGACCACAACGGTCTCTGATGTTAACAGACACTGCTTTCTTGCAATATCATACGAGACGTACTGTGTAAAATATTCTAAGTCAAATTTGTACAAATAGCAGGGGTTACCACCCTCAACCCCTTCTTGGGTCTCGCCACTCTTCAGCAGGGCTTACAACCCCTTCTTGGGTCTTGATTCTTCATCAAGGATTAACATAATTAAGCCCTTCTAGGTTCTTGTCATTCTTCAGCAGAGGTTACCACCCTCAACCCCTAAGTGGGTCTTGCCACTCTTCAGCAGGGGTTACCACTCTCAATCCCTTTTTCGTTCTTGCCATTCGTCCCCGGGGTTACCATCCCCAAGCCATTCTCGGGTCTTGGCATTCTCCAGCAGAGGTTAGCATCATCAACCCCTTCTCAGTTCTTGCTTCTCTCAAGCGAAGAAAGAGCTTATGCAACCTCTGACTAATCCTCTGCTCACGAGAGACGGTTTTCAACCCAACAACAGCATCGCATACAAAGCAGACGTTGTTAAGAGGCGGCCCAATAGTTTATCTTGCGTAGGCAGCTAGTGCTCCTGGCTTCGGTTGAATCCCCTTTACCAGCCACCACCATTCCATGCACAACCCAGCAGCAGCCTACCAGGAGCCTGGCAGCCTTCTTTCCGCTCTCCTGGCAGTGCAACTCCCTTTTCTCCTGCTTGGAAAACTAGCTCCAGGCCAAACACGACCTAGTAAATGCTCCGTCTCTGCCTGCCTGCTATCCTGCTTTCAACTGTCAGCATGTCTGTGTAAATGTAAAAAGTAAATATGCCTGGTTTTCTACCCATATTCATTTTTCGATGAGCTGATAGGGTGAGATCCTTCTACGTGTATGTGTCTCTGTGTGCTGTCTGTCTGTTTGACTCTGCATATATGGGTGTTTGTGTATCTTTGTGTCTACCTCTGTGTGTGTATGCCTGTCTGAGTCTATGTGTATACGCATATCTCTGCATTTATCTGTCTGTCTGTGTATGTGTCTGTGTGTGTTCGAGTATCTCTGTGTTTGCCTGTGTGTGTGTCTACCTGTCTGAGTCTGTGTCTATGTATCTCTCTGTATCTGTCTGTGTGTGTATGTGTGTGTATTTGTGTGTGTCAGTGTTTGCCTGTGTGGGTCTGCATGTGTGTCTGTTTGAGTGATGACATCTGTCTATAACTAATTTGCTTCCAAAAAGGCACCAATTACCCTAAGTACAAAAAAAAACTGTAAACTGACTCGCATTACACAACATTTTCTAAGCTTCAGAAGCCACGAAGATCCTTGTTTCATCAGATGCAGGGAGACAGTTTTCAGCCCAATCTCCAAGATTACAGGGATGTTAGCATCAATCCCACTGAATTGTAATGAAGCACCGTTTAGCTTCATCTTCCCCCTCCCACAAAGGCATGCATGTATGAACATATATTAATTTATGTATGTATGCTTCTGTGTATGTCTGTTATGTATGTATGCATGCATGCATGTATGTATATATGTATGTATGGAAGTATGCATTTATATATGTTTGTATTTATGTATGCATGGATGTATGTATGTACGAATGTATGTATGTATGTATGTATGCATGTATGTATGTATGTATGTATGTATGGAAGTATGCATGTATGTATGTAAGTATGCATTTATGTATGTATGTATGCATGTATATATGTATGCATATATGGATATAATGTTTGTAAGCAGTCAAGCCACACTAGTGTCTACACTTAGCAGACATTACCAGTACATTTAGATAAGAGTGCTGATAGATTATTCCCTATTAGCACAAATTGACCACAAACATCACCAAAACCACGGCTGGTACACACCCTTTAACTCCTACAGCAAAAGATTCTGGTTCTGGCTAAAAACGGTCTTAAAGCCAACCCCAAGAGGGTAAGAAATTTAAAGGGCTTCATTTTATGTTCCTAAAAGGGTGGGGACCTGATCTCCAAATCAGCATACCTCTCAAGTCCAGTTTCAGAATATTCTTCGATCCATGATCCGAAGTGAACTTGTTGTTCCTTTTGCATCTACTTTGATAACACAAATCTGTGCCTCCACAGTGGTTGGACCACCTTCCTGTAACAGTCTGGACGTGCCTGCCTGCCCTTCAGCATGTATGCTTATCATCAACACTTGAAGACTTTTCTGATGCCGGGGCTGGCTGGGACAGCCTCCAGTTGATATCTCTCATGGTGCTATGTAAAGGTTCTGATTGAGTTAATGAACAAATGAACAAATGCCTGCCTGTATGGCTCTTGGACCTTGATGTGGAACTTAACCCTTCCTGCCTGTCGATTTTGTTGTGACTGAGCGCCTGTGAATAAGCTGGTTCCCATGACTTAGCTTTCACTGAGCACTGTAGAAATCTCAAGCATACAATTATGAAGCACCAATTCCACAAAACAGCTCACTAGTATTAACAGATTATACTGTTATATAGAGATCACTGAACTAATTGATGTGTGAAAGAACCATGAAATGAAACAGAAAATGAACAGAAAGCTGAACTCATGTACCTCCTTGGTCGATCCTGACTAGTGTACAATCATCCTGGTTAGAAGTGAAAGGACATTTGTACACAGCACCTGGCCGCACGACGTTTCTAACACTCTGAGGTACGGTATAATCGGTTATGTTATCCCTCGGGGCTCCAACAAGTACCCTAAAATACATATTGAAAAGTTGTTAGTATAAGTATTTTATTATTGTTATTATTACTATTACTATTATTATTATTATTATTATTATCATCATTTTTATTCTTGTGCCCCAAGGTACATATGATCCCTCAGGACTGAAAAACTTATTGGAGAAAAGCAACATATGGAATGGCCACTACTTGTCAAGTTCTGGCACTGAGAATGTGTTACGGAAAACAACTGCATTGAAGCGCCGAACTGCCTATGCCAAATGTTGATTCAACACTGATGTCTGTGGATTACAGAAGCCGTCCTCAGCAGTGAGTACCATGACCAGCACAGCAACATCACACTTACATTAAGACAGAATGCAGTCTGGAAATCTATAACACTATGCTACAAATTTGTTCACTGATGAATCTTGGAAACATCTATACATTCTTGTTGCCCTAAAGATTACGCTGAAAGCAGATGTGGAATTTCTGGATGACCACAGATGTTCTTCAAAGCACAGATCAACTGCAACTCTGCTTCTCTTAACATCAAAACCTAAGCTTTTGGCCCAGATGATCAAAACACAAGGTGAAGTGGTTTAGTTTCGGGCAAGTTATCGTAATCGTAATTCCGAGATTTCTACAGCGCCCGACGAAAACCGTGTCGCGGGGACCAGTTTATTCACAGGCGCTCAGTCAAAACAAAATCGATAGGCAAAAGTGTCCGGTTCCAGGTCAAGATCCAAAAGTTACGCACAATAGTCAGCAAAGATATCTCAAGCAGTGAAATCAGGAATGCGAATGGATGAGTAAAGGCACCAAATCAACGTCAGCATGACCTAAGAAAGTGTTGCGGTAGCATGTTCGTCCGTAGCAAGCAACTGGCAATAGTAAACAACTCGAGAAACCAGAACACCAGCTACGTACACATTTTCCCGAGAACAGGAAGACGCTGAGTCATATTCGCCTGAATAGCAGCAAGCCAAGAAAGTAAAGACCTAAAAGGCCAAGAGGCAGATAGCAAAAAAAACATTCCTCTGCATGATAAACTGTTCCAGTTGGCTGTTAATACCGCCTGATGCTCTGATCTGCATCAAACTTTAGTTAAAAAATACAACTAAAAGTGACTATTGAGAACTTAAATTAAAAAATAACTTGAGTTTAGTATACGCACAAACTCAAATGATTCAGAAGGACTGAGTGACTGCAAGTCTGACTGCCTGACTTTCTGGCTGCTTGTCTGCCTGACTCATTAACTGACTGTCTGACTCCCTAGCTGACTAATTGTTTGCCTGACTGACTAATTCAATGGCAGACTAATTGCTTGCTGAATGACTGACTGATTGATTGATTTGCTGACTGGTCAATTGATAGACGGATAGCTGTACTACATAAAAACTGGCCCCTAACCGTTACACAGTATCACACATGACTAAACTTTGTCCAAACAGTAACACAAGCAGATGTGAGAAACAAATTGCCTATTTACTTGGAGCAATTACGATTAACAGACATGGCCAACAGTAAATCGAATCTAGAATTTCCCTTGGCTCAGCTGCCTAAGAGTTTAGAAAAAGAAGGACGGAGACAATTAGTCTCTTCACCCAACCCCAAGACATGTTCAATGATACGATGCATCGTAGCAATTTCATTTTTTAGTCTTGTTACATGTGAGGGTGGGTGGACAATACTGTAACTCCATAGAGCTAATCAAATTTATACAATATGTGCCTTTTTTACGATTAAATAAGATTTAGTAATAGTAGGACCAGACGTTTAATGACATCATACGGCAGTAATGGCCTTTGACGTCTTAAATATGATTTAATAATTAAGATTTAAGAACCTCACAGTTCTAAGAAAAATAAATTCTCAAATCCACAGTAAAGCAGATCTTCATAATGACTTAACCTAAAGTAAAGCGTGATTTATATTATTACCTCAAAACATCTAAAAGAAGCAAAGATCAAGAAACAAAGGTCACAAAAGCAGCAGAGGTTTTCAAAGGAGCTACAGTTAAATGCCTCAGCAACAGTTAAACTTTGTCCTCACACACTAAGCACCAATGACTACAAATAGCAGAGACCATTGTCTTCACAGACATAAATCGGTTCAGATATCAAGAGACAATCAGTAATGCAGTTTTTAACAGTTGTCATAAAAAGTATGTAATGCAGAGGCTACTTGATGACAATTACCAGTTTTTTTTTTTAACATCATTAGTATCTGTTGTAGACAGTGCATTCAATAAAATGCAACCTTAAAAAGTCAAAACATTAAATAAACTTGCAAAGGTAGTGACAGACAATAGCAGACATTACTAGATGAACTGACACATATGCTTGAGGGAGTTTTAGCCTTAAAAGAAATGACCAGAAATGTCTGACAATTGAGTGGCAAGAATGCTACTGACAGAAACCGTCTCGTTTCAATGCACATAGCATTACCTACTGCTGGATCATGTTGTCTAAAACGCAGAGGACTTTTATCTAACCCCCACAGGTGGCTTTAGTACTTATGCGTACTGCACTAGATATGAAGTGTCAGTGACTTCATCATCTTTGTCTCAGCATATGAGATCTGGTTCTTTCGTTTTTTTTGTTCTTTTTGTTTTCCCACCGAAAGTGAACAGTCAGTGTACTCATTTTCTAGCCAAGTTCGCTAGGGGGCGCAAGTGGAGCAGAAATCTCAAAATATGTTTCTGCCCTGGTGGAGATTTGAACCTCCGACCTCTAGGCTGAAAGTCCTGCATGTTAACCACTAGACTAAGGTCTCAATAATGTACAGTTGTAATGAATGTGCTCTAGAAGCTGACAACTGATGTCAATGGGTGTTTTCTCGACATTAGTGTCTGCTGTCTCCACGCATTACATTTTACAAGAGAATTTTATACTTTGAAACTAAACTTCTGCATTAATCAGCATCACCCAAAATATGGTCCTAGTTACTCTGACATAATGATTTAACATTTAGTACTACCGTTACTGTTAAACAACCAGCATCAAAATAAGGTTATACCACAGGTCAGTTCTGTTTAACATACCAAAACATGAGTTTTAAGTGGTTCAGGAGATGTTTAATCTGTGTTAGAACCATTGAATCTGTGTTAGAACCACTGCAATCTGTGTTAGAACCAGTGAGATCTGTCTTAGAACCTGTATTTCTAACCAAATCTTTAAACCATTTAAAACATTTACAGTAAAAACAATCAACATCAAAAATTAGATTGTACCGCAAATGAGTTGAACACTGTTTCATTAGTAAGAAGATTTGTCTAACAAATTCATGTTTTAGGAATCTTGCCAAATTTGCCTACCCTCTGGAATTTCCCCATAGATACCCTGGACTAGTTGGAATCTGTATTTCTAATAAGAAAGACTCTCACAAAATCCTTAATCAAAAAATATTTTTCTGGAACAGGAAACCACAGGAACAGGAAACCAAAACCCAAAATATTTAGCTGAAGCCGGAAACCAAAAACCAAAATATTTTGCTGAAGCCGGAAACTGCACGGAAACCTCAGATAATGAATCAATTTTCACTTAACAAAAATAAGGATATGACAAAATAATGAAGAGTAATGTAACCAGTCACTTATTTAGTCATTTATATAGAGCCTATATACCCTATATGTGTAATGAAATCACAAACTTTCCAAGTTAGATGGCGCATAAAACAGTGGCCAGCTTATATTCTCTATCTTTTGGTAAATAAATGACTAAATCTTGCAATAATTTTTGTAAATGGTGGTAACAATAATATAATCAAATATCTACTGGGACACAATCAATCTGTCCTGTGATAATTGCTGGCTTGTAGCTTCAGTAAAAATCGACTGGCACTGCAGATAACAGCCACTATTCTTGGCAACACCTAGCACTGTAAACTTCCCCCATTTTACATAATGTACTTTCTGTGTGTCCCGGTGGCAAACTGCAAATGCATTTGCTTTTCACCTCCACATCAAAGGTTCAAAAAGTAAATCTGACAATTCGTTGACAAGCTACGTAAATTCACAGAGAAAGATTGTTGTGGAGTTTAGATGTCAGAAGATATGGTATGGTATATCTGAGTATGAAGTGCTAGCGACTTCACTTTCTTAGCCTCAGCCCGTCAGGGCAGGTGACCAGTCCTCTTCCTCGCGGCCTGATCTTCCCACTGACAGTGTACAGTGTATTCACTGTATAGCTGAGTTCACTACCGGTCACAAACCAAACTTAAAAGGCACGGTATTAAGAGTCACAACAACTAAGTAACTTACTAGCTAATGGATATCATGAAACATATTTCTGCATGGATTTGAACCCCTGACCCCTGAGCTGACAATCCAGCACTACACAGCAAAAATCCACTTCTACCCTCACCCATTAGCCTGAGGCAAGGCTCGTAATTGTAATCTCGAAATTTCTAAAGCTTTACTTAACAGCTAAGTGCAGGGCAACAGATTATTCCCGAGTGCTGTGTCAAGTCAGTGGAGGTTGTCCAAAGATGCCATGTCAAGAACAAAGTCCGGTAGCCAGAAGACCAGAGAGAGAGAGAGAAGGAGAGAGGAGCTGTTAGGGTGGGTTGTGTTCAAGCTGAGAGAAATTGGAAGGCTGGGTAGGCCAGATTCTGCATCTGTTGATACACTAGTCTTGGGAACCAACAGACATACCACTTTGCTGATAATGCTCAGAATAAGGTCACGACATTTGTTTTAATATCAGCCTGACGTAAGAAGCACTCCAGGGATACAAGATTCAGCAATCCTTAAACAGTTATCCAGTAGTGCCTGGGATCTATGTCCACAAGATAACCGAATCCAAATTAAATGTAAAGTAAGTAAGCAAATAATTAGCAGTGATTTATTATGACAAAAATAATAAATTAACACACATTTCTAGCACAACACAAGGTAGTAATTGATTTCAAAAGGATTAGATGGATTTAAAAAATTAAAAACTCTGGATTTAAATATTGTCCTGAGATTATTAATAACAGACAAACCTCATCAAGTCCTAACTGCTGCATTTCTATCACTGCTCATTATTATTATTTATTTATTTATAATATTTATTAGGCCTAATGTTTTAATGTGTTAAAGATGTTGCATTAATGTGTCTCTATTCTTTCACATCAGTTCAGACAGATTGCTCCACAATGCAGATTTTTCATTAATGCAGTCAAAATGTATTTTTTCTTTTGCTGGAATCAGCTGAACCATCTGGTACACTAGCAGTCAACTGAAATTTGGTTTAATTCACTGTTTCAATGATCTCTCTGCAATCATCCATAAACATTTAGTAATCACATGATAATCATCAAATGTGCAGCGGTGGTGAAGGATCTCACCCGATTAATTCATTGAAAAACGAGCAGGGTCAAGGTCATATGGTAGGTATACAAAACATACACATAAATTATATCTTGGTAATCATCGTTTGAAGGCTCAAAGGCTATGACATTGTGGAAACAAGCACCTCCGAAAAGACCTGCTATGCATGATATTACTATTATTATTATTATTTCTGCATTTAATAAGCACCACTATCTAATGACTAAGCATCAATCGATGGCACTGAGTGAAGAAGCTACTCAAGATCCCTACAAAGTAGTTTTTAAAGGGAGGCTTGAACCCGTACTCTCTGCATTACAAGCCGAGTGCTCTAACCATTCAGTGACTGCGCTTTATCTAGAAAAAGTACCACTTTTTGAAGAGATCTGAAAAAATATATATCATTTATCTACAAATCGGATTTTTGCTGCTTATATCCGCATCGGTTCATTCAAAAAGTGGGTTGGGCTTCTCCATGCAGGACACGATACAGGGTATGATGATGGGTGGATCCCATTTCCGATCAATTACAGAATATGCTCCTGCAGTAATTTCCCTCACAGCATGATCATAAGATTTAAATCTGGAATAACTCAGTGCTTCACAGTGTGAGCCATGGACCACCACCAATGCTTTGGATCACCAGTGGTATTATTATTTTAAGCAGAAACTCATTTGTGTTAGAGTCGCCCATAGAAATGTTAATTTAAAAGTATATTATACACTGTTAAAGCAAAAATGTGCGATAGTTGGACTAAGAATAGGAAAAGGCAAGAAATGAACCGCAAGGAGAGTGAGAAGTTACGCAATGTAGGAAAAACCGGCTGAAAAGGCGGATGCCTTAAAAAGATCATCATAAAGTT
The DNA here is from genome assembly GCA_964023275.1 of Norana najaformis. Lineage (NCBI taxonomy): Eukaryota > Metazoa > Annelida > Clitellata > Crassiclitellata > Hormogastridae > Norana > Norana najaformis. The sequence continues at coordinate 1,850,927 of OZ029924.1, read as the reverse complement.
TCCACAGTGCAAGAACCCAACCATGGTAAAACTGCCACTCCTTTGTCAATTCCTGTAATCGCACGTGCTTTCGGAAAGGACTGCACATTTACATTTCCTCACCGATACTGTAGAGCAACAATCAAAATCTTTTTTTTATTAAAAGGGCTCCTTGGGGCTCGAAATGTTAAGTTACGCTGTGCTTTCGAATTTCTCGCAATATCAACCCATACCACTGCTGTCTGTTGTTAATTGCCGTTATTTCTGAAAGCTACAAAGTAACTTTAAATTTTCGGGATCTGTTTAACTGTAAAACTGTAGTCGAAATCTAACCATGGATCACTGACGCTTCTGTGATGATTGTAGACAAAATGCTGGGCGACCGAGAAACCAAAGTACGAATCCGGATTTCCAATCTTCACAATCGGAATCTTAGTGTCAAGGTTAAACCCAGAAAAAGTCGGCAAAAACTTCAAGAAAACGGCCAGAACGATTATCGGACTGCGGACAACGGGCTCCATTTTTGTAAACACTATAAGCGATCGACTCACGACGCCTCAAAGCGAGCGTCGGCTTCAAGACTACGCAACAGCATCTCGGCTGAATTGTTCAGCCGCAAAGTGCGCTTCAGTTATTTAGCGCCTCAGTTTGCTTAAACGTAAATGTACACGTTTTCTGTAGCGACCGTATGGCCTCGACCTTGCTCATGTATCAATGTATTTGACCGGGTGAGATTCTTCACCACCGCTACCCGTTTGAATAGGTGCCGCGTTGTTTAGTTATCGAAAAAAGCGGCGTAAAGTACCCAAATGAATCTTTATAGGTATGGGACAGAGAGAGCCGAAGTTTCGAAGCCTATAACCACGAGGGTTCTGGAATAACGCCGTAAGCTCCCCAGTGGGGTTCACGGCAGAACCCTGGCAGCGACTATATAGATCATAAATGGTCTCGTCGACGAAGGAGAATTACAACCAATAGGATAACGGTGTATAAATTGAATAAGCTAAGAAATAGTTATAAATGAATTATTGTGTCATAACAAATCACTGTTATTTGCTTACTAATGTATTTAATTTGATTCTCTTGCAAACATGGACGCCGATACTACATGATAGCTGCTCAAGAATTCTTGTAGGTGGACTGCTTAATATTGTATCTGCCGAGTGCTTCTTGCTCAAGGCCCATCACAGTAACCATCTCAAAGGAGGCTTGAACCCGTACTCTCTGCATTACAAGCCATGGTCTCTATAACTTGACTACAGTACCTGTGTACATGCGTTCAAAAAACATCAAGAACAGTGGAAAAGTTTTCAGTTTAGAGCAAAAGATAGTTTCGGTAAAGGAGCTGTGAACATGAAGAGGTAGAGAGTTAAAAATAGTGAAACTAGCTACTATGAATGACCACCACCCAAAGTCAATACTTGTAGAGCTCAGGAACAATATGTGAGCATGCCTGAGAAAAACCCCATAAAGTTGGAAAAGTTAATCACAAGAAACATACATAGAAGGAAAGTAGGTATAAAATGGGTCAAAACATGTACTTTGCATATTTATATTCCTTGTTGTGTTGGCTATCAAACTCCAAGTCCTCATGTAGAAATTCATTGTCTAAACAATTGTCCTCAGTCTGTGTACTCCTGTGTTACACAGTTTGCTGTGATATACATGTAAAAGCACCTCTGATGAGTCTATTCTTGAAGTGGCACTTTATAAATGTCAGATTACAAATACAAGTACAAAATACAAACACAAACGTATATTCTTTTGTTCACTCTGTCTGTATGATCAACCTTAACCTTGGTGTAATGAGGTTGGTCTTACCAAATTTGGGAAAAAAATTAGGCCAAGTGGATGTAGTTTCAAACTTGCAAGACTTGGACTTGACCTTGACATCATTCGCAAATTTGGCATCACCAGTTACCTTTAACTATCCTTTGACGTTTGTTTCATAGCGATTTAGCCACAAATAACAGCAATGCATGGCTCTGGAAATCTCTGTCCACAAAAGTTGAAGCTTTAAAAAGAACTCAGGTGCTGCTAGCATCTTCTCTTTAACTTTCTGCTTAGCCTTCTTTAAAACAGTTAAGCAAACAGAAACATTAAACACCGCATCAACGCAGTTTTACAACACAGCAAGATAATACATTGAAGCCAATTTTCAGCAGGAATGATTGATCAATGTAACACAACCAAAATTCACAATTTCCTGAAGTTCTGCACATAAACATGTCTAAGGAGCCTGTTACAGATGTGGCATGATGAAAATTCTAATTAATTTGTAAAGTACAGTTACAAATTTAATTTAAAACTAATAAATTTCTTCCCTCGATAGAAAACAATTGGGCAGATAATCTTCAAAAAGCTCAGCATAAGTCATCCTCAACTGGAGAGTAACACACATGGAAACAGTGCTCCATAAATTCTTTTTCCAATTGAAACATTTCATTGCAAATTACGCAACCAAACTGTTTAACTAGAAAAGGCTCCATATTGGCAACAGATATTGTCTGATTTCGAAACACTTCCAGGTTTTGCTTTTCTTGTGTGTGGGATCTGACATGACTAAACTGACAACCAATTCTTCCAAATGCTTTGTGGAGTAATACACGTTTGTGTGATTTACCTTTATTGTAAGTCCTCGTACTATTGTTCGAAGAAGCATCAATCTGTTCATGACCTTTGTTTTCACATAACTTGCCTTTGCATGGCTTTTCTCCATTATGGGTTTTTGAATGCCTATTTAGGTCACCCTTCGCTGCAAAAGTCTTGCGACAGAATCCACATTTATACGGTTTTTCTCCAGTGTGGGTTCTTAAATGATGTCTCAGGATACTGCTATGTGTAAAAGCCTCCTTACAATATCGACAAATATATGGCTTTTCTCCAGTGTGGGTTCTCACGTGGTCTCTCAAATATCTTGTCTGTGCAAAACATTTGTCACAAAAGTTGCACTTGTATGGTTTTTCTCCAGTGTGGGTTCTTACATGTCTTTTCAGGATTTCACTCTGTGCAAAAGCCTTGTGACATATTTTACACTGATATGGTTTTTCTCCAGTGTGGGTTCTCACATGGTTACGCAAATTTTTACTCCGTTTAAAAGATTTGCGACACAGGTGACACGAGTACGGTTTCACTCCTGTGTGGGTTCGCATGTGTATTTTTAAATACTCTGGTCTAGGAAATGTTTTTTGACATGAAGGACACTTGTGTGGTTTTTCTCCGGTGTGGCTTCTTGTGTGGTATTTCAATTTAATACTTCTTACAAATGCTTTTCCACAAAACTCACACTTGTGAGGTTTATATCCAGTGTGCAGTTTCATATGCTGAGTCAAATAACTTGTCACAGCAAATGCTTTGTCACATACTTTGCATTTGTGTAGTTTTGCTCCAGTGTGGAGTTTTGCGTGGCTCCTTAGATAACCCCTTTCTGCAAATGCTTTTCCACATATTTTGCACTTGTATTGTTTTTCATCTGTGTGTCTTTTCATACAGTCTCTTGTCTCGTCTCTGTTGAATTTTTCTGCCAGTCCTGACTGACAAGAACCTTGCTCTTTATTCATGGCACATATGTTGACGTTGTATTGAATTAATAAGAAGCCTTAGTGCTGTAAATTATGTTATTAGATGTCTTACATATTCCAGTGCATGATATAGTTTTCAAATGCATTTCTTATTGTAGTAGTAAGAAAAGTATTTTCTATTATCTTTACAGATGTTTTCTTACACAATTCTTCATCACGTACAATGGGAAACTTTTGTTTTTTTCGCAATGTCCGATTTTCTCACTACACTAGATGCAGAATTTGTTTGTATTTGTGCTTTTCCCTTTTGGATTCTCTTGATATGGTTCTTCACATTCGTCTCAATCTTCTATTTCTTCCAGCGAAAACAGTTGCTGCAAAAATATCAAATATTCTTTTTATTTAAAATGATAAATTTAAAGCAGTAATTCCTGAACCACTTCTTAAAAATTTCGCCTCAAAATAACGAATATAAAGTAAGGCTATATAGAATTTCTAAACACATCACTTACAATTGTGCAAAATTTTGATAAATTGTAATTTTATGCATTTGTAAAATTCAAAAGGTTTAAAGCACTATCATGAGTGTTGTCATTGCTAATGAATAATGTCTATTTATGTACCAAAGGTAAAAGTTACCTCCCTTACTTTTTTCGACTCTATAGAAGCATGATTTTAAGGTTGAAGTATCATTTGGCTGAGACACATATCCAAATGACAGGACATCGTGTAAACCTTCAAACTCTTCACTATGCTAAGCTTCACTCTCTCCAAATTCCATGGTTCAAATATTAACTGCAACTCTAACCTGCATGCAAATTTAATTCAACTTGATCAAAATTTCATTACTATTACTCTCAGCCAGTATCAGCATTACATCCAGCAAGACAGAGGCATTCATTCCTCCTCTAACCTCACTACATGTGTCACAGTCATCACAGTCTTTCTTAAATTTATGTCATACCGGTCCCACTGTATGGTATATAATCTTGGTGTAAACCTCAAACATTTTCTACCACTGAGATTTCACCTCGAAGCAAATTTGTTGACAACATTTCCGGAAAACCATATAATTATAAATGCATAAAACCACAATCACATGATAAAAATAAAATAAATGAAGGCAATTATAAGGTTTACCAGTATAAGAAGGAAATTTGTAAGCTTTAGATTTTCTTGGCGAGTTCTTAAAAATGGCGTAACATAAAAGGCAAATAATTCAAATGGAAGTTGGAAACGAAAGCTGGTGTCCTCTAACGATTGATTTAAGCTGCGCCCAAATTTGCATGTTAGTCTAAATATACAAACGTTCTCATTTTTCAATATCGGCCACATGGCCTCCTCTGCTCATTTAGCAATGAATTAATCTGGTAAGATTCTTCACCACCCCTGCCCGTTTGACTGGGTACCAGGCTATTCAAAGCCCCAGTGTAGGTACCAAGTAATCATAATCTCGATATTTCGGCAGCTTCCAACGAAAGCTAAGTTGCTAGAACCAGCTTATTCAGAGGCCCTCAGTCAAAACAATTCGATAGGCAAAAGGGTTCGGTTCCAGGCGTTTAGGTTAGAATGACTTCTATAAGACCGTCATAGTAATGCAAGACATCAAACGATGTTTGCTAAATTATAAACGACTGGAGAACTTCACTTAGGCAACATGGTGGCTCAATATTAGTGCCAAAGCATTTTATGTCCATTTGCCGATCTCTCGTATAGCGTGTAATTTATTTCACTTCTACTGGAGATTGGCGCTGTGTCTTTGAAAATCAACCTTGTCTTTAGCCCCGTGGTGACCGTGTCATACAAAAGAAGAACGAAAGAGTATCTATTTTCATTTTACCCGAAACGTTTGTCTTAGGCCTACACCTAAACTCCCACGTGGATTGCGGCATGATGTGACGATGGCGTGTACAAAGAAGTTTTTGTCTAGCACGAATTGAGATTCCTCGCCATCGCTGCCAGTTTGAAAAGGTGCCACTTTCGGCCCCAGTTTGAGCCAGGTTTGTAAATATAATCATAATGATTACGAGAAGCGGCCACCTCATGTACAAATGCGCCCTGGCGTAAAACTCTTACCAGAAGCCACAAATGCGCGGGTGGCGATTGCTATGGGGCTCATCACAAAAGGGGTGATCTGAAGTTAGCATTCACAGGTTTAGAGGAAAAGGAAAACTCTTAAGCTAACATCACTGAACTAGAACATTAGGCTTACATATAAGGTTTCACCCAAGATAACGTGGCCTATCTCTAATCAAATACAAACACCGTTTTCCTTTCCGATTTCTATAGGCCTATAAACCTTTCTCTTTCAAAGAACAAACGTTATCGTCTAAATATATACAACTTCTGTCTCACCTAATCAACACTCATCACCTTGAATAACTAACTTCAAAGCTATGTACAAACAGACGCAACAGCGGTATACGCACACAATGCACTCGAGCCCAAACCATTGCCTGCCTGAACACATCAATAAAGGAACTTTCGAGCCACACCTACGCTCACATCTACAGCAAAATCCACTGCAGATCAACTCCAAAAAAGGTGGACATGCACTACTTCATGCTAAAGACAGCACATGACAGCAACTGTCTAGCAAATACTAACGATATCGCTGGTGTTAAATATACTAAACTTTCCAAATCTGAAATAATTCTATAATTAAACTGTTTGTGTGTTCAAGGTAAGCAACAATGGCATGTTTCAAATAAATCAACAAACATGTTTTTCTTTGGAGCATCAGAATGATAACAACAATGTTCCACAAATTCCTTTTCTATCTCAAACATTTCACTGCAAATTCCACAGCCAAAGGGTTTCACTATGGAACTATTTTCAATAGCACCAAAAGTTTGTTGATTTCTAAGTTCTTCATCATCTGGACTAGGTTTGACAGTCTTCAGAGATGAAAAGCCTGACATACATTTCATAGCATGCAACTCCTTTCTGTAAACATTGTTGCCACCTTCAGGTGATAACCCAAATATTTGACACAAATTATTTCCTTGACATCTCTCTGTCACAGTAACATCTTTGGTGATCATCTTTTTTGTGAGCAAATCCATTTTCTGCACCATTAGCTCAGCATTAGTTCCCAAGTGCACATTCACTTCTTCCGTGCGGAGCATTTGGCACTTGTATAGCTCTTCTGCAGCATGAGATCTTTTATGATATTCAAGAAAGCCCTCGTGTTTAAAAGCTTTATTACATAAAATACACTTGTATGATATTTCTTCAATGTGGGTTGCCAAGTGGTAATCCAGACGAGCCTTCTGCGCAAATGCTTTGTGACACAAATCACATTTGTACGGTTTTTCTCCAGTGTGGGTTCGATTATGGTATACCAGTTTACTCTTCTGTGCAAATTCTTTGTGGCATATATTGCACTTGTATGGTTTTTCTCCAGTGTGGATTTTTCTGTGTTCTTCCAGATGATCCTTACGTTTGAATGCTTTGTGGCATAATTCACACTTGTATGGCTTTTCTCCAGTGTGGGTTCTTGAATGCAATTCCAGATGATGCTTCAGTCCAAATGTTTTGTTACATGTATCACACTTATATGGTTTTTCTCCAGTGTGGATTTTTGTGTGTGCTTCCAGGCTACCCTTTTGTGCAAATGCTCTGTCACAAAAATTGCATTTGTGTGGTTTTTCTCCAGTGTGGGTTCTTGAATGCACTTCCAGAAGATTCTTCTGTCCAAATGTTTTGTTACATATATCACATTTATATGGTTTTTCTCCAGTGTGGGTTCTTGTATGCTGTTTCAGAGTACTCTTGTATGCAAATACTTTGTGACATAACTTGCACTTGTACGGTTTTTCTCCAGTGTGGGTTTTTGTGTGTGCTTCCAGATTACCCTTTTGTGCAAAGGCTCTGTCACAAAAATTGCATTTGTATGGTTTTTCTCCAGTGTGGGTCCTTACATGGGTTTTGAGATTGCGGCTCTGAGTAAATACTTTGTTACATAGTTCACATTTATACCATTTTTCTTCATTAAGGTTTCTTGCATCCATCTTGAGTTCTTCATATGGTGAAGGATATCACCCGATACGTTCACTGAAATGAGCAAGGTCAAGGCTGGAGAAAAACTTGCACATTCACATTTTAATAAACATCAAAAACATTACATAATTGGCATTTTCACCATTTTCTACATTACTATGGAATATATCCATAGTCAGAAACTGCAAAGTTAAACTAGCAAAATCTTTTAAACCTGAAATGTTGCAAGTGGTGAAGTATTCCAAGATATATTAATTTTTGATGAGGGATTAATTTTCAATGTAATCAGCAAATATAATACTGTTGTCTACAGCTACTAAGCCACAATACAGCTACTGAAAGGTCTTGTATTGAGTGGCCACATCCTCTTACAAATCACTATCAAAGAAACTATGGAAGCAAAGAAAAGAAGGAAGAAGATTTAAAATCACTTGTTAATCCAACATCATCAACTTTACAAATGTTGCCATGCCATGATATATTTATTGTCAGCAGAACATATAGGATATCTATGAAATCTGAGAAGTGATGAAACATAAAGCAATATTTTAGTCCACCCCAAAATCAGAAAAGCGACCAGCTCAAGAAAATTCCTGATCCTTCCATCTCCCTCAGCCTGGACTCTGCCTTCAACCAATCCTTTAATGCTAACTCTCCTGTCCATAGTTTAGGTGCAACAAATATTGCACCTAAACCCTTCAAACCCTTACCTTTTCTGATAATATCACCCATCCTTCCCACTCCTGCTTCATGCATATCTGTGACCTTTGCAGAATCCACCCTATGCTTGACTTCAAAACTGCATCTACTATTGCAACATCCACAGTCCATGCAATACTTGACTATTTCAATTCACTTTCATGAATGTAGACACCACCCAGGTAAATCGCCTTCAAGCAATCCAGAATGCTGTTGCTTGTGTTGTCACCAAAACCCCCAAACACAACATCACTCCTGTTCTTAAATCACTTCACTGGCTTAAAATACCTGAATGAACAGAGTACAAAATCCTATCACTTACTTATAACACACTTCAATCCTCCCCAACCTCCTATCTTCGTCAGTTATTTACAATCCAACCACTCTGTTCATCCTGCTCCTCTTCTTCGCCTTTTATTCCTCACTCAGCTGATGGACATAAGGTGTGTTAATAAATGTCTTACTTACTTACTTACTTATTCTTATGCCCTAACATTTCTTCACCCTCCCATCACTTCATTTTCAAAATTTGGAAAACACTGCATAGCCGTAGCGACTCAACCCCTCTGGAATAAACTCCCGCCAGAATTACGACAATTATCTGATCCATCACAAGAACTCACCAGCACTTCACCCCTTGCAATCTCTGCCTGTCTGCCTGAATCTTGGACTTTGACATGGAAACGAACCGTTCTTGTCTATCGATTTTCTTTTGACTAAGCGCCTGTGAAAAAGCTGGTTCCTGCGACTTAGCTTTCGTTGGACGCTATAGAAATATCGAAATTACGATTACGATCATGATACGCTTTTCAGATCTCTCGGAGAAGGGTCATCTCTAGTTAAAAGGCCAGAAGCGCTGGTTCGAGCGATGAAATCAAGTGTGACGTCTGCAATTAGGCTACGTAGAGCGTCTTTATCGCTATTAAATCGTTCACCGATTGCCGCATCAGTGGAAGCTGGAGATTTTTCACCGAATTTAGCATATTTCTTCTAACGTAGCTTTAATCGTAATCGTAAACACGAAATTTCTAAAGAGCTACTTAAAAGCTAAGCGCAGTGAATTAATTTATATACGAGCGCTGCGTTAAGTCCGTGCAGTTGCCCACTGAACCAATTCCGGTTGCTAGGAGACCAGAGAGAGGAAGGGAGGAGGCTAGGGTGCGTTGTGTTTAAACTGACAGAAATGAGAAGACTGATCACGGTGGGATTTCTTGAAAAGGTGAGACTCGAGTTTTGAATGGAATACCTGAGGAGTAATAGAAAGAGTGAACGACAGAAGGAATAAAAGAGAAGGGAATTTGCCAAACTGCTTTAGTTAGTGTAACGGTGAAAGATTTTGACGATTTACATTTATATTAGCATATCATCATACAGAACAAAAAATGCTTACATGGTACAATGATAACAGAGGGCAATACAACTCACCTATACCAGAAAACATAACATACAGTAGTTGTGAATATTTTCCTTTCTCTAGCTCGTCAAAATGGCGTTGCCGTAAATGAATATGCTCTAAATAGAGGTGGGATTATAACCCTCCTGTCCTCTAGCGATTGAACTGAACAAACACTAGTCACAACTCATGGTCACCTGTGCACTGATTGATGAAAACATGTACTATCTGCGTTAAAAGGAAACCTCGAAAGGGACAATACACGACTATAGCCACCGTGGACCTTCAGAAGGTGAAATGGCTTGACGCCACAGAGATTTATCCACTAAATATAGATTTATAAATCTGTGACCACAATGAGGTTTTGAACATAATGTTTCCATTTTGCTCAGTCTGAAATCAGAGCCTTAGCGAAATGAAGACATCTTGCTCAAACCTCGTTGTTGGCACACACTTTACGGGGAAGAGAGAGACAGAGAGACAGACTGGGAAAGAGAGCAGTGGATTCAGGAAGTAACAAGAGAGCAAGCAATGTGAATGGTTTTTCTGTAGTGTGCTTTTGTGAGTTAGATTGTAAACTCGAAAATGCGACAACAACAGGCAAAGCTCACTGCACCAATTGATTTGCTTCACTGAGCAAAGTTAGAAGGACAGTTGAGAAGTTCAGAGTACCATTAATGGCAGACAATGGATACCAAATAAATAATCAAATTATTCAATAAAAGTTTACTCAATAAATACGAGTACAAACGAAGAAAAAGAATAACTATTGAAATCGATGGTACAAAATTTGAACAAGTCCACAAATTTTTACCAGTTTACTATCAGATGACTTGAAGTCCCACATCCCTCGCTTTAAAGCAGCAGCTCTAAAGCAGCAACAATGATATTTAATAATGCTCTGAACATACATTTTGTTCATGAAACAAACTTAAAGAATGAATCCTTCGTACTCGAATCAATTTACTGTTATTCTTTAAATATGCATCGTCTCTACAGCTCAAGTTTGTAGCCGTCTGGCAAATCTTGACGATGTAACTGGCGTAAAATTCCCAGATCTAAAGCAAGAACTTCTATAGGGTCTACTTATATAGTTTCTGTGTTCAAGATAAGTAAACAAACGTGTCTTTCATTTGAAATGCGCACAAATATACTGGAAGATCAATTCCGAAGCGAATGCTTAACAAAGACTTGAGCAAAATCGCAAAAAAAATCGACACTGCGCATTTTAATCGAGCACAAAGGTCATCTAGGCTTACATTTCCATTTACGTTTTACACCAGCGTGATGCATATTGATCAGCCACCTAGCGAAGGTGAAACAGTAATGCCAAATGCGACTGGAAACGATAAACAGTTTATAGCGATCGACGTGTCTAGGGGACCTCAATGAGGCCCCGTAATTGCACGGACTAGGGAGCCATAAGTGCGCGAGATCTCGAAGACTCTCGCGTGATTGTTATAAACAGTCAAAATGGCTGCGGACATAGAATCTGAGTTTTCTGTTGGAATGAACTTTTCGTTTGAAATTAAAGAGTTACAAACTGCAAAGAAAGCATACGAACAGCATCATTTTATTCGGTGACAAAATAATAGATCAAAACTTTCCTTTGGCTGACTTTGACCAACTGTAAATGTTTCTGAATGTGATTGCACAGGATGCGAAAATCGACCGCAAAACGGGTTAGTGTTAAGATTTAGAGTTAGGGTTTATGGTTAGGGTTTAGGGTTAGATTCTGACCCATACGGTATTTGTAAAGAATTAAGTTCATATTCACATTCACATTTACGCCCTAGTATATCAGCTTAGGCGAACACCTTGAGGTCCCCTAGCAGCGTCCTATAGGGATACGACTTGTTCTGCGCTAACAGAATCAAATAGCCGCAACAGTGTCTGTTCCGTTCAGTCGTTGCCTTGCAGAGTGTAATTAGCACATTAATAATGCAGAAGCCTTGCTATACAGAGACACGACATCAAACGCCGCCTCATTCAAGTGGTTCAGCTTTCGCCGCCGTATAGGTGTATGAAGCAGATGAGCAGAAGCAGGTGGGAAAGGTCAAGGCATGCAGGTGGAAAGTGGCTGAAAGAGAAGACAAATGAAGAAATCACAGGCTATGGTCTGCAAGTGTTGCGTCGTTGCATTCACTTGACTTCATCAACGCCTTCAGGCAAACCCACTTCACACCTAAACCCAAACGTCTCTGAAGGCTTTGTCGAGCTATGCAACATATGAGCATATAACCTGTGGCTGTGTAATTGTGCTTTGTCTACATACGAACTGGTAGATGAAAGAGCGAAAATCGGAAGAAATTAAGACCACAGCATTCCAATCCTTTCGGCATTTGGACAAAACCTCCATGTAGATCTCTTCTGTCGTCAACATCGGCAGCCATGACGATCCATGGAACTTAGGCATACTAGCGTACCTACTCTTTTTATTCTGCACAAATACACGTATATCAATTGTAGCCAAGTCCGCTTGGCCAGTGGTGAACCTGGAATCAGTTGTTTATTGCGGTCCTGCTGTGGCGATCTAAGGGCTTCGACTGTCCGCGCTGGACCGGCTTTCTGCGAATTCGCACGCAACAGACACAACGAGAACAAGTCGGTCCTTCTTAGTCGGTGCTCCTTGAATAGCAAATGTAAATGTACATGTTTCCTATAGCGGCCTTATGGCCTCGACCTCGTTTATTTTTCATTGAATTAAGCGAGTGAGATCCTTCACCTACGCTGCCAGTAAAGGTTCCCGTGTACAGACCGTGCTAAGCCGATATTCAAATCTCTGAAATAAGCCACGACCTGTACACGAAGCGGCGTCCTCACGCTCAGAGGCGCCTGTAGACCGGAGTCCACTTACGAGTCAGCTGTCAACCATGGATAAATTTTCATTGGTCCGCCTCTACGAGTGTGCGAAAGACTGTCAATGGAGGCCTTTCCAGCTATGCAAGCACTACGCGACTGTAATTGGTCCCAAATAGGAAAGTAGCGTGAATCAGTAACGGAGAAATGACCGTCTTTTACCCTACAAGTCGTACCCCGACTTGAATTATTACCTACCCACGTTCCACTCTGCGTGTAGTACGATTTAAATCCAAGTCAATTATCGTCGCTGCAGCTGCTCCGCTTCCTGTAGAAAGCTAATCAAGGACGGACCGGTCAGGGAATCCTCCCATCAAGGCCCCGCCGACCGGCCTCCCATTGGCGACCTGTCTTTTACCGACTCCGATAGTCAGTTCTTTCCAGCGACGCCATTGCTGATCAACGTATTCTGACTGCAGCCTCTGCGTAAGTCTGTCTTTGTCCGACTGTCCAATTGTCTGTCTGTCTGTCTGTCTGGTTGTCTCTGTCACTGTATCTCATTGCCTTTCTGTTGTCAGTGTACGTGTGTCTATCTCTATGTACACAATGTTTCTGTCTTTTTCTGCTCTCCGCTCGACCGCGCGCTTCGTCCATCATTGCATCACTCTATGTACCTCTGCCTCCCAATGCCTGCCCACTCACCCACCCACCTCAATCCATCCGTCCGTCCGTCCATCCATCCATTCGTCCATCCATCCATCCATCCAATTCATTCATCTAATGCATCCATACAATACATCCATCCATCCATCCACCAAGTTTTCATCCATCCATCCATCCGTTTGGCTCGGGAACAACCACAACAATCCACGAGCAGCATCCGCAGCAGCTAACGCCATCAGCCGCATCACAAACCTCTGCAGCCTAACACGCGATGCGACGGACGCTGCTGGCGCCAACAAAGCCAACGCAGCAGCAGCAGCAACGATGGCCGGCATCTCGAAAGAGCTCTGGAATTGACGACGCTTAGCAAGTGACCGATGCTCAGCTGCCGCAACCAATTACTGCAGACATCGAGTTGAGACAGAACCTGGACCCAGGGAAGCAGAAAGCTGGTCACTTGCATCTCTATCGGTTTCGCTTGAAGTTCCTTGGTCTGCTCTGCATCGCATCGGCTCCCAGTGCACTACGATCACAGTCGATTACGCTACAGTACGCATTCATACAATAATCAATATGTACTACGATAATTAAGCGCACACTGTTAGGAAATGTTGTGCAGCGCTGTTGATCGGCCAACAGTGTTATAGTGTCCGCGATAACATGCAGCCTGATCATATGTAAATTATACGAGAACGTTATAACGCGTTGCATTATCATTACTAATAACATGAACACTGCACTAAATTCCTAACGTTGTGCGTTTAGCCAGCCATCATCAGCATTCGCTGGGAGGAACCCTAGAGAGAATTCAACTCTCCATCGTCTTCCGGAACCTACTGAAGTGAATCCTATTGGTGAATCAAATGCTACAGACTGCCGACGATGTTTAAGACAAGACTTGGAAAACTACTTCCTTACATCAACAAAAAGGTCTTCCTGAGGGAAAAGAAAGGTAAGACCCATTTACTACTTTACTAGCTTCTTATGGTTGCGCTATATAATGAAACATCCAGGTAGCGCCTTTTGTTGGGTATTATGCACATGCATGGCATACAGTGGGGTAGAACTGGCACAACTTAGGTTATGAACGTTTTCCCGTTGCATCACGTTTTATTGATCACAACTAAAATGGACGAACAGTCCATTTTCTCCAAATACATTGTTTTCCATGATGTTTCCATGGTTCCTCTGTGGAATTTCGACCGGACTCATCGAGGTGCATAGGATGGCATCAGATGGTTATTTAGTTTGTCTTTCACGTTGCAGCAGGTGCTCGAACTTCAGTGCATCATACGAAATTGAGAGTTAGTTGTAAAGCCACGTAACTTATAAGGGAGGTTGTCCAGTTGGTGCTCAAGTGCTGTTTTCGTGCCTGTGATTCAGCCGAAAGATTCTATGACCTCAGGAACGTATCCCCGAGGACTAATGTTGATAGAGGCATGATACGAAAGAGTGACTACCTCACCTTTACCTTAACTTAATTTACCTTTCTATATCTCGCTTTACTTTACCTTAATTTACCTTACCTCATCTTACTGAAATTTAATTTACCTTGCCTTAAGTTACCTTAATTTACCTTACCTTACTTTAACTTACCTTACCTTAATTTACATTATTGCACCTTACCGCACGTTAATCTTCCTTATCTTGCAGCAATTTACTTTACCTATCTTACATTACCTTATTAGAGAACTACTGTTTCACGCAGCATGTGGACCGTCGACTGATGTTCGGTGCACAGATTAAAATGCATGAAAACAGTGGTGCTATAGCACTTAATATATTTGCTAGATCAAAGGTATATGTGTAACGTAATCGTACATTTATACTGCGCAATTTCATGTAGACTCTTCAAACGCTTTTGTCTTAGATTACTAGGCAATCTGGCTTGGAAAGAAAGTAAGGTATATATACACTGCATATGTCCTATCCTATATAAACATACACATAGGACGTATACATGCTATTACGTGTATATGTGATATATAAGCTATATAATGACATGTATACGTATATTTATGTTTAATGCTGATAACATATAACACAGAGTGGATAACTTTGTGTGTGAGTGTGTGTGTGTGTGTGTGTGTGCGTGCGTTGGATGGTAGTTGCGCCATAGAATGCTGGTCACGGAAGTGCTGTGCATATCACTGGATTTATGACTAGACGGAACGTATGCACTGGTCTAACGTCTGCTGTTAGTCACTGTAAAAGATTACAGGCTCATGTTCCCTAGATCACTTTAAATGGTGCTGTGGTCGCCCTATTATCCATTCCATCCTTTTTATTCGTCCATCCGTCCGTATGCCCACCCTTTGGTTTGTCCATCCGTCGATCCATCATCATCTTTTATTTTATTGATTCCGTCAGTTTCGCAATATTTATGATTTAAACGTGGAAGCTTAGCGTGTAACGTGATCGTATGGCTCATCCAGAAAAGATTTCAGTTCCGCTTATTTCCGCTTATTATAGGGATTAAGATTTAGACGAAATTACGCTTGTTTTGGCGATTTCAAAGACGATGCCTAGAACGTGATGGAAATATGAATTTGCAAATATAGATAAAAGTATAAAGAGAAGCGAGCAAAACAATACATTAATAACACACGAGCTAAACCAGTTATCTTTTCCAGCGCATTGCTATCACAATTCAACGTTTTAAGCTATTGCCTTCCACGGTACTTTTATTCCACCAGATCTTGACGATTTCTAGCCGTCCCAGAACTTTTTCATTTTCCTGAGAATTTTTTAAATCTTGAGGGATCATGTAGGCCTATATCTCAGGTAAAAAATAATAACAGTAACAAATAAGCTTTTAACAGGCAATTAGAAAGCAAACTAGAACTCATCATCATCACCATTTGTTGCCCGTGTCATAAGTTTAGTACACAATGAATATTTTACCTCCGTATTGCTCTTTCCCGCTCCGACAGAGTCAAGCAATGGATGTTTGCTTAACACGAGTCTACATCAGCAAACTCATTGTCACTGAATTCTTTCTCTCCTTACCTTGCCTCCTTTATTCCGAATGGTCCGCTTTTATCGTTTTGCAAGTTTTCTCATTAAAAAAACATATTCGCATTACCTTTACTCTTTTTCTACAGTCGTACTTTTTCTGAGTAAAACAGGATTTAAGAGAAAATTAATAGTTTTGTTCTGAAAAAAAGATTATTAAATTTGTTCCGGTTTCGTGGTTCTCAACCTTAGTGTGCTCTGAGATGGTATTATTCTGAATTTACTGTACAATCTCAAGATCGTAAATTTCTACATAAGTGATCCTCAATTTTGCCGTTAACTGGTATTGTCCCCTTAATTTGTTCTTCGATGTCTTGAACTTCAGTTTGCTTTCAGCCCTATTATCGTTGACTTGTTTAGCTGTTAGTGATTCTTGATAATTCGCCATTTAGTGTCTTGATCTTCTCTTTAGTGTCTTGATCCTCAGTTCGCATACAGTGTTCAGGATCGTGCCTCTGGTTCAATTAGCAAACTACCTTACCAACCTACATGTACTTCACCCCTTGCAATCTCTGCGCAGGTCTTTCAATCAAACTACAAAAAAACTACTGTACAAATCTTTTTCTGATTTCTTCTGTTTCCCTTATCTCTCTCGCCGCCCCAGTTGCAAACAACAACCACTTTAGCCGACCGACTGGCTGTCTTCTTTCTTGACCTTTCTCCTTGACCTGCAACCAAATCTGACCCTACCACCCTATCGATTTTGCTTTGACTTAGTGCCTGTTATCAAGCTAGTTCGCGCGACTTAGCTTTCTTTGAGCACTTTAGGAATCTCGAGTTTACGATTACGATTACACCGCGTCTACGAAGCATGCGTGCGGATCATTGTAAACAAGATTCAGTGTCATATTCCATTTGAAATTTGATTTATATTCCCCGGTCGTCTCTGCGACCTCATATCATAGTTGCCTAGAGTTCTGACATTTCACATGTGCGAGTCTCTCTTTAGCATTTTCGAAAATTATTTCGCTCCTGTGGTGAACCAGAATTACAGTTGTATTCATTCATTCACTTGATCGCTCGACCAAACCATGCATCCATCCATGCATCAATCCTTGCATGCATCGGTGCATCCATTCATCCATCTAGTCATTTCATCATTCATTCATTCGTTGGTTGGTTCAGTGAGCTAGTCAAGCAGTCCGTCTGTTTGTCGATTATTCATTTACTCACACATTCACTCACTCATTAAATCAGTCAGTCACTCAGTCAGTCACTCAGTCAGTCACTCAGTCAGTCACTCAGTCAGTCAATAAATCGAAATGTAACGTACTTCACCAGCTGCCTGTAACAGCGCACTGAATATAAAGTTTAGATTGCTAATGTTGAGTAGCGCTTTTCAGAACAGCACTTGCTAACGGTTATTGGAAATTCGGTTATTAAATGTTTAGAGATTTATCAATGTCTGTGTAAACCGATTTGATATATATATATATATATATATATATATATATATACACACACACTTACTGTTACCGCCAGCGCTTCAAAAGCGCATCGGTACACAAGCCTTTAACATTTAGCTGTATCCGTCACACTGGGCCGATTATGCATCCGCGTGCATTTCGCGCTTGATGAATGTCCTTTGGGGTAATCAAAATAATCTGCGTCTGAACTCAGCCGATAGTCAGAACATATGCTAATGCACAGGACATATGTGTAATACGAATGCTAATACACAGGACGTATGTGTAATACGAATGCTAATACACAGGACGTATGTGTATTACGAATGCCAGTACACAGGACGTATGTGTAATACGAATGCCGGCACACAGGACGTATACATGTGTAATACGAATGCCAGTACACAGGACGTATGTGTAATACGAATGCCAGTACACAGGACGTATGTGTAATACGAATGCTAGTACACAGGACGTATGTGTAATGCGAATGCCAGTACACAGGACGTATGTGTAATACGAATGCCAGTACACAGGACGTATGTGTAATACGAATGCCAGTACACAGGACGTATGTGTAATACGAATGCCAATACACAGGTCGTATGTGTAATACGAAAGTTAATACACAGGACGTATGTGTAATACGAATGCCAATACACAGGTCGTATGTGTAATACGAAAGTTAATACATAGGATGTATGTGTAATACGAATGCCAGTACACAGGACGTATGTGTAATACGAATGCCAATACACAGGTCGTATGTGTAATACGAAGGTTAATACACAGGTCGTATGTGTGATACGAATGCCAGTACACAGGACGTATGGATTGGCAATTATCCACTGACAGTGGCATTCTCAGGTTGGAATCCCGTGTAGTCTTTGAATTTAGAAATTCTCACGCAAAGGTCTCACTGGTGGTCTATGTACTTTTTTAATTTTCGTAGACAAACATACTTATATACCTATGAACATGTGAGCACATTTTAAGGTATATGAACTGGAGAGGAAAAACTCTACACACATGCATCCATTTGAAGACATTCATATTCATTGATTGATTTATTCAGAGCATTTATGCAGCACTCTTTAAAGATATCTGCTCAGAGGCGCTCAAGCATATATGCATATATGAATGATTGTATACACATATCAGCATATTTTGGGAATATATTATATATATAGCTATATATACAATTATAGAGGATAAAAAGCACGTATGTTCATGTGTGTATGATGGATTTAGAGGAGAAATATTGACGTATAAGGAATGGAAGATGGATGATGGTCACCCCTCGGATGTTGTGTTGATGAATGACTCGGTGAACATGGACGCCAAGTGCATCTGTGATCCTACCGACTGTAGGAGCTATCGTCTCATTAAGGCAAGCTGAGAGACAGAGGGCATAGAAGGACAGACAGGCAGACAGACAGACAGACGGACGGACAGACAGACAGACAGACCGACGTAGAATAACTGAACGGAACAAAGAGACTAAGACACAGAAGCCGAAAGATATAAGCAGGCAAAGATAGAAACAGAGAAACAGAGAGAAAGACAGGAAGAGAGATGGGGGTAGCGAAGCAGGCAGATAAAGATATCGAGAGAAAAGGAGACAAAGTGTTATAGAAGTCGAAGACAGAAAACTACAGAGAGAGACACGAGCAGGTATTGACTAAGTGGCGGATTTAGCTATAGACGTAGCGGGGCGGTTCGTCCCACCACACCCCTCTTGATTATATGCCGGCGCCCCTCAGACCAGACCATTGCATAGTGGACTGCCAGAATGCGGCGCCCATCTGGAAATGCTCTTGTCCCTTCCCAATCCTGGAGCCTCCAAAGGATAATTGACTGCACATCACTTCTGGCTCAATACGCGAATTATTCCTCACGACTTCGAGATTGATTGAGGACGCTTTTCCTACGACGAAAACAACGTCACTTTACCATGGCAACCTTATATTGGCACATCACGTTTCCATGTCGCAAGCAAAATGGCAGCACACTAATGTTACTAGAAGACGTAACATATAGAGCGATATAAAATGAGACTTTTGAAGTTTTACAATGCAAATGGCAATAGCAGAAACGCAAAACCCTTCAACTGGTTCAAAGATTGAATTAGTGTTCGCTCCAAGCTTTGCTGACGTTAAACAGACACAAGAAAAGCTCGTGTAATGAACTTATTTACGTGTCTCTACAGAAACTCGTCCCAGGCATGATCCCGAGTTCGAATGATCTGTGGCCTGAGGGGCAAACATGACAACAGTAACAGACAACAGGACAAATTTCTAACCTTCGAACTTGCGGTTGCACTAATTTACCGACCTCATATTGATGGAAAGCTGAGTTTTCCAAACAGTTGCGGATTCGGCTATAGGAGCAGGAGGGGCAGTTCCCCACGCGCCCCTTTTGATTATATGCCGGCGCCCCTCAGACCAGACCCGTGCATGGTGGACTGCCAGAATGTGGCGCCCTCTGGAGATGCCCTTGCCCCCCATGCAAGTAATCCTGGATCCGTCACTGTGTCCAAGTTGGTCTTGTATTCCATGGGCGGTAACTCATCAAGTTGGAATTGCTACTGACTCTGGCTATAGAGGATACTAGAATTCATGAGTAGTGAACAGTCTGCATTCTGTTCTTAGTTTCTATAGCCAAAGACAGTTTATGCCGACTGTTAACAGTTGGTCCACTAAATACGAATAAACCGGAGTCATTCAATCACGCACGAAGGTCTCTGTTGCCTCGTGAAATGACTGCAGGTCCAACGACAGATGCCATCTTCCTCCTTCGTCGCTGCCTTCGAGTGTCGAAGCTGCTAAGTTAATTGACGTGCAGTAGTAACATCAACGTGAGGACGACTTAAAGGCGCAAACAGCAAGACTGAAACACTGCAAGATTTACATCCAGTCCAAAGCACAAGGAATTCTTCCATATTCCGCTGCAATGCATGGAGGAAACGTTCACAGCTTTTACTACCCGGCTGCTACAGATGAATGTAAATTGGTTAACGCGTATGCCTACGTCAAGGCGCCTCTGAGTGTGAGGATGCCCGTTCGCGTCCCGGTCGTGGCTCATTTCAAAGAATTGAATCTCGGGCTAGCACGGTCCGTACACGGGATGGCACCCATTCAAACGGGCAGAGGTGGTGAAGGATCTCACACGATAAATTCATTGAAAAATAAGCAGGGTCGAGTCCATGCTGTCGCTGTAGAAAAAAGTGTACATTTACATTTACTTGTGTCCTCGACAAAGTCCTCGGAATATTGCAAGAATACTGCACGACTTCCTGTTTCTAGTCTAGAGTTAGCAGGACCGGCGATCATGCGATCTTCTGCCCTCGAGATAAGCAGGTGCTACTTTTCCTCACATCAGTGATAGACTTCCACAGCATATAGTATTGCTTCATTTAAATCTGCTCAGAATATCAGAAGTCCAGTTTCCGTAGATCAGCTAAATAGCCGTGTTTGCAGCGCTATGGAAAGGCATTTAAAGGCGTTATTTTAAGTATCTTCATATATACACACATACTTACATACATAATATGCATCACATACACGCTGTCTCTCAGCCTGACTTTTATATCTCGAACTGGATCTTCTGTATCTCGATCTGGTCTTCTCGAACTTTTGGATCTGGAACTGAATCCTTTTTGCCTATCGATTTTCTTTTCTTGTGACGTGGCTTTCGTTGGACGCTGTAGAAACCTCGGGATTACGATTACTGTTATGATATAAATACATACATATGTGCTCAATATAAATACATACACACAAACACATACTGTACATAATATGCATACATATTTACATACATGCATAAACACATACATACTGTACATAATATACATGCGTAATATATATATATATATATACATACAAACACACATATTGTACATACATACATACATACATAGATCAAATGTAATATAATTCAATTCAATAACATTTCTAGCGCTGCCATCAGATAACTGAAGTATCAGTATAACGGCTGCTAAGATAATCACTAACCCAAGTCGTTTTGCCGTGAAGTCAATCAAGAGAGATACGGAGCAGAGTGTGATATGTGGAGGCAAATGGTCAACGTCCACTCATTAATTCAGGCCATCTCCTCTGCTGAGCTCATTTTCCAGTCACTATATACAGTCAGGGTGCGATTTGTCAGAGGGGGCCGGAAAGGGGAATTTTCCCCCGTTCGATCAGACCATCTCTCACTGAAGATAAGCCTTTCCCATATACATGTTGGTATTGCCATTTAATCTTCCTCCCTCGCTGCTACCAACCTCAAATAGCAACGTGGCGGCCATCTTTCTTGTAGATCTAAACTGCAACAGATAGAAATCTAGCATAGGCAGACCGCAGCATCTTTCGATCCCGCTCTCACTTACTCTCTTCATCTCTCTTATTCTATTTCTCTCTCACTCTCTATCTTTCACTCTCTCTCTCTCTCTTTTCTGTCTGTTTGTCTCTCTGTCTCTCTTATGTATGTCTTCCTCTCTGTTTCACTCTCTCGATCTGCAACCTATAAACGAATGCAAAATCCTTGTAACAAGTTAATTTAGATGTTCTAATGTTTTCAAGATATGCTTCTCGCTGTAAAACTGTGTTCGATACTTCTGATTCAACGTCAGATATATTAATATATTTGCTGCATCTCGCTGTAAAGTTAAACTTGTCGTCCACCTCTGATCTTACGCTTATCTCATCTCCTGCTTATCTTCTTTAAGCTTCAGTATCCTTTGCCTATGAATTGCATGGATATACTAAATTATTGCCTGTGACACAGTAAGGAATGGGGATGGAAAACTGCCCCAAGTAAGTCCTATAAGTTGGGCGTAAACTACAAACAAAATAGAAAAAATAAAATCATACAAATTGGTAGATAACTACATGATTATCGGCATATTTTGAGGGCTTACTCTACATTTTATAGTCTCGACTCTGCAAGTACATTTCTTGTTTACAGAACCTTAACAAAAGCTACCTCCACCTTTATAGTACTTCTACACACGCATACATGCATACATACATACATACATACGTACATACATACATGCACGCATACATACATATTTGCAAACATTCGTACACCAATACTAGCCCCACAATCGCCACTAATGTGGAAGCCACCAACTCCACGACCACTGATAAGTTTCGCCTCAGGCGCCAAAGACCGTCATCGCAACACAACGTATATGCAACGCGTTTCTCTCACGTATCATTTAATCTTCACATGCGCCGTCTATCATCCCGGGGCTCTTGCCTATCATTTTGGCAGGAATCCCGCTACAGCATCTGCTTAGGCCCACAGTCCTTTACCAGCCGAAAAGCAAATTCTTCAAATGAAATCATAACTACGCAGCGAAGTGCCGTTATCATCACTTTATGGCTCATAAATAATGCAATATCTGCATTTTACGACTCATGCATTATGCAATATTATTGCCCTGAGTTATTGGACTTCTTTCGCCAATCTCCCGAACTACGCCGCAAACAGCGTTCGTGTGGAGCAGAAAAGGCGCTACATATGTTGGCCCAAGCTCCTACAGGTTTAGTCTTTATGAGGCTATGCGTGGAAACCCTTCGAAGACAATGTGTGACCTCAATTTGAAAGGTCAGGCATTGTATCGTAAAGCGAAATTTGTGCGATAAGCAGAACCATAGGCACAACAACCTACCAATCCAGCTCAGCCACAACAATCATAGACTGTAATGTTTCCATTTTGCTGCCGGGAAAACTTCACTTCGGACGAACTCATAAAACGTGCACGCCATCTGCAAACGCCTGCTTACTTTGTCCCGTTTGATAACCGCGTATCATGAGACTAGCGTTTCACGTGCCCTGCATATTGCGTAATACGTTTATCACGCGATATCAACCTTGTGTAATACGTGTATCACGTGACATGATTATCGAGCCCAACGCCATTTGCAAACAGTTGTTGACTAACTTGGTCCCGTTTTAAAATTGTATATCACATGTTATTTTTATCAAATGACACGATTTTTCTGTAGCATGTATATCACTCTACCATCAGTTCGTTCTTGCGAACACCTGTTAGTTGGTATAGATGTATCCCATGGTGCGATTTGTCGGAAGAAGGACAAACACGCACCTTGCTGGTTCACACCAATCCGACAAGGGATAATTTTGCAACGCATTGTGCTCTTTCCCTCTGCTTGCAAGCATTAATCTCGTGTATCATGTCAACAGGCGCAATATGAATAGTCCGATATCTGTATCTAGACCTATATACATACCACAGATTTCTTTGACAATAACCAGTGATATTAATGATGATCATTGCACACGTAGAAAATTAAACCAGAAATGGAGATCAGAAATGAGTGCAGCTCGAAATGTAGTTAGCTAACAAAACCAATTCTATGGTTCACAAGGCACACGAGAATACAGAATTCTTTTGATCAGATAAAGAATTCACCAATTCACAACACGATGATATGTGATCCAAACTGGTGTATTCTTTATCTAATCTAGGGAATTCTGTATTCTTTGGAGAACTTCAGTATCTAATATGGAACACTAAAGCTCTAAATTGGAGAATTCAGTATCTAACCTGGAAATTCAAGATCTAATCTGGATAATTCAGTAACTAATCTGGAGGATTATGTAGCCCAGTTTCTGACGATGTTTATTGTTTTCTGTATTTACTGCGAAATAAAGGCGTTCCTGAGTACAACTTTACAGCGCCCCTGCAATAACACACAAGATCATAAGACAACGCTCCATTTAATGTATCTGTATAGTAACGGATGCGTGACGTTTCATGTAGAAAACACGCAGACGGACAGACAAACCGACAGCTTTGCTGAACATTGACTGGCGTTGTGTATAGCGGGTCGCTTAAGGCGTAGCACCCGTTCGTGACTGTCTGGCAAAAGTATCGGCTTATTACGTTAGCGGCAATCGCGAGGAATTTATTAAATTTTGCGATGTTTCTGGAAATGTTTGTTGCTTTTATCGGTCGTTTTCGACGAGTTGTCCGCAGCAGCGATGCGCGGATGGATGGAAGTGTGTAGGAGATCGTGTGGAGGATGGAGAAATAGGAGAAGATGCATCGTCTTCAGAAGTAGCAGCAAGATCTACGGCTTCTGCCGGTGCTGTCTCTTGCGTCGAAGATGTTGTTGTCGCGAAGAGAAAATGGATGGGTCGACGGTGTATGGGCAGGTGGATGGAAGCGTAAATGGAATGATGGATGGCATGGATGAACGTATGTATGTATGTATTACAGATGGATGGATGGATGAACGAATGACTGGATGGATGATATATGGATGGATAGATGGTTAGATGTATGCATGGATGGATGGATGGATGGATGGATGGATGGTGGATAAGCATGTATGAGTCGATAAATGAAGTTGTTACATAAATAAAGACATAATCTGTCTAATACAAATATAGACATATATGAGGATAGAGTGAAACAGACGTAAAGATGAAAAGGTAGCAACCGTGATACAGAGAGTAACGTGACAGATAGGTAGCCAAGGGAGACATGCACAGACACAAATCGAGGCAGAGACTGAGACAGTGTCATGGATACAGGCATAGACACAGGTAGAGACAGAGATTACAGGCATAGATAGACATAGGCAGAGGCAGCTATACAGATAGAGACACAGACACAGGTAGACACAGACAGATGTAAAGATGCAGATAGAAACAGATAGGCAGAGGCAGAGACGATAGATACACGGAGAGAGACAGAGGCAGAGACAGAGAGTGAGGCAGAGACAGAGATAGATATACAGGCAGAGACAGACAGATGCAGAGGTAGAGACAGCGACATATGCAGATACATATATAGAGGCAAAGAACGAAATTGAGACAGGCAAAGCTAGGGCAAGAAATCACTTTCCCGCAGAGGCCTGTCTTAGAGATGCTCGGATCCTTCCACTCGGTGTACGGTCTGAATCTCAATTGCGTTTCGATACCATGGACCCCGTGCAATACAAAGACCGCAACATCCCGTCCAAATACCCAACAGACGGAAACAAGACTTTGCTCTTGCGAGTCATTGCACCTTACTGATTAATGGCCTAAGTTAAGGCAACTCTGGCCACAGTCGTTATTATTTTGCTCAACATCCTATCGATGTTCAACTCGGGCCCCCATGGGACTCAGTCAAATCAATCGTATGAAGTCTGTACTGCATCTACACTCTGCGAGAAACAAGCCCGTGGCTATTTCGTTAAGAGATGATATAGAGAGGTGTAGTAGCGCTAGATAGGGGCACGGTAGCCTATTGGATACAGAGCTCGGCTTGTAACGCGGAGAGTACGGGTTGAAGCTTCCCCTTAGTAGGGGCCTTGAGAAAGTCTTTCACTCACAATTGCTTCTCAGATTTCGATTCACTAACCTTGTGCGCGTAATTAATGCAAAAATAACAATAATAATAATAACTAAATAAAATAAATAAATAAATAAATTAATTAATTATAATACGGACCGTGCTAGCCCGAGATTTAAATCTCCGAAATATAGCCACGATTGGTTTGAGAACCGGCATCCTCACGTTCAGAGGTGCATTGACGTAGGTCTACGCTTTAACCAAAGTAGCTAATCAGGCCATAAAAGAGAGGGTTTCCTTACGTTTTTCGTGTGTTGGATTACCGCTGTCGGGTTTTTACTTTGACCAAAATGTTGCATGTCTCAAACTACGCGTTTGATGCATGCAACAATGGAGTGTAACAAATAAACTATCATTTACATTGCCTTGCTCGAAAGCAACAATTCCAGGTATATTCTCTGAACCAGTTTAGAGTTAAACGCCAAGAAAAATAATACAGAAATCAACGCTGTAGTAATTTTGCAGACATTCAATGAAATTTTAAGGTTAATTAAGAAATGATAATGTCGATGTAAGACTTTTGTGTCGCTATTGTGACTACAGTCCTTAGATGTTGAAGAATATTTCTCTGTTCAAGCGCAGACATGACGCTAGCAATCAAACACCCAGACAATCATATCTTACGAGTTACTTGACTTGTGAACGAATTTTAAATTCACGTGAAACCGATTGAGAATCGAATCCCGGACGCCGACATGAAAGTCAAACGAATTGACAATCTGCCGCAATATTACCACAATTTGTCATAAAATTATACGTTGGCTAATGCGACGATTGCACTCGAATCTCTCGAGTCTCTAATTACATGAACTGATTTTACCCGACACTCTTAGCATCCTGATGCCTTTGACACTCTTTCCTTCTACCACTCTTGGCCGGAAATGAAGTAGTTGAAGGGAAATCGAGAGACGGTTAATCATCGGTATTGATTGACGTTAAGAGAACAACCTGCGCCAGGATATTATTTCAAGCGGCCTATCCTCAACTATCCACACCTGCAACTGCCAGGTAGATTACCTGCGCAGCCCCGTGCATGGTGTAGACTATGTGCAACACTCACCTGCAAATACCAGGTAAGTTGAGGTGATATAAAAATAATGTAAAGTAAGGTATACCGGCCATGGAGATTACATGCGCAATCAAGTAGAGTACCTGCGCGGGCCGTGCACCATATACTTGAAATACACTCACCTCCAACTGCCAGGTAACGTCAGGTGTTATACCAAGATAAGGAACTTAATAAGGCAGGACTCTATGTGATTTATTATGAGCTAATGTAATCAATTCTTATCCAAAGATGCGGTGCTTGAGTTAACCAATCGTGAGCAATAGTTCGACAACAAGAAAACCTTTCATCTACAGGTTGAACTTCTCAGGAGATGCTCGAATATTATGTTAGCTATTGACGACTCCGTTGGCCTAAATCGCACAAGATACAATGCCTAAACGACACAGTGGCCTATAGATGTCTATTTAGGGTAAACATAAGCCCCAAATGTCTCTTGTGTAGCATGCCACGATGTTTGTCAATTTACCGACAGGCGAACAGATTAGGAAACCTACAATTGTCTGCAGTTGATTTATGAATGGATATTATATGAGAAGTCTAAATACACTGTCACACTTCCAGTAGCCAGAATACTGTGAAGAAGAGGAGGAGGAGCAGGAGGAGGAGCAGGAGGAAGAGGAGAAAGAGGAGTAACAGAATAACAGGATGAGTGGAGGAGAAGACAGGGACTGAACGAGGTCGGAGTCTGTATAATTATATCGATTGGAGATGGAAAAATAAATGAAGGCAGAGCGCGTTCTGCTGCCATCCCCTTAGAGAGTCGTGTTCATTTGTCGCTTCACCGAACACCAGTCCTCAACAAACCACTTACACATACACAGTATGGCTACACACATGCATAGCAGCACGCGTACGTATATGCACATACAAGATAACATATTACCTATGCATATATATTTTTACATGTATCACATTCGGATTCATTTGTGCAATAGGGCAATAGGTTTGGGGAGTTTCTATGTTTTTTACGTTTACCATTACAATATATTGGTTTACCTTTACAGTACATTGGTTTACCTTATATTGGTTTACCTTATATTGGTTTACCTTATATTGGTTTAACTTATATTGGTTTACCTTATATTGGTTTACCTTTTTACAATGCAAATACGTCTACGTGTGTCATTATTGTCGTTAGCGATAAAAATTGCAGAAAGCCGTCAGTTCCGTTAGCTTGGTAGCATGATGTCTGACGATCGACAAATGCCATGCTACGATCAAAAGAAGAATAGCAAAGGGTAAAAAAGCATTCTGTAAGAGAGGAAAGCTGAACTTAAATGAATGGTGAAAAGTCCCACGTGGAGTGTAACACTGCATGAATCTGAGAAATGGATTATTGGAAGGACTGAAGTTTGGACCCTGGAGGCGTTTGAAATGTGGATATGAAGGGAACTTGCTAAAGTCAGCTGGAAAGATCATAAGAGAAATGATGAGGTGTTGTGCTTGATGCATGAAGAGAGAAAGTGGTGAATACAATATTACTCAGGAGACAAATGAACTGAATCGGTCACATACTTCATGAGGATTCTGAAGATAAATAGTGCTCGAAAGAAGAACTGAGGGAAAGAAAGCTGCAGGAAGGCCAAGAACTATGTTGTTAGACTGGATAATGGATAAGGGAAGCAGACAGGCTACAGAGAAGTTGAATAAATGGAGAGAACAGATTAGAATGGCGTCATTGGAATCTTGAACCTGCCTGACAGCAGGACACAGAAGAATAATAACGTATAGAAGCATAAAAGCTGCGGCTTAACTTAGACTGAAAATGTTTCCTGAACTGTGTCCAGTGGGACATTATATATTGTCAGTGGAAGATTGTTCCAGAAGGACGGTCCCGTGAACTGGATGGCTCGATGTCCTCGCATCGTTCGTGTACTGGCGCATAGGACTAGTAGCAGATCCCAGGGGCTGCAAAGACCGTTTGCCTATGACGCGTTGAACTAGACTTGGCGTCGACCGGTAATTAAGCGGTGGGTGGGTTCGAACCCAGGAGGCGTGGAGGCGAGTCGCGGATGGACGACGCCGGGAGGACCGCGTAGGACGACTCAAGGCTGCATCATTCGGTCAAAACAATAAATAGTAAATTAATGTAGATAATTTTTCGTTTTTTGTTTAAATAAAAATGTATTTTAAGCATTTTTATTTGAAAATTTATATTAATTTACCTCGTGAGGACCAATATTCTGCTTAGTTTGAGCTACAAGCTAAAAATCAGTCAAGTCGTTTTAATTCTGCATCATATTTTAAGAGCAAATGTTTCTGCATAAATACCATTTATTTTAGAAAGTTTTAAATATGAAATAGCCTCGCATAGCTTTATATTTCCTATCAAATGAACTAAAATACATTAACTTAGGCATAATTTTCGAGTTTTAGTACTAAATTTAACGTATTATTTTTTTTCAATTCCAGTTAATGATCTTTATTTCTGACAAAATGGACAGATTTTGAGCTAATGAAGTTGACATCACTTACATTAAGATGCAAAATTTATGGCATATTTCTTGGCATTGTTTGTACTAAAATTAAATTGCAAGCATCTTACTCAACAATTTCAATAGGTCATGCGTGTATGCATTGTCTAATCTTTAATCGGTATTGAACGCTAATAGGCAGATCTCATCAAATCTGAATAAAATGAGCTCTAGAGCTTACATCTCAAAGCTGTGTTTACATAGGAATCGCTCTACTACCTACTACTGTCCGGCGGGGGACGACTGCCTGTCCTGCGCATATCCGACGGTTTGAGGATATTAGGACACCACGCTGTCTTTCATTTTCAAGGAAATGAGAGACGGCGAGACAACTGTGAGCCATCGGCGGCGGATCACATCGCCTATCATCTTTCCTCATTCGCGAATCAGCGTAGCCCAGGTATTCTGAACAAACTGTCATCTGTCAACTCAAGTTAGGAATCCCTTGATCGGGTTCTGCGTATGTGCGAAACCTGGTACTTTTCTTGCGACTCTTCTAGTTATCTGAACATTGTTTGGTTATTGATGAACTTTCTGTTCTAGAGTATGTGTTAATAAGCAAAGGATGCCATATCTTGTGAAGTAAACTGCAAGATGTTTGCTATATGTATAGTAACCATTACAAAGTAGCTACAGAGTTTAGCATTACTAGAGGATATGTAATACAGCTTTAGCGTAGCCTAGTCCGCCATGAATTAGACGCACAGACAACTATTTTACCCGTATCGCCGGTCAGAGTCACCAGCATCCCTGGCGCGATGGATGGTCTGATGTGATGGGATGCTATTTTGAGAAAGACGCCAGCCCTGCAGACGTGCGGAAGCTACGTGCGTATTCCTGCTGAGTGACACCGAGTTTTAATTACGTCTGACAAGGAAATTGCGTTCTCTGCTAGATTAACGGGATTTGGTGGAGATGCTGAAGTGTGACAGAAAATTGTCTCTTCCTGACTAATTCAGGTTAATTGAAAGATCTTCAAAGCAGAAAGATGGACGACACGTCGAGTCTTTGCCGAGGCATCTGAGGTTTATACAGCGATATTATTTATCGCTGATTATTTATCGTACTCATATCAGTGGCGCACTTATTTCAATTACAGGAAACCTAATTGCACTTCACGCATTTCCTATATCCATGTGCGATTTGTGGGGTGAGAGCAATTTCCCGCACTGGTTCAGTCTCTTCTCCACTGAAGGTACATTTGCTGATACACTTAGCTCCTGTCCATAAATCTCCCTCCACTGCTGTCAACAACTGATCGCCATGGCCTTTCAGAGATTCAAAGAGGCCCGGGCCATTGCAAATACTAGGTCCCAATCTCGAATCAATCACATCATAAGCCTACTAAATCGCAGCTGTGAATTATAGTACAAGAAAGGAGAAATAAATATTACTGACGCATAATAAAACAAGTTAAAAGAAATCGAAAGATTTGTTGCTAGTTACTGAATCGTAAATAGAAAATATAGGTGACATTAATTTATTTGTTTACTTACTTATTCATTTATTTTACTTTTTATATATAGCACCTATATATAGCTTAATATAGCAACTATATATATATATTCATATGTAGCTTGCTATGGCATCTCTTATGGACCTCATAAAAGCTCGAAAGGTCGGTAAATCTGAATCTTGCATGACACGTGCGCGTGAACAGCTTGCCCGGGGTCGTTATATGGAATCCGCAGACTCGAGCCAATAGTTCAGTTACAGACGCTTTAGAATAGGCCACAGCTCCACGCATATCAGTTGTTTTGGAGCGTATGTGGAATCAGCTGGCACAATAGTCTCGAACCTGAGGGTTGATTTGACATTGAAATCGCATGTCTAGAACCATTATGTGCTCTGGCCGTGCATAAGAAGTGGGCTGCCAATGCGCGGAAGCAACTGCGCATTCCATCGTAAATCTGTTGCGTTTCGACTTCACTCCTGCAACAGTAGCTTGGCTTCTGGTTTCTCTGACCTGTCGCAATTCGATTTGGTTGTTCCAATGATTTATAATTTTTATGACGATTTCACTTGAAGCGAACAATGATGGAAGTCATAGGATTTTATTAGATCTGCAACAATTCCTGACGACAGTTTCACTTGCAGCGACCATCTAGTGATGAATCGTGCATTAAAATAACGGCGCCATTAAAACAGAATAGAAGAAAAAATAATAGAATAAAACAGAACAGAACAGGGTAGAATATAAATAAAATAAAATAGAATAAAGCATAACAGGACTGAAAGTGCAATAAATTTTTTAACAGAATAGAACATAATAGAAAAGAGCAGAATAGAACAGAATAGAACAGAATAGAACAGAATAGAACAGAATAGAACAGAATAGAACAAAATAGAATAGATCAGATTAGACATAGACGCGGGTTAGGTTGCATTTGATTCGAGAACATAAACAGCCTGGCGCTCACTCACCGGTGATGAATGGTCTCAAGAGGCAATTAAATCGAATTTAATCATGTCTACAGTCACCTACATTATGACGCCTAATTACACAGAAATCTATAACACACCGCTAAGACGTATATTATACATATTTGTGTATTCGTACTAATAGATCTACGCATACATATATACATACACAAATCTAACTTTACACATATAGCTGCATGTATAGTTATACGGTGTATATTTGATGTACGATGCATATGTATCATACTTATTTGGTTCGTAGTGACAGAGGGTGTAGCAGATCAGACGGGAGAAGACGGGGAATCGATTCTAATTAGAGCGCCAATGACTGTTTCAAGAGATCTCAATGCGCCACAATTAAACACACTCAGTGACAACCATACGCAGTCACAAAAAAGTCAAACTTACAGGATGGTACACGACTATAAGTAGGCCTACGCGTCTGATATATAGCTGTTCGGTGATGGCGAAGGGAAGCAGACGGAATGGCATCTCGGTGCGTTTGCTGATTGGTTGAACAGCGGATGTGCACATTTCGTCCCTGTCGTTTAGTCAAAGATCACTGTCCTTTGGTCAAAGGGCAGAGGCTGTCCAAAGGTCAATAACTCACAGGTCCAGTCCTATCGAGGTACTGGTCCCCTGGAAAGGTCAATACACCGTAAACTGATGGACACTAATGTAGTGGTGTGCCACAATCTTGACCTGAATTTTGAGACTCAGACATGATTTGCACTTGGGGTTGTGAATGTAGACACCTAATTGTAAAGGCAAATTTGTTTTGAGCCTTTTTATGAAAAAAATTCCTTAGATGTGCTCCGACCTACAAACACTAATCTAAGACCGAAGAGAATGGTCGGCCTAAGCTTTTAAATTTTCAGTGCATTCGCCCCTCCGTTGACCAGGACTTTGGGAATCGCAGAAGAATATCGTTTCCACTGTACATTTTCAAATTGAAGAAACTGTTGTGTTTTGTGCTAGAACATCTAAAAAATACCAATTTTCTGTCTTGTATAAAATTTTTACCGATTTCTAGAATATCTGCCTCAGGCGATCACAGCCTTGTCTCATCTCTGGATGAGACTCCGTTGGTTGGGCTCTGCGTGTCTGCGAGGGCCAAACGATGGTGAATTTACAGTTACCTGAGCAGTATTTGCTCCCTGATGAAGTTTTTGTTATTAATTAACGTTAACATCACTTGTATTAGCGAGTAAGTGACACTAAAAGCGTTATGGGAAGCATTTAAATGCATAGATAGCCGTTTAGAATACAATGGAAAATATGAGAAAGAACCAATTTGGAGAGGAAGTATTTTGAGCGATTGCAATAGTCTTGTACACTAGTCTGGTAAGCTACTTTGGTTAAAGCAGAAGTCAATGCGCCTCTATGCGTGAGGATGCCAGTTCGCATACCGATCTTGGCTAGATTTCTAAGATTTTAATCGTGAAAGATCTCACCCGATTGATTCGTTTAAAAACGAGTAGGGTCGAGGGCAAACGGTCGAAAGAGATAAACATGTAGATTTACATTTACACTTCTAGCTACCGGTTGCCTGACCCAGCAGTGAGATTTCAAATGCAGACAAACACACTTAACCTTTGTTGGTAGTATTTTCTATCGTATCGCCTGTACGCTTGTTCTCAAACGGCACATTTTGGCCTTAGTCTAATTGCAATAATGATTAACTACGAGTTGAACAAAGGTTGTATTGAAATCCCAGACTTAAATGCATGGAGATTTTATATCTAACGAGATGACTAAAAGTAAACATGGATGGCCCGGTTTGTTCACTGCAAACTGTCGCCGTTATGCGTCTACGATTAGCTACATGGATAAGGGAACAGTTCCATGTAAAATTTTCCGATTTCTGGGAATCATTTGCGAAGTCATACGCCTGGACAATTGGCTTTAAATTGGCTCATCTCTCCAACGATTACTCTTGCAGTGACTGTACGGCCTAAGGCAGGATTTCCACTCAGATACGACAGGCACAAATTGCCTATAGCGCTAGCAAGTGGTACTTGCTGGGCTCTATTTCTGTCGGTTTTCGTATAGATTCTGTTCGTCTGGAATACATATGTATGTGCTGAAGTATGTATGCTACTACTGCGTTATTTAACAATTTCTCGAAAGCATGTTACCCACTGCGTCGAGAGCTGAATAGTTAAGCTTACTAAAGAAGTATTGTACGAAGAAGAGGAAGGTGATGATGAATAAGACGAAGATGAAGAAGAATGCGAAGAAGAAGAATGCGAAGGAGAAGACTGCAAAGAAGAAGAAGAAGATGAAGAGGAAGAGGAGGAGGAGGAAGAAGAAGAAGCAGATGATAGAGGCAAGCAAACTCCTAAGTATCTTCAGTTGACATTCATGTTGACTGTTATTTGACTTCAAGACAATAAATAGGACATCCATACGAGTACAGTTCACCCTTAAATGTTAAACGATGCAGTTTAAATTTATAAATTTATACCAGACTGAGGAAAAGTTGAACGTGTGCGAGAGTATTGAGATATAATGATGGTTAGAGGATGGTATGCTCGTCATCGTGGCCTCCATATTTTCACGAGCTCAATTACAAGATTTGCTATGCTAGTCTCAATCAGAGCTCCGATGCTAGTCTGAAACATGAGTTTCAACCAGTAGCACATTCACAACATTGCTAGGCTAGTCACGAGTTTCAGTCAGGAGCACAAATTATTACGAGAGTTGCTAAGCTAGTCTGAAACGTGCCTTTCAGTCAGTTTTGGGTCTCGAGGGTTCTTTGTATGGCGAAACTGTCAAAATAAATATGGACGTGACGCTACTACTTATCGTGGCTGCAAGATAAGTAGTTGGCTGGACGAGACGCAACCTCTTTAAGGCGTTCGATAGCCATACGTCGGAAATTTTCCTCGATGTTTTTCCGTCTCTCCCTGGATTCGGAAATAATGACAGTTTAGACTAAGGGCTGCTGAAGAAGGCATCGCAAATAGTATAGCATGATTAACGCAAAGCAGGCATGCGCGAACTACACAGCTAGACTAGTAGGAATGAGTATCCGTCTGTCTGTCTGTATTTTTGCCAGTATACTGTATCTCCCTATCCGTCTTTTAGTCCGTCCGTATTGCTTCCTCCGTCAGCAAACCTATTTGTCTGTTTGTGTTTCTGATTGCATGTCTGTTCGTCTTCTTCCCGTTGTCAGTCTGGTTATTTGACAGTCTCAGTTTGTCAGTATATTTCAATGTTATTTCGTCTGTCTGCCTTACTTTCTTGTTTTCTGTCCGTCCGTTTTTTTGTCTGTATTTCTGCTAGCCCTATTTTATGTCAAACCTTGTCCGTATCACTACATAAACATTTTTAGTTGACGAGTAATTTGAACCAACTGTGTAATTCTAGTCTCTCATCTTAGCAATGATTTTGACCCACACGTCTTACTGTTCAGCCGAGGCACGCATACAAACGAAACCTATCTTCCAGTGGCTTATCATAGCTTGCCCGAAGTGTTCCTATTGCGCCTATTTGTTGGGTTCTTGTAGAATGTAGATCCATTCCACGTTGCAGCTTTTCTAATTTAGAGAAGATATGACGGGACAATATCGGACCAATGACACACGCATTCATATAAATATGATTGATGATGATATATCGCTTCCAATTAGAAGCGGCGTCACGTGCAGAGCGTCAGAACCTGACGAATGAAGACTACGACTGGCTGAAACTATTACTTCAGGCAAAACATAAACCACTTTTTAATGTTATTTTTGTTGTTGTAGTTTATGTTGTTGTTGCTATATTATTATTATTATTATTATTATTATTATTATTATTATTATTATTATTATTATGATGATCATCATCATCATCATCACCATCATCATTATTATTCTGCATTTATTAAGCGCCACTGTATAATGGCTGAGCATCAATCGATGGCGCTGAGCAATTGTGAGTGAAGGACTTGCTCAGGTTCCTACCCAGTAACCGTCATAAGGGAGGCCCGAACACGTACACCCGAAGTTACAAGCTGAGCGCTCAATCCAATTGGCTACCGTACCCCACATCGATTACCATGCCCCAGGAAGTCAGAACATCAGTTCTACACGTTTGGGAGGGGTATGTTCTATGCACTGTTCGACTACAAGCCAGGTAAAGGTAGGGATAGAGACACACTAGTTTATATGCCACCATAGAATCACCTCAGTTGCGTGGTCCTGCGGTCAGACGAGCATTCGGCTGTTTTCTTGTTGCTTTTCTTCAGTTAGTTGGTCAACGGCAAAATTTGTTCAATAATTCTCGCGTATTCAGACTTCTACTGTGACTAAGTCTGCGTTTTCGGAATTCTTCTCCATTTTCCCGTATTTCGTGAGTTCTGAAAGTGTTCGACCGCATGATATTGCAATATGGCCTACCCTTCAACAAATCATTAGTAATCCCCATTAAAGAATCAAAATAAAAAAGAATCAGAATCGGGGAAACAAATGGATGCTAGAGTCGAAAGAGACTGAAATTGAAAGGGGACACCGATGAAAGAGGCATACAAAGAGAGACAGAGAGACAGACAAAGAGACAGACAGACAGACATAAGCATACTGGCTGTCCACATAAGCAGAATTAGAGGCATGTGTGTAGGGATTTAACCACAGAAGTATATTTATAAATAAATAGCGACCGAATTCGCCGACAAGTAGGAGCGGATGCCTTTTTATTCAGCTCAGGCTCCGTGTTGGCGACCGAGCCAAGTGAAGGGCAATCGCAGTCACCTGCATCCACACTGACCCCTCACCCATAGCCATCCCTTCGCTCACACTAAGCCCATCATCCACACACGCAGTCTCCACCCACACCGCACCCCTCAGCCACACTGATCCCCTAACCAACACTGATCCATTCGTCCACACTGCAGCGCTCTTAACGACACTGAGCCTCGCCCTGTGGCCATAAATCTTCTTGACCGTCGTTCTGAGCGGCTGATGTGTAATTTTGGGAGCGCGTCGATCGGTGGCGACCTCGGAATCTTCGGAAGTCTGAATGACCGAGCATCTGACGAGGGACGACCACCACTCTACCCCTACACTCTTTCGCTCGGTGCGCTTCCTGAACTTCTAACCACGTAGCCATATACGGTACTCCTTCGATCGATGTAGTTGTTGTGGTCAATCGATGAAGTGTTGAACGGCAGAGGTGGAAGATGTTGGCGAATATGCAAATGGGGTAAACCGACTATAGGAGAGTGATGATAGAATTGGGCGCAGAAAAAGCTACATGTAGATTGTAAAATATAGGAGAAAGCGAGCAAGAGGGGCGCAACCTGAATGCAGCAAGTAGGCAAAAAGTAAAAAAAAACATTGTGCAGAAGAGAGTAAGATGTGGAGATAGATAGTTAGATAGATAGATAGATGGATAGATGGCTAGATAGAAGATTGAAGAAAACAAGGTAAAAGAAATGTTGGATGAAGCGAAAGAAGAGAATTTTGGATGAAAAACGGAGAAAGAAGAAACAAGAAAATGTATTATTGGTTAATAAGAAAGACGGCTTGTTGTAGTGCTATGCTTATGCTAGTACGATCATTGAACATATTACAAAAAAATTGACGAAAATGAGTTGAAGAAACGGAAGCAAGTGAGAACAGACAGAGTGACCACCACATGAACAGGATGGGATGACTGCTAGATAGGATGAAAGCAGCATCACCATCACTTGCAGCATCAGCAGCAGCAGCAGCGGCAAGATAGTCATCGTTGTATATGGATGGTCCATCGGTCGTCGTAGATCTAAGGGATCTACGCTGAAATTGCATCACTGAATATTCTACCCACGTTCATTACGGATAACCGTTGCTTCCTACTCCATCCTCCTCTTCCTCCGCAACCCAAGCATGTCTCTTCATCTCCTCTCTCGCATTTACCTTGTTTCATCATTTTTTGTAATGTGAGGTGAAGTAAAAGTCGATTATTTTTAACTCCATATAAAGGCGATGTGCATAGTATGAACACAAGACCGCTGAAAGAATACGGTTTGAATTTTGATTGTCTGAAATGTGTAAAGATCGAATGTAACAATATAGTTACAATGCGCAAGAACGTTCCGTGTGGGTTTTCCATTTCTAATTCGATATAGAAAAACCATTCAACTGCCTGTGTCGCATCAAGGAGAGTTGGGACGAAATGTCACTTACGACGGTACAAACCGCAAGCTTAACGAAGTAGTAATTTTCCTTAATGTTTTCTCATTTCTTGCGCATGTATGTATTATGCATGTACGCAGACACTTACTAACACGCCTTTTAAGTATCCCACAAAACGCCGCCTAAGCTAATCTATTTGATGCTAAGGTAATTAAGAACAAAAATTCAACCAATAAGCGAAGAGTATAGTGTAATTTCATTCTCGGGCATAATATTATGCTACGGAAGATTTTGCCATAGACTAGACCTAAGTACTTTTTACTTTTATTTCAAAAGCATCTGGAAGAATGCCTTTTTACTTTTACTTAAGTTAAATCGCTGAGGAGTACTTTACTTAAGTACTTGCTCCGAAACTTCAAACAACAATGGTCTCATATGCTTCAGCAACATGTCCTTTACACGCCTTAAAACAAGGCGCTCGAATAGCTACCTTCCTGCGACAGACAAAAAAGCGATATCACGCTTGTTTCACGTTCCACACTGCATGCTGCCCTTGCCTTTGTAAACGGGAGTATAACCCTCTGTATCCCTTTTCCTGGGGTTATTTGTCTGTCTCTCAGGCACTATGTATTTATTACCTGCGCGAGCCTGCTAAGCTAACTTTCTCCATTTTTGAGCTTTTCTGGAATAAATTGTTTTGTTGCCAACAGAAAACCATCCAAGTGCATACATGCCTCCTTGTAAATGTAAAGGAAAATCATCGAAAACTATAAGCGCCACAAAAAAAGACACTGCAGTTAGCGGGACATATGGTACGCTTTCAGTTTTGTCTTTGATACAGGTAATATCATGGTTAATGTTTATCAAAGTATTATTGACATTAATCTCCATGCTTGATCATTGAAGCGTGTCCAGTTCAATAGCTAGGTGACAAAAGCGTTGATAAGTTTATTTATACCATTTAGATTTTCTTTAACGCCATTTTGACCAGATTGACAAAATAAACGTGTAATTACTGCTCGTTTATCTATTTCACTGGTTAAGGTGAGTTACATTCGCTTATGTCATTACATTACCATCAGCCATACATTTAAAATATATTTTGATATGTCGGCTACAAATGTAGATTATTAATCTATTTTATCTACAACTCCCTCAAACGCCTCCACCTTCTTACATTCGCCAGCTATTTACTACATAACCGCCCAGATCTACTCTGTCTACCACACACCTATCTCTATCTCGGCCTCCGGCCTCTCAAATTTTTGCAAATCTATGCGACAAATTCCCGAAAGACCTATGCCAGTTCGCTCACCCCTTTCTCGCATGTCGAGATGAGCAGTACTCCGCTCGCCCTCTCCTGTGGATTTTCATTTAAGAATGCGAACTGAAGGTACAAGCCCGGATTTATTCACATATTCGTATAACTTCCTTTATACGGGGCACTCTACACTGGCTTCCCATTCAGCAGCGTATCCAGTTCAAGATCCTAACGCTTATGCGTAATTGTCTCGTTGGCTCTGCTCCATCATATCTTAAGGACTTCTGCATTTCGGTCTCCTTGGTTCCAGGCCGTAGCACTCTCCGGTCGGCCTCCCTTGGACTTCTGACTGTCCCTCGTATGCGCACTGCTACAGCGCAGTCTAGAAGCTTTGCCTATGTTGGACCCAATAGCTGGAATCGCCTTTCCCGAGAGCTCCGGCTAGTATTCCTCAGTTTGTCTCTTCCGCAGTTTCGCAAGCGCCTGAAGTCTGTATTATTTGCAGTGGTTTCACTGGTTCGGGTCGGGAGCGCTTCTGATGAGTCTATTCTTGAAGTGGCGCTTTATAAATGTCAGATTACAATTACAATTACAATTACAATCTACCGATTCGCACGAAATTTTACCTGATGAAAGCGCGTAGCTTTACTAGTCGAACGCGCCTACTCTCGTCTTCCGCAAACGATCGGGCGATTTTCTAGTTTTTTACAGTTTGAATTTTACTCCACACAGAAGGATGTCCGCCATATAGAAACCGGAAGTCGTCATACGCAGCATGCGAAATTCAATGATCGTGAACTTTTATAGGGCAGTTACTAGACCGCCGTACTTGAAAAACATTCATTTTAATATTGGGCAACTTACTCAATGAAAGATATAACAGCAAAGTGAAAGTTTACACTTGTTATATAAGCTCATCTATTTTTTTCTACTAATCTTTCAGTTATGGTTTCGTAATTGGATGCTAGCGCTTACGTTATTAACTAATTGCGCTACAAAAGTATACCAGCAGTCATTCGTTAGTTACACTTCCGGTTTCTATATTTGAATTTGCGTTTACATTGCGTCTTAATATTACACATATTGGAATAATTCTCCTCATTCATAGGTATTGCGGGAGTTTTCTGATTTCAGAAGAGGGCTAAAACGTAGCCTTATGTACAATTTTTCGGGTTTTTTGAATATCATGTTAAAGAAATGTTAACTTTCCTTGCAGACTATTTGTCTTGTCTTCAGTCGTCCTCGAGCCGATGGTTGGCCGGACCACGTACAATTTTGTGCCATATGCTTTTGTCCTTTGTCTCCTATATTAACTGGTCGAACGATAATTTGGTCCACGACTTGATGTTATTGATCATCTTGGGTCTTCCCCGAGCTCGGGATCCAGAAATTGCGCCTTGGATTATCTTTTTCTCTACGCTGTCTCCACTGTTCCGTAGCACAAGCCTGAAGTATGAAAACCAGTATGTTTATTATAATCAACATTTCGGATTCTTATGATGCTGGGTTCACAATTACAATGACACAATTTAAGACCTTTCTTATTTTTTGTTTCACTTCTACCTTTGATAATAATTTATAAACACGATTTCTCACTGATCATATTACGACCTTTCCAAATGCATTCGTCTTAACTTATTCACATGTTGAAAAGCCTACACCTGAAGTTATTATAATGCATACAAAATGTCTGCAATATTTTGTTATTAATAAATATTTGATCTGAGAGCTTCTACATCACCACTAAATAATGTGAAAGGCATCAGTCGATGGTCACTACATAGCAAAACTGATGTGCTAGCTAAATTCCATTGTGAGTCTAGTCAAAAGCCAGGAGGGGAATCCTTGAAGACACAGAAGCAGCTTATGGGAGAAATGAGTTCAGGAAAAGATAAGTTTTGTTGAGAAGCGATCTAAAACATTTATTTTTACAGAGCCAAAGCTCAAACCTTCATTAAATTAGTAACCAAGAGTTAAAGTGAAACACCGGTTAATCTTTTCTATTTTTCGTCATTTCATCATTAGAAAAGCTTGAAAGCTATTGAAGATTTTAACTTCTGCTGGATTCCACAATAATGTAAAAGTGGTACAAATACGAATTATGTCATGTTTTTGTATGTGTTGAAGAACTGAGGATGGATACAAGAAACCATACTGAGGAGAAACGATTCAAATGTGTAATTTGTAACAAAGCATTTACCAAGAGCGGCAATCTCAAAACCCATTTGAAGACCCATACTGGAGAAAAACATTACAAATGTGATTTATGTCAAAAAGCATTTACAATTAAGTGTGACCTGATAAAGCATACAAGAACCCACACTGGAGAAAAACCATACAAGTGCAATTTATGCCACAAAACATTTGCACAGAACAGTAATCTCAATATCCATGTAAGGATCCACAGTGGAAACAAACCTTACAAGTGCAAGTTTTGTCGTAAAGCATTTGCAAGGAGCCATCATCTGGAACAACATTCGAGAACCCACACTGCAGAAAAACTATACAAGTGCAATTTGTGCCACAAAGCATTTACACAGAGAAGTAGTCTCAATATCCATGTAAGAACCCACAGTGGAAAAAAACCATACAAGTGCACTTTATGTCACAAAGGATTTGTGTGCAAGAATTTACTGGAAAGACATACAAAAACCCATACTGGGGACTATCCTTACAAGTGCAATTTTTGCCACAAAGCATTTGCACACTGCTCTAATCTGGAAATCCATACAAGAACACACAGTGGAGAAAAACCATACAAATGCAATTTATGTCACAAAACATTTGCACAGAAAACTTGTCTCAAAATCCATGTAAGGACCCACGCTGGAGAAAAACCATTTACCTGCAATTTATGTCACAATGCATTTGCATACAAAGGCAACCTGGAAAACCATACAAGAGCACATGCTGGAATAAAGCCTTTCAAATGTGAATTTTGTTACAAAGGATTTATATCTACTGGAACTCTCAAAAGCCATGTTAGAATCCACACTAGAGAAAAACCATACAAGTGCAGTTTATGTGATAAAACATTTACATGGAGTAGTCACCTCAAAACCCATTTAGGGACCCACACGGGAGAAAAACCATACAAGTGCAATTTCTGTCAGAAAGAATTTGCACGAAGTAGTCATCTCAAAAGCCATTTAAGGACCCACACTGGAGAAAAACCATACAAGTGCAATTTCTGTCGCAAAGAATTTGCACGAAGTAGTGATCTCAAAACCCATGCAAGAACCCACACTGGAGAAAAACCATACAAGTGCAATTTCTGTCACAAAGAATTTGCACGAAGTAGTCATCTCAAAACCCATTTAAGGACCCACACTGGAGAAAAACCATACAAGTGCAATTTCTGTCACAAAGAATTTGCACGAAGTAGTCATCTCAAAACCCATTTAAGGACCCACACTGGAGAAAAACCATACAAGTGCAATTTCTGTCAGAAAGAATTTGCACGAAGTAGTGATCTCAAAACCCATGCAAGAACCCACACTGGAGAAAAACCATACATATGCAATTTATGCAACGAAGGATTTACACAGAGTAGTCATCTCAAAAGCCATTTAAGGACCCACTCTGGAGAAAAACCATACAAGTGCAATTTATGTCACAAAACATTTACACAGAAGGGATATCTGGAAATCCATTCCAAAACACACACTGGAGAAAAACCATACATATGCAATTTATGCAACGAAGGATTTACACAGAGTAGTCATATCAAAACCCATTTAAGGACACACTCTGGAGAAAAACCATGCAAGGGCAATTCCTGTCACAAACCATTTGCACGTAAGGATCATCTGGAGGAACACACGAAAATCCATACTGGAGGAAAACCATGCATGCGCAATATGTGTGAAAAAACATTTGCATCGAAATGGTGTCTAGACTACCATACAAGAACAAACACTGGAGGAAAGGCATTGAAATGCAAATTTCATAACAAATGTTTGATATATAGTGTTAGTCTTAAATATCATGTGAAGACCCACACTAGAGAAAAACAATATGGATGCAAAGAATGCAAAAAAGGATTTAGAAATGCTGGCAGTCTAAAAGTACACTGTGCGAAAATCCATGGGGAAAAGAATAAGTACACATGGAACTTATGTGGCAAAAGATTTGCCCAAGTGTATCTGCTGAAGAAGCACTTAAGACTCCGCACTGGAGAAATGAATGGCGATTTTGGAACAAGTGTTAAGCACACACTGGACAAACTTGATGTGCCGACACAAAAGATAAGCAACACAGATATGAGAGTTGCAGAACGGTATGAAGGAAGTAATTCACGCAAGAGATTTGGCTTATCTACTGGAAATGACAACAGCGTTGATGAAAAGCAGTTGTCAGTAGTTGAATCTATATCAAGTCTTTTGTCTC
The DNA here is from genome assembly GCA_964023275.1 of Norana najaformis. NCBI lineage: Eukaryota > Metazoa > Annelida > Clitellata > Crassiclitellata > Hormogastridae > Norana > Norana najaformis. The sequence continues at coordinate 1,807,355 of OZ029924.1, read as the reverse complement.
TGGAGACCGTTTTACCAAGTCCACCTGAAGAAGGTCGTTTTGGATATCAACCAACTTTTGGTGCTGCGGAAAATAATTTCGTATTGAAACCTTATGGCTGTGGAATCTGCAATGAAATATTTGAATTAGAAAAGGAATTTCTGGAACATTGTTCTCATCACTCTAAGGCTCAAAAGAAAGACAAATTTGTTGACTTATTTGAAACATGCCTTTATTGCTTGCCTTGAACACTGAAACACCTGTGAATTTTATGCTTTTATATTGTTCAAATTTGCCAGGCATTTACAAACTTGTGGTTGTAACCATAACGTCTCTGGCACGATCTGGTGCATTAGTTTTGTTGTATGACATTTGATTAACTTTATATCTAGAATAGATATGCGAGTCTGGACTTCAGTTATTTATCGTTTTTGCAACAGTGTTGAGTAGATTTTAGTTTTCTGACTACTCATTGACAAGGCAACCATCTTTTGTTTCGATCTGGCAGCTACCAAGTCCGTGATTTTACTTTTCACATAACTTTAACTTGATTGGACAATGTTGATCCTTGAGTTAGATGCTGTCATCAGAAAATTATGGAGTATGGGATACTCTGCCAAATTAGACTTAGAAAGCAGCATACAAATGTTATGAAATATTTAGTTTCTTTTAACTGTTATAAACGGTTGAGCACAAAATGCGTTATTCACATTCACTAGATTTTAAACGAAATATGTTTGTGTGCATTTCACATAAAAACAAATTTCATATGTTTGTGTGCATCATCAAGGTATCTTGAACTACATGTAGCCACACAACACATATTAAAGTATTAATAATAGTATTAGTTTGGCTGTCAGGACGTTGGTCTGTAAGTTTGTGTGTTTCATGAATACACCTTGTTCTAAGTATCGTTAAGTTTTATTCTTAAATTGTTACTGCTGGTGGTGGTGGTGATGCTGATTTCCAGAGATTCAGTCATTCTTTGATTATTTCTTGTCTTCAGAACATTATTTCCTTCTCCTGGTCCTTCTTCTCCTCTTTCTCTTCTTCATTAACTTCTTCTCCTCCTCCCTCTCGTTCTCCTCTTCCTTCTCATTCTTCTCGTTTTCTTTCTTTTGTTGGATCTTTGTAACTAGATATTCAATTGTGTGTTGGCTCTGTTGTCATCAAATACTGATAAAGTTTCGTCAGTCCTTCGGAAATTCGGTTATTCTTTGATGAGTTCTTGTCTTGAAAACAGTGTTTTTTGATTCCCGGTTTGGTCATCAGCTGGCATCTTCTACGAATTCGTGCCTGGCCATTGTTATTGTTGGTGTTTCATATAAGGTCGTTATTGTTGTGAAAACATTATCACATACTGTGGGATATCGCCATGGGTGTCCCCCAATCTTCCCTCTAATTTTTTTCGCCCTGCGCTTACTTGTTTAGGTGGGCAGTAACATTTGTGACGTGCGCTTTGGTTCGTGCAAGATTGGACATCTAGCAGGCCTAAACTAATTCTATAAAATCGCGTTGTGTTACAAGAGAAATGACCTACATTGGACTCCTCCCTCCCTTTTGTCCGCATTTGGACGACCCCTCCCTTCCTTCCTTTGCGGACGTCCTGAGTTGACGATCGCCAACGAACGTACAGTACATATGACTCAAGTTGATTTTTTGCAGTTCATATTTGTTAGGTATAAAAGGCTGCATGAGCATCTCGAAAAGACTATTTTCGACGCTTTATAACAACATCTGTGTGTCCGTCCGTCCATCTGTCTGTCTGTCTGTCTGTGTCTTTCTGTCTGTCTGTCGTTGTGTCGCTCTGTTTCTGCCTGTCGACCGCAGGGTAACAAAAGGGACATGATGAAATTGGCCCAGTATTCCACGGACGGTCACGCATTCAATTACTATCCAACTGCTTAATTTACAACACGAAGCCGCAACACGTATTTGCAGCTATCTGCGTAGCTTGCTATTTATATAGCGCATCTTCTTCCATCCAAACATTAACCAGTTGCAGGAAATCGGGTAAAAGACCATCGTCACAAGTAAGCAAAGCATTTGTTAATACGTCGTATTCCCATCAACTGAGCGAGGAATCACACTGGAGTTCATATTCCCAGACATTACGGTCCTGTACACAGGTCTCCCTACTGCTTCTGAATACATCTGACCCACGCTGGTCTATCGGTAAAACTCATTACGAGTTCGACTCCTTGTAACGACCCTGATCAAGTCGTTGCCTCTGTCACCAAGTAGTATAATTTGGTACCGTCGTAAGCTTCGAAGTAAGCAGCAAGTCCTGCGATGCGCTGGCCTCTTTCCAGGACTTTGGGATTCGTCCGTTGTAATTGTAATTTTAATTGTAATCTGACATTTATAAAGCGCCACTTCAAGAATAGACTCATCAGAAGCGCTCCCGACCCGAAACAGTGAGACCAGTGTCAAATAATACAGACTTCAGGCGCTTGCGAAACTGCGGAAGGGACAAACTGAGGAATACTAGCCGGAGCTCTCGGGAAAGGCGATTCCAGCTATTGGGTCCAACATAGGCAAAGCTTCTAGACTGCGCTGTAGCAGTGCGCATACGAGGGACAGTCAGGAGTCCAAAGGAGCCGACCGGAGAGTGCTACGGCCTGTAACCAAGGAGACCGAAATGCAGAAGTCCCTAAGATATGATGGAGCAGAGCCAACGAGACAATTACGCATAAGCGTTAGGATCTTGAACTGGATACGCTGCTGAATGGGAAGCCAGTGTAGAGTGTCCCGTATAAAGGAAGTTATATGGCCATACCTGGGGACGCCTCCAGTAAGACGGGCAGAAGCATTGAGAACAGATTGAAGCTTGTAAATATTGGCAAGTGAGAGTCCAGCAAAGATAGCGTTACCAAAGTCAACCCTGGTGCAGATAAGGGCATGAATTAGAGTAGTAACGGCATGGAAGGAGAGGGAGCGGCGGATGGTACAAAGCTGACGAAGGTGGTAAAAGCATGAGGGGGAGACACTGTTAACATGATCGGTCATGGAGAGTTCCCGGTCCAGAACAACCCCAAGATCACGGACTTTGGAACAGAATAGAATGTCCGGAAACCTCTGGAGTAAGGATGACGAATCAATCTTTGCCAGCTGAGCACGACCACCAAGCCAGATGAACTGGGTCTTAGCAGAGTTCAGTCGGAGGCGATTAGAGGACATCCAGAGACCAAGGGCAGATGTTGCGTTGCCGGCTCAAGGGCCAAGAAAGGGAGATGAGCGCCTCCCCTATGTTTCACTTGTGAGATATGGGATACTTTACTTAATATGGAAAATGGTCCAGATGAGGAGGAAGAGGTAGCAAGAAGAAACATAATATGGACTGGGAGCACACGGTTAAAGGAAAGGAGCTGGAAAACAGGAAGACGAAAGAAACAATAAACATTGAAGCTTAAGGAGGAGAGTGGGCTGGAAGACAGAAGGCAGACGAAGAAATCATCGAAACAGGAAAGAAGACCGAGATGAAAGAAGAATAACAGGAAGAGGAGGAAGTGTGTAGCAGCAGAGAATAAGAAGAAGAGGAAGAGTGTAATATTTTAATCACTATGCCTAGCAGTGTGGGCGAGGAATTGATTAGGGGAGGAAGGACAGAAGGATGGAGGAGAGCTGGAGATGTGGATGGATGAGGGAGGTCGTCACTCGTGTTATCGCACCACCGACGTCCAATCTGTGTCGTGTCAAACGCCGCTTTTGTCATTCTCTGTACTTCCGGCCATGAATCTCGCTCTCATTTCAGCGACAGTCCCTGCCTCCCTCCTTCTCTGCCTCTCTCCCTGCCTCCCTGCCTGCCTCCCTCTCTGTCTGTCTCCTTCCATTCATCCATCCCTCCATCCATTTGTCCCTGCTTCGCGCTTCTCTGTCTCCCTCCCTCACTGCCTTCATCCCTCCCTACTTCCCTGCCTCCCACCCTCCTCACTCTGTCTCCCTCCCTGTCTATCTTCCTGACTTCTCTGTCTCCCTGCTTCCCTCCTCTTTCCCCTCTCCTTCCCTCCATACATCTAGGGTCTGTTCCTTTCTGCTTCCTCGTCTCTCTGCCTTCCTCGGTCTATTTCTGCGTGCCTCCGTCCCTCGTTCTTTTCCGTTTCCTATGCTGTCTGCCTGCCTCTGTCTCTCTCTGTCTCTCTTTCTCTCTCTCTCCATCTTCCACTCTGTGCCCATTCTTCTTGGCTCTCACGACGTCTGCGGAATTCGCGTCTCCGTCCTTTCTCCTCGCTTTGATTCATGTCAGGCGGGTGCCACCGAAGGCTTTGTCGGCCTGTTTATAGGCAGGCATTCCATCAGGGTTGTATGTCCCATATGCACACGCGCCATCCTATCTACCCAGGTTCTGCATTCCGGTTGCGACAGTTCCTGGTCGAGCCTGCTTGCGTTCTGCGACCAACCGAAATCTCGTCGTTCCACAGATTTACATTACATTTGGCTCTCGTGGATTTTGTTACTCTTGGCCCACAGCGTGTAATGCTTACCAACTAGCATCAAAGATAACACTCTTCCAATAAAAGAAGCTTAAAACTTACATGTTTAATAGGTCTGCCTAGATTTCTATGCATTCCTCTCGATCTATAAACCATGATGTTACTCGATAATACTAGGTAGGACTTTTTAGGGTCGTTGCACGCGCCTTTGAGACTGTTATTAA